>JAHUUD020000008.1:0-625000 GCA_020010945.3 Muscidifurax raptorellus
TTAACAGTTTTTTTTCACTCCTACGAGTGATTTTTTTTCAGCGGGAGGGACACCCCATAAGGCTCTTAAGCTAGCGCAAAAACACTAGGCATCTCTCAGTGTTTCATGTGCCGGGAGATGTCTTTATCCGCTACATAACCTCAAATATTGGTAGCTGGGAGGACGTTCACGGTGCAGCTAAACGGACACATCGTCGATAACAACAAAATTCAACATCTCTGAAAAAAGAAAAAGAAAAGGAAAAAGAAAAAGGAAGGAGAAGAAAAAAAAGAGAAGAAAAATATAGAGGCAACGGCGGAGAGGATAGAGGCGGCATTTGAGGTTAGAGAAATACATTTTCCTCTATCTCTTTCTATTGCGCGCGAAGAACGTCAACATCGCAGCAACGAAAGCAGCTGATCGACTAGTTAAGCAAGTAAGCACCAAAGGCACTAGTATTAAGTTGGCATCACTGACATCACCATGAGTCTACATCTGCTCATGCGTGAGTCTAGTTAGTTTTAGCGAGGGAAATTCAAACTTTACCTCCATTACTGTAGCGCGCGAAATTTGAAACGTGTGCCATGACTGGACTTTCCGCGGACGAGATATTTGTGTCTGCGTAACTTGTAACACGAAGAGACAGAGTGGTATTGGCGGCAGCGGTAGTAATACTAGTGTTTGCAATTTAAGTCAGGATACTGTAGTCAACAAAAGCAAAGTTATCACTATTAATAACAATAGAAAATCGACAGATAAATCTGCTTCACAAAAATCTCAAACCTCAAACATAACTTCAAGGAAAGTAAAAAACACTCTAAAAAAAATGATAATACTGCTATAAATAATACTGTGAATGTAATGAATAATACCATTGTAAATAATACTGAAAATAAGACTGTTAAAAATCATAATGACATAAATAATACTGTACATAAAGTTTTTGTGAATAATATTAGTTTAAATAATACTGCTATAAATAATACTGACTCGGTTAACAACACTGGGCTTGCTGACGCTTCCGTTGCTACTTCTGAGGCAATTTTTGTAAATAATGCGAATAACGTAACCAACAGCGCAGTTGGTTTAAAGGATTCTGTGCTTGATTTTGGAAAAAGCAATTGTGAATTGTCGCCATCCGTGACATATGTAAATAATAATGTACTTATCCCGCAGACCACCTTGGATCTGTTTTTTCAAAGGTTCGATATGCTCCAGCAGCATTTTGACGATATCATGTCCCATATGAGACGAGGTTCTGTATCTGCCGGTAGCTCTGTCTCACTCGCACCAACTGCAGAGGAGATAAATAGAGATCTGGTGGAGCAAGTCTCGGCCCTGAGGGACGTAGTGGATAGGCAGACATCCCAGTTGGAGTAACTGCGTCTGGATCGGCAGTAATTTGGCAGTAAACTCCAATAATTATTTAACAACAAAAGACATAAACCCAGATATGCTTGGTCGGTTGTCGGCTGTCGGCCTGCCTGTACGGAAAATTTTTATCAATGAGCTACTGCCCCACAGCAAATTTCAAGTCTTTAAAAGTCTGAAACCCATAGCACAGGGGCTGGGTTTCAAGTACGTCTGGCACGCCGGCGGTAGATTTCTTTTCTAGGCGTAGGGGTGGTGAGCGTGCGCATATCTTTGCGTCGGCTGCCGATTTGCAAGCCATTCACACGGCGTACCGGGCTTCTCCTGACCGACGGCCATTCACAGGTACACAAGTTACTGACAGCGACGACAACGGAACTGTACAGAGCACAGTGATAAGTCCGGAGGGCAGATCGGCGGCCTCCACCTGACTAGATAAGCCTGCTAACATCGGAGGGAGGGCGAGAGATTCCTTCAGAGCGGGATTTCTTAATGTGAATTCGCTGAGAGCTCGCATTGAGAGTCTTCGACTCTTCCTTACAGAACATCCCTCCTATAACATCTTTGGTATTGCTGAGTCATGGTTGGGCTCGGTCGTTAATGATGGTCTCATCCGGATCGACGGCTTTTCACTGCTGAGACAGGATCGCAATGTGAATGGAGGCGGGGTGGCGTTGTATGTACGCACTGAATTTCAAGTACGTTTATTGGCTAGTTCAAACACATAGGGACCTGGTAAACCCGGGATCCCTGAGTATCTGTTTTGCAGCATACAGCAGGGTTCCTCTCCTCCAGTTCTTGTCGAGGTCATTTATAGACCTCCGAAGGTTGCGATGCAAAGGGACTCTGATCTTTTCAGCGCCCTACGTGATCTCAGCGGTGAATTTAGCCACAAAATCATCATGGGCGATCTGAATGCTGACCTGTTGTCGGGATCGGATGACGCCAACACCATTCGGCGTCTCGCTGAGGAGTCATCTCTTCAGATAGTCGGCCATGGTCCCACGCATTATACCTCTACCTCTTCAACATGGATTGACTTGATACTAACGGACGAGAACGACAGTACACATGACATTAAGAAGGAAAGGCTGCCCAGTTTTGGCAAACACTGTATTATAGAGGTCTCTCTTAACATCCACGCTCCCATTCTTGGGAAGGAGCCTTTTGTATACAGGAATTTCAAAGGCATAGACACCACCTCGCTTGGTGACTTACTATCAAGCTGCAACTGGGAGGCCATGAACTCTATTGAAACCAATTTGGAGGGTGCTTTGGAAAACTTGATTGCTAACTTAAATTTGGTAATTGACATATTAGCACCTCGTAAGATGGTTTGCATAAAGAAAAAATATGCTCCTTGGTTTGGTTCTGAGCTGCGATTGCTCATCGATAAGAGGGATGCCACGCACGGACGCTACAAGCGCACTGGGCGTTCAGAACACTTTGACGAGTTTTTCCGGCTCAGTAATGAGGTTGATGTTCGCATGGCTCAAGAGCGAAGCTCCTATATCACTAGACATTTGTCGGATGCTCTTGATGACAATCAGGATATATGGAAGAAAATGCGTAAACTTGGCCTCATACCTAGGCGTAAAGAGGAGGAGTTTCATGGTTTTACGCCGGGCGAGCTGAACGACCATTTCGCTGGGATATCTGTCTCACCCTATGAAAACCTGGATGACGCGCTGGACTTCATTTCTACTGCAAATGAGGAAGGCTTCATGTTTAGTACAGTCAACATAAATGATGTCATTCTCGCCATTGCACACTTTTCCTCACAGGCAAGGGGTGTTGATGGGGTCCCTCAGGGAGTGATCGTGAAAGCTCTCCCAATAATTGGCGAATTTATTGTAAAGATATTTAACTCCTCTTTCGCTCTGGGCGTCTTCCCGGGCATTTGGAAGCAGGCGCAATTAATAGCACTAAAAAAGAACAGTGCCCCTTCATCTGTGTCAGACTTTCGACCTATAGCTCTACTCTGCTTCCTATCTAACGTGCTCGAAAAGTTAGCCCATTCCCAAATTACGGAGTATCTAAACAAAAAAAAAATTTTGGATCCTCTCCAGACTGGTTTCAGAAAACATCACAGTACCCAGACGGCGTTAATCAAACTGACAGATGACGTACGCATGGCCATTAACAGAAAGGAGGTGACGCTCTTGCTGCTATTTGATTTCAGCAAGGCCTTTGACACCATATCACCTACAAAATTATTAACTAAGCTGCAACGGCTGGGTTTCTCACGGATGGCTCTCTTGTGGATAAAATCATATCTTCAAGGCCGCACGCAGATGGTTACTTCTACCAGGGATGGTAATTCCGAGTGGTTGGAAACCAATCTGGGTGTTCCACAGGGTTCGGTCCTGGGACCTCTGCTGTTCAGCCTGTACGTTAACGACCTACAAGACTTACTAGACAAAAGGACGACAAAACATATTTTTTATGCAGACGACCTACAGATTTACCTACATACCACCAAGGGTAAACTTGGGGAGGGCCTGATGCAACTATCCGAAGCCGCAAGGCGGGTGTCAGAATGGGCGGAGGGCTCTGGACTGCGTCTGAACTCTGGCAAAACCAAGGCAATATTTTTTGGATCCAGAAAGAACGTCAATGACATTAAGTCCTTGAATTTGCCTGGGGTAAGGATGTGTGATGGAGTTATCGTCCCTTTTGAAGATGCGGTGGTGAGTCTCGGTGTTACATTAGGTAGTAAATTAACATGGAAACCGCAAGTAGATTGTATTACTAGAAAAGTTAATAAAGCCCTGTATAGCTTGCGGTTTATCAGGGATTGTACCACCGAGGCTCTAAGGAGAAGGCTGGTTGAGTCACTGGTCCAACCCCATCTAGACTATTGTACTGTGGTGTACCTGGGCGCGACTGAGGAACAGAGAATACGATTACAGAGACTAAGTAATTCTTGTGTAAGATACATCTTTGGAGTAAGAAGGGACGAGCACATCTCCCCCTACCAGAGAAGATTGGGCTGGCTCAGTACTGACTCACGTAGGCTTTATTTTAAAGCTATACTCCTTTACAAAAATATGAGATTGCGTGAGCCACAGTATCTGGTATCGTTTTTTAGCAAGCATCAGCCCAGGCCTTCCGCAAGGGGGCCGCCGCCTGACCTTCATGTTCCGGTGGTGAGCACTGAAACTGGCCTGAAAGCCTTTCAGATCCAGGGTGCACGTTTCTGGAACTCCTTACCTTCTTCCATACGCCTTTTACCTTCTCTTGCATCCTTTAAGGAAGCAGTGCGCGGCTATCTGCTCGGCCTTGAGCCCTAGCCGTCCCTCATGTGGGCGGATGACGCGAATATTCGATGGAATTTTATATGTGATTATTTTGACTCGGCCTTTCCGGCCTAGACCTGTGATATTCTCGACGAGACATTATAATGACTGTGATATGATGGGTCTACGACCAACTTTATTTATTTATATTGAAAATACCTCTGAAAGAGTGTATATTTATTTATTGTATTTATTTATTTTTTTACTGTATAGTAAAATAAAGATCTATCTATCTATCTATCTCTCTCTCTCTCTCTCTCTCTCTCTCTCTCTCACACACACACACAGACACACACACAGACACACACCACGAGGGGGAGCTGTACCCCATGTGGCGCGTCCTCGGGTGGCGGATAGAGGAACGCTCGCTGTAAGCGCATAGTACTACGTACGTAGTGCTGCAAACAGAGGGTAGGAGAGAAATAAAATATCTCCCGCGGACCAAGCAGCTTATTGAAGATCTGTCACTACCGGAAACAAGGTTTGATCTTAGGGTTATGACTAAGCAGGCGCTCGCCGATTGCCGTAGCCCGACTCGACTTCGGCTGCTGAAGGGAAAGGATACGAGACAAACTGGGTTCTGACACTCCCAGGCTGCCGGAAAGTACAGGGGCCCGGGGATGTTTCGCCGACACGCCCTAGCTGCCCTATCATCCGGCGAAAATCCCAATGATCTCAATAGTGCCGGGTGGCGCCCGGAACGGGCCCTATTGTGGTCAGAGGGGGGGCCTCGTTACCCTTTCCCGGAGGCCTTCTGAGGAAGACTTGCGCGGGGGCATGAGGCCAGAATTCACGCCTGTGAAGCATAGCTTCGCGGAGAGAGCTCAGTGGAAGGTAGGTGACTAAAGTTGGAAGAGGAGGATAAACAAAAATAAAATGCATAGTACATCAAAGAAATCAAACTTGGGGACTTCGGATACCCCAAAAAGTGTCTTAGAAACTGGGTTCCCTATTTCCGAAAGGGCAATACGGACGGAACAAGAGCAGGTAAATCAAGGAGGCAGTAACTCAAACTGGGACTACAACCTTGAAAGAAGAAATGACCAGCTGGAGCGTCTAGGAGAAAAAATCCAGGAACTAAGAGAGTTTATAAGGGACAAAAATAACGTCCATAAAACTATCAGGGACATGGCACGAAGCATTAGTGTCATGTATAAAAGTTTGTGCAGCGCGGAGGATTACCTGCTACAGTGCCAACGTCCAGGAACGGAAGGCAAGGAAACTCAGACAACACCAAGTCTGAAACCGAAAAAGGCGGATAAACCAAGGGAGGCCTTAAATACTCCGCAGGATAGGAGTAACAAAGAGGAGAAAGAGAGTAAAAGACTTAAAGAGGCAACTTGGCAAGAGGTCGTTACAAGAAAGGCAAAAAAAAGGAGAAACAGTTAAGTAAGGAGAACAACAAGGCTCCTGGCGTTAACAACCAGAGTAGGACCAGTAGAGACAAAACACAGCGGGCAAGACCGACCAGACCGGATGCTCTTATCATTAAAGCGCCGGAAGGAAGGAGCTACGTGGATATTTTGTCAACATTGAGAACTGCTCCTTCACTGAATGCCATAGGAGATAGCGTAAACAAAATACGCAAAACGGTGGCGGGAGATCTCCTCATAGAGCTCAAACGCACAAAAGAAGTTAAAACCGCAGACTTCCAAGAAGCGGTTAAAGCAGTACTAGTGGAAGGAACCACAATAAAAACACTGCAGCAAGAGGAGACCTTTGAAATAAGGGACCTCGACATACTTACTTCAAAAGAGGAGGTACTGGAGGCTTTGCAAAGGGAAATAGGAGAAAGAGATGTGATTGAGATCACTGCCGTAAAATCGCTGAGAAAAGCGTACGGAGATACGCACGTAGCTGTTGTGCAAGTGTCGAAAGAAATAGCGACCAAGTTCACAAAGCTAGAGAAAATTAAAATTGGATGGGTCAACTGTAGGATCCGTACATCGAACCGCAGTAAGGGGCCGCTTAGGTGTTATAAATGCCTTGGTTTCGGCCACGTCGCTATCAAGTGTACTGATCCGCAGGATAGCAGCAAATGCTGCTACAAATGCGGTAAGACGGGGCATAAAGCAAATATCTGCCGTAATGAACCGTGTTGTTTACTGTGCCGAAAAAAAGGCGACAACATGCCGACGAACCATGTCACTGGTAGCTACCTGTGCCCAGCCTACCAAGCAGCGGTTAAAAAAATCAGGAAAGGGAAAGAGAATAGTCCAGCTAAATCTCAACCATTGTGAGACTGCGCAAGACCTTCTCTGTCAGTTTGTACGAGAACACAAGTTCGATGTCGCTCTCGTCAGTGAGCAGTACAAAGATTTGAATGAACCATCCTGGGAATCTGACGCCTCAGGTAAAGCCGCAATCTGGGCTTGCAAAGACTTTACCTTCCAGGGCAAGATGGTAAACAAGGAAAATGGCTTCGTAAGAGCGAAAATAGGCGGCATACATGTATACAGTTGTTACGTCCCGCCTAGCGCATCAATAGAGCAGTTTCAACAACTACTGGACCGGCTGGTGCAAGACGCTACGAATAAAAAACCAGCTATAATAGCAGGAGATTTTAACGCATGGGCGATCGAGTGGGGTAGTAGCAGAACCAATAAACGGGGACGAGTGCTACTGGAGGCATTCACGCTACTAGACTTGGTTTTGCTGAATCAAGGCGACACCCCGACGTTCAAAAAACGAGATGCAGAGTCATTCATAGACTTGACATTTGTCAATAACTGCCTCGTAAGGCAGGTAAGCAAATGGATCGTGAGTGATCACTACACAAATAGTGACCACCTAGCTATAATAATGGAGCTAGGCGGATCAAATAGGAAATTCTGTACAAATCCCAGTAGTACAAGAACTGAATGGAAAACCAAAGAGTATGACAAAGAGTTATTCTTGACGATGTTTGACAATATTCAATTGACGCGACAAGGCTGCACAAATGACGGGCCAGCTCACCAAAGCGTGCGACGCGGTAATGCCGAGAAAAGTGTCCAGTCAAAGATGGCTACCAGCATATTGGTGGAATGACAAGATCAAACAAGCGCGCAGCGTTTGCCATCGAGCTAGAAGATTGGAACAACGGGCAAGGAAGAAATTCTACCGAACCGGTAGAGGAATGGATACGGTGGAGAACTACAACGAAAAAATGAAAGAAGCAAAGCGCAACCTTGAAAGGTGTATAAGAGAGAGTAAACAAAGACGTTTAAGAGAGCTGCAAGATGAGATCAATAAAGACCCTTGGGGCCGACCTTATAAAATTGTCATGAAGAAGATCAAGGGAAGTTACATACCCCCACCAAAGTGCCCAGAGGTACTAAGCAAGGTGGTAACAACATTCTTCCCAAATCAGCCGGACATTCCATGTGCTATGGTAGAAGAAATAGATGTAGATAATATACCCTTAATTACGGAGGAGGAGCTACTATCAGCCTGCAGGAGGGTTGGAAACAATAAGGCTCCAGGACTTGATGGCATACCCAATATTGCATTGAAACATGCCATCCAGGCTCACCCAGCAGAGTTTATAGACTTGTACAACACTTGTCTCACAGAAGGAACGTTTCCACAAAACTGGAAAAAGCAAAGGCTTGTGTTGCTACCAAAGGGTAGCAAACCACCTGGAGAAGGGTCGTCATACAGACCGCTCTGCATGCTCGATACACAGGGCAAAGTATTAGAGCGCATAATCTTCGTTAGGATGGAAGACAAAACCGAGGGGCCAGAGAAGCTTGCGGAACACCAGTATGGTTTCCGTAAGTGCCGCTCAACATTAGACGCTATCGGCTTAGTGGTGAATACAGCACGGACAGCCATAAGCGGGAAAAGATGGAAAGGCGGGACGAAAAAGTACTGCGCGGTGGTTACACTTGACGTTAAAAATGCATTTAACTCTGCAAATTGGTGCAAAATTCACGAAGCACTAGTGAGACTAGGAGTTCCTCCGTATATAAGAAGAATAATGTCTGACTACCTCAAAGACAGAACTCTCTTAAAAGAGACCGCGGAGGGCACGGTGAATTATAAGGTTACCGGGGGAGTTCCACAGGGGTCTGTACTGGGCCCATCGTTGTGGAACATTATGTACGATGGCGCACTCAAGCTAAAATTACCAGAAGGAGCAATGATCGTAGGATTTGCAGACGACATAGCTTTGGTGTTGGTAGCAAAAGAGAAAGAAGAGGTAGCTGAAATTGCTAGTGAAGCTATCATTAAAATACAGAAGTGGCTAAATAATGCGAATCTGGAGCTTGCAAGCCATAAAACGGAGGTTATCCTAATATCTAGCAGAAAGAAGACGGAGACAATCACCTTGAGAATAGGCGGTCATGAAATTACTTCTAAACCGACTTTTAAATATTTAGGTATAACGTTAGACGCAAAGCTGACCTTTAAACAGCACTTGGAAGCAGCAGGAGAGAAAGCCGCAAAAACTACCGCAGTGTTGGCGCGGCTGATGCCAAATGTGGGTGGTCCCACACAGAATCGCAGCACGCTACTGGCAAGCGTTAGTACATCAATCATGTTGTATGGAGCCCCGATATGGGCAGACGCTGTACTGGTAAAGGCATATGGACGAAAGCTCTCCTCAGTGCACAGGCGAAATGCACTTAGGGTCGCGTCTGCTTACCGTACGGTATCGGCCGAGGCGGTCTGCGTTATTGCCGGCCTCCCGCCAATAGACCTACTAGCAAGGGAGAGAAAATCAATCGACGGAGGAAAAAGACGAGACAGCGACAAAACCAAGATAGAAATTTGGGATGCCGCTAGGAAAGTAACAATGACGGAGTGGCAAAAGCGATGGGACTCTAGTAGTAAGGGTCGGTGGACACACCGCCTCATACCAAGTGTAGAAGACTGGACAAAAAGAAGACATGGGGAAGTAAATTTCTACCTAACGCAGTTTCTGAGTGGACATGGATGC
Source organism: Muscidifurax raptorellus (assembly GCA_020010945.3). Lineage (NCBI taxonomy): Eukaryota > Metazoa > Arthropoda > Insecta > Hymenoptera > Pteromalidae > Muscidifurax > Muscidifurax raptorellus. The sequence continues at coordinate 9,574 of JAHUUD020000008.1, forward strand.
TACCGGGCGTATCTGCACCGATTTAAATTGGAGGATTGCCCGGATTGCCCGACGTGCTTGAATGTAATCGAGGAAGCTGAGCATGTGTTCAGTGAATGTCCACGCTATGAACAGGAACGAGAAGAACTTGAGTGCTACCTACAGACCAGAGTAACGCCTGAGTCTATTATGGTAGCCATGATGACTTCGGCCGACGGATGGAGCGCAATAAACAATTTTGTTGCAGACATCCTTAAGAAGGTCCGAAAGGACGAAGAAAAAAGAAGAAGAAGACGTGAGATGCAGCAAGAAACAGACGACCGGACGATGCGGTAAGAAGTAGACGGCAGCGGAAAACGTGATGACGACCACATCAACAGACGAGGGCGGTAGCCCAAAGTTCCCCCGCGAAGCAATACTCAAACGGTGTTACCGCGGGGGGGTTTATTGGAAAAAGAGCCAGGTCCAACTTACTTAGGGTCGGTAAGGAGGACGGAGAGGATTCGGTTGCTGTTGGAACTCAAAAGCTAACGGTAAACGAAGGGTTTAGTGGGTGAGAGTCCCACACAGGTGGTACCAGACGGTGCCATATCGTCCATAATGGATTTGCCCTTAACCTCTCACTCTAAAAGGAAAAAAAAAAAAAAAAAAAAAAAAAAACACATACATGGTTGCCGCGGTGGCCTCGTGTTCTTCGCTGCTGACGGAGACGGTCAGGCAGGCGTCTATTCGGCGAGCGAAGTACTAAGCTGGCTCTCTTCCATATCACATGATACGCGCCGGTCCGTCCGCAGTCTCTTAATCGTTCTTTACAATAATTATTTGTCGTCATAAGTAATGAATTACTTGCTTATGACGACTTAATCTAAAGGTCTGGCTATGATCGGCGCCTTCCCGGAGTCGGGAGATCATGCTGACATGGTCGCGACCTCGTGGTCCCCTGGCTGCCTGGATCTCTGAATGCCTCACATCATCTAGGATATGTGATCAAGTTCACCCCAAACTAACCGGAATTCAGGTAAATACGACCCTAGCGTAGCACTGGGCAATCAAAGATGGAGTGATTCTGCTCCCAGCAGTTAAAGTAAGAATATTGCAGTGGGTTGATTTCGGGATCCGCTGGGATAGGCGTTAATCCTCTGGATCGTAGCGCCGTCTGCTTCATCTTTAGTTGCTGGCTATAGCTACATTCCCTTTTTGACAGCGGGGGCGCGACTTAGAACTGATGCGATGGATGGTCGTTCCTGGTGTCGAGATCGATCTCGGTAGAGACACTACCAATCCTAATTCCTCCACGGTAATTTCAAGTAGACCACATCTCGACGACGGCTAGGGCTGTAAACTTGGCTGTGAGGAAGGCACAAAGTCCTTGTTCCATTTCATGGGCCCGTGATGTTGTATCCGCTCGACTGGCAAGAAATTGAGCTGGAGGTGACTGGGGAGATTATACTCCCGGAATGTCGGGTCTACAGTTCTTGGCGCGGCTTCGACTCCGTCCAGGCCGCTGTGCCAAGTGCGTATGAGAAAGATCCCTAGAGATAGACTCCCCGTGTCGAGAAAAGGCTCTTTGACCTGGACAGAGGAGTCTACACTCATTTCGTCCCAACAACCCGGTGCAGTTCGTCGACGGCTGGTCTGCTCCCTCAATCCTCCAGGCTCTCCAAGCGATTTACAGCGAAAGTACGCGTGGTTGGCGGGAGTACTCTAGGACGTAGAAGGGGCGTCTTGGCAACGATACCCAAAGTTGGCTCCTTGCGCACCTTTAGTAGTCCCTGGTGAAATCAAGCACCTGGATCTTCCGATTGTAACCGGTAGGCCAAGGCGGCTTGTCCGGTAGACTCCTTTCATCTAAAAAACCCCAATTCTCGGCGGCTTTATCTATCTTCCTCTCTTCCTCTATTTCCTCCTCTCTGTCAATGTTGTAAGGCGGCCAGAGCCATCAGCTCCCGACGTAACCCCAGGATTTCGTCCTCCTCGTTGTTCCCAGGACGACGTTCTCACTGATGTCGAGAAGCTCATTGAGCCAAAACATAATCGGCTGGCAAGGTAATGAAATTAGGCGCCACAAACCTTGTCTTGGCAACGTGTTGCTCCCGCCACCATCATGAACTCATGATGAACTTCTTCCTGTAAGATTCAGTACGTTTAAATATATTTGGTAATTATTATAATTAGAATAACACAAGTTTTCTATAACCATCATCAGTACAAACCATTGTCGACTATTCAGATCTCACAGATAGTCCCCTCTGCCATGCTGTTGTTCACTATTGGCTTAAGATTATGGATTAGGGCTGTTAGTTATGGACTTTTGCGGCGGTATGTATCTTTTCAGATCTGACATATACGTTTTCGCGGCTTTCCGGATGTTTCCATGCTCCATTTTTAAGACGTAAACGACAGCGAAATTTTGTTGTATAATTCGGAAAGGACCTTCGAATTAAGGGACAAGTTTGGCTGAGAAACTTTTGGCCGTATCTGATAGGTTATGGGTCACTCAAGACTAAATCTCCGACTTTAAAATCCGCAACCCTACTCCTTTGGTATTATATTTTTTCCTGTGTTTCTCGAGCATTGTCGATAAACTTAGCTTCCATTTCACAAAACGTGTCTAGATGTTTCATTCTATCTTTCGATACTTGGGAATATAACTGTATTTTGGGTTCCATGAGCTTCTAATTCTCATCGCAAGCCTTTTACACGAGTAGGGTGTGTACCATAATTTAGAAAGGTCGGTGAGGCTTTACGACTGTATAAATGTCATGACGAAGTTCATGAATGTTCTTATACCAATCCTTATGGTTGTCTGTGAAGGCGGCGATCATAGTTTTAAGAGTGCGGTTGCTTGTATCTACTGGATTTGCCGGAGCATGGTATGGAGGTGTATTTACACGCATCACTTCGCACTCCTTTAGCGTCTCCGTTAGATGTTTACTAATTAAATCTGTACCATTGTCTGTCCGTGAATATTTTGGCGTCTCCCACTGAAAAAAACACTATTTCCTCAAACGTTCGAGCCACGGATTTACCATCGGGTTTACGTAAGGACTTAACTTCTATCCACCTAGTGTATAGATCTTGGAACATGAGTAAATGATTAGTCCTTGTAGAGCCTGTTGTGAAACTTTATACTGCTGGCAGACTTGGCATAAATTAATAAACGAGTGTACGTCGTGATATAATCCTGGCTAAAAGTATTCTCTGGCCAATCTATCGTAGGTCTTCTTAATACCCAAATGTCCATCCGTAATTTCTCCATAAACAAGACTCATAATTTTCTCTGGCTGTTCTTCGGGTAAGACAAGTTTCCAGCTTTCGTCACTATTGGTTTTGGGGTCTAATAAAGGAACCCTTTTGTATCTGTAATATTTTCCTTTCTGAACACGGCATTGCAGGGATTTAGCCGGCAACTTCTTTACCTCCTTCAGACGACGATTATACCAAGGATCGTTAATTTCTTCGGCGGTTGCAATTTCTCTTTCATACATTCTTGAAAGTGTATCCGGCTGTCTGTGGTTGCTCCGTTTTCTATGTATTATATCGAAGTCTCACTGCTGCACTTTCAAAGCCCACCTGGCTAACCTTCCAGATGGCTCTTTAAGAGACCGCAGCCAACTAAGTGTGCTTTTATCTGTTAGCGCGGTGAAGTGATAGCCTTGCACATATGGTTTTAGCTTCTTAATAGCCCATACAAAATGGCTAAGCACTCTTTCTCCGTGATGGTATAATGTTTTCTGCAGCTACTGATACACGACTGACATAAATAATGGGATGCCGTCCGTATTCAAATGCTTCCGTTAACAGGACTCCTATGGTATAGTTACTGACGTCACACTGAAAACTAAAGGGCGTAGTAAAATCTGGCCTGGCGAGTACCGGCACAATAGTCAAGGCTTCTTTGAGCTTCTTAAAAGCTTCTTGCTGCTATTCCTCCCATTTCCAGGCTTGATCTTTTCATACTAATTTTATCAAGGATAACTTTAATTTCGTACTATTGTCTATAAATCTGGCGTACCATCCGATCACCCCCAATACTCTCCGCAGTCCTCGTATGTTATGGGGTGCTGGGTAATTTGAGAACGGTGACTTCGTCGGGATCTGTTTGTAAGCCCTCTCTGTCGATAATAAACCCAAGATACTTGACCTCATTGACGCAGAATCTGCATTTCTTTGGGTCGGCGGCAATGAATTTCACTAGCATGTATTTGATTTGGTACTTACGTTCCTCGAAGGAATCATTGGTGGCTATCACTATGTCATCGAAGTACCTAAATATCTGAGGAGCGTCTTCTGACCCAAATAAAGTATCGCCTAAGCGCTGCATAGTCCTGGGAGCATTGATGGTACCAAATAGCATTCTAGTAAATTGCCACAACCCATAACCATGAAACGAGCCAAGCAATGCAGAAGCTAGACCGTGTGTGTGATTCGAGACGCGATGTAGTGAAGAAGCGAGAATGCACTCGAGGAAGCAACATTAAACTCGCAATCACCCCGCACTATTAGTTGGGTGAGGACAAGCCTTCCCTACCCTCTGTAGTGGAGAAACCACCAGTGGGAAGCTGCTCACGTGCACCGGAAGTTGTGGAGGGGAATCTACCACGAGCTCCACACACTTAGGCAATCCACGCAGCTTCGGACCAGTATGTGAGGACCTACAATCTCACTACCAATCTGTGCTCGAGAAGTACCCACTTAAGAACAGGGAGCTATCGTCCTGATGCCAAGGGGTATTCGAGAGAGGAGGGGTAAAAAAAGCAGTAATTATGGTTTGAACAAAGAATTATATAAAATACATTTTTATTATCAAAAAGAATACAGATCTGGTTCTTACACTAAATGGAAAGGGAGGGGGGCTCCCTTAACACTGTTTGAGAGCGCTATGCTTGTTTGCATACTAGGTACTATGGAGACAGAGCACTCGAAGAGGACTACCTTTCTTGTCGTGCTCTCCGCGCAAGAGCCAGATCGTAACTGATCGCTGCTGGCTGCGGCCATCCTTTTATATCCGTGGCCATCCCTCTCTCCCATGCTTTATACGCGCACACCATCTACCTGCGCTTAGGTAGGCTATTACATGTGACTACTATCTCTTAGTGTTTATCGGTAAATTTTTTTGTCGACGGTGGATTACTAACAATAGTGGACTTGGATCGTATTTTTCTTTTTTTTCCTAGAAGTGCCGTCAAAAAATTTTCTTTCTTTTTACGCGAAGGGTATTCTTAAAATAAAATTAGTTGCTCACGTTTTGGGGTGAAAATAATATCACACATTGCCAATTTGAGTCTTTCGTTTTTTTTTGTCCTTTTCCTCTTTAGATATACCTGGGACAATGCAGGACAAGCAAGCCTAGTGATTGGTCATTTAATTCTCTTTCACCCATTTTACCTCACCATTAACTATTGTAACGGGTGGAAGGAAAATTCCGAATACTGTTGTTAACAACTAGGACCTTACGGACTATTCGAGAATTTATGGTGCTAGGATAAGCCGAGTTCTACGAGTAGTATTTACATAATATCCCGTACGAACATTTCCCAGAATTGTACAAATAGAAGCCTTAGCCAAGTAGAAAATTTATTTACAGCCCGGCGGTTAACCGAGTGTACGCCTCGTTGTAAACACCAAACAAGGATAATATCTTTTATTTATGTTATTGAAATTAAAATAGATTGGGTATAGAAAGGCTTTACCATAGTTGTTTACATCGCCTGGGTGTTGGGTTATTCGAATTGGTGAACAATATTAATAAAGGAATTGTTTTTTTTCGGGAGATCCTTGAGCGTGAGTATAGATTATTTGCGCGAAATAAATAATTTGTGGCACATAAATGACAACGTCCTTCCATATTGTGGACGACTTTCTTTTTTCTTTTGTGGCCTGACTCAGCTTATAGCTGTGTCGCGATCAGTATTTGCAGTTATTGTGGACACGCACTCGGGTGCCAAACATCGTGCCCCGCAAGATATTATTAGCTGTCAGCCACTGAGATGGAGAGTCATTAACACATTATGGAGGAAATGAAGAAAGATACCGAAGTGAGGATAATCGTGGACAAAATTACGAAAGCGAACACCTAGGAGTTCAAGCGTCAACGTCACAATTTGGGGGCCAGTTGCGAAGGCAATAGAGATTTATTAAGAGATAGATTACTGAGAGCAAGAATCCTGCATTCCGGGTTCCGGTCCTCCGTATGGCTGGGACAATGAAGGAGTAGTTCTTCTTCATACTCAAGAGACACTGTCAGCCCAGCCTAAGCGAAGGGGAAGACCCGAAAAGAATTTGGGGCCACAGCCGGAACAGCAGGAGGCTACAGTCTCCTCAGAAGGAGACGATGGAGATAGGCACGCTTCAAATGAGAGAAGAGGAGTCCGATGGATTACCAGAGGCATGGGTGAACAACGAATTAGTACATCACATACGCCAAGCTTCGAATACGCAGCCGCCAGAGCCGAGTACCAATGCGAGTTATCATGTTACAGTATCTAAGCATCTACAAAGCCTGGTTTCGGCACCATTGTTGGAAGATGGTACATCCATGTACCAGAACAATAATAACGTATTATCATCCTTAATGATCAGTAGGTCCACACAGTTGAGCGCCGCCGTGATGCCAACCTCAGGATATGGATCCCAAGTCAGGAGCAATTAAGAGGGTCTTCAATGGAAATCCAAGGGTATCTTTTAATTTAAAAACCACCCGTTTTAATTTAAACGGATCGCAAACAACCCAAAGCCACGGAGTACCTTCAAAACGCCACACAAACGATAGCCGGCCGACGTACTCAACGGACGGCGATTTATCGTAGCCCCAGTCGAAGCCGGAGACTACCAATAGTAACTGTGAAGGACGAGCCGAGAAAAATAAAGGGACCAAGAGAGATTCGAACAATCCCATGGATAAAACGTTTAACTCAGGGACTCTTACACCTCCAGAGCCAGCAGAAGCTTCGGTAGTGACTGGGAACAATAATCCCTAACAAGTTGACACCAAGCTTGAATCAAGATTAAAAGCAACCAAAGACGATATTTTAGAGGACGTATTGAGTCAGTGCACCATGGGTGCAAACAAGCTTTAAAGGAAGTGAACGGGCAGAAAAAGTATGAAGAGAGCCCAACTGTAGACGACCAACAGTAGGACAAAGAGGTTGACAGTGCACGTAGCAAGTGTCACCGGACCAGAGGACTAGAACAATGAGCAAGGAAGAAATACTATAAAACGCGAAGAGGACAGGAAATAGTAGATGCCCGCAGATAGGAAATGATGGACTATAAAAGGAACCGAAATAAGAAAATCCGCAAAAACAAGCGACAGTGCCTTAAATAACTACAGGATGAGGTGGACCTAGATCCTTGGTGTCGCCCTTACAAAATAATCATGAAAAAGATTAAAGGAAGCTTTCTACCCACTCCAAAATGACCGGAACTATTGCACCGGGTAGTCAGCACACTATTCTCTAGTCAACTGGAAGAAGCAAGGGTCATTGACAGAGGAGTGAACGAAGAGGCTATTCCGCCGATTACGAAGGAGGAACTGTTAGCCGCCTGCCGAAGTGTAGGAAATAACAAGGTCCCAGGGCTGGACGGCATACCCAATATTGCATTAAAGAATGACATTCACGCTCACCCAGACGTTTTTGTAGACTTGTACAATTCATGTCTAGAAGAGGGAATATTTCCTACAGATTAGAACAAACAGCGACTCATGCTCCTGACAAAACTAAAGAAGCCACCCCAGGAGTCCTCATCATACAGACAGCTCTGCATGTTGGATACCTCAGGCAAGACCCTGAAACGCATAATTTGTGTGAGAATGGATCATTTGATAGAAAGACGAGGTAGACTGGCGGAACACTAATGCGGCTTTCGGAAGAATCGTTCAACCCTGGACGCTGTTAGCCATATGATTCTCACGGCACAAGCAGCAATAGAAGAAAAAAGATGGAAAGAAGGAAAAAAGAATAGTTGCATTGGACGTTAAAAATGCATTCAATTCGGCCAAATGGAGTGAAATACACGATGCACTAAGGAAGCAAAATGTGCCTTTATATATAAAAAGGATGATGTCTGACTATTTGAAGGCTTAAGTTTCAAACAATACCTGGAAATAGTCAGCAATAAAGCAGCAGAAGTTGGCTCTGCTTTATCATGATTGATGCCAAATGTAGGCCAACTCAGAAGCATAGTTTACTTTTATGGGTAATATAGACACAAGCGATGCGGTTGAAATCATATGCACGAAAGTTAACTACCGTATACAGACGAGGTGCACTAAGAGTGGTGTCTGCATACCGTATGGTATCGGATGACATGCATTATAGCAGGTACGCCACATATTGACTTATTAGCGATGGAGGGGAAATACATATACGATGCAATCAACTATACTGCGAACATCCTTAAGTAGGTCAGAAGAGATGAAGAGGAAGACTAGTGATGCTGGATTAAACTGACGACCGGACGATGCGGTAAGAAGTAGACGATAGAAAGAATATAATTATGCTGGCTCAGAGCACAGACAGCATATGACGATTATGGAGATGACGACCATATCGATTGGAGGCGGGCGGAAAACGTGCCCCCCCCCTCCCCCGCGAAGCATCGTTTGACGGCAGTACCGCGGGGACTAAGCATAGAAGATGGAGAATGGTGCCTTTACTAAGGGTCGGTAAAGGCACACGGGGTGTACCGTAAGCAGCCAGGGTCAAACCTGGCATCAACTGGTTAGGCTTAGTCGACAAGAATCCGACATCGTACTGTTATTGGGAATGGGGCTGGCACGACGATCCCATCAACAATTCAGTGATATCTATGCAAGATTTGCCTTAAATCCCTTTCCAACAAGGAATATATATATATATATATATATTGTAACGGGGTGGTTTTTAGGCGGCTATCTGCCTATGTACCCCGTACAAATGCAAAGTCCTCCTGTACTTTGCTTTTGCGAGATGCTGTACTCGCTCGTGTGGTCGCCTACCTGCGACGATGTCCCGGTGCTCAGTATGCACTACACTCCTGTGTAGTGCCCGCGGAGGCGGCGGTATTCGGCGGTTTAGATAGGAAGAGGGATTGGGACGACGATCGAATGAACACACTACCGTTTCTCATAAAAAGGCGTTTATTCAGTTAAACAATCCGGCGTCCGTATTGCGCGTATTCGCGTCGCGAGAAGGCCACAAAATATCCCGGAACAACGACTGGGGCCAAATGCCTCGCCAGTCGATCGCGTATAAATAAAAAGGAAAATGAGATCCTACTTTAGCTTATACGACGATCCTCCTTGTACTTTGGCCAGGGAGTCCTCTGCTCGACCTTGCCGTATCCTGGGGCTGTGGTAGCGATGGGTTGCTGCCGTTGCTGCTGTTGCTGCTCCAGATGCTGCTGTCGCTTCTAGGGCTGCTGTTGCTGCTAGGACTGCTGTGCTGTGGTTGCTGCTTGGGCTGCTCTCTTTTTGCTGCTGCTCTAGCTATAACTTTTGCGCGCGACGTCAGAACTATTCGCGAGAGCGGTCAAAAGTTAACTGTCTCGAATTTCCCTCGAATTGCGAGATCACTACCGGCCTTCCCGCGCTTTGGCTCCCCGCGCCGACGTGCGCGTCTCGCCGCCCGTTACAATATATATATATATATATATATATATATATATATATATATATATATATATATATATATCGCCAACATGGCGCCGCCTGAAAGTAAGCCACCTGACAAGGTGGATTTAAATTTCAACAAATGTCATAAAAAGAAAAGTGTTGCAATAGTGATGCGCATAATATGTGGTGGCGTGTATGATCAAAGTTGCTTTGAAAGATATAACAACAAGAAATATATTACTGAACACATGGGAATATGTCCGGAGCACGATATAACCTCAAACTGTGATGAATCGACACTAAACGAAGAACTCAGGGAACTCTTCGTACAAATGAGACTCTCCTTGAAAACAGCTGTTAGACAAGAAATATTAGAGGAAATTCAAGATGCTGATAACGGTAGTGATATAAGTACGCAGGACGATAATCATCTAATCACTGAAAATAAAAGCTTGAAAAAAGAAAATAGATTCTTAAAAACATTGATTCGGGGAGTGCAAGACAAAAATAAAATTCTATAAGATCATTTAGTAACAGTGCAAAAAGTAAAAAATAAAACATATGCGCAAGCAGTAAATATTGAACCTAATATAGAAAAACGTATACCAAAAATTGCAATAACAAAGAAAAACCGAGCTGATGGAAATGATCTCAAGAAATACGTTACACACTACTTAAACTTACAAGGAAAAACCAATACAATCAAAAAGGGTAATATTTAAAAATGATGGTGAGATAATTATAAGCTGTATGAGTGAAACAAGTGCAATTAAAGCAGAAAAATTATTAAGTAAAAAACTATCAAGTATATGTAATATTGCAAAAAAAGAAATTAAAAAAGTAAGAATAAAAATTGTCGGTATAGATAATTATGAAAACATGGATATAAAGGCATTAGAAGAAGACATAATACAAGGAACTTTAAAAAGAAAGAAACGAAAGCAATAGCCTTACATACTTTTGTAAATAAGAAAACTAGATTACGTAGCGTAATAATGGAAGTAACATCGGAAATATATAAACACATCCGAGAGAACAAAAATAGAATTTTTGTAGGGCCAAAACTGCAAAGTATACGACGATCTGAATTTACAACCATGTTATAATTGTGGTAAATTTGAACATAATGGAAATAAATGTCGAAATGACAAAGTGTGCCTAAAATGTGCAAAAAAGCATAGTACTATTAATTGTAGAAATACAGCTGAATTATGATGTATAAATTGTAATTATAATAATAATCGATACAACACACAATATAATACTAAACACGTGGCTAATGATAGCATGAATTGCACGACACTACAAAAGAAGATTAAGAAATACATAGCTGTGACAGATTATCCTATAAGTCCAATTATCGCTAAAGTCCAATTAGCATCGCTATCACCAAGAAGCAGTGTCGGCGGAAATGTAAACAAGGCAGCTAGTACTACAAATTTAAAATCAAAATAAAACTCAACATGTATCAAGAAATCCAGTTAATAGAAGAGATACACAATGTGCTAATTGAACAGGAAAGTACATTTCATAGTTTCAAAGTTCACAATAAATACATAAAAAATAAAAAAAATATTTTATTATATCTAAACATGCGAAGTCTAAACGCAAATTTCTTAAAACTAAAAACATTTATCGAGGGCTTGGATACTAAGCCGACTATTATAGTATGTGTGGAGACGTTGGTTTTGGAGCATAGTGATTATTTCTTTTTACCGGGATATAAAATGTACTATAATAATAATAAAATAAACAGGTCAGATGGTGTAGTAATATACTTGGAAGACGGTATTACTGAAAGTACTGAAATAATTGAAATTGGGCAGATGAAAATACTAAATTCAATTATTAAAACTACTAATGGTAATCTAGAAATATCAGCATTGTATAGATCGCAAGATATTACAAAAACTAATATTTTAACAAACCTAAAAGAGCTAATGAATCTAAAGAGAAAGGTTACGAACCATATAATCATAGGAGATTTTAATATAAACTTGTTAGATACAGATGGAGTTAGCCAAGAAATGCTACTAAATTTCCTGGATAAGGGATACAAACCTGGCTTTTAGGGTGTTACTAGGCCATCTGTTACAAATAATTCGAATAACTCTGCTGGGGGAACATGCATTGATAATATGTTCACGAAAGCACACAAAATTAAAAATAAGCATTTTAAATTAGCAAACTCGATAACAGATCATTATACACTTTTCATGTCACTAGAAAAAATTGATAAAGTAAAATCTGAGTATACAAAAATATCTATAAATTATAATAAACTAGGTAGAATTGCGGATAAAGAAAATTGGAACATAATATTATCAATAAGTGACCCTAACTTAGCAGTAAATAATTTAATAGAAAAAATAAATAAGTGTAGGAAACAAGCAAGTGTTTATAAAAATATTAGTAAAAAACAGGGTAAAAATATTCCTAGAAGTAATTGGATTACTAAGGCAATTATTATATCAAATGTGGAGAAAAGAACCTAATAATAATACGCTAAAAACAGAATACAAAAATTATACCAAAGTCTTGAACAAAGTAATAAAGGAAGCAAAATTATTATATGATCGTAGATTAGTAGCTAATAATTGTGGTAATCCGAGAAAACTTTGGAACATTATCAATCAAAAATTAGGCAAATATAAAAAGAAGGACAATCGCATTGAATATCTATATGATGAAAAAAATAATAAAATAACAGAAAAGAAGGAAATTGCAAACCACATGAATGAATATTTTAGTTCGATTGGCGAAAAATTAAGTAATAAAATATTGCAACCGTACAATGATAAAGTACAACTAGCTCAAATGAATAAAAAATCTATCTTTATCTACCCAACCAATGATAGGGAAATATTTCAAATAATAAAGGAAATGAAACTAACAAATGGAGGCACGGATAATATAAATTCCAATACGCTTAAATTTTTAGCAGTTTACATTACAGAACCATTAGTACATATTATTAATCTTTGTATTACACAATCTATTTGGCCAAATAAATTAAAAGAAGCTAAAATAATACCAATACCTAAGGCTGGAAATAAGAAAACTGCGTCAAACTATAGACCAATATCTTTGATCTCAAATATAGCGAAATTTTTTTTTAAAATTATACATAACAAAATTTGTACTTTTTAAAATTTGGACAATATAATATCTAAAAATCAATATGGTTTTGTAAAGGGTAAAGGAACAAAAGATGCAATTATGTTAATCACAAAGCTTATATATGAAAAGTTAGACAAAAGTATTCCAATTGCAGTTATATTTCTTGATTTTGCAAAAGCTTTTGATACAGTGAATCATAAAATTCTACTGGATAAATTATATAACTACGGAATTAGAGGCAAAGCAAATAAACTTATAGCTAGTTATTTGGACAGTAGACAACAAAGTGTACAAATCAATGATTGTGAAAGCATTAATAAGAAAGTAGAGACTGGAGTACCGCAGGGTACTATATTAGGATCTTTACTTTTTATTGTTTATGTAAATAATCTATTAACTAGTATGCCAAACCATTCAATTATTTCCTATGCGGACGATACAGCTATAATATCTACGGATTCTAACTGGACAGAAGTAGAAACAAAACTGAATAATTACCTACAAAAAATTGACAATTGGCTTGCACTTAATAGATTATCATTAAATGTTGACAAAACTGTATACATAACATTTGGAAATTATTGTAATAGCGTTCCAAATGAAATACGAATAATAATCAATGGCAGAACATTAAATAGAGTCCAAAATGCAAAGTATTTAGGGATAATCTTTGATTATAATATGAAATGGTTAAATCATATAGAGTATATAATTAATAAGACCAAATACTTAGTGTTTGTTATGAGAAAAAAATCTAAATATATGGATATAAAAACATTAAGGATGATATATTATGCGCTATTCCACAGTATTATTTATTATGGTATAATAGCATGGGGAGGAGCATACTCGAATAATTTAAATCTATTGCAATCTTTACAAAACAAAATTTTGAAATTATAAACAAAAATTAGTTTATACTCGCAGATAGTCCTATGAATCTAAGACAAATGTTTGCATATGAATCGCTGATATATTACTATGAAGTCTTAAAGCAGGAATACATCAATTCAAACAGTAAAAGTAGAAAAAAAGCATACAAGTTCCGCAAAGACAAAAAACTATAAGTAATAAAAATAGCTTTGTAAAAGCTATCGGTACGTTTAATGATTTACCAAATGAATTAAAGAGTATTAATACAAAGAATTATAAATCAATACTAAAAAAATGGATTAGGAATAACTCATAGAAAATGGGAATTCAACTCAAAATTAAAATGAGTATATGTGAATATATGTTTTGTTGTAATCTTTCTAGAGTGTAAAGTAATTATAGAATATTATATTTTGATTATACAAAACTTATGAGGTTGATTAGTTTGTAAGTCACTTTAGTATGTAAGGTTATGCTGGTGTTGCGAACAGATTACTACGTTTATCTCTGCGACAGTTTACTGTTATGTAATTGTTAGGTGATTGTTAGTCACCTAGCAATATTAATTTAATTATTATACGAGTTAATCTCGCGCACGCAACTATACAGCTACGGGAGAGACTCCACTCCTCGAACCTCTCCTGGCTGTCAGCTTAATCTTTCTCTCTTATTGAAACGCGGGCTGATGTATGATAAAGTCTTTTACCTTTTACTATTTTATCATTGTTTGATAATTCGTCCCTCTCTTTTATTGGCTCTGGACCAAGGAAAAATTCAATCTATTTATGTATGGCTTGGAAACAAGGACGAACACAAATATGGGTTCAAAGATAACTCTAGCTTTGTTCGAATGGTTTCTATTTTTGTACATATATTCGAAATAAAAATATGGTTCGCCGCCGCAGATTAGTTTTAAATAAAACGAGTGATTTTAATAAACAGTTGAGAAATCAGAAATAGAAAATATATCAAACAATTTGAATGAAAATAAAATGAAAAAAACTATTGAAAAAAACAGTCGTTCGCTCGGCAGCTTGGCTCGAGACGGAGTGCCTGAGGTAGCGTGGCTTGGGGACGCTTCGTCTGCACTCGTCGCACTCATTAGGCCTTACGGGACCTGTTAATGGTGCAAGAGTTCAAAACTGCAGAGTGAAGTTGTTTAGGTTAGCGAGATTCTTGTCTACCCGATACTTTTGTGGCCTTGAGTCTCGCTGTACCTTTTATGTGTAGAACTTTCTCGATTTTATATTCGAAATAATTGTTCGAATATAATTATCGTAAAGTTGTCACCTAACAGTAATATAATATGTAAATTTTTTACTGGTAATAAATAAAATAAATAAAATAAATAAAATAAATAAAATAAATAAAATAAATAAAATAAATAAAATAAATAAAATAAATAAAATAAATAAAATAAATAAAATAAATAAAATAAATAAAATAAATATACATATATATAATAACGAGTTGAGCACACAGCCAACTCGTAGCGGCATGAGTACCGCTACACCGCGACGAAAACAACGTAGAGCGCGCTCGAAGATAAATACGTGAGAATTCGGCAGGTAGGCGCGAAACAAGGGAGTCTATCGGATTGTGCTAAACGAACGACGTCATCGACAAGAGTGCTGAGTGAAGGTTTGTAGCGCTGTGTATGAAACTACACTGTGCGCGCAGTGTATGAAAGAGAGTGTTTGTGCGATTGAGAATCGCGCATGCAAGGGTTATCAGGCGCGCGCGACCTTCACGGCGATACATGCGTGCGAGTGCGATTATTTTGGCGTCGCGGCGAGTCGCAAAGTTGTTGGCGACTCGCAGGTTATTATTTATTCAATTGTGTATTCACGTTTCTTTCGCGATTATCAAATATATAACCGTAGTCCTATCATTTTACATGATTTGTCGTAATTTCTAAACCTGCTGCATCGAGGGAACAGGATCCAGTCCTTCAACGAATTATTCGTTGATCGAATGAATATCCCGTTACAATATATATATATATATATATATATATATATATATATATATATATATATATATATATATATATATATATTATTTTGAATTTTGCAACCAATATTTACTATATTTACAAAAGCCCTGCTTTTGTTCAACATTATTAAATTTGTTTATTGTACCAAGTCGTGAGCGCCACGATCGCCACCCAAGGCGCAAATCTGTATTTTACTTCCTACGTAAAAAATTTAATATAAAATAATATTAAACAAACACACTTACCATCAATACTCCATCCCAAGTCTGAATGCCCTCACTACTTTTTACTGGAATGGTTCCTTCTCCAGATTCTATTTTCGTTCTTAATTGTCCTCTGGCTCTTCTGTTTGGATGTTTATCAATAGAATCAGTTTCTTCATGAGGAGAAAAAATTCTAGCATCTCCACAAGGCGCTGTATTTATATAGAGATGAAATTGAATCCCTGCTTTGAGTTTATATCCTTTTCTTCCAGGTTCAAATACTGAATCCTCAGTTTGATTCTCGGCATGTAAATCTAATTGTTTGTACAAATATTCACATAAGCAGCGTCTTGCAATAACTTCGGCATGACAATCATTTAAAGCACGTCCACTAACGCTTAAATGCTCTCCAGAAACACATTTTGTTCCTATCAACATTATAAAAAATCAAGTGCTATTAAAAAAAAGAATTGCGCTCTCTGAAAAGAAAATCTTTGTAGTGGTAAACAATTTCCAAAATTTATGTTGGTTAAAAATATTTTGTTAAGTGCAGTGGATAACTAGCATGTCACAGAGGGTCTCACGGCCGTTAAATAATAAAAAAAAACATTAAAAAATATTGATTTTTTGTCTTGCTTTTGTTTAACCATAAAAAATTTTCGTTATTAAATAATCGTTTAATTTTTATTAGTATATAATGTACTGAATACTTAGAAAAATAAATAATTTAAATTAATAACAGTTCCACTTTAACAAAAAACTAAAATATATTTAAAATTAAACAACACACGACAAATGTGCGGCCACTTATTATGACTGAGTCTTATCTGATAATTCTTTAAAAAATATTATAGATAATTGTGCACTATAACGAGTTGATGCTCATGCCCTCGTTATTTCTCCCTCTCTCCTCAATATACATTTATATTATATATTTATTATCATATCTTATTTATTATTGTATAGCATTTACAGCTACAGCAGCAGGTAAGTGAGAGAGCGTCGTCTACAGAGAGCATAGAGAGCAGCGCGTACATGTATGTGTGTGTCGCGCTTCCTAGCGGGCTGAAGGGCCAACTTAAGTACGTGTGTGAGAACACGCGACAGAGCCCCGAACGGCAATTAGCAGCGGTCCGTCTTACCGATCAGACGTCTTAATTTGTAGCGCGATCCTTTGCTTTGACGATTGACAGTTTATCTTTTGTGAATATTGCGTGCGTGCGTTTTATCGTGTCTTCCTCGTGTCGGATATTGTAGAAGATTCCTGTACGTGCATCTATTGCCCACTGCTGCGTAGCGTGCTGGTTATACCGCCGTCGCCTTTGTTATACAGGGTGTCCCATTTTAATTTACCACCCCCTAAAACTGGTTAATAATTTGCTCTGAGAAAAAAATGTTTCAAATAAAATTTGTTGGGTTCGAAGGGGGGCATCTTTTGGCTATTTTAGCTGCGACCTTGAACATGACCTTCAAGGTCATTTGAAAGTCAAGACCAAATTTTCATATGAAATGTGCATATTTTTATGGCGGATTCGGACTCTACTAAAAATGAGAAACACCTTTTGTTCGAATCATTTTTTGAAAAAATCCTAAATTTTTGTTGTAAACGGCTTTATTCATTTTAAGAAAGAACCATCACTTTAATGGAAAATACTCTCTTTTTCAAAGAAATGAAATTACCAAAAAATTTATCAACAGAACCAAAGTTCATTAGAACGCTAATCTGATTCATTTTTTATCACATGTGGTAAGTTTGCAATCTTCGGGGTATGTTTGACATTCTCTGGGGCAAGTTTTACGTCATCTGCGGAAAATTTGACATCATCTGGGGCAAGTTTGAGCAGTAAGGGGCATGTTTTCAACTGAGAATCAAAATCAAGCTTAGTTTTTTTAATGAAAATTGTACATATTTTAAATCACATTCAGATTCTCTGATAAAGTAAAATTGTACATATTTTAAATCATATTCAGATTCTCTGATAAAGTACGCATCTTTTTAAGAAATATTTTTCTCGTAAATGCTTTATTTCTCGCTAAAAGACATTTTTTTGCTTCGTTATCGTTCTATTGGTAAAGCTTGTAAATTCTTACAGCTCCTCAAAGCTTCTCATCATTAGGTTTTCATTGACTTTCTGAATTTTAGAGCAGAAAAATACTTATAATAAATTATTTCTAGTAAGATTAAATATTCCCTAAAAAATCTACCTACAACAGATAATGGCTGACTACACGCCAGTAGAGATAGTCAACATGATCAAGATTCTGGGAGAATGTCACGACAATTACAAGGCTGCAGCGAGGCTGTACGCTGAAAGATATCCGGACGCTCGTCATCCTAGTAGGAGGAATATTAAACTTCTAACGATAAGAGCTCAAGGAGGTAACTTAAGAAGGAAGAGGCGACGGACGGGCTCAAGAGAGCATATTGCGCTTGGGGTTCGTGCTGTAATTGCCGAGGATCCTCATATTTCGACGCGACAAATTCAGCGAATGCATGGAGTACCCAGATCAACAGTTTCCCGTGTATTGCGTCATTTTAGATTTCATCCATATCATTTGCACCTTACACATGCCATTGAGCCTGGTGATCCTGCCAGGCGACTTAGATTCTGTCAATGGGCGGAAACACGAATGCGCATAGATCCATTTTTCTTTGATCGGACTCTCTTTACAGACGAGGCAAAGTTCGACAATATGGGAGGAGTTAATCTTCATAACGCGCATTATTATGCAGAAGAAAATCCACATTGGCAGCGAGATCACCGTACACAAAGACGGTGGTCAATTAATGTTTGGGCGGGCATAGTTGGGGAATACGTTGTGGGTCCAATTTTTTATGACCGTAATTTAAACGGCGAGCTTTATTTAGATATTCTCGAGAACCAAATTCCACCTCTTCTAGAAAACATTCCGCTAGAAATAAGGCGAGACATGTGGTTCCAGCAAGATGGTGCTCCCGCTCATCGTAGATTACTTGTCAGGAGATTTCTGAACGCGACATACCCAAATAGTTGGATTAGAATTGGTAGTCCAATCTGTGAATTCCCTGCGCGATCGCCAGATTTGACCCCATTGGACTTCTTTCTGTGGGGGGCCGTGAAGCAGAGAGTTTACGCGGAAGCCCCGACGACGGCACAAAATATGATGGAGAGAATTGTTGCAGCATTCCGGGCGTTCACCCCACAAACATTAATAGATGTCCAAAGAAGTTTTCGGCAGAGAATACAAATGTGCATTCAACAAAATGGGCAATTGATAGAGCACTTGAGACGTTGAAATTTCCGTGACTAGCTGAACGAAGGGGTCTTGCCTTGGCTGGACGTGAAGGTCTTGCCTTAAGTGGCTGGATAGGGTCTTGCCTTAAGTGGTTGGACGGGGTCTGGCCTTAAGTGGCTGGACGTGAAGGTCTTGCCTTAAGTGGCTGGATAGGGTCTTGCCTCAAGTGGTTGGACGGGGTCTTGCCTTAAGTGGCTGGACGGGGTCTTGCCTTAAGTGGCTGGACGTGAAGGTCTTGCTTTAAGTGATCTAAAGGATACCTCTGTCTTTGTTTGAAGCTAGTAACATTCATCTAAAACAGCTTATTTCTAGGACAAATTCTCTTTTCAGTTAAAGGGAGAGCTACTTATTGATGATCAAAAAATGGTTAAGACAAAAAGTGTTACTTTTTTTAGTAGAACCCGAATCTGTGATAAATCTTATTCAAATGACCTTAAAGGACATGTTCAAGGTCACAGATGGAATAGCCAAAGATGCCCCCCTTCTAACCCAACAAATTTTATTTGAATCATTTTTTTCTCAGAGCAAATTTTTAACTTCTTTTAAAGGGTGGGGCAATAAGAGATATTAGTAATTTTTTCAACTTTTTTAAAGCCGTTTACAACAAAAATTTAGGATTTTTTCAAAAAATGATTCGGACAAAAAGTGTTTCTCTTTTTTAGTAGAA
Organism: Muscidifurax raptorellus; assembly: GCA_020010945.3. Taxonomy (NCBI): domain Eukaryota; kingdom Metazoa; phylum Arthropoda; class Insecta; order Hymenoptera; family Pteromalidae; genus Muscidifurax; species Muscidifurax raptorellus. The sequence goes on from JAHUUD020000008.1 coordinate 29,283, forward strand.
TCCGAATCCGCCATAAAAATATGCACATTTCATATGAAAATTTGGTCTTGACTTTCAAATGACCTTGAAGGTCATGTTCAAGGTCGCAGCTAAAATAGCCAAAAGATGCCCCCCTTCGAACCCAACAAATTTTATTTGAAACATTTTTTTTTCAGAGCAAATTATTAACAAGTTTTAGGGGGTGGTAAATTAAAATGGGACACCCTGTATACGGAGATCTACTGTTCCGAGGAAGCCACGTGGCATACTAGCGACCGAATCTTAGCAAGTGTGATTGTAAGTACTGGTTTGATATATTGCTTCTCTCTCTTTGCTATTACTGCTTCGCTCTGTCTCTCTCTCGCTTGCGCTGCAACTCTGTCAACTATCAGTCAATATATTCTGTTTTTACTCTTTATATCTTGTTCACGTTATTCGCGCCTGATTCTACCTTTTCCCTTTTGCGCTTACATTTTTCTATTCGCGTTCCATCGAAGCCAAAGCTACGTAGTATCATCCACGACGCTCTCCGCGGGCCATCGTCTTCAAGGACGATCTTCACGGCATAACTGTCTACCGGGTTAGACTTCGTAAAGCCTACAAGAAACCCGCTTCGAGCTGCTTCAACCATTCCTCTCGATTCCCATTTACTCTTTAATTATTTAATAACGAGTGAGCATGCACACCGTTATAGCACGTTTTGCTAAAATGTTGTAAAGTCTTTTAGAATAGGCTTTGTGGACAAGTATTTAAAAAATGCATAACATTATGGTAAATGTTATTGTACATTATTGTAATCATTATTGTAAAGAGAGATAACGATTAGTATCAATTTGAAACTTACAGCCAATTCAGACCATTATCAAAACATTTTATTGGTCGAGACGGGAGAGTAGTTGTCAACTTCAGAGTGGAGATGGAATTTGCTCGTGGAGGGTGGTTGACAATTCAGAGCGTAAGAACCCTTATGGAAAAGACTCCCCAGTGTGTACCCTCAAATTTGGGAGTAAACACACAAATAACAGAGTTCACTCTCACTTGTGATAGTTTTCTTCCCATTTTGAAGAGTTTACTCCCAATTCTAAGTGTATACTCTAAATAATTGAGAATATGTACATACAATTTTGGAAGATAGTGATAATGACGAAGGTAAAAAGGTATTCAACAATGACGAAAGTAAAAAGGTATTGAGTTACTAATAAATATAAAAAATATTAAAAAACATCTATTGGTCTTTTAAAGCTAAAAATCACTTTTCATTATTCGCCATGCTATGCTTATTCTCATAGTTGGAGATCTGTAAGCATCCTTGCTTTTGAAGAAACTATCAGCATATTGTTCAGGCCGTCAGAGTAGACTCTTCACTAACGCTCTGACGTCCTTTTCTCTTCCGCCAGCATAAACCGTCAGAGCTTTACTGAAGGTTCTAATTTTTTCAAAAGCTTACAGATCGCAAACTATGAGAATAAGCATGGGGTGGCAAATTTACTATAGAATACTGTAAGTTTTTTTTGGGTACTCAATTAATTCATTTCTGATTGAAGGACGTAGGGGCAGTTCTATAGACATATATATCTTGGGTTAATGCACTCATCCCTATATATATATATATATATATATATATATATATATATATATATATATATATATATATATATATATATATATTTATATATATATATATTTATATATATATATATATTTATATATATATATATATATTTATTGTAACATGGCAGCCTACTGCCAGTTACAAGCGGCCGCGCGGAGCACGGCAACACCGCGGCACGAGTCGGCGAGCGCGCGTTCGGCCTTATTCGTGGAGCCTCGGCCAGCATCGGCTAGGCCCGAGCGCACGGGAGCAAGCGTAGGTAGGCGAGCGACCCAACCTAACGTCGACGGCGAGAGGGGTCGACGCGAGCGCTGGTGATGATCTCTTCCCTTTTTCGTTCTGACTGCCGTTGCGACCGGTTGATTTGACACGAGCCATCTCCGAGCACGACCGAGGTCCGGATCACGTGGCGACGTTGCGAAAGGAGAGAGACATTGTGCTACGGACTGCTGCTGACTGTGAGTAGAGTAAGAATTAATATAATAATGTTCTCACGATCCAGTGTGCCGGTTGCGGAGTAACGCGAACTCGCGATTCTTTTATCGCCACGTGGCCAACATGGCGGCGGGAGCGCGGCGGAGCATGAGTGCGGTTTTAGCATGCTTCGTCGGCTTAACAGCGCGGAGCCGTTCGGCGGATTTCGCGTACAACTCGACTGATTTACCGTAACGACAGACTAATTACTGTACACTTGACTGACTAACGACCATTAATATGTTGATGCTACCGTTTACACTCGACTGACGAATATTATACTGACGCTACCGTGTTGTGCTGTTACGACTAGTATTGTACTGACGTTACCGCTTACATTAACTATGATTATTATACTGACAATATTGTTACACGACGACTACAACTACTTGACTGACGCTATCGTTATACGAATTACCGCTGCGAGACTGACACTATCGCCTACATATTGACTACGACTACTACACTGGCGATATCCCGATACTTAATATTACTATTACACCGAGACTGACAATTATAACCCGACTGTCGCATTGTACTGACTGTTTTACGAAGCAAGTCAAAGACCGTTACTTCACTGACACGCTATCGTTCACGTTTTTGTATGCGACGCGACCTTGACCTACGCGACGACACGAGATCACGACATTTCGCTAGTTTTAGTTCGCGCGTTAAACGCACATAGGTATAAGATTTGACATTAAGTAGAATTAATATTCGAGCGTAATATAAGTGAGTGTTAGTTGGGGCAGCGGCCCCGCTAAGTTCGGTATCATCGTATGGAGTGTGTGAGAATTCGCGTCGAGGTTCGGACGACGTCACCGGCGCGGCAAAGGCGGGTACGCCTGGGGACTCGCGTACGTCGGGAGAGGTTGGCTATTGTCGGGACGCGAAGTCATAGTCTCGTGAGGGCAGCCTGCGACGGACGCTACGGTCGTCGGCACCGGTAGGCGACCGGAAGGGCGAGGCAGCTGCACCGTCCGCGTCGGGTAAACCGTCCGGCGGCGCGTTGACGAACACGCCGCGGCTAGGAGGTTACGCCGGCGGGCACGAGCGAGTTCGGCGCCGGAGCGTTGATTAGGAAATCGAGATGACCGGATACGCGCCCAGGGCGTGCGCCGGTACTTACTCGTCCGAGCATCGGCGCGGTGGCATGCGAGCCACGGAGTGTGTATGTGTGTGATGCGACGGGGATGTCGTAGTTGTAAGTGCGCGGTCGGAGATCGCCTATTGTAAATAGATTAAGTAGAAGACGAATGAGTAAAATATAGAACGAATTTAAGTCCACATTGTGCATTCATTTCGTATTGAAACCCACGGCCTTGTGTGATTGTCTCATTCCCTCTATGTGTAATTTCGTATACTAGCTAGCCGAGCAGGTGCATGAAGAAGATGTTTTGACACGAGGCGGCGTTTCAAAGTAAGGGGATCGCGGGATCCCTGGCACTCCGGTGCCTGGCGTCCAGGGCCGAGGCGGCCCGCCGCCTTGTATGTATCGGAGCAGATATAGGAGAATTCATAGGTAACGAGTAGAATAAAACCCAGCGTTACCGTACGCTGGGTCTACCGTTACAATATATATATATATATATATATACATGTCAAGGTATAGCATTGATGGTAGACTGTTAAATGATTGATCACCCCCAGGGACACCTTCTATAACGTGAGACGAACCCGAGACATTATTATCAATCTCAAAAATAAAGTCTCGTCTAGACTGGACAACATAAACGTAGTACTAAAAATTTGGCTTTGGACTACATCATCAAATATACAATTATTTTTATTAAAATCATCAATAACGCGTACTACCCCAACAATTGGAAAAAAGCCAAAGTTATCCTCATTCACAAAAAAGGTAAAGATTGAAACGGACCAGGTTGATAGGCTTATCAGATCGGCGATCACCCGCACTGAGTGCGGAGATTTAGTAGCTCTGGACCACGTAGGATGCCCCGGGAAGTGACTCAGTTAATGAAATAAATTATGTATATATCGGATTATGACTTTATTAACGAAACAGTGCGAGATACAGCGGGTTGGGGTGTTCTCGGCATACATAAGACTCATGTATGCAAGAGCCCCTGCAAGATGATAGCCTGTTCAGTCCGGAAAGCTGAGCAGACTAGCGTACTGGCTGTTGTGCGCGCTGGCCTTATATAGTCCTCACAGTCCCATATGCTGTGCGTATCGGCGGTTTGTTTATGTTGCTTCTTGTATACTTCCTTGTTGTTGCCGCTCCAGTGTCGGTTGTTTGGGTGCGCGCGAGGTCTCTCCTGCCGTGCTGCCGTTTCAAGATCCTGACAACCAGGGCAGTTATAGACCAATTAATATGCTACCGAATATAAGCAAAATCTTCGATGCTCTAATCAATGCAACGCTAACCAAATTCTGCGAAGAAAGGAAAATTATACCAAATAGATTCAAGCATTCGACCTCTCACGCTACATCAAACTTCATGACAGACGCCATGCTTCACGTCAGCAATCATGGGATGTTCGGAGCAGGTCTCATCGACCTCGAACGTGCTTTTGATATTACGTGTAACAAGACCCTGCTAGTAAACACAAATAATATCACCTCAGAAGAATTCAAAGTATTCGAAAGATTACAGCAAGGGGCCGTAAACGCTCCTATTTTATTTAATATTTACAACAGCGATACCCTCAACTTATTCGATTTAAATAAGGACAACAACACCTGCACCTTGGCTTTCGCAGACGACCTACTTGTCTACGTAGCTGAAAAATTTCCGATTAAGTCCAGGTAAAACTCGAAGAACTAATAAATAAAATTAATAATTACTACAATACATGGAACTTAAAAATTAACGCCACCAAAAGTGAAACAATACTGATTATACTTCCAATACAAAGACTTAATCGTAAAGAGAAAAAAACTGGAGGGATTTCAAAGTGACCATTCGTGATGATAACGAATCCACGGTGGTCCCTCACAAGCGCGTCGTTAGATATCTCGGTGATACATCGATGATATGCTAAGGATGACTAAATGCATCGATACACAGCTTGCTAAAGCTAAAAAACATTTCATACACACCGTAGATTATTTTACAATAAATACTTGAGTAAGCGAGCTGAAGTAATTTGCTATTGCCTCTTGGTAAGGGCGATTTACGGCGGCCGTACGCAGCCTCCACGTGGTTTAACCAAAGTGCGTCTGTGATGGAAAAATTGAGGGTGTTCGAGAGGTTATGCTTAAGAGCTTGCCTAAAAAAATACAGATCAGCCGAATCCAAAAAGAGCCGAAGCCGAAAAGAGTTCCAAAAATTTATATCTAACAAAGACATCTATAAAGAAACGAACATCCCTAGAATCAACAACCACATCATTGAACTCATTCGTAGACATCACGCCTCTGTAAAAAAAAAAAAAAATAAAAAATAACCCGATCATTCAAAATCTTTGCAATATCAAACCTAGATACATCGATCTATTCAAACAATCAGGCCACATGCCTCCAAACGGCTTCATGACCCTAGACCAGTCAAATTCAAGACAGCTTCAATGTACCCATACTATATCACGTCGCTCGGCACAACGAAAATAAAAAGCAATTCATAAACACCGCTACCCCAAAGTCCTTTCTCCTTGTGATCTCGCTGACACTCACAGACTAATAACTAAAAAATATTGGTGCTTGCAAGACGCTACCCATCTCGACGATCAAGCGAACAAAACAAAATAAACTCACTGTCAAAAAAATAAGATTTAACATTCTATTTACAATTAATTTATTGAACAATAATTATAAACAATATAACTTATCACAAATATAATTTATATATAACGAATAAATTGTTATTTATTACTCATTCTTCATTTTATTATATCATTCTATCATTTATATCATTTTACCATTATATATATATATATATATATATATATATATATATATATATTCATTCAATCAAAATGGCGTCGGGGGGCAGTCGGCCTCCTGATGCTCCGCTAGAAAAATATTACAATTGTCATACTAGTACTAAAGTAGGATCGGTAGTGTGCACTGTGTGTGGTGAATTTTTTCATACAAACGAATTTGTAGCAAAACATAATGCTGGAGTTCCTGTAAAGTTCCTGAATAACTCGTTTGTTATTTGTCAAGAACATTCTAGCCTGGCTTTGACTTCGAAGCTGCCATATGGTAAGCTGTCAGCAGAAACAGCTGAGTTCATTGCCCAGCTGAAAAGTGTTGACAGAGAAGCGACAAAACAAGAATTGCTCTCGGAAATCGAGGAAATCGGTTTAAATAAAACCAAAGGACTAAATGATACTGTTTTTGAAGATTTGAATGAAGTTGAAACACTAAAAGTGGAGAACAGCCTTCTTAAATAACTACTGAGAGAAGTGCAAGATAAAAATAAGTTATTAAACAACTTGTTAAAAAAGAACAGTGCTAATTTTATCAAAAAAGTGTCATACGCTGATAGTGTCAAACAAATACCTGCTAAACCTAGAGACAAAAAAGTGCCAAAACTAATTATAAAGAAAACAGATAAAAATGACAATACTAACATAAGTAAAACAGTGTATAACTGCATTACAAAGGACAAAACAATACAAACAAAAAAAGTTACAAATAAAAACAACGATCTGTTAATAATAAACTGCATGAATCTAGAAAGTGTGCAAAAGATTGAAAGTGCTCTAACAGACAAATTAAAAAACAGTTGCAAAATTGAAACAGAACAAATTAAAAAACCAATAATGAAAGTGATAGGAATAGACAATGTGTTTAAAAACAAAGAAGAACTCGAAAATGATATTAACCAAAGAAATTTTAGCAACATGGAAAATAAATGTAAAGTTCTACATAGTTTCAATAGTGGAAAAAAATTCAATGGGTGCTATTATTGAGGTGTCATCTAACATATATAAAACAATAAAAGAAAACAGAAGTAAAATGTTCATCGCATATCAAAACTGTAAACTATTTGATATCATAAATACAAGTCCATGCAACAAATGTACGAGATTCGGACACGGTGGCAAGAATTGCGAAAATAACGCAACGTGTCACAAATGCGCTGGCGATCAGATAGCGTCAGAGTGCAAAAGTGACCAGCTCAAATGTCCAAATTGTGATTTTCACAATAATAAATACAAGACCAAATATAATACAAATCATAGTGTCATAGACAGCCAAATGTGCGAAATTATGAATTTAAAATAAAGAAATTCATCGAATCCACTGATTATCCCATGCAACCTACTTACCAGAGATACTTCGGGAAAGTAGAAAGCAGCTTCGATAGAAACACAACAGCGAGACAGACGGTAAGGAAGGTAACTACAACTGTACACTTGCGTGTGCAGAGGATCAATCAAAACAATATATTAGACACCGAAAGTGCACTGCATAAGTAATATACAAAAATGTATATCAAAAATGGAAGAATTTGAAAGTAGTGAAATTAGACTAGATAATATCAAAGAATTAGATAAAAATCTAGAGAATAAAGAATTTTTACTATGCGTGAATATTAGAAGCTTAAATCAAAATTTCAATAAATTAGTTATTTTTCTTAACAGTCTCCAAACAAAACCAAGTATTATTGTCTGTACTGAGACATGGAATTTAAAATACCATGATATGTTCCATCTAGATGAATACAAAAGCTATTATAATAACAGCTATATAAATTAAAATGATGGAGTTGTAATTTATATTCATGAGAGTATTAATGAAGCAAATAATTTAAAAATTTTAAGTACAAAAATCACCTTACAAAACAATGATGAAATTATCATCTCATCTCTGCATAGAAGTCACAGTCTCACGAAATCAGAATTTGTCTTAGATATAAAAGCTCTACTAGAAGGTAACAAATCAAATAAAAATAACATTATAGTAGGTGACTTTAATGTTGACATAAATAGTAGCGAAACAATAGACCAAGAATTTTTGCAGATTATGCTAGAAAATGGCTACTATCCTGCAATTAAAGATATTACTAGACCCGCTATTACTGACTGTAATAGGGGTAGTTGTATTGATAATTTCTACATAAAGTCTAACAACATTGAACACAAAACATATGCTTTGACAATACCTTTTAATGATCACTACCCTATTTTCATGACTATCAAGAGTAGCAAAAATAAAAAGAAAAATACAGACAATACACACATAAATTATCAAAAGCTACACAGAATTGCAAGCTTGCAGAAATAGTCTGACGTTGCTGAAACAGAAAACCCAAATAAAGCTATAGACAGGCTAATACAAATGATACAAAAATGCATGAAAGATGCAGAGTGCAACACTAAAAAACGTAAACAAAGAAATATGAGACCTAGAAAATCATGGATAACTAGTGCAATAATGACTTCATGCAACAAAAAAGAACAGCTATATAAAATTTGGAAGCAAGATCCAACGAATACAGGAAAAAGAAAAAATTATCAAGATTACGTGAAATCATTAAATCAAGTTATTAATAAAGCCAAGGAAAATTATGACAAAAAAACCATAGAGGCTAGTCAAGGTGACCAAAGAAACTATGGAAGATTATCAATAATAAACTAGGTAAAAGCAATACAAAAAGTGAGATTGTCAAATACATAAAAAATGAAGATTCTAAAATAACTGACTCAGATTTAATAGCAGAACTTATGAATGATTTTTTCACCAACGTAGGTATAAAATTGAGTGAACAGATTGAGTCAAACGAAGCAATTCCTTTACCACCAGCCAGTAATAAAAATATCTTTATCTTTCCAACTAATAATATCGAAGTTCATAAAACTATAAAAAGCTTAAAAAACAAAAATGGAGGCATAGATGGCATAAATGCAGCTTGTCTAAAAAAAATTGCAGAATATATCAGCGACCCAATAGCGACTATTATAAACAGTTGCATTGAGAAAGGAACCTGGCCAGATGAACTTAAAAAAGCAGAAATCATACCAATTCACAAGGCAAAAGAAAAATTTCTCATAAATAACTACAGACAAATTTCCTTAATCTCTAATATAGCAAAAATTTTTTAAAAGATTCTGCACAACCGTCTAATAAGTTTTATTAACAAGCACAAAATTATCTCCGACAAACAATTCGGTTTTAGAAAAGGAAAGAGTACAAAAGATGCGTTGAACTTAATCACTAATCTGATCTACAATCAGCTGGACAACAGCTGTTCATATAAAACAGTTAATACCGGAATCCCGCAAGGAACGATTCTAGGACCTCTACTTTTCATCATTTATATAAATGATATGTTAGAAGAATTACCAGAAAACTCGATTATATCGTATGCTGATGACACGGCTTTGATAGTAGAAGGTGATAATTGGACGGAAGTTGAAACAAAAATGAATGCCTTTCTAAATATAGTTTCAAACTGGCTTGTTTACAATAAGTTGTCACTCAATACAGATAAAACAATTTACCTAGAATTTGGAAATAATTGCAATAGTACACCAAAAACAATGAACATAACGATAAAAGGTAAAAATATAGAAAGAGTGAATAGCACAAGGTATCTGGGTGTTATTTTCGACAGTAACATGAAATGGGAAGAACATGTGATGAGCGTTTACAACAGGACCAAATACTTGATGTTTGTATTTTACAAATTATCAAGAATCATGACAACTGACACCTTAAGAATGCTCTACTATGCATTTTTCCATGGTACATTGTCCTATGGAATTATTGCATGGGGAGGAGCTTATATAAGCTGCACAAGAACTCTGCAAAATCTACAAAACAGGATACTCAAGATAATAAACAAAAACACTTTCATTGTTGACAAACAACCCCTTAATATTGATCAGCTGTTTACTTGTGAGTCTCTGATGTATCATTATGAATATTTGATGGAGAAATTTAGCAACTCTAGCTCAGTAACAAGAAACAAGAACATAATTCTACCAAAAACTAATAAAAGAGTGAGTAATAAAAACAGCCTCATAAGGGCAATTTATTACTTCAATAGATTGCCTAATGAATATAAAACGATAGTTATGATTCACAGCAGGAAATCAAAACTCAAAAAATGGCTGAAGGAAAGCTATTAACGACGCACACAATAAATAACAGAATAAATTGTAAAAACATTAAACATCTACTAGAAGACCACATACATAGGAGAAGTCTAGATAGCATGCTGAGTGAGAAGGATTCCTCTACATCGGAAGTCCATGAGGGGGTGTCTATTATCACAGACAATATGGTGCTAGACTTAAGAACATACTTTTGTACAAATGAGTAGTAGGGGCTGGGCTGATACTGCGCCAGGCGGGTCCCGCGCCTCCAAATACCGACCGAAGGTAACTAGTATTAGCAGATTCCTGTTTTACCGACCAGGTCCCACATGCCCCCGGCCCCATGTCCCATGCCCCGGCTGCTGCCGAGGCCCACGCAGCCTCCTACATTACCGACAGAGGATTATTTTTCGAACATTTTTTTATCGATTGACATATTGGGACCGTTACACAGCCTCCTACATTACCGACAGAGGATTATTTTTCGAACATGTTTTTATCGATTGATATATTCAAGGATCTCACGGCCTGACCTCTAGCGGCTGAAATTCCGCAGATTCGCGATTGGCTATGGCTGACCCACAGAATACCGCATATTACTATATATAGGTTACACCTCTGTGGGTGAGATCCCAATAGGATGATAAAGGAATAGATGGAAGGAATAAAGGTTAGGATTAATAATTAAAAAATAACATATGATTTTTTATTTTTTTTCTTTATTCAAAAAGATAAGTACATAAAACATTATTTGTAAAGAAATGATAAAATATTTCAGAACTTCTTATAACCTTGATGTTCTGGCATGGACTTTGTGTTATTGGAATATTTCTCAAAAGTATTTTTCCACTGTTCACTTTTATTAGTAGGAGCAGAACAAGGTTTTCCACGATACGTATTACATTGTTTATCATCTAGCACTCTTCTAGCGCTTTTGTCCTCCTTGAGAGGAGTGTATGAAGTGCTATATCGATTCATTTTTGAGATCTATCTTGACTGATGGTTTATAACAGTACTGACTAATTAATTGTTCACACAAGCTTTATATAGTTTTAGACGAGATTCTTTACATCACCGGTTATAGGATTATACTTAATAATGCGATCATGTAAAATTAGACAATACGCAGTTGTATTTGCAGGCATATTATTCTTACATTCAAATTCAAGGCGTACATCGACAGCTGCTTGTTTAAGAGACTCGTTTTGTTTTGAACAATCTATGACTATGAGTGGTGCATGTTGAATAAATTCTTCTTTACTCAAAAGAGGATCTATTACAATTCTATCAGAATAATATACATTTTGGAAATTTGCATACATATCATAGAGTATGGCAAACTGATTGTTTGCAATATCAAGATTGAGATTACCGTATGGGTAACTCTGAGAGTTGAGGAGAAGTTTTACATTACTAATATCGCAGTGATCAAAATAACTAGCATTTTTTCTTCGTACTTCTTTCCTCGCTGTTTGAAAACCTAGAATGATAAAACGTGGCTTTTCCAGTTGATTCGATGTTTTCACTGTCCATACATGTTGTGTGGTTGTTGGAAGTACTGGATACTCATACAATTCCCATGAACGAAAACTCATAGCAATAGACACATCTTTTTGTATGTAATTAAATAGTTGTATTTTTCGTCGATCTGATAGGACGCGGTAAGGCATAAACCATTCTATACGAGTGATTTCAATTTTAAAGTCTTCGTATGTAGGTCTTCCATCTACCATTATAGGCTCTTGTAAAACAGCGTTCAAATCATTTCTCGATCTTGTGAGAATCAGTTCATGCTTAACGTTTAAAACGATTTTTCGATAATCCTCAGCAAAACCGAAAATCAATGATAGAGGAACTGTCACATTAAAGTTTCCATTATTATCAGATATATTTCCCACGTCAGTAGTAGGCGTCCAGCCGGAATTTTCCAGATACTTTAGCTGACTGGGTGAGAAAGAAGTGTAGCCTTTCATCAAAGTTGTTGTAGCAACATTTTTGCATCGATCAATTTCTATAGCATTCATCTCGTATCGAATTTCCTCAAAGAGACGACTAATAGCATTGTTCACGAAATTAGAAAGCTCTAAACCAGTACCATCCTGCTTTGTAATCTTTCCACAAATGTGTAGAAAACTTTTGGATGGTAGCACACACAAATCTTGATGCTGAATAGCTATTCGAATTTCATCACTATTGTTGAATGTAAGTGCGGTGTAGGGTTGATGTGAATGAACCTCATAATGTGAGACAGATTCATCAAAACTGACTGGAGATTGTACTTTAAGAACTGCCTCCATCTTGGCAGCAGCAGCAGATAAATGTACAAGTTATTTTTTCTGTATTTTTCTCACTCGTTGACCTATTTTTTCTCCACCACGCTTTACTGTGAGACCGAGACTTTGAAGAAATTGACTGTTCCGACGTGTTAATCGTTTGATCGCTCGTTGCGGACTGACTGTCTGATGACATACTGAGCTCTTATTATAGCTTTTGTCAGCATTAAAAACAATACCCATTTCAAGTGCTTTTCAGATGCAAACAAATTGTAATAATTTCACCACGAAGATCGATCAATTCACCATCTTGAGCAACTAGACGTAGTTGTAAGTAATCAATCACTTTCACAGATATCGGTAAGTATATTATTTGTTTAGGAACCTCGATTATCTTGTAACCTGGTGGAACTGCTGGGAAAAATTCATGTATTGTATGAACTTTTTGTTGATTTATGTATGCTCCTGCTGTAATATTACACTCGACTCGTAGAGCGTTCACTTTGAGAATAGCTACTGGTAAATCAGAGTCATGACTTATATAGGGTTTCAAGACTCTTGGAGTGAATCCCAGTAGACGAGCAATCGAGTCACTTGGATGAAAATTGATTTCATGACTGCACTCAATAATGCTACGCAATGTATTATTATTTGGCTTGATACTAACTTTTATACCTCGCGTATCGAGGATGCTTTGCAAAGTTCGTTCGATATCCTCAATCTCATAACTTCCTGTAGGAAGTTCAATAATTTCTTGTCCAACGTAAAACTTATTGCAGTTTACATCGACGTTTGGTATGGAATTGAAAGTTAGCAACTCAACAAGTGCAACGCTATACTGTTTATTCGGATCCAGCTCTATGGGAGGAAAATAGTGTGTCTCAAGGTTTGAGGAGGTGCCGGAAGGGCTAAGAGTCATCGACTCAACAACCATCTTGAGTAGACTAATTCAACTAACTCGTGTAGATTTCTTTTTATACAGACAGAACTGTTCCTTACGATTAAGTTGATTGCATACTTTAGTAGATCATAGTCGGTGAGTGCACGTTTTGGCAATCTTATTTCATCGAAGTTTTTTTTCCACATTGTTTATCTTTGTTTTGTTTAACAAAGATACCGAAACCTTTATAATGAGGTTTCAGAAAAAGTCCCTTACCAAGTGTCAGCATTTCCATTTTTTCATTGTGTCTTTTTTGCTCTTCCATTTGCTTCTTAGCAGTGTTTGCCCTATTTATTGCTTTTGCGATTCCTGCAGCTCCTCCTGCAAGTGAGCCGATTGCACTAAGACCAGCAAAAAGTGGAATGAGTGCTGGAAGAAAGCCACCTACTTTGCTGGGAACAGGCAATATGCGTGGAAACTAACTTTACTTTTCCCACCAAGTTTTTTCACATGCTCACGAGCAGTTTTTAGCGCTCACCAAATCATAGAGCGAGTGTCTTTGCCAGGAATAATAGATTTTTCTGCTGACTTGATCAATCTTTTTAGTGTAATCTTTTTCTTAGGTTTGAGAGATCTACCTCCTACTCCAACACCCATACCGAGCTTCGATTTTAAATTCATAGTATTTGCTATGGCAAAAGCTGTTGCTCTCTCTTTCAAACCAGCGTCTCTAGATTTTACTCTTTTCAACGCCTTCTCTGCTAAAATTTTATCAGCTGAGTTTCTCTCTTGAATGTTGTCAGGATTTTTCGAGTAGGCAATGTCGTGTTCCTTGCAAGCAGCGTCCAAAGGATTGATTCCCAGATCTCCACGAGCTAGGCGTTTAGAAAGTTTAGTACCTGGACCACAGTACTGATAACCAGGCACATGAAGTTCAATGGGTAATTTGTTGATCAATTTATTCACCAAACCTGAATCTCTTTTTTTTCTGCATGATGCTAGCTCTTAGCGAGCTCATGCTAGACTAACTGAGAAAAACTATAAATGCTCACATTTATAGTAGCTCGGCTCAGTCGTCATATGAAATAGAAGAATGATGGATCTTAAGAAGCAGTCAGCAAAATTGCCAGTGATTAATTTTGATCTTTTGACGCAGCAGAAAAAACAGCAAAATCGTCACGGAAAATTATTACCCAGCAGTATAAGAGCAGTATTTTGCGGTCCATCTAATTGTGGCAAAACGAACGCTCTCCTATCTCTAATCATTCATCCGAATGGTCTGACATTTGAAAATATTTACATATACTCAAAATCTCTAAATCAACCAAAATATAAATTTTTGGAGCAACTTGTTGAGCCATTGGAAGGAATCAGTACTTACCCTTTGGTGAACACGATCTTGTCGTTTCACCCGACGAAGCTCAACCAAATTCAATTTTTGTCTTTGATGATATTGCTTGTGAAAAGCAGGATAATGTCAAAGCTTTTTACTGCATGGGTAGGCATAAAAGTGTAGATTGCTTTTATTTGTGTCAATGGTATGCACAAGTACCGAAACACTTGGTGCGTGACAACGTCAATTTATTGGTAATTTTTCGACAAGATGATATGAATTTAAAACATGTTTACAACGATCATGTAAATACAGATATGACATATCAACGTTTCAAAGATATTTGTTCAATATGCTGGAATGATGGCAATCATAGTTTTCTCGTCATAGACAAAGATCGTCATATCAATGATGGTCGCTACAGAAAAGGTTTTGATCAGTTTGTAATAAATATACAGAATACTGAAGCAATTTAGCATTCAGTTGTGAGACTTTCAACTATCAAGATGTCTACTGATTTTAATAAAGAAACTGCAGTCCTACGTGGAGTTGAGAAAGCTCGAAACGCTGTGAAAAGAAAGTATGATTTATTAAAATTGAATAAATTAGAAGCGGAAAAAAGTTTGAATGACTCGTTCAAACCGATTGTGAAACCTTTAGAAAAGCTCATCAGTGTAAGTGAAAGAAGTTTACCACTGACAGTAGTTAAAAAAGAAAAAAGAAAAAAAAGAAAATTGGATTGGATTAGAAAAAAAGAGGACGGTAACGAAGACGATGATGACGATGGCGACGATGATGATGATGATGACGATATCCGAGAATCAGCTTTTGAATCAGCTGTAGGTGATTCAGATATTTCAGATCAAGAAGATACCATTATTAAAGATGATACTGATGATTTGGAAAAAAGTGATAGTGTTGATGAAAATGTTCAATTGTTGCTAAATGGGAAAGTACAAACCTTAGATACAATATATGGAGTGCAAAAAATGCGTAACGATTCACTAATGATTGGAAATACTCCTATAAGTTTTAAAAAAGATAAAATCATCATCGGTGAGAAAGAGTACGAAAAAACTTCAGGTCTAGTGGAATTATTGTTCAAGAAATATCCTGATGATACTTTAATCACTGATAATGATAAAAAAAAATATGCTACGATTGTAAAGGCTACAAGTGCACACAAAAAATACTATGATCCTGTGGGGGATGTTCGTGAAAATACAAGTAAGAAATATACCTATTTCGTGAGTAAAATTCTCAAGATTCCACAAAGTAAAAGTGGTAAGGGGCTCATGTCATATAAGATTGCTCATAAAAATACTCATATAGATTACATTTATTGGGATGACCCTAACGAGGTTGTTGATCGTTTAAGATTACTTTTAGCTGAAACAACTGCTGGCAATAATAACCACATAAACGAAATACAATCAATCATTGAGGAGCTACGTGAAGCTAATATTATTGATTCAGTAGCAAAATGAGCATCGACGTGTTTGGACGTAGATTGGTCCACGCAGACATATCTCGATGACCACCTGGATTAGGATTCAAGCTGACCACTGAAGGAAATTTTGATTTAGAAAATCGAAAACTGTGTAATGTAGGTAGCGCTACAGAGCAAGATGATGCTATGAATTTAAAGTCTGTAAAAAATATAATTAAACAAAAAGCAGAAAAAATTGTTCAAGATTTCCAGGCAATAGAGAATGTGTTAAATAATAAAGTTATAAAATTGAGTCTGAGCTTTCTAGGATAAATAATACGCTGTCACATTTACAAGAGAAATTAAAAATCTTAAATTTTGCAATAAACCAGTATGAAAGCGGGACTAGTGGAGGAACTTCATAAACCTGCTAGACGAAATTATCCACGTCGCTCTTTTCTTGTCAAAGACATAGATGAAACTTGGCAGACAGATCTTGTTGAAGTGATTCCATATGCTAAGCAAAATAAAGGTTTCAAGTACCTACTCACAGTTATCGATGTATTCTCAAAGTATGCTTGGACTGTGCCAGTGAAACAAAAAACTAGAAAATGTGTAACTCAAGCTATGAAATCAATACTATTGCAAAAAAGAGTACCTAAGAATTTGCAAACGGATCGTGGAAAAGAGTTTTACAATAAAGATTTCAACAAACCAATGTAAAGTTATAAAATTCATTTATACTCCACCTACAGTAATCTCAAAGCATCAATTTGCGAACGTTTTAATCGCACTTTAAAAAGCAAGTTGTGGAAGTTATTTAGTCTACGTGGTACCTATAAATGGTTGGATATTTTGCCAGATTTAACTTTACAGTATAATAATAGTCGACATCGGACAATAGGAATGAAACCTGCTGAAGTGAATAGAGACAGAGTCAAACGTATACTTGATCGAATTAACAAAAAACCAAACAGTTTGTTTAAACGTGCTAAATTTAAAGTTAGTGATAAAGTACGTGTGAGCAGAAACAAGGAGATTTTTGACAAAGGATATACACCTAATTGGTCAACTGAAGTCTTCACAATAACGAGAGTTTCGCCTACAAAGCCCTGCACATATCATCTCAAGGATTATCAAGACAAGCTGATAGCTGGAGGATTCTATGAGGAAGAACTTCTCAAGACCAAATATTCAGATATCTATTTGATTGAGTGCGCCTAACGATAGATCGCAGCACAGCGGTGCTCGGCGTGTGAGCCCCCCTCAGTGTATCACGGAGCGTCAAGGTGACGACGTAGGAGACTCGACCCCGTCTCGTCGTAGGTTGCGCGGGCAACGCAACGCTACGCAGCAGATGGGAGGTCCAGTTACAGGGCGGCCAGGAGGCAGGCCGCGCGGTAGGCCTCGGAAGGCCCAGTACGCGACTCTGCCGGTGCCCGCACAGCCGCTGAACGAGGCTAGCGCGACAGGCACGGCTAAGAGAAGGCCTGGTCGGCCTAAGGGCTCACGCAACCGTGCTAGGTAGGCAGAATAATCTGTATTTCTGTTTCAGGATGGATTCTGGGGATTGGGACGGTGTCCTCAGCAGGATGTTCGAGGAGGCCTGCCTACCGGCGGAATCCTTCACGGACGAGGGGGTCGTCATGGACCTAGACCACCTGTCGGAGGAGGAGGACCAACCAAGGAGGGACTGGGCGGAGGAGGTTCGGGAGGACGAGCTCCTGGAGACGCCCCGAACGATGTGGACAACCAGCCATCGGAGGAAGACGGTGAGGCTGCGCCGCGCCGCCTGCGATTTGCAGGCCTGCCCATCTCGGCGCGGTTGGAGTCCGCCCAGCCCGTGGACCCAGCACCATCAGCACCTGCTCTGGAGACTGCCTCAAGCGAGGTGGAGAAGGAGTGGGCCAAACTACGGCCAGTGATCGAGGAGGCGATCGAGGCGAACCTGGAGGCTCGCAGGCTGGCACGAGAGGCCTTTAGGCGCTATGATAGCGCCGTGCGCCAATATGGGTCGGCCTTCCAGCAGCGCTCGAAAGCCTGGATGCGGCTGATCGAGGAGGAGAAGGCTGCGCTCAAGGCCGTCGATCAGTCGCGCCGTCATAGAAGATCTGAGGGTCAAAGAGTGGGCATAAAGGTAGTGCCCCATCCAGGAGCAATCGCGCGGGCGCGCGAAGAAGCTCGACGGCGGCGTGCTCAAGAGGAGCAAAGCCGCGCAACCCGGGCCTTTAAGGAAGCCGAGGCGGCTTTAGAGAAAGTCCGGGCGTGGAAAGTGCTCGCCGACAAGAACGCGGGCAGAAGCGAAGTACGCCGAGGGGTCCGGCCAGGGGCGTGCAGGCGACTCCGGACTGATGTGCGTTCAGAGAGCACACCACAACCAGAGATGCCTATGCGCTCCTCAGGTGGTGGCTCTACTCGACGTGACCGGTCTGGGAATCAGGAGCACGTCTCTCCCGTGAACCGGCGGACGACGCCGATCGTGCGGCGCAGCAGGTCCCGCACAGGGACGTGGGGACCGTCGAGGGACCAACGTGAGGACCAACCCAGAGAGACAAAGCGGCGTCGAACCAGCCGTTCCCGTAGTAGGTCCAGGAGGAGGCGCCAGAGGTCTGGCAGCAGAGGGTCAGCTCCACCGTCGCCAGCTCGTCCGCATGGAGTGCGGACGACCAAGCGAAGCTGTGTCATTTGTGGCCACGAGAGGGTCAACCGAGCTTCGAGGTGTCCAAATTACCCTCATACAGGCAGCGCCCAGGCGCCCTCTTTTATAAATAAATGTTACTTTGTTTATTGTTACAGATGAGGAGTTGGTTATTTGGCGCCACCCTATCCCTATGTTATGGTAGAACCAAACTCGGGGCGATATTTTGGTTCTAGGGGGGGAGTTGTAACGGGCGGCGAGACGCGCACGTCGGCGCGGGTAGCTGAAGCGCGGGAAGGCCAGTAGAGGACTCGCAATTAGAGGGAAATTCGAGTCAGTTAGCTTTTGTCCGCACTCGTGAGAAGTCAGAGATTACGCGCGCAAAAGATCCTAAGTGTTGAGCAGCAGCAACAGCAGCATCGAAGGCCACAGCACCATCGAGAGCAGCCACAGCAACCAGGGGGGGGCAACAACTGCAGCACAGCAGCAGCCGCAGTAACCACTGCCACTGGTGGATCTACACCACAACCGGAGCACCGCAAGGTCGAGCAGGAGACTCCCTGGCCAGAGTACGGCGAGGATCGACGCGATAAGAGAAAGTAGAGATTAATTTCTATTTTATTTATGCGCAATCGACTGGCGAGGCATTTGGCCCCAGTCGTTGATCCGGTAGATTTTGCGGCTTTCTCGCGACGCAAATACGCGCAACTCGGACGACGGATTTCTTACTGAATAAACGCCTTTTTTTAGAATCGGTAGTGTGTTCATTTGATTGTCGTCCCGATCTCTCTTCCTATTCAAACTGCCGAATACCGCCGCCTCCGCGGGGACTACACAGGAGTGTAGTGCATACTGAGCACCGGAGCATCGTCGCAGATAGGCGACCACACGAGCGAGTACAGCATCTCGCAAAAGCAAAGTGCAGGAGAACTTTGCATTGGTACGGGGTACATAGGCAGTTAGCCGCCTAGAAACCACCCCGTTACAATATATATATATATATATATATATATTAACAAACGCACGCTATCGCGAGGTACCTTTGCGCGCGCCGGGAGATCTCTCTTACCTAATGTGTCTTTCGTAGCACGCACAATCGCCGCAACCTCGAACGCCGTCGCCAGGAAGACGCTGAGTCGCCCGCTCGTAACACGCTGCCGCAGCTTCTCGCCGAGTCCTGGAGATCTGGCAAGCCGGGCCTGGGGAATGAGCCTGTGGTCAGCAACCTTCGCCAAGCGCGCCTCGACGTCTCAAGGATCGAGACGCTTGGCGTCCGGGCAACAAGGAATGTTGCCGCTACTCGCTCCCCCAAAGGAGTCACGTCCAGCACGTGGACCCCCTCGCCAACAATTCTTATTCTACGCTTCGAGGCACGCACACACTCACACACTACACACTACACTATAAATCGCAATCACGTGTAACTTCGCACGAGGTGAACAATATTCGCTCTGAAAAGAACGGCGTATTGCTCTACCTGTACAAAAGCGCAAGACAAAGGATAACGTCGAAACTTAAAAGCTTGAAGGATGCCGAACGTGCGAGTCGCTAGGCGGTCCGTTCAAGTGTGAGCACGTGCCAACAAAAACGCGCGCGGGCCCGTCTCGGGCTCTCGTCCCGAGCCGGCAGAGCGCGCATAGACGCATGCGTACGCGCGCGACGTCGCGAAGGAGAGCGCGAAGCAGCGAGAAATTCAAACTAAGAATACGCAGTTAAATGCCTGAACCCCTAATAATAAGGGCGTGAACAAATACATATGCTGTTGTTTATTGTATCATATAAAATATAAATTTCAATTTGTTTTGGAAAATTTATAACAATATAAAAATGATAATAAACTAAATACACATATTTGTAGTATAATTTGAAAAACAATAAAATACGTTATTTTTGGCAAATCATATCATATTATAGTTAATTTTATAAAGTTTATGGTGTATATGATTGAATATTTAGTAATAGATGAATAAATATATAATTAATTTCACTGATTATAATTAACATCTAATTTATTATATTTAACGTTTTATTATACCAATAAATCATCCATAATAAACCGAAAAAATATGATCGTACAACATTAATATTCACAAAATTTAATGACTATTGATCTAATTGCATATCATCAAGAATATAACAATCACACAAGAGAAAATAGAACATTTGAACAATTAGTTTTGACTAATATTATTAATGATGATATTCAATCAAAAAGTATAATGAATTTAACAAATATTAATTCATTTCAAACAAGTAAAAATGTTTTAAATACGCAAGGAGAGTAATTTGATCACGAAATCATTATCACCAACAAAATCGTCGATTATAGATAATAACAATACTAAAGACAACGTGAGATTCATTACAGTACGAAAAAACGTAGTCACAAACAAAGTTCTAATTTTAATTATCGTATAGAAAATTCAGAAAAAGTTTGTGATGATAATAAACATATTGAGAATAATATTAAAGTAATGAAATTAGAAATATCTCAAGAAAATAAAAAAAGTAACAAACATAAATTGAAATCAAAAACAGCAATCAGGTCACACGAATATAGAAAAAATGCAACCGCAGAAATGAAAATAAATGAAGCTAATAGATTGCGTTAATATAGAAAAAAACGATAATAGAATTAAATAAAAAAGAAGTAGTAAGATTCTGTCACAATAGAAAACATATGTCATCTAATTTGAAATTGAAAGAAGCAAATTAGTTACGCAAAAACAGAAAAAACATGAAATCAGAAGTAAAAAAAAGAAGTATTAAGATCGTGTCAAAACAGAGTAAATCCTTTATTATATTAGGGAGCATTTTCGTCAATCAAATTAAGACTTTTTTTTCAGTCACCATCGATGGTTCGTATCTTTCTCAAATAGTTAACTTATTTAGTGACTATTTTATAAGAAAAAAACTAAAAAAAAACTGAAACCTGGTGCTCATCCTCGCAGATGATGTCACGTCGACCTCAGGGTTGTCCTGACATCTGGACATCATCCACGAGGTCTGTGTATATAAGACGGAGGTCCGTGCATACAAGACGGAGGTCCCTGTATACAAGACGAAGGTCCCTGGATACAAGACGGAGGTCCCTGGATACAAGACGGAGGTCCCTGTATACAAGACGGAGGTCCCTGTATACAAGACGGAGGTCCCTGTAAACAAGACGGAGGTCCGTTTATTCAAGACGGAGGTCCGTGTATTCAAGATGTAAATGGATGTATACAAGACGGAGATTAGTTTTTTGTTAGCTTTTTTTAAAAATTAATTAGAGTAAATCTAATTCCAAGTTCATAATGTCCCGAAAAAATAGATTAATACGTAGATGAATACGTTCGCAGATTAACGTGGAAAGAGAGAAAGAGAGAGAGAAACAGAGAGAGCTAAAAAGAGGGAGGGAGAGATGGTTTCTTGTGTGTTGTGTATAATAGATTTATTTTATTTATAACATAATTTTAATTACATAATGCTATCATTAAATATATTTTTTACAATGTTACATTTTGCTACAATACAAGACGGAGGTCCGTTTATTTAAGACGGATGTCTATTTATTGAAGACGGAAGTATGTTTATATAAGACAGAGTTTCGTTTATTCAAGATGGAGGTAAAAAAATCATAAAAAGTAACGCCGTTTAAACTGTAGTAATAAAAAAATTACATACAAATACTTACATTAATTACATCTGTAATTTAAAAAATGTAAAAAATTGAAATGTACTAAAAATTGTTACCTTACTATTGCTCAACAAAGCAAGTGGATCAGATTTCACTTCTTCGTGTATATTAGTAAAAATACAATATTTAACCGCTACGGCTGCCGCTATGATTAACAGCGCACTTTTTCTTATTTGTTATTTCTACGACTGCTCATAAATGAATTAGTAAGTCTATATGTTGCTGCCGCTGTAGTTAGCAGCGCATTTTATTATCTAGACAATATTTAACTATTATGGTATTTAGCAATACTTTAACTCAATAATATTGATTATACTACCAGCTGCCTCTATGATTAACAGCGCACTTTTTTTATTTGTTATAAAAGATAAAGTATTTTTTTTTATTTGTTATAAAAGTAAAATGTGATTGCTCATAAATGAATTAGTAAGTTTATATATGGCCGCCGCTGTAGTTAGCAGCGCATTTTATTATCTAGACAATATTTAACTGCCACGGTAATTAATAATACTTTCATTGATTGATTCATAATACTTCTTGAAAAACAATATTTTTAGTGAAATTTGTATAGTTCATTGTACTATTTTAATTTTTTTATTTATCATTTTCAGTTATTAAAACTTTCAAGTATTTTTTATGCATTAGTCGAAATAGAGCTACATATAATTGGCCATTACTAAATACTGGAGATGAAAGATAAACTCCAACTTTTTAAATGATTGTCCCTGAACCTTATTAATTGTCATAGCGTGGGCAAGTCAAACAGGAAATTGTCTTCTTGTCAGATTAAAAGGTATTTCTTCTAAAGGAGGAGATAGATTTATTCTGGGTAATGTAACTGTTGAGCCAGCTTTGCTACCAGTTATTATTTCAGCTAAGATTGAATAATCTTTCATTTCATTTATAACTAATCTTGTGCCATTGCAAAGACCTTCGCTTATATTTAAATTTCTTAATAGCATCACTATAGCACATTTTTCCAATTTAAGCTTATGCTGAGGTAAACCATTAAGTGTTAACGAATTTAAAAATTCTATAGGTAATATAATATTTAATTTTTCATTGTTAGCATCTTCTACGGAATCGTTACTTATGTAAATTCGTTCAGATTCGTTTATTAATGACAAAATCATGTTATTAATTTATAATACGTCACTATTTGTTGAGGCCAAAATAATTTTATCATAATGGTCTCGCTCATTTGTATCGATCTTAGTTCCATATATTTCTTCAATTATGTCCCCATTTGATAACATTTAAATTCTGCATCGGAGTCCATTTAACGTTTATTTTCTTTTAGAGTGACCGATATAAATGCTGGGCATATATAACTTCTTTTATGCAGTTTTCAACAATCATGGTTCTATTACCATGTTTAACAATTGGTAATGTTTGTCAAAAATCACCTAAAACAATAATGACTTTTCCACCAAAAATTTTGTCATTTTCGCATATATCTCTAAACATACAATCTACTGCTTCAAAAGCGTGTTCAGATGTCATTGTTATTTCATCCCTAATTACTACTTGCACTAGCTTGATTTCTGGACCATAATTACTATTTGCCGTGATATTGCACGTACTTTGTTCATTAATATTAAATGGTAATTTGAAGGTTGTATGAACAGTTTTCCCATCTTCTAAAAGATTAGCTGCTATTCCAGTCCAAGCAATGGTCAAGAATTTTACTTTATTCATTTTAAAGTATAAAAGTAATGTATTTAAGATATAACTCTTACCAGTCCCCCCTGGACCATCAATAAATATTTTTTATCAATTGATTTGTTATTAACTGCATTAATTACCATGTTATAAATTCAATATTATGCAACTGTCAAAGTTGAAATTCTTTTTTCTAATTTTTCAAGGCTATTATCATTTTGTACAACAGTTTCAATATCACTATCAAAAGCATTTGCTTCATTTATTTGAGATAAATTAAAATCATTTGTTGAAAAACCATGAGTAGCTAAAATATTATTTATTACTTTCAGAGCATACTGACTGCCTTCTATATTATCCATTGTTGGAGGATAACATTGATTTTTATGTTTTTCAAACAATTTGCTTGCATTTACTGGATTATGGAATACATATGTAACTAAATAATTGACACATTTTTAATGGAAATTTATGATTAGATGCTTCTTCCAAACATTTATCCCATTCTTCTTCAGTCTCTATTAAATTTCTTGCTTTACAAACTTCGTAATAGCTTCAATATGTAACGTTATTATACGTCTTTATACTTTCATATGATGCAGCTTCTTTAATATGTAACAATAATAATCTTAAATAAAAGCGTTTTCTTTGTTTCGGACTTTCTAAATACATTCTACTTAAAATTGGTTTGTTAAACTTTTTTCGTTTAATCCACAGCTTTGTTTTTTTTTTAAATATGTAATGTTGAGGTAATTCCGTATATAAATACTGGTTGTGCCTCTCCATCATGTTTATGAAGTTCAAACCACGCTGTTAGTTCAGTGCCTAATATTTTTTTAAACGATTCTAATTCACAATTTTAAATCTAACAATATAGCACTGCTAGGCAAATAAATTGGTCAAAATTTAAGAATACAAATGATCCAAATGAGATTATAAACGAAATGATAAAAGAAATCCAATATTGCGTGGAGAGTTCGAAAAAAAACCAAATCTGCGGAAATCCAAACAAACCCCCAGGAAAGACTGGATAACAAAAGCGATTCTAAATTCTTGCAATACAAATGAAATACTCTACAACAAACTCAAACAAAATCCGAATAATGAAGAACTATAAACAAACTATAAACTTTTCGTTAAAACTCTAGATAAAATTATTAAAGAAGCGAAAATCGAATATGAAGAAAAACCAATTGAGACAAATAGGGATGATCCCAAAAAGCTCTGGGCCTGCATTAATAGCAAGATAAGCAAAAATAAAAATAAAACAGATACTACTATCAGTCAGCTAAAAACTGAAAACGATACTACAATAACCGACAAGAACGAAATTGCCAACAATATGAACAAATTTTACTGCAAACTTGGAGAAACGTAGAGTAATAAAATATCTACACCAAGAAATAAAAAAACTAGAATTACCTAAAAGCAATACAAAAACAATCTACATCAAGTCGACCGGCGAAATTGAAGTTATCAAAATAATAGACTACATGAAATTTAAAGGTGGTATTGATAAGATAGGAAGTGCAAAGGCACTGAAAACTATAGCTACTATTATTGCAGATCTTCTTGCCCACGTAATCAATCAATGTATCGAAATGGCAATCTGGCCTGATATATTGAAGGTAGCTGAAGTGATACCAATATACAAGCGAATTCGAAAATGTAAATACCGACTTCCCGCAAGGTACGATACTTAGCCCTTTGCTATTTATACTTTACGTAAATGACTTGCTAATAAATATGCCAGAAAACTCCATAATTTCCTATCCAGATGACACTGCAGTAATAACTACTGGGAAAACTTGGTCCGAGGTTGAAGTAAAAATGAACAAACACCTCGGCTATATCTCTACATGGCTCAGGCTAAATAAATTGACACTCAATGTTCAAAAAACAGTATACATGACTTTTGGAAATTACTACGTTAGTGTGCCGAAAAAAATTGAATTTAAAATTAATAATGAAAAAATAAAGAGAGTAGAAAAAACGAAATACCTAGGCTTAATTTTTGACACGAACATGAGATGGGATAAACATATTGAATACCTTATAAACAAGACAAGATACCTTGTTTTTATTTTCAGTAAAATCTCCAAATTCATGGACACAACCACTCTAAGAATAATTTACTACGCATTCTTTCATAGCCTGATTAACTATGGAATAGTTGCGTGGGGTGGTGCGTATCAAAATAACCTACAACTATTACAAGCGGTCCAAAAAGGAATCATAAGAATTATAAACAAAACTACCTTTCAAAGTATTAACCCACTTAACCTTCAACAATTATTCGCCTACGAAAGCCTACAGTACCACTGCAATAGCCTCAAAGATTAGTATACAAAATCATCAAGCATAACAAGGAATAAGCTAATAAACCTACCGAAGTATGATAAAACTATTAGTACAAAAACCAGCTACATTAAAGCCATCAACAACTACAATAATCTACCAAATAATCTCAAAATCATAAATTTACGGAAAAAATCAAACATCAAAAAAATACAAGATTGGTTGAGAAATAATGAGTGAGATAAGTACTCCCACTTCAATTGACTGCAAGCAACTTAAATCATGGTTCTTAGAGATGTCCAATCAGGAGCATGGTGAGCAACAGAGAGTAATATTTTCATTAATACAGGATTTAATGCAGCGCAGAAATGATATGAAAAGTAATAGACAAAAAACTAAATTCTGTTTACTTAGATATTAGAACTTACTTTTGCGCTAAGGGCAAATGTGATTCTCACAAAATACCTAAACATCGACGTATCTCCAACTACAACTATAAAAAATGATTTTAACATATCAGAATATCACAGATAGTTCAGACAACATAACGAATGAAATAATAAATACCTACATGGTCAAAACTATAAAATATAAAGCAAATATAAAATTCATTAATTTCGTAAAGGAAACTGCAAATGAATGGAATGATAACAAAAACGTAAAGACTGAAAAATACAAACCAATAGAAACGGTGTTCTCTAAGATAGATGAAATCGCTGAAGAAAATAGCAATAAAGCAAGGAGTAGAGAAGCGACGGCCTAACCAAGCCTAAAAATCACATAATCAGCCAGTCTCAGAATGACGTATGGCGACATCAACTATCTAGGATGCAACAAAGCATTTTTCTATTTTGATAGAGGAATACGAGGAAAACAGCTTTTTAAGAACTCAGTGTCCTCACTTAAAATACAATCACCCTACAAAGACATAGTAAACATAGATGATATTGTTTTTACATCAGACTATAAATGTGACTCATCTAATCAGCACAAAGAAATGTTAACCTGTGCTGTCGGACTCACATGCCCGGCTAGGCTCACGTCTACAGAGAAAATGTCATAAATAAGAGAAAAAAATGTAACAACGGACAGAATTATGACATCAAGACAAATGTTAGTTCGGAACTGGTGAAAGAGGTGGGAGAGGGGGAGAGAGGGAGAGAGGGAGAGAGAGGGAGCGAGAGAGGGAGAGAAGGAGAGAGGGGGAGAGAGAGAGAGACGGACAGAGAGAGACACAGAGAGAGAGACAGAGACAGAACGAAATCAAACGCGCGGAGCTGAACTGTAGTGCGTGGCCGTATATACCTATATATACGAGACATCGCTAGAGCTGGCGCGAGAAGCCGAGCGCTATAGATATACAAAGAGCCGAGCGCTATAGATATACACAATAGTGATGATAGCTGCGCGTATACAGTTCGACATACGTATATGGACGCATATACGTATATGCTTATGCGCGTGTGTATATGAGTGTGCATACGTGCATCTGCATACAGCATGCTTATTTGAATTCAAATAAATAAAATTATTTAAACAAAATAAAATGAAATTTAGCTTTGAATCGGAAGAAAATTGAAAGTTTATGTTCGAATGGGAAGCAAAAATTGAAAGTTTATGTTTGAATGGAAAGTAAAAAATTGAAAGTCTATTTTCGAATGGGAAGTATTAATTAAAAGTTTATTTTTGAAAGAAAGGAAGTTTAAATTCGAACGGAAAGTAAAATTGTGAGCTTACTTTGAATGGAAAAATAAAACTAAAGCTAAATTTCAGCAAAGAAATTTTTCAATAACAACAGATAAACTAATTTACACCTTCCAATTCTAGATCGATCTACTCTGATTCTTTTCTTGAAAACTCAAGAGGAAATCTTGGGATTCCGAGAGTATTAGTATATTCCGAATGAGAAGGTGAAAGTGCACATAGGCGACACCACAATCTGTTTTACTACTGAAAGTGGATTCAGAAAAGAAATAGGTATTTATTATTAATAAATTTTGACAGCATGCACTCGCTGTTGCATGATCGACTTGTGTTCGGTTGAAAGGGTAACTAGCAATATGAGGCTGAATGAGTATTGTGGTTATGTTGTGTTCGGATGCCATAGTACGAGCTCGTGTTTGTTTGATTGCCTTGTGTGTTCGGCCAAGAGAATAAAAACATTAAGCTGACACAGAACGATTTTAAATCTGATTTTAAATACTAATATCTATATATGGTATGTCCGAAATTTTCTGATTATAAGCTTACTGAAATGTATACAATAAATTTCAGAAAAGATCATGGCAAACGAAAAGGAACTACAGCTACTACAAACTGCTATAGCGAAAAACAATCTGGAGAGGAAGAATTGTATCTTCCATACTGCCACTCGAACGAACAACAGAATGTGCAATTCGAAAGCAAGAAGGTTCAAAGTCCGGAAAACGAAAGAATTTTCGAAGTGATTCCGGAAGAAAGTGTGAGTAAATTCAGACCGGACGAACATGATTTTTCAAAAGAAATAAAAACCTTGATGAAAGGTACCCCGAAAATTATCAATATCACGAAAATTAATCCTCGTAAAATTTTTGTCAACAAAGACTATCTGAACAGTACTTGGATAAATGACACTTTTGATCAGAATGATGATTTTTTAAATTCCACAGAATAGGAAAATAAATTGAAAGTGATGACCGAAAGCTACGAAAGTAAATTGCAAGAAGCCGAAAAAAAATCTAAGGAAGATACGCATAAAAAATTGAAAGAAATGAATGAGCTACTAAGACTCACTCGTGGAGAGTTCGACAGTTTGGTAGAATATGGAAATAGAATCAGGAATGATTTTAAAAGGCAATTGACGGAAGCAAAATCGAAAAATACTCGAACAGAAAGTATAAGTAATTCAAATTCAGAAAATAATCCAGATAATGTAAATTCTTTAATTTGGAATGAAATCGAAAAACGATTTAAATAACGCGAAAGTTTGGCAAAAGACGTGTTAGAATCTAGAAATACAAAATTACATAGAGATTATAAATTAAACGTTAATTTACGATTCGAATATTTTCTGGACTTCTTTAAATCTGAATTACGATTTCTTAATTTATTACACATTATTGAAGAAAATGAAAATACAAGTCAGAACGTTAACGAAAGTGTTTTAAAGCAACAAAAATACGATGTTCGGGAAAGATTAATTGGACGTTCAGAAATGAATTACTACTCGAAAGTTTGCGAAATTCAAGAACCGAAAGAAATATTAGAAAAGCTTAAAGTATTAAAATCATTTGAAGCAAATTTAGCTACGGAAAATTTAAGAGAACAATTGTATAGCACCAAATATAACCGGGAAAAAGAAAAGGCTTCTGTTTTCTGGAATCGGTTCGAAGATATAGTTAAAACGTATAATGGATTACCGGAAGTAAAAGCTTTGAAGGACGATGAAATTAGAGACACTCTCTACAAAGCAATCTCGAAAGCTTTACTGAATATTAAACGTTTAAATTTCTTAAACATATCTCAGCAAGGAAAACCCCTGTCTTATAAAAATCTCAAACATTTTATAATACAGGAGGAAAGTGAGTCCGGAAGAACGCAAATGTCTGGAATTGCAATGATGACCACCATCAAATGTTACAACTGTGACGAATTTGGACACTTGGGACGTGATTGTCCTAGACAGGGTACGAACGTAAAAATTTGTTACAAATGTAGACAGTTCGTGACACACCGAGCTGCTCTATGTCCGAAGAGATTGGCTAATTCGAAAGAAAAAAGGTATGAAAATACAAATTTCAATAATCGAGGTCATCGTGGTAATCGGGGTAATAAACGGGGTAGAGGTGGTAACAATCATCGCGGAGCTACAAAACGTTCGAACAAAAATCAGAATTATTCTAACGCAAAAAGAGGAAAGTTTAATAATAGAAGGGGAAGAGGAAACAAGAACCAAAATAATCGCGGAGGAAGACAGCCAAACAGTAATAATTAGGAAGAAAAGACTACCTTGAATGTAATTGGTGAGTGCTTCAATATAAATACGGAGGCCAACGAAAGAACGAACGTTATATATGAAAAAGGAAAAATATTAGACAAATTTTTAGCTGATTCCGGTGCAACCGAGCATCTTACGAATCCCCACATTATTTTCAAAACCTTTGACGAAAGAATTGATAATATTACATGCGCAAATAATTCGAAAGAAGGAATGTTGAGAACGGAAGGAGTTGGCGATATTATAGGTAAAACGAATGAAAACATAGAGTTTGAATTAGACAATGTTATATGGGCTGAAAATCTGCCTGAAAATCTGATATCTTTGCGAAAGTTTGTTGATCAGGGTTTAAGCGTTTATTTGGATAATCAGCGCATAGATATATATGATCCCAAATCGAACGAATCCTTACTAACTGATATATATCAAAGACCATTCTGGTCATCATAGAATTTGAAGTAGATAACACCGAATATGCAAAACATAAACCTACCAATGTAAAGGCATATGTAATAACGCGAAGCATGTCTAGAAAAAAGGATAATAATTTAGAAATTGAAAATACAAAAGAAAGAAACGAAAGAGAAGAACCAGGGAACGAAATAGAGAATGAACTCGAAAGCGAAAATGCAAACGCGATTGTAAACTCAAGTTTAGGAATCTGTTCAGATTTTTATGTTACCGTAAGAGATAGAAATATAGTACAAATTGATCAAAAATCGCTGGAAGAAAATTCAAATTACAATGTAGAACTCGAAAGTAAAAACAAACAACTTAACGACCAAGCCATGATGTGGGATACACGAATGGGTCATGCATCTCTTGAATACTTAAAAAAATTACAGTCTAAGCATCCTGAGATTAAAAGTTTGAAAGAATGTAAATTCGACGAAAATATTAAAAATTGTGAAATTTGTCTGATATCAAAGATAAACAAACTACCTTTTCGAACCTTTCGTGCCAGAGCACAAGCACCTATGCAAATAATCCATTCGGACGTCATGGAAAAGATAAGCCCATCAACTTATCCCAAAGGTTATAAATACATATCTGTATTTATTGATGATTATTCAAGACTGGCCATGACTTACGCTATGAAATCGAAAGACAAAACAGATTATTGTTTTGAATCATTTATTAAAAGTGCTCGAAATTTGTTGGGAAAGGACTTGAAAGTATGTTATTTACGAACGTATCAGGGTACTAAATATAGCGGAGGATACACTATTGAAGTTTTGAGAAAATTAGGAGCCGAACATCAGCTGGCATGTCCGGATACTCCTCAGCATAATAGAATTTCCGAAAGATTCAATCAAACTATACAACGAAAGATTCGAGCGTTAATGTACGATGCAAAATTACCCGAAAACATGTGGGACTTGGCTTTGAGCGCGGCAGTCTATGCCTGTAATTGCACGCCACATTTATCGAACGATATGATTTCTCCATTAGAAAAATTTAATCTAAATATCTAAGTTGATCTAAATTAAATTAAACGATTTGGATGTCTGGCTTACATGAAGGTACAAAGAAAGATTGGTCCGAAATTTCGATCTTTAGGAATTAGGACAATTTTGGTAGGATACAAAGATACAGGTTATTTGTTACTGATCCTGAACATGGAAAATTGTACGAAAGGCGTGATGTGAAATTTAACGAAAGAATTGTTTTTAGATGCAAATATAAGAACGATGAAATAGATAATTGGGCCAATATTGATGTGGAAATAAATTCAAGTAATTGGTTTACTGAATTTGATTCTGAAAACAAAACGAACGAAGATAATTCAAACGATATTACGAATCTAGAATCGGAGGAAGTTGCTAAATCGGAGAGAGTTGTTGAACGAAAAAGGGGAAGACCGAAAAAGGTAATGACTGAAAAGGAACAATCTGCAGAAGACGATAAAATTCATGCCATGATCGCAAACTTTAATGGTGATCCAGCATCATATGCTGATGCAATGGCTACGCAAGAAAAATTCGAATGGACAGAA
Source organism: Muscidifurax raptorellus (assembly GCA_020010945.3). Lineage (NCBI taxonomy): Eukaryota > Metazoa > Arthropoda > Insecta > Hymenoptera > Pteromalidae > Muscidifurax > Muscidifurax raptorellus. Next base: position 61,524 of record JAHUUD020000008.1, read on the forward strand.
GCAATCAACGAAGAACTGAACTCAATGTATAAAAATAATGTTTGGAGTCTCGTGGACAGATCAAAAACGAACGACCGAAATAGAAAGAAAAATATTATCGACTCACCCTGGGTTTTGAAAAGAAAAATAGAAAGCAACAATAAAATAAGATTAAAAGCTCGGTTCGAGATCAGAAGTTTTAAGGACAAAAATGTCTATGACTTGCAAGAAACGTATGCATCTGTATCACGATTACCTCTGATACGAGCAGTGCTTGGAATCATTAATAAATACGATTAGGAAGTATGTCAAATGGATGTGAAAACTGCTTTCCTGAATGGCACGTTAAATGATGACATATATATATGGAAATTTTGGAAGGAGTTCAATGTTCGAAAGAAACCAGATTGAATAAAGTTTGCAAATTAGAACGAGCATTGTATGGGTTGAAAGTAAGTCCAAAACGATGGAACGAAAGATTCACGAGTGGCGCTTTGAAAATTGGTCTGCAATCTCATGAGAACGAACTATGTTTATTTACTTGGCGACAGAAAGATAAATTTCTGATCTTAATTCTATACGTTGATGATATACTTTTATCAAGCAACGATATTGGAAAATTGAATGAGACTAAACGTAAGCTAATGCAAGAATTTGAAACGACTAACTTAGGAGAACCAAAAGTTTTTCTGGATCTAGAAATAACTCGAAACAGAAGTACGAAAGAATTGAAACTAACTCAGACCAAGTATATTGATCGAACTCGAAAATTTAAGTTTGATAGATTACATCCAAAACGAACACCAATGATTACAAATCAAGTATCAAATCGTGAACAAAAGCATAGAGAAGAAAGTGAGCATCTCGAAGAATTTATCGAAAGCAGTAACATTGACAACATTCCATACAGAGATGCTGTAGGAACGTTATTATACTTAGCAAATGCAAGTCGATCGGATATTTGTTATTCAGTAAATGTGCTGAGTAGACATCAAAATAATACAACGGAGAACGAATGGAACATGATTAAATGGGTATTTTGCTACTTGAATGAAACTGGAACGTTAGGATTAAATTACTTGGGAAAATCGAATGATATGCAGGCCTATTCAAATGCAAGTTTTGCCGATTGCAAAGAATCTAAAACAACTTGTGGCTTTGTTGTAAAATTATATGGAGATTCAATTACATGTCGAACACGAAAGCAGAATTACGTGGCATTGTCAACTTGTCAGGCTGAGTATGTCTCGATGAGTGATTCTTGTCAGGAATTAATGTCACAAAACAACTTTTGAAAGCAATAGTCACAGACAATTGCCTTCCGATGAAATTGTGGTGTGACAATAAAGTAGCAGAGTCTAGTTCAAAAGTTAGCGGAAGCAATAAATTAAGACATATGCCAGATGTGAAAGAACATTATGTTCAAGAATGTGTTGAAAGAGGATTCGTAAAAGTACTATGGATTAAATCGAAAGAACAAATCACGGACGTATTTACTAAACCCTTGGCGTTTAACTTGTATGCTTGCTTAACTAATTCCATTATGAATGTCGAAAGTAATAATAATTGATGTTTGAAAATATTTCTATCGTAATTCTCTTATGTTACAGGAATGACTGAATAGACATGAGGGTGCAGGAGGGAGTATTGAAAGTGGCACCCCACCCCTGTAATCCATACGTGGCGCGAACGAGCGAGCGGATCGGCGCACCGCTGTCACTTCTCGCTCGACTGTCTGAGCAAATGCTACTTTAGTTATTGAAAGAATTTAAAAATCGAAAGTTTTTTCCTCGAAAATTCATTTATTTCTACTAATAAATAAAGCTATACTTTGATAATATAAAGTGAAGTGTTGTTTCTTTGGCTGCGCCTCCTCAACATACCCAAGTTCTCATCAGTATGAGTGAAAATAAACAATATTTTACAAAAAGTTTCCCAAACTATTTATTGAAAAAACACGATACAATCCAGATGGGTATCCTTCTTATCGGCGAAGGAACGATGATAAAAATATTAGATTTGTTGTACCATATAATCCTTATTTATTATTATTATTAGAATGTCATATTAACATAGAAATATGTAGTACAAGGATACGTATAATTATGACGAAATAATACAACACGTTTCGACAATATACGTATGTGTACCAGAAGCTACATATCGTATTTTTTAATTTAAACTGAATGAACAAAACTATGTGATTTATACAGGGTGGGCAATTTTAATCAAACCAGTCTAATAACTCCTAAATTAAACCATGAACAGAAAAATTGATCAGATGAAAATTGTCCAGGATCAAGGGGGACATCTTTTTGTGCAATTAGTTTTGACCTTGAACTCAAATTTCAAGGTCATTTGAAGGTCAAATTTTTTTTTTAAATAGGAACCCCTATTTCGGATAGCATATTTGGAAAGAACAGGAAATTTTACGTCCGAAACGGTATTTCAAATTTTTTTTCATGACCTTCACAAGGTCATTTCCAGGTCAAATGTTAAGAAATACTGCGATTGCTATTTAATCGCATTTTCTGATAGAATAATCGTAGTTAATGTACCGTCCTGAGCAAAACTTCTCTTGGGATCGTTGCACAAGCTCTGCGAATGCGGTCCATCATGTCATTTCTAGTCGTTGGCTGCTGTGCAAAATAGATATTTTTTAGATAGCCCCATAAGTAAAAATCAGGGGATGCCATGTCTGGTGAGTTTGATGGCCAGTTAATTGGACCACCGCGACCAATCCATCTTCCATTATAATTTTCATTCAAAAATGTAAGCACTGTTCGTGCAAAGTGGGGACCTGCGCCATCCTTTTGAAACCACATTCTTGTGGCGTGGCCTCAGCTCATGAACTAATCTTATGTGGTAATCGTGATAGTAGAGATTATTGAGAATTCTTAATGCTGTTCTTCGTCGTATCCCGATTTCTCTTTCAATTTGTCGACTACTAATTTGTGGATTGAGATGAACAACTGCTAAGACGGCTATAACATTAGGATCATTTTCGTTATATTCGTGGCGTCTGCGTTGACGACGAAGATGTCCATCACGAGCTCTTCGAACTAATCTGAGTAATGAGTCGTGAGTAGGACGCCTTCTTAGAGGAAAGCGTTCAGCGTAGAGTTGCACCGCGGCTCTGGCATTGTGATGGGTTTCGCCTAAGATCATTATCATATCAACAATTTCATTGGATTGATAATCGACCATGTTGAAAATTTTGTTTATAATAAAAAAAACTATTTTATTTACATTCACTCTTTATTGAAATTGAAACTAAACCAAAATAAGAAAGTGACAACAAAATAAAGGAGGAATATTCAAACTGTATAATTTTTAAATCAAATTTGTAACTTCTTATTTTCTTAAATTGAAAACAGCGTGAGAACAATCGTTACAATTCATATTAGATTAAAGAAATTCAAAATAAAAAAAAAACATCTAAACTGGAAATGATGCACTTTGGCAAATACAATTATTAAAAATTTTTTTAATATTACAAAAGCAAAATGCTGTTTAATATTTTATCTTTAATAACGTATTTCTTAACATCCTACCTTTATTGTTAAATCATTTTTTACGCTTTTGAAACGCTAAACTTTTACTTGACCCTGCTTCGACCATGAATGAATTGACAACATTGATTTTTAACGTTCCATTTCCCACTCCCATTAAGAACTCAGATATTTAAAATATCATGTTTACTTCAAAATTTACTTTTGACCACTAAAAATTTGTTAACGAATGTTAAATAAGCACCCCAGTGAGAGGCAAGGGGACTCACGATAAACAAGCACCCCAAAGGGAACATAATACGTCCACGGCGTTGTTCCTGGGTAGCGCTGAAATTAGGGAATTATTTTGTTTTCAAGGTAAATATTTTCATGGTCATTGTCACATTAGGTTTGAATATTCATCATATAAGTACATTAACTACGATTATTCTATCAGAAAATGCGATTAAATAGTAATTGCAGTATTTCTTAACAATTGACCTTGAAATGACCTTGTGAAGGTCATGAAAAAAAATTTGAAATACCGTTTCGGACGTAAAATTTCCTGTTCTTTCCAAATATGCTATCCAAAATAGGGGTTCCTATTTAAAAAAAAATTTGACCTTCAAATGACCTTGAAATTTGAGTTCAAGGTCAAAACTAATTGCACAATAAAATGTCCCCCTTGATCCTGGAATATTTTCATCTGATCAATTTTTCTGTTCATGGCTTAATTAGGAGTTATTAGACTGGTTTGATTAAAATGGCCCACCCTGTAGATTGGCTGCCCATGACCAAGATAAACAATATTTATATTATATAGAAGGTTAGGAAATAAAAGGATTAATAAGAATATAGATACAACATTAACAGCTTGGTACAAGTTGAACGAAGACGATGATAAAGCAATACAATATTTGTATCATGAAATTCCACATCATTACGTATATGATGAACGACAAAAAAAAATGGAATATGAGAAAAAGTTGTATAAACCTATAATAAGTAGAATGTATTTTGTAAATCCGAAAAAACGTGAAACATTGTTTTGTACGTCTTTTATTATTACATGTACTTGGTGCAAAATCGTTTACAGACATGCGTACTGTAGATAGTATTGTTTACAGTACATATGAAGAACTATGTTTAACAAGAGATCTTATTAGAAATGACAAAGAATGGTATAATTGTTTAGAAGTACAATTCACTAGAGCTATATAATAAATACAAAATTCATTTTATGAATCCAAAACTGGAAAATTTATTATTATTACATGATATGAGATTAAATGACTTTAATATTCCCAATTATGATAATAGTTTAGTGAAAGAAGAAACTGATAACATATCGCACTATTATATCGATAATCAATACATAAGAAATAATGATAATAATAATACGATGGCTACAATAATTAATACATTAACTGTTGATGATCAAAAATGGATATTTGATTTAATTATAAATAGCACCATTAAACATGTTGGTAGTAAACTATATTTTATTGATGGCGGTAGTGACAAAAGTTATTTACACAATGTTATTATTAAATATTTAATATCTTTAAATATATCATTCCTTGCAATAGCATGGACTGGCATTGCTGCTAATTTGTTAATTAATGATAAAACTGTTCATAGTAAATTCAAATTGCCACTTAACATTAATGAACAAACAACGTGTAATATGTGTCATAATTCAAAATAAGGAGTATTTTTGAAAAATACGCAAGTTATAATTTGGGATGAAATCTCAATGGTTTCAAAACATACCTTTGCAGCAATAAATACATTTTTTCAAGATTTATAAGGTAACAATGATTTTTTTGGTGGTAAAATTATTGTTACATCTATAGTTCGCCATGGTAACTGGACAAAAATAATGGAATCATGTATAAAAAGAAGTCAATTATGATCATCTTTCATAAAATTATCATTAAAGGATAATATTTACGATTGTTAATATTTAATATTTAGCTTTAAACAATAAAGTGATCTTATCGCCTTTGAATGCTGACGTATTAGAAATTAATGAAAATATAGTAGAAAAAATTGACGGAAAAAGTTACGCATTTTATAGCGATGACAGAATTAAGAAAGAAATTGATGATACATTAACAGAATCAATACCAACAGAATTTCTAAATTCATTAATACCTAATGGATTACCACCACATAAATTAATTTTGAAAAAAGGTGCAATAGTTTGTTGTTTAAGAAATTTACATATTGATGGTGGCCTCTTTAATGGAACGAGACTAAGTATAAAAGATGTGAAAAATTATGTAATTATAGGAGAAATCATAACTGGTGAATATTCTGGTAAAATTATTTTATTACCACCATATTGATTTGCAAACGCCATTAGAAGAAATACCTTTTCATGTGATAAGAAGACAATACCTAATACGATTGAGTTTTGCCATGACCATAAATAAATCACAAGGTCAATCTTTTGATAAAGTTGGATTATATTTGCGTACTCCAGTATTTAGTCATGGTCAATTATATGTAGCTTTGTCTAGAACAACATCATAGAATAATTGGAAATTATTTTTAAATAAAGAGTTTATTTACAATCATTATAATAAGTTGACTAAGAAAAACCCTAAAACATGGAAATTAAACAATGACGCAAAAATATATACACGAAATATAGTATATTCAGAAATATTTCATAGTTAATAATATTTATTTAATATTTTTAAAAATCTAGGAGATGTCTCACATTTTATAGACTTTATGATTTTATTTATATATTTAGAAATACATGTCTACATATATATGTATACATTTGATTGGCTGAGTTATCGTCACTATTCCTTTTATATTTGATATATAATTGACTAAGTTATCACCACTTTTTTACAATTGATAATTAATTGGCTGAGTTATTGCCACTATTTTTTTATATTTGATAATTAATTGGCTGAATTATCGCCACTATTTTATTACATTTAATAATTGATTGACAGAGTTATCGCCACTATGTTACAACATCTGATAACACAGGACCACAAAATGATAAACTCAAACAACGTGAATCCCGTGGGTGGATCTTTATGTTTTTTGGGTCGCTGAATCCGAATCCGAGGTCTGTTTGTCGTCATAACGTAAGAGTTAAGGTCACTTGAAGGTCAAATTAATAACCGACCGTAAAAAATGTAATATAGATAAATACATACTATTGTATAAAATTGTAATGCGGGCATTTTTATTAGCATATTATGTCTAATAATAATGACAATCTTAACCCTGTTGAACACAGAGAGCAACTTTATTTCAATTACTATATAAATATATGTCTAATAATATGCTTATACTATTTACTGCCATCTAACCAAACTATATTAATTACTTCATACAATAATACAATTATTTATATCTCGAAGATGTGCTATAGACGATATCCAGATGACAGGATAACGCCAAAATTGACGTCACGTCATCTACTCAAGAAAACAGCAGATGGGCATCAATATACTTGATAAAACCCGTGACATCGTTTTAAGGAAGAGCACCAGGTATTTAAATAAACGGTAAATATACCAAAAAAGATCGCAACTTCATAAAAATGATGTCAGAGTATCATATTAGATAAAATGATCGAAAATACGACCAATCATCTCCAGCATCACTATTCTGGACCACGTCTGATAAATCTCGTGTGTTATTAGTATAAATTTTCATAAAGGAATTTATAAAAGATATTATGAAAAATGGGGACTTGGCTAGGTGGCGTGATTGTGAGCGGTTGCAAGCGAGAAGCGTATCCGTGAATTTTCGCGAATTTAGCTATTTTGAGTGTTGTACAAGTGATTTAGAGTTCATACAGTTTTAGACTAGCGGTTTGGTTATACGTGGATATAATAATTATTGTAAATCGGGGTAAGATCAACCTGTAAAAAGAGTAAGAAAAGTTAAGCGGCGTTCTAGGTTAGATAAGGCGGGAGGACCGCGTGGTCTTCTTTTTTTTGCAAGCATACAGGCGACATCGGAAAAGATAGGCAGGACATCAAGGGCAAGCGACGAGTCCCGGGAGAAGGCGGAGAGGAAGGAGGTGAGGACCAGATCGGGAAAATCAGCAGCGGACCATAAAGACCCGAAGCAACCGACTTTGGACAGTAAGGTGAAAAAAAGAAGAGGTAAGAAAGATTAGAAAAGAAGCATTAGAGATCGAGAAAACAAAAACGGAAATGAAATAGCGACAGTTAGAGTTGATCGAACGCATAGAAAGGTTAGAAAAAAAAGTGTCGGAACTTGAAGCGCGGGAAACCGAGAGAGAGTTGAGTCGGCGCGAGGAGAGTCGTGATTAGGGGAGGCGTCAAGAGATGGCGCCTCCGGTCCGGCGTCTTTGCGCGGTTCAACTAGGAGTATCGCGAGCGGAGCCTCGGCTGTGAGCGGGCTGACGGGTATAAGCGGTGTTAGCCGATGGAGTCGTGCGAGTTTTTCGGAACGTGAGGTCATAAAAATGAAAAGAATGTTAACTGAGCGTGAGAAAAAGGAGAACAAAAATGTTATCGCAATTAAAGGGTTAGAAATAGACGAAAACAAAGAACCGGTTAATGCTACGGTTAAAAAATTCTTAAATGAAAATTTAAACGTCGATGTTTTGATAGGCAGCGAAAATATAAAAGTAAGAGGTAAAGTAATTGTGATTAGATTAAGAAGCGCCGACGACAAAGAAATGATAATGAAAAATAAAAATAAACTAGCGGGATCAAGAATATTTATTGAACATTATAGAAGCTACGACGAAAGAAGGAGACAAGACGAAATCGCGGCGTGGGTAAAAGAAAAAAAGGAAAAAGGTCTGTTATTTAAGATAGGTTTTGGAAAAATTTTATATAATAACAGATGGTATAAATGGGAGGAAAAAGATCTACTGTTGGAGAGAATTGAAGCAGAAAAAGTAGGGGCAAAAGAAACTAGGAGAAATACGGTAGAGAATAGTACAAAGGAGGCCGAAAATACAAGCCAATCGTACCTCGATGGGTTTTTTACGTAGATCAGGAATGGAATCATATAAGAGGGGGCATAATTAGTAAAGTCGGAGAAAAAGTTAGGAAATTCATATTCTGGAACGTAGCGGGGGTATTTAATAAAGATAGAGATTTTTGGAATTATTTAGAAAACGCGGATTTTATCAGCTTGACTGAAACCTGGGTAGAGGAAAAGGATGTTGAAAATATTAAAAATAGATTATCAGGACAATTTAATGGTGCGTAATACCAGCAATAAAAGAGCATAAGAAAGGTAGGACGAAAGGAGGTTTTATAATAGAGATAAAGAAAGATCTGGTGTTTGAAAATAACAAGATAGGAATACCTTGCGAGAAAGGCTTAATTAAATCGGAAATGAAAGACAGGGGGAATAAAATAACAGTATGGTCAATTTACAACTCAGGTAACAGTGGAAAAATATGGGCGAAATTAGAGGAGATAGATTTCTTAGAAGATGGAGACATAATAATAGGGGGCGATTTTAACATCCGTATTGGAGAAATGGGAACAAATTATAATTTAGGCAAGAGAATAGGGTTAGATAAAAGAAAGAGCAAAGATCAAACCGTAAGTAACGGGGAAAAAAAATGGTAAAACAAGGTGGAAAATTTTAAAGAACATAGGAATAAGTGATTATCTAATTGAAAGACTAAAAGGAATCTACGAAAAAAATAAAGTAAGGATTAAGGTAGAAAAAGGAACGTCTAAAGAGTTCTGAATAACCATGGGGCTAAGGCAGGGATGTGTTCTGAGTTCACTCCTCTTCTGTCTTTATATAACAGGTTTGGAAAAAGCATTTATGGATAGGAATGTAGGGGGTATTAAGATTGGTAAACAGAGACTGTGGTCATTAGCATATGCGGATGATATTGTAATGTTAGCTGAGAATAAAGAAGCACTTAAAGATATGTGTAATACTTTGAAAAAGTTCTTAAAAGAGAGGAAACTAATTCTTAGTGCAGAGAAAACCAAAGTTCTAGTCTTTAATAAGGGGAAAAATAGCAAAAAGGAAAAATGGGAATGGGAAGGTAAAGAAATCGAAGAAGTTAAGCAATTCAAATATTTAGGTTTTGTGTTTAATAGAGACAGAAACTATAAAGACCATATTAATGAAAAAAGGATGAAAATGTCTTTGATTGCGAGACTTAGATGCGGAAATAGGGAACAAGCGAATAATTTTTGGTTAAAAGAAAACGAAAGGTTATGTATACTCTGCGAGGAGGAATTAAAAACGTTAGATCATTATTTGGAAGAATGCGGAAAAATAATTGAATGGACAGAAAATTTGCCAGGAGAAAAATATGAAAGGTTAAACAAAATTTTTAAAGGAGAGGGTGAAAAATTAATAATCGAAGCGCTGGATAAAATCTTGAAGGTAATCAAAAATAAAAAAGAAAAATGTAGATAAAAAAAATGTAAATTTATGTAAATAGAAGAAATATGTCTAATGCGTCATGACAAAAATAATATATGATTCTGAATGTATAATTATAAGTTGTAAGTAAAGCGTATGAATGTAATTTTGTTACTTCGAAGCCTAGCCAAGTCCATTTCTGGGCCAATGAGGCCGAAATAAAGTTATTTATTATGAAAAATGTAGGTTCGTACGTACGTACGGTTTTTTGCTAACTTTAAAAACTTAAATACAAAAAATTGAATATAAAAAAACATCGTCCATGACATGACACTATATACTAATCGGCAAAGATCACTATTATATTAAAAAGTTTAATTTTTACAAGATAATTTCCACAAAATATGGGTTTTTTTACAGAACAATCATTTTCCAATTTTAAAAAGGATATATGATTTATTTATATTAGTACAGGAAGGATGAACATTCCAATTATACGTTACGAAACTATCTAAGAATGAACTAAGTGTTCACAATTACAGTCCTCGACAAAATCAGTATTTAAGTGAATGTGTTATTATTAATATTTTATGTATTATAAAGCAAATATACGATACATAATTGATATATGTAGGTTAACATTTTTGAAAAATTGTAAGAAATATTTAACTAAATGTAATATATTTCTGGAGTATTACAAATAACAGTGTGTATTATTGATTTTATTGTATTTCCTTACAGATATATTGTAACGTAGAATTGAACAAATACAGTTAAATCAACGTAATTATAGAAAACGAATTTCACAGCAAAAAAATCAAAACATGAAAGGTCAATAATATCAAACATTATTTAAAATAATGAATCACAATCAAATTCAAATGCTGATCTTAGGGATTGCAATGCAATAAACTACAGACTATTTACATTTTTGATTAATCATGCTCATTGCTATTTTAATAAAAAAGAAAACTATCAAATTACAAATATTATAACCGTTAACACTTCTAGACAACTTAATTTTGAAATCAGGTCTGCACAAGACAATATTAACATCCATAATAATACAAATGTGCAATTTTTTAATCAAATGATATCAAACAGGGTATTTTAAATATAGAATGTTGATTAGAACAGTTCCAATAACGTAATCTTGGTATCGACGTACAGTTGTTCTTCCAATGACCATGATCATTCTTACTTAAAGAAAAACAGTCGAAATAAGAAAAATAAATCTGTGCAGTCTGCAACTGTTTGCCGCAATGAGAATGTCATACGACAACCATACATGATGCACTTCTACACGGATCAGTGTTAATGGATTATTTTGCTCTTAATTTACGTGATCCTGAAGCTCGCAATTATTTATATATTAATATACCTACACATTATACTTTTAAAACTTAAAATTTTGAAGGCAAAAGGATAAGTAAATGGCATAAAAGGAAAAGGTTTAGCATCTGCATAGGTCGCATATATACTGTGAGTCCGGCGCAGAGTTATTTCACTTAAGAATTTTGTTATTGAAAGTTAAAGGAGCTAAAAGTTTTGAAAAATTAAAAACAGTTAATGCTCATGGTTTTATTGAAATTGATGAAGAATTAGTAACTGAGAAACTTATTTGTTTGTATTTTAATGTACTGCAATCCATTAGAACCACAGAAACTCTGGCATTATTTTAAGTATTATCTGCCTGAAGGTTTTATGAGACTTTTTTCTAAACATGAAAGTTACAGTAAAACGATTGTTCATATTGAATTTTTTCTTTAACAAAAAGATAGATCCTTAGCTGAATGTCAACAACTTTAAGAATTATTACAAGTTATTAATAAAAATCCATCAATATCTGATTATGAAGGAATTTCGTTGGAAGAATATTTAGTTCTGTCAAAAACTGATGGTCCTTGAGTGCCGAAACGCACAACAGTTTCCTACAAGCCCGCCTCACGGTACACAACCTTTTCGATTTAAATTGAAAAGAAGTTTTTGGCCGTCGTTTTCGGAGCCGTCGCTGCTGAGATCTGTCAAATAGCTGATAGATCTTTAGTACGAAGATGCGTGACGGTCTTCTACGAGTACGCCTCCTGGCACAAGCTCGTTTTCGCGTTAAATTTAACAGAAATCTAATACACTGCTGTCGAAGAAGCCGCTGCCAAGCTAACGAGCTTTTTCCTATGGTGTGTCTCACTAGAGACTCGTTGGCTCTCGCCGCTCGAAAAAAGACGATTCTCGCAAATATGTCAGAAATCTTCATGCTTGCTGAATCGTATATGCTTTTATGAAATTATATCGATCGAATGATTGGTTTGACGGAAAATTACACGAAGCTCTCGCGCAGCTTCGCCGCTCGGAACAACCATGTAGGTCCTGGCAAGATTTTGAAAAACGGCGAGCTTTTCTTAGCTGGAGTAATGGCTACGTAGATCTGTCGATCCTAGGAGCTTATTCCTACAGTGTCACTCTCAATCGCGGGAAATCGTACAGAGCTCTCGCGCAGCATTGCTGCTCGAAACAACAACCTATTTCCTGGCGAGATTTTGAAAAATGGCGGGCTTTTCTCTGCTGGGGTTGTCGCTTTTTTCCTATAATGCGTCGAGCTACTGAAGCCGTTTGAAGCAGAAGCTCGATTTCTAGCGAAATTTAAGAGAAATCCCTCTTCTGCTTTATTGTATGTGCTACTACGAAGATATATCGATTAAATGCATCCAGGAGGCTTAAAACAATCAATTTTCTGCGATTACTGTGCTCGTAAAACTCCAAAGCTAAAATTCATGCGTTTTTTCAAATTTTCCTTGAAAAATGTGCTCTTCACGAATGGCGAGGCAGCAAGAATTCCACGAGCGATTAAAGAGAAGCTCAATTGATGATGTCCCAATGTTTTTATGAAAGAAATTATTACTTATTATAAATGTTATTTATTTCTTTATGATTATAAACATTTGTTGAATTAGGGTGTAATGTAAAAGCAAATAATTAATTTATAAAGCAAGCATGAATCGCACTGAACTGCGTTGCTGACCAGTATCCGTTTACATTTTCCGCATTTGTACTTATTTTTTTTCTAAAATACATATGTCGACGTCATAGTCTTGAAATGGTTCCATTATACTTGAAATTTTCTCAATTTGGTCAATATCTATTGAATTTCGGCCATGAAAAACGTTTTTCTACTAATTGTAAGCACATGTTCCGAAAGTTATTAATTTGGAAGTTATAGAATTAAACCAATGTATTCTGAAATTTATAAAAGAATCCGAAAATATGCATCATTGTACAAAAACAAATACATATTAAATAGATAATCAATAAGGCTTGATATTTGTCTGCAGGCCAGGGCACGAATCATAAATTAAAGGTGTAATGACCTGAGCGAATGAAGGCGTCAAAAAATGCAGGCAAGGGTAATTTGCAGCACGGTTAGAAGGTACTGTTATTGACGGAATATATTCATCTACAAATTTTCAAATGACTCCAACGTATCGGTATTGTAAAAATTATTGCGTTTACTAATGTGCAAAAACGCATAGCTTTTATAACACGCCGTGTGTAAACCTCGATTTTACGCGCGCTCGTACAAAAATGCACTCGCTAAATCTCGGTTTACGAACGTTGTTTTATAAAATATTGTATGATACTAGGGGCGTAAAAGAATTTCACCCTCGTGGGGACTTATCACCCTCGCTTCGCTTGGGCGATTTGCTTTACCGTACTAGTATCGTAATATTCTATTGGACGTACTTCAATAATCCTATATCCTTTGCAGATATCTGTTAGATCCAAATCTTTATTTTCTCTGTTGACTTCAAATTGCTTCCTAACATAGTATTTCGCCAACGATAAACCATTAAACGGTCCCGCTGGGCACCATGCTTTTGTCATAATCTCCGTTAAAAAATCAACTCGTTCATTAAGTTTTTCCAACTGCAAATTTTTCACAACATCATAAAGCCTTAGTTTGTTAGAAATATCGGGAACGCGTTCGTCCAGAAGTATCATAGAGTAAGATTTCGTTTTGAATAAACTATTGGAATATAACATGTCAAATATAAAGGTGAGTCAATAAAAATATTTATGAAAATCGATCATTCGGAAATATTTACTCGACGTGATGATAAATTTTCTGTTTACTACCACTGATAAAATTTCGCATCTGCAAGATTTGACTAGTAGGCGGTGGTCTAGCAAAAACGTTCTTGTAGACATATCGTAAGCGATCAGAAGAGAAATCGTCTGCATCTTCATACGTATATACTCGTAACTGATTTTTCTCCAGCCATTGAAACTAACACGTCGTGTGATAGTCTTATATTAACAAACAAAATATGTAGGAAAAGACAATAAAAGACAACTTCATTACGATATCGAGCGTTCTATGAATGAGTTACGAAACATGGTAAAAAATTTATCTAATCGAAAGACCATTGCAGCAGTCCATTAAAGGGTGGTTGGAGGTAAAAATATTGATTCTCTTAAATGTAACTTTCTAAATAAAATGCTGTTCGTCATTCAAAGGCAGAACGCACGACGGTCTTCTACAAACCCATTTCGCAGAACACAGCTTCTTTTCGCCTTAAATTCAAAATAGTTTTAAACCCATTGATTTCCGAGCAGCTGCTGCAGAGATCTGTCGAACAGCTGATCGCTCTCGAGTGCCAAAATGCATGACCATCTCCTACATGGCCATCTCGCGGCACACAAGAGTCTTCTCGATTTAAATTTGAGACATTTTTTCGACCGTTGATTTCGGAGCCGTTGCTGACCATCTCCTATATGGCTAATAGCAGCTAACAAAAAAAATTTCGTAAAAAAATTGTAAAATCTGCGAGAGGCGTTAAATTTATTGAGCGTCACCATTTCAAAGAGAAACAACAACAAATATGTAAGCCAATAGAATATATTATAAACAATAAACATAAATAAACTATAAAAAACTCAAGCATCATCCCTTGCTCTTGCTCCTCTTCGATAATGCTCGAAAGGCCATTCTTCCTCTTGAATGTACACTTGTACGCGACGCAAGATGTCGTGGGTGGCTCGCGCAATCATATCGTTTGGCAAGTTATGTGCATGCTGCATTATACGATGCTGTAACACCTCTACATTTTCTGATGCACCGATATGGTATACCTGGTCCTTGGAGTATCCCCAAAAGAAATAATCCAATGAATTAAAATCTGGGGAGCGAGCTGCCGAATGTGACGACCCTGGGAAAATGCTGTTCAGATAAGTGCGGACATCAATCGAAAAATAAGCTGGCACCATCATGCATCAAAATTATATTTTGCTGCTCTTCTGGAGTCAATACTTCATCCAACAATCTAGACAGTTTCTCTTGCAAAAATTGGAGATAATTGGTCCCATCAAGTCGATGTGGTAGAGACAATGAACCTACCAGCCGATCCCCGATTAGTCCTGCCCATATGTTGATCGAAAATCTTTGTTGAAAGCGATCTGTGAAAAAGAGAATACATTTTAGTAGTAAAACAGATTTTTCTGGGATTTGTGTCTACGAATTTTGATTTTCTCTGCATGCAATTTTTGCGTTTTTCGACAGACAAATGAGGAAAAAAAATCCCTCAATAGGTAGCCAGAAATGGAGAAAAAAAGATTGCGGGACACGCGGCAGCAACAAAGATATTCAATTTGTATATGTTTAAAACAATAAAAAGGAAACACTTTCCAACGATTTCGATCACCATCCACTAAGAAAAAATCGTAATATGGTATTAATTTTGTAGAATAGAATGAGCAATATTTCGTGCTATTATTGTGCCCTGCGTAACTTTTTAAGGAACTATATTGTAATTAAACAGACACATATCGCCAGTATCCTAACTAGCGCAGCAATGCAATGTAAAGCTGACTCAGACGGAATTATATTGTCGCGCAAGTTAGTGTCATAATGCATTGACGACGAGATAGCATTTTTTTATCACATTTTGAATTAGAATATTTTTACGAGCTTCACTGAATAAGAGATATTTATGTCATGGATGAGATGTAGGCTCTCCCGTGGCATCTCCGATGACTGCTGCTGGTGACGCTCCGAATGCGTCGTCAGCGGGGAACGCCGCTGCCTGAGGTTCTCACGCTGCAGAGGTGCAGCGTATGAACTTCTGCACGCGCGATCGCTCGCCGTCGAGGAGTGGCATCGACGGTAGAGCGAACAGATTACCGGCGACAGCAGACGAGAGTAGAGCTCCTCTAGCTACGAAATACGCAACATCTTCGCCAACCTCCTGTTCGCTTCTTCTGCTCTTAGAACAGGACCCTATCATCCTCCTATCATCCGTGATATTTGGCATCTTTAGAGGGACTCTAGTAGAGACTAGGGAGAAAGAAGAAGCAGTTTAGTTGGAAATATTTTTTTCCTCACACTCAGCTTTTTATTTTTTATCATGACCTTGTACAAGGGCCAACGATAAATACAGTGCAGTCGCAACAGTAGCACCAGTGGTCGTTGAGACTCGGGAGGAAAACAACCAAAAAAAATCATCAAGCCGTCTGGATCTCGCAGCAGTTCATCGTCAACAACGAAAGAACGAGCGACGGCTACGGAAATCGATCTAATTCATGAAGCGCCAGTCCTACCAATTGTCGCCAGCCAGCAAGGAGCAGACCGACCTAGAAGTTGGAGTGCTTCTGGATCAAAGCAGCATAAGGTCCTCCAGAACGCCGTGTCCAACCTCATTTCGGCTCACGCCTAGGAAGCTGAACACGCAAGACAAGCTCGCATCACGGTCAATTTCCGTCGAATTGAATTGAACACTAAAATTTCAATTTTTGCAAATGCCAGAGAGCGTGCAAAATCCGCAAAGTCCATCTGGGCCTACAAAGCCGACCTTCGGCCTACAAAGCCCATCTGGGTCAACGTTCAGCCGTCGGTGCGATCCAGTCATCGACGTGTCAAGCAGCCACCAGCGTTAAGAGCAGCGAGCCCACGCAGCCACCAGCTCTAGCAGCGCTCCAGTTCAAGCAACAGAATCAGCAGCAGCCAGCGGTAGCGTCTAGCGAACTGTCTTCTACTGTAAGTCTTTCTCGCATATAAAGTATAGAATATAATATATAATAGAATAAAATTTATTTTGCACAAGTCAAAAACATTTTGTACATATCATAGTCATATCGTAGTCAATATACATTTCGTTGATATAACTTTACAATGCCCAACTTTTATTCATCGTCAACTCGGTACATGTAACGGCGTATTGCTGTCCTAAAACTACTAAGCGACGGAAGACTTCTCAATTCGCGCGGTAGCGAATTCGAGAGTCGTGCACCCTGGGAACTGAAAGACTTCATCCCTGCCTTAGTACGTGAATTCGGGACTATGAGTTCTTTGGGGTTCGTACTCGAGGTCCTAGACTGGTTTATTTAAAAAGAGCAGCAAGATATGCAGGCTGCCTCATAACTATAGCCTTGTACAGCATGACCGCGGCAAAATACTCTCTCCTCTCTCGAACCGTTATCCATCCCAATTTCTTTCTGTATGGGGAAATGTGCTCGTCCTTCCTGACACCATAGATATATCTTATACAGGAATTCTGCAGCCTCTGAAGTCGAGTTTCAAGCTCCCCTGAGATATCCATATAAATAAGAGAGCAATAATCCAGATGAGAGATTGCAAGAGCACTAGCTAACCGCTTACGAACCGCCTCAGTTGTGCAGGATCTGCATGATCTGAGACCATATAAAGCCCTATTTACTTTAGACTAACTGCATCAACCTGCGGCTTCCACCTCATGCTCGAGTCCATCACAACATCAAGGTTAGTCACAACGTCAACAAATGGAACGAAAACGCCATTTTCAACCTCAATGCCAGACAGCTCTAGACTTTGTATTTTACTAATGTTATACTCCGAACCAAATATCACGCATTCTCAGTCGCCAACGCGGACAAATGATCCACACCCTCCACAAGATAGGCCCCTGAAAATTGGCCAAAACATCCTGAAGATCATTTATGCACAAACTGAAAAGCAGAGGTCCCAACACCGAGCCCTGTGGTACGCGAAGATTGGTAGTGAACCAATCTGTCTCGCCGTTTGTTTTTGGAACTACTCGATGGTTACGTCCTGTGATATATGATCCAATCCACAGAACCACAGACTTAGAGAACCCTAACCTAATCAGTTCGCTAAGGAATTTAGAGTTAGAAATGGTGCAAACGCCTTGCTAAAATCAAACAGCAGAAGAATAGTTAGTAGCTGCTTCTTGCCGTTAATGCCTGCTCTGATATCCTCCGTCAGGCTTAGAAGCGCCGTCTGCATGCTATGGAACGAGCGATAGCCCGTCTAACGGGAGCCAAGAAGTTTATTCGATGTATTCCGAGATCTGATCGCGAACGATCTTCTCAAGAACCTTGGCGAGGAAACACGGCAGAGCAATTGGACGGAAGTCCGAGGCAGCAAATGCTCGGAAAAAAAAGGAATTGCTTTTTTCTTCAGAGGAACCAGATGCGCCCTCTTCCATGCTGCAGGAAAAACTCCATTTGACAGAGAGAGGTTAAAAATTGTAACCAGAATAAAATGCGCAACAGCCAGAACAACAACAGAAAACGTTACATCACGAAACTTAAAACCATCTTTACTGGCCGTTGCAAGGACAGCATGCAAGTCCTCCTCACGCTCTGCCTGAGCAATGGAATCGCCAGCGTAATGAGTATTTAATTCATCTGGTGAAAAGCCATGTAATTCCTGTCTAGTCCTAGTCAAGAGTCCAAGACTGCGGAGCTCATTCCAGATGTTTTTATCGCCATTCAAGGCCTCCGAGATTGTATTCTGAATGAAGACATCCCGCACCTCTGACGTGCGTAGCTCAGCCTCCGCAGCGAGCGACTGAAACTCAGTCCACAGACGATTGTCACGCGTACGACGAAACCGACGTCTAACAGCATCACGTTGATTATACACTTCTTGAAGCTCGATGTTGATCCATGGCGAGAGACCCTTCCTCTTAGGTTTGAACTGCTTTAATGGCGCAAGTTCATCAATAGCAGCTGCGACATTTCGACTCAGAGATTCAAGTTTTTTGAGATACCCGGTGGTCTGTGAATTACAGCAACAAAAACAGGGGGTAATTTGCCCCTCTGTATTGTACATATGAGATATTCAGGAATTCCCGGTTTACCAACATCTGTCATTGTTGAGGATGAACATAACAGAGTAGCCTTGTAACTATTATGGATATAAAGAGCCACTCCACCTCCCTGGGTATTCCTATCCTGTCGGAGAACCGAGTATCCATCAATCTGCGCAAACACATCATCAACATTTTGCCCGAAACGCGATTAAGCCATACCAAACAAGTGATAGAAGGGACGAGTACCTACAATGAATTGGCGAAACCTTTCCATATGTTTATTCAAGGACGTTGCATTTAAGAAACCTGCGCTCAATCCCTCGAGCTCAGCTCCCTTAGCCTTTTATCCGTCTAGTCAAATATTATTAGTCGAATCTCGCACTTTGTCACACACGCTTGGCCGGCTAAAATTTTCTCCGCTAGCTTAGAAACGGAAACCGAAATTGAGTCGAGGTTACCGATCAAATTTACACACAGCTTCGCGCAATTAAGCAGGGCTCAAGCAAGCCTGTCGGAGAATACGGCTTGCGTGTCGAAAAACACATGTTCAAACGTTTATGACCATTGTCTGTGACATCTGTCGAGCTCGGATAGGCAGTCTAGGAGGCGCCAGGCAAGGGCAGATATACTCAAGCAATTTTTGTTTGGCTTGAGGGCGCCTCTGGACCACCAGGTCCGCTGCAGATTCCCCCGGAACTTAAGCGCGGCGATAACCGCAGCAATAGAATTCGAGGCTAAGCAAAGCGGCAGGAACGCGGCGTACTTACCGGTAGCACTACGCCCGCGAAACATGTCGCGCTCGTACGCAAAGCCATTGCCGTAGAAGTCGACAATGAGCCCAGAAACCGGAAGGACACGACAGTCTGCATGCACACTGTATCTACTGTAATAGACACGGACATTCGGTCGATAGCTGCAAAGAGCTCCTGCGACACGCGTTTAAGCGGATGATTTTAAATTCTTTCCAGAAAAATAATAATTTAATTTATGTAAGTTAGTTAATATTAACAACGGTTCGAATAAAAATAAGAGCGGCAACAGCAAAAATAATAATAAAAGGAGAGGTGGCGCGAATCGCAATAATATGAACAGGGATAAGCAGGAACACTCTACCGGTAGTCGCAACCGACGCTCAGACCGCGATAATAAACACGCCGATAATTTAAACTAGATTCACGTTCGTCGCGATCCTCAAGTGTCGAGCGTCTAGTAAATGAGCCAGGTAATGAACAAGCAATAAAATCAATAAAGATTGTTGACCGATCTCAACGGGTATAACGCCGAAGATCGGGAGCTTTTACGTGAAATAACAGATGAGTACGCGGGTGTATTCGGCCTCAAAGGGGAACCTTTGCCGGCGACGCATTTATTGCAACATAAAATCACGTTAAAATCTAATAAACAAATAAGAAACCACTGCTTCCGTTTTCCGCCCGCATTAAACAAACTCCGACTACTCGTCGCCACTCTGGATCGTCCCCAAAAAATCGGACCCCCAGGGTAACAAGCGCTCTCGCCTCGTAACCGATTTCCGCTTGCTTCACGAGGAAACGGAGGGCAGCTGCCACCCTTTGCTGTTCACGAGCGACATCCTCGAGCACCTCGCCTCGGCTAATTACCTAACCGTAATGGGCTTCAAGCAAGAGTACCGCCAAATCGAGATGCATCCGGATTCCGCTCACTTGACGGCATTTACGTGCCCGATGGGAAACACGGCAACCAGCTTCTACAATTCAGCAGGATGGCCATGGGCCTGAAAGAGGCAACCATAACTTTCACATATCCTTGGCGATGGCTGGCTTACAGGGCGACGAGGTCGAAATTTACCTTGACGACCTCATGGTCTTTGGCGAAACTCTTGACGAGCACAACGAGAGCCTTCGTCGCGTATTAAACCGTCTTCTTATTGCGAACATGACGGTAGAGCCACGAAAATGCCAATTTTTAAAGAGGCACAAGTGTGCTCGGGTACATAGTCGGCGGCGGATAGATAAAAACCGATCCGACCAAAACACAAGCCACGGCGATTGCCTGGCAATTATCTGGCGCCGACCGTCGCGAAAAAACTGAAGCAAGCTCTAGGCTTTTACCATCGCTTTATACCAAATTGGCTACTACAAAAAGAAGTAGAGTTCGTGTGGGGCGAGCCCGAAAACATCGCGTTCGAGATACTAACGAAGCTAATGTCAGGAGAGCCGGTCCTGAAAGCGGCGGATTTATCGCAACCATTCATAGTAACAACAGACGTCAGTGATTTTACCCTCGGTGCGATTCTGAGCCAGGACCAATTGGGGTCAAACCAGCCCTGCGCCTACGCGTCGCGATGCTTGAAGGGAAGCTCCTCTAGCCACGGCGAGAAGAAAAAGCCTCGCGAAGATAATGTGCCAATTTATAAAAAAGGCGAGTTTCTCGCAGTACGTAACAAATTTCAAGCAAAATTCAGTGGTTCACCGAAACAGCAGACGAAAGACACGTGTACCCGCCATATCATCGGGACACGGCCTGGTTTAACAGCCTGTTCACCAACCTGGTGCTAAATTGGCGCGAAAAAGACCGATACGTGTTAAAGGAAAATCATTGCACGAGTATATCGGTGATTTTCCAAGAATCAATTAGGTCTCACGCCACCGCGCCAGCGCCAGAGCCACCAAAGCCAGCTCCAAATCCGGCAGATTCTTCGGAGTCAGACATGTCGATAAGAAATGTCAATTCAGCTCTCTCCGTTACTTCGGGAGCATCAGAAATTCCACCGCAAATACGCCCTTTCATAAAATATGTTATGTCGTCCGGCCACGAAACACGCAGCGCTCAGCATTCACGAGCCGCTTTCTCGCAAAAGCTGTAGAAGTGGAGCAATTCGAGCAGCGGCGAGGAAAACCAACGCTTCCTGCCGTCAGGCGTAGTCGCGGAAGGGTTAGAACCCTTGCAAACTTTCAGTTTCAACCGAAACGAAATCTCAAAAAGCCCGAGCATTCCAGGAACCGCTTCCTCGTTCAAACCTTCTAGCAAGCAGCCCTCTGCCGACAGTGCTCGCGTCAGTTCCGATCGACCAGCACGTGCGTGTAAAGCCGCAAACTCGGTCAGCGTGAGTGCAACACAGGTAGACAATGGGAAACCCGCCGAAAACTCAAAGCCTCGCTCCGCGACGGTATGGCCAAGCCCCGCAGATAGCCCAGGGAAAAAGTTAAGGGTCAATATTGAGGACAAGGAGTTCGACGGGAAAGGCGGGATACGTGTCGACGTATGGAAAATAAATTCGACAGCACCAGCTAAAAATAGAGCTGCAGGTGCAATCTAGGTACGTCGCAGCAACTTCGCGACGCGGAGCAGCTCGCGATAAGCAACGACGCGCATGAGGCTCCCAGCCCTGTCAGCAAAAGCAAAACAGTCGTTGGAGGTAATCCATTGGCTCTCAGCGGAAATAGCGGGTCGGGTAAAAGTGATAGCAACGCGAGATGCGACGGTGTCGCGCCTAAGCAAAATAAACACCAGGCAAAATGCAAGCGCACACGCGAAATCCGAATAATGCAAGCGACTTGCAGCTACCGTCCCCTCCCGACATCAATGGACCGTGGGAGGACTTTTCTGGCGTCCAGGAAACCCGAGCCCACCGATGAAAACTCGTCTCGAAGCTCCGAAAACGTTTGTACTCACACATACACACGCAAGAAGCAGTGCGCGGAGCCGCGCGCGAAATTGCGTCGTTCTGAGAATATCCCTAGCGCTCCGCCGGGAAACCGTTTTATTCACCAGTGAAAATTCTTAAACTCGATATATCGGCCACGCAGCTGAGGCGACAGCTGTTAGCTTCACCGATGCTAAAAGCGTCTAGAAGTTAACGTTACGGCGTGAGCCACTGCGCGTGCACGCGCGGTCTATTCTAGCACATGGCATTGCGCACCTGTGTGATGCGTGGGTGAAAGGTGTGATTAGGTGCCGGTGGAGCTCTACGTCCGATCTGAGTGTATGATATAGCGTGCAAGGAGAGGCAAAAGAAGTCTACTCCACACCAGCATCATTGTTGCGGCCGGACTTAATCTTAAGATATGTAAGAGTGTAAGAGTGAGTGAGGATCGAGGACTGATTATATTCGCGGTTCAAAAGTCGCGCGTATTGTTTGACTATTTGAAGGCTGTCCGTGACACGTCAATTAGCTATACTCAGTCAGACCCTTCGCGACAAGAAGGCTCGCGGCGCGCGACTCGTTCACTTTGTTCCGGACCCGCTCGTAAGCAACACCTCTCAGGATGCCTGCCTGATAGTAAGATACCACGTGGAGAAGAGTAGACGAAAACGAGTACGAGACGAGATTCACGAGAAGATGGAAGAACAGTGATTATTCATTAAAAGGTTTGTGTTATCTACATATCGAGAAATTCGTGGCGTAGGTCGCGGCCGGTCCTTTCCTTGTGGTGCGCCGATGTGTTATCGCGGTGCGGTACGCACTTAGTCGAGACGTGCGAGTGTATGTAATTGGAGTGTGTGGATATATGAGAGCATTCATTCTAGCCCAGCAGTTATTGTATTTTCTTTCGTGGCCAGAACAATAATAAATATTTTCTTATTTTTGTACGATACATAATTGAATGTGAAGTTTTCTAATCTTATATCCTCACCTTGAGTACGCGAAGTGGAGTACACCCGAGTACGCCATAGTTAGTATCGACGACGGAATATCCTATGGGAGAAATTGTCTCAGCCGCGGCGCGTGAGAGTGTTGGGAGACCAGATTACCTTTCGCCCTGACGCCTTAATTAAATAAGTTCGGTCGGATTGGTAGTTCTTTGTTTAACGTTGGTGCTCGGGAGTTACTCCCTGGACATCGATTCCAGCGGAGTAACCGCCACGTTACATAAGTAATACACCTCCACCCCATTCGCCCAAATCGCTCTAGATTTTTACGGCCCTTTAGATTAAACGAGACGCGGTAATAAGTATATTTTATCAGCGCAAGACATGTTCAGGAAATACGTGATTTTAACACTTTTAATTAACACTTTTGTTTAACACAATTAATTATTATCAAGATGGCCGCGGTGAGCGGAGGCTCGCTCCTTCGTGACACAACAAAAACTTATAAATGTCATCCTAAACAAAAAGTTAAGTTAGTAGTGTGCATTATTTGTGAAGAAGTATATCATACGAGTGATTTTATAAAATACGAAAAAGCAATACTATTGAGTTCAGTTCTGGGAATCTGTCATGAACAAGAGGATCTAGACCTAACCTCAAAATTACACAGTAAATCGCTAAGTAACGATGCGAGAATTGTAATCGCTCAAGTGAAGCATTTTGAAAAAAATGAAACGAGAAAGCAGTTACTGGAAGATTTTCAAAATGATCTATCAGAAGATATTAATAGAAGTCAACTTGAAGCGTGAAAATGCTCTTTTAACGGAACTAAATTCAGAATTGAAGGAAAAAAACGAATTATTAAAGCAATTATTAGACAAAAATAGGAATGGAGCAGGGTCGGTCAGAAGCAAAACTTTTGCTGAAGCAGTGTCAAGTATTAAAAATATTCAAAAGCCTAAACGTGTTCCTAATATAATATTTAAAAAAAAACAGATGAAGACGAAAGTATTGATAGTTTAAACAAAATGGTATCCCATCATCTGATAAAGGACAAATCCATACAAACGAAAAAGGTTATCAAAAAAGGAAATGAGATAGTCATAAACCTACTAAACGAGGAAAGTGTCAACAAAGCACATAAACTATTGAAAGGTAAACTTGCAGACGTATGTGATGTAAACAGAGAAGAAGTTAAAAATCCTAAAGTTAAGGTAGTAGGAATTAATAATTTCGAAAATATGGACAACAATACAATTGAACATGATATCAATGAGAGAACTTTTAGTGCTTTTAAAAAAAAAAGTGTGATTCTGAATTCCTATAAGAACAACAAAACTGGATTTCAGTCTGTGATATTGGAAGTGACTGCTGAGATATACCAAAACATCAGAGAAAATAAGAATAGACTCTTTGTAGAATATCAAAACTGCAAAGTTTATGATTATATTAAAGTTAAACCATGTTTTAATTGTGGCTGATTTGGTCACAATGGCACCACGTGTAAAAATAGTAATATTTGCCTAAAGTGTGCTGGTGAACATAGAACAAGACTCTGCAAAACAAATAAGTTTAAGTGTGCAAACTGTGTTTTATATCATTACCATGATACTTATAAAACAAATTTCAACGTAGAACATGTGGCAATAGATAACCACGATTGCGAAATCTTGAAATCTAAGATAAGGAAGTATATTGCTTATACCGACTATACAATTAAACCTACAATACCAAGATATATCGGCAGGGTAGAAACGTCTGAAAGAGGCATGGTAGCTAAAGCTTCACGAATTTCGTCAACGTCGCTTCAATCGATAAATTCAAATATAGCAGGAAGACCACGGAGAAATAAGAAATAGCAATGGATCAAGACATCAGTGTTGAAGATATATGCAAGTTTGAATTTGAAGTTGATGATGTAAAAAAACTCAATAAGACACTAAGTAGAAAACAAAACATTATTTTATGCGTAAACATTAGAAGCTTAAATGCTAATTTTGAAAAACTGGAAGTTTTTGTAGGGTCTTTAAAAAGAAAACCGTGTATAATTGTATGCACGGAAACTTGGAATTTACAATTTGCTCAATACTATCAACTACAAGGCTACAAAATTTGTTACAGAGAGAGTAAAAATAATAAGGCGGATGGCGTCTTAATAAATTTTATATATGAAGAATATAAGAAACAATATATATAGCAATAATAAAATTGATGTAGTTGACAGATTGAGCGTTGTGAGTACTGACATAAAACTTATGACAGGAGAATCAGTTGTAATATCTGCCATGTACAGGTGCCATGACATATCAAAGTCTGAATTTGTTAATAGCGTTAAAAAATTTTTGATAAAACGTAGAAATGTTAAAAATCATTGTATTGTTGGTGATTTTAATATTGATATATTAGATAATAATGTAGTAAATTTGGAGGCTAGTGACAAAACAATGAGTCAGGAATTTGTAATGAACTATCTTGAGCGTGAATATGTACCGTATTTCAGAGGAATTACTCGGCCCTCCTTAGATAATAAGAAGGGATCGTGCATTGATAACTGTTTCGCTAAAACTACAAGTATTGAAGTTGAATCTATTAAGCTAAATATTCCTCTCAACTATCATTATCCGTTATTAATAAGTATAGATAAAATTAAGTTACAGATGCCAAGCGAAACAGATAACAAATTCATTAATTATAGGAAATTACAAAATATAGCTGGAAATATTGATTGGCAGATAGTTTTTGCAATACAGGATCCGAATGATGCTTTAAACAAATTGATACAATTGATACATGACTGTCTTGAGATGGCCTCATATTCCATAAAATTAAAGAAAAAAAATAACAAATCAATGCTAAGAAAAAATTGGATAACTAAAGCAATCCAAATCTCTTGCAAAACTAAAGAAAATTTGTATAAAATATGGAAAATGAACCCAACTAATTTGGAATTGAAAGATGAATATAAAAACTACGAAAAAACCTTAAATAGAGTCATCAAAGATGCTAAATACAAATTTGATAATAATGAAATAAAAAAATTTAGTAGCAATCCAAGACAGCTATGGAACATTATTAATCCTAAGCTTGGTAAAACGCGCAACGAAACAAGTCACGTGACTATTTAGTTGTAAATAACCAAAAAATTGAAGACAAATTTGCCATAGCAAACTCCATGATTGATTGTTTTTGCAAAATAGGTACTTGAGTAATCAAATTCCAGATTTAGATATAGATCAACAAAAGCTCCCAGAAAGAAATAGCAAATCAATTTTTATATACCCTACAAACTGTATTGAAAAACTATAGAATCATTAAAAAACAAATCTGGAGGCGTTTATAATATCAATGCAAAAACAATCAAATTATTGGTAAACTACATAGCTGAACCTTTGGAACATATTTTTAATATTTGTATACAACAGGCTTCGTGGCCAACTGCGCTTAAACAGGCTGACATTGTTCCCATCTATAAAGCTGGTGACAAGTCTTGTATATCGAACTATAGACCGATATCACTGATATCGAACATTGCGAAGATATTTGAGAAAAACTTATACAATAGGTTGTATTGGTTTCTGACTGAATGTAATGTTATATCGGAAAAACGATTTGGTTTTGTTAAAATCAAATGAACAACAGATGCGTTGAATTATATTACAGATATTATATATAAAAAAATTGATAAATCCAAGCCAATCATAACTGTCTTCTTGGATTTGGCAAAAGCGTTCGATACGGAGGACCACAGAAAGCTTCTAGATAAAATAGAGAGATATGGAATAAGAGGTAGTGCCTTAAAACTAATGAATAGCTATCTCTCTGATAGAAAACAATGTGTCAAATACAGAATTTGAAAAGTGAATATAAAGAAATATCAATTGGTGTCCCAGAAGGGACTATATTAGGACCTTTACTATTTATTTTATACGTAAATGATCTACTGAGAGGTATGCAAGAGGGTACTATTGTTTCCTATGCAGACGACACTGTCATCATTGCAAGTGATGACTCGTGGTCGTCAGCACAGGATAAAATGAACACATATCTTAGTGAAGTTTCAATGTGGCTTACTGTAAATAAACTATCGGTAAATGTTAATAAATCGGTTTACGTTGCGTATGGCAGCTACTGTGATAGCGTTCCTGACTCGCTAAATATCGAGATAGGGAATAATACACTAAAGAGAGTAGAAAATTATAAGTATCTAGGCCTAATCTTTGATTATAACATGAAATGAGATAAGCATGTAAACTACATAGTTAAGAAAACGAAATATTTAATTTTTATTTTTGCAAAAATTAGGCATAGAATGGACAACAAGACTCTAAATATAATGATTGCTATAATGGTATGATTGCTTGGGGTGGAGCGTACAGTAATTGTCTGTACTTAATACAGGGTATACAAAGAAAATTATTAAAGATTATAAATAAAAATCAATTTCACCAACAATCCTCTCCACTTACTGTAAAGCAATTATTCCATTTAGAGGCCATAAACTATCATTATGCTACGTTAAGAGATAAATATATGAATAGCACAAGCAATACTAGCAAAAAAATTATCCAGCTTCCAATTATTGAGAAAACCATAATTAAAAAAAACAGCTATTTTGTAGCTATAAATATTTTTAATACTTTAACAGATGATCTGAAAACTCTAGTGATTAGCAAAGTCTCGATCAAGGAGAGACTGAAAAGATTTATACGAGAAAATTATATTATATAGTTAAAGAGAATTTTTATATTATACTGTTACTTAACTTTTGCGGGAATTTTGAAACAGATTCCAATAAGATGGTTCAACCTCTTGTTGGATCTCATTTTAGTTTTTAAGTTTAGACTTTAAGTTTTTATGTATGTACCATCCCTATGTACAGATAATAAGTTTGTCTCTGTAGGATGCCTCTTTTATAAGGCATATGTTATATGGTCAATAAATAAATAAATAAAATAAACACCGACAAAGTACACGAGCGCGGAAGAGGTCGCACGCGCACTTACGGAAAAAATCATTTGTCTATTCGGACCTCCTGCCGCAATAGTGACCGATCAAGGCAAGCACTTTCAAAACAGAGTGCTCAAATGTCTTGCGAAAATTTTTGGAATAACCAACTTTTGTACCACCCGCAGGCGGATGGCTCAATTGAACGTATGCACCTTACCTTCATCGAATACTTGATGAAATATGTCACGACAACTGACAGATGGGATGAGTGGACAGCCATTTGTTAGCACGCGTACAATTGTACCGAACATGAAAGTACTCGGTACACGTCTCACGAACTCCTGTTCGGCACCAAGCCTAGGACTCCGTCGAGCTTTTCGCAAAGCAACGACGACGTGACGTACAATCAATACATCGCGGGCATGACAAATAACTTTACGGCTCTGCAGACTATGGCAGCAATGAACTTAGTGCAATCTATGTATCGCTCCAAGCACTATTACGGCAATAAACTTAATTCGAACACTTTCGCGAAGGCGAAATCGTTTTCTTATTAAAAAAACCAAAGAAGGATAAATTCGCGACAGAATACCGCGGCCCCTTCGAAATCATTGCCATCAATCGAAAAATAAATAACGTACCGCTGCAAAACGACAAGTTGACGCGAGTCGTGCAAGTTGATAAAATTGAGCGTCCTGGCGTATTTGATCCCCCAGAGTAGGACGTTTTTTACTGTCTTTTTTTGCGTATCCCCGGACGGGCTGCGCAAGTAAACAAAAAACTTCTAACACACGCGATCTGAAATCTCGCTGCTCGAAAAGTTTAAGTGCGCAAACTCTAATTCTCTGGCAAATTATTTTCTAGGCTCAGCACTCTCAGCGGCCTCGGAAACGGCGAGATCTGGCCGATGAGCAGCCAAGAACACTTCATTCAGTAGCTCAAGGAAAACCTAGGGCTAATAACCGAGAAAATGGCGCTGCTCGCGACTTCCAATACGAATTGGAAAATAATAAAGAAAACCGACCTGCGTCCATATTTCGAGGCAGGCGAGAATCTCGTAAATCGGGTAACGAGCGCAGCCCGAGCGTGCAATCCGCGATGCTATTGGAACGGGCTAATCGAGGAAGCTCGAACAGGATGATGCCCCCGCACACTATTAGCCACACGGCAAAGGTAGCAGAAAACTCGATCGCGTTTGCAAAATTTCTACTCGCCCCCGAGGAACGTTCCGTAATTCCGATGATGATATCCAAAATTTCGGTGTTATTTTCTAAGGGATACTTGGTCTACCATGTAGCTATTCTCCTCATCGATATGAAAAGTTTAATCTTTTTAAAGCTTCTCCGGTACCCGCGATTCAGAATATATTGAATCTACCATCGATCGCCGCGTACATTTGGCCGGCTCACACGTATTTTGCGATAAGCGCAACAAACCGTACATATATGCCGATTCCAAACGAAAGCGTCCCTAAACTGCGCGAGCTCCTCGGACGGTTAATCGCAGTTGACCCCGAACCGGTACGTGAAATCCGCGATAACGCAGCCTGCGAGATAAAAGTCGCAGCCGGGCGCGAAATCTAGAAACCCGAAGCCTGCGACATCCGGATTAAACAGCTCAAGGACACCTTCTGGCTGTGTCTGCATAAAACCAACACGTGGATTTACTCTGCACGCCAGCCGGAGGTCATCTTCATCCAGTGCTCTCGCACGGAGTCCTCGATTCAAGCTTTATTCCTTAAAACTCTTATAGCCTTGTTATTTCGGAAACAAGAAGTGTTTGTAGAGTATTGGGAAGAATACTTATTAAAGTCGAATTTCGACGATTTATTTTTCTCGATGAGAGCTTTTTTTTTCTCCTCCTTGCTTGACGAAAATGCTTTTTTAAATCTTGCAATGATACCATCAAGGCTGTATCCGTAACAATAAGTAGCTCGACGTACTGCTTCGATATTTATACTGATATTGAGGGAGAGTGGAGGGGGGTAAACTAAGGTTTAAATGACCTAACAAGAAAAAATTCATTTATATTTTCTGATTTATTACAAGTAAAAAAAGCATATGTACAAAGCGTAATAACGAAGGATAACATGATGAATGTTTATGGCTTTAATATAGTACTGTATATATCCTCATGGATATCAAACAATTTAAATGCAGCTATTTCACAAAGAATTATATTTACCAATGACTCCTCAATAGCGTCCTTAAACTTATCACTAACGTTAATTTTAATATTTTAGGTGTAGAGAGTATAATATTGTTCGAATGTTTCGTAAGTTATCATCATAGTAGACTTGGCATTCTCAATGAGATTAAGTGTATAATTTTTAATACATTCGATTACAAATTCTTTAATACAAGCCACGATATCATTTACCTTACTAGCACAAGCTTCAAGTTTATTGAGACGTTCATCGATACATGACAAGACAATTCTCAATCCATCGAAAGTGACTTTCTGCATGCAGATAGCTGGCTGGATAGGTGATGTTTTACTAAATATCTCATCCTCCTTCTCCTCTTCGTCGATTAAGAGATTTGGAAAGAGAGATGTTCCAGCAGGTCTTCCTTGATCAGTATAGACTTTGTGTTGTATGAAGTTGTAAACATCACATCGTGATTCTCCATGTACACTTTTGTTGGTCAACCGTACTTATTTTGAAATCTGTATGCATCTTGAATATAGGCGTTTGTAAGATCAAAATAATTCTTGAAAACTTTCCAGTTGTCCATATCGAATTTTATAGATTTATTAACTGCGTGGTGGTAGACAACAGCATGTTGGATAGAATATTCTGCAAACGAGCTTGTACAGTAACACTTGATTGAGCCATGGTCAATAAAATTTGGACACACAGAGAACAGTAGAAAAGATGTGCACTTGAGAATCGTTTTGTGAACTCCAGAAGAGAATACTGATGATGTTACTGCGTGTGCTCGCTCTTTTATCCTCTGGTCGAGAGAATCCCCCACCGCATCAAACTATATCATTCAAGAGCAGTGGAGGGGGGAAGTAAATTCCTAAAAGTGTATTCTCGAAACCACACAAAGAAGACTGATGCAACAGGAAAGAACGTGTCATATTCATCAACCGTCAAAAGCTAGGGTTACACCTCACTGATTTCCAAGAACATTATGTTTAGGCTACGTTCCGTTTTATCAGATTCTGGTTACAGTAATTACTTAAAAGTATATAGAATACAGTATTTCTTAAAAGTTTTTTATAAAATGCAACAACTACTGCATGGTTCTTTCGTGAATCTCGTGAAAACTTATGACAAAACGAGCGTAAGTTAGGTATATGAACCATATGATAAAGAAACATAACACAGTATTGACCACACACTTGCGAATCGATGCTTTGTAATTTTTGCTTATTCCATTGATATCGTTTACAATTTCTCTTGAGTTGTTTAACATGATGTTCTGAGATTGGTGGCAATCCATAACTGTCAAAGTATGTTCCATATCCATTTTTATCTATGTAAATAGCAATCCAGTGGGTTCTTCTCTTCGTATGGTCATCTGTATTTGCAATGATAGCTGTGGGATGCTCTAAAACGTTAGGGATTCTATCTGCAGCGTATACACCAACCGTATTGGCAGCTAGTGATTCAACAGCCCTTAGCAACTGACGTGTATTCATTGTTTTAGCTATGATCAGGTACGTCGCACTCACGTACGCCGTAGATAGATCTGGATGTGACAAACAAGAGAGTATAGCTTAGAGTACAATGCGTCGCTAAATTTTTGCGCAGAATCTTGAGTTATATCTTCTGATATGAAATGCAACCACTTTCACAATAAATATGCCTGGTTGAGAGTACATTCACGACTGTTGTTTATATCTAAGATACTGTGATTTAAACACATAAAACTACCTGTATATTTCTTCTTTAATTCTTGTAAAGTCAGGGCGTAAATTTCTTCAACATTCATAACCTCACGAGACATGACAGTTTCCAAATATCTCCAATTGTCGTGTCCACGAGTAAAAACACGTATAGTCACTTTTGCCACTTGTCGTGCCAACGTATGGTATGAAACTGATTAGAGATATACTCATTAGATCTTTTAATTCCAATAGGCACTTCTGTAAAATTGTGCGGTGCCTTAGTGATCCAATATCCAATAACTCTATTTTTTAAACTAAGTATGGCCACTTCTTTTGGAATAAACTTGTTATTAAGGTCCATTAGATCCTGAACGCTAATAATGTAATCCATGATACTTTAAGCAACAGCAGCAGCAGTAGGAGCACTACTAACGAACCGGATGACTTCTCAAAGAGAACTGAGTGTATGATGTCACGGTCTCTCGCCGTTATTGCTGATGTAAATGGCGCTGCTGTTGCCTCTCTTATCCCACCACCACCACCTCGGTCGTAGGCATTGAAATCCGTTATGATTTGACGGCTCGAATCTATTTCTAAGACGTTGTCGTATTCGGCGTAGATTATACAATTTATTGTTGATGTTAGTGCTTCTTCAAATTTAACTTCTACACAAACACTACCATGCATGATAAGATTCCAATGAAATGATGAGTTTGCAGATAAATCAGGTGTTAGACCAAAAGCGAAAAAACAATAACCTTTCCTATAATCAATTCGTGTAATACTCAGTGATTCATTGAGGAAGTGTAATGAACTCCACTATGCAATGCAAATGCTTTTACTTCCATACGATTGATTGGTATTATTATTGATTGGTATGGCTTACTTTCACGCGACGTACAATCAGTGATGCTTTCTTAATATGTACGCTAAATTTATAGTTATCCGCAACCTCCATCAAACAAAATGCATCCTTACTTCTCACCATTCGTAATCGTAGTTCAACACCATTTAGCAAAAACTTATTTTGATTAAAAACATCACAGTGTAAATGACCAATCATATCAACAGTTTGACCCTTAATAGTATAATATTGACGAAAAGAGGCACCCTTATTTACTGTTGGATCAGTGCTTGCGATATTGGGTGCTGCATCCATTAGTCCAGGAGTATCTAAATACCAGAGTGCAGTTGTAAGATGAGAATTCATGGTTGGTACTGAATAATTTAGTAGTGTTTGGATGTATTATCGGTATGGATATGTATTGTTTGGCGGTGAGACCAATTTTTAAGTAAAGAACACATCTATTTGATTAAAGAGTGAGTGTAAAAAGTTATTGACTAGTGTCACCTTAGAGTATTCAGCCATAGAATCATTAGCAGTAATTTCAACATTCGGTAATATTTGTATATGTATACTGAGCATTGTATGCGCAAGATCAAAGTAATCAGCGCCTCCTGGAGCGACGAATTCCAATCGTCCATCGTCGGTGAGTGATGAAACTGGTTTGTAATGTATGAATTGAGAATTTTCCACTGATGTCTGAGTAGGCGGTAAAGTAAATAAATCTAATTCTGATTTCATGTATTCGCATGAGTTTGAATGTAGAAAAGCCATGATAAACACTGTTTATGTATAACTAAAAATATCACTGACACTGCGCTGCTTTGCCTGCTTCTATTTCTTGCTCACTTACCTTTTTTTAGGTCTTCTAACTTTACTTTTCTCGACCCGTCTTTTCTTCACACTACGACTTTTATTGCTGATACTTCTGTGCCCAGTTAAACGACTCTTGCGTGACTGACGCTTTCGCTTCTTGCCTCGATGCCTATATCCTGACCCCTTCATCATCTCAGCTATTTTATCGACGGCTTTATGTTTAAGATTTCGTCCAGACTCGCGCGCACGCGTACTTACAGCTCGTTTAAAACTGATTCCGTGATCACCCACATTCTAACTGATTACTCACTTTTAACACGTTCATTCCTGCTCGAATAGCTTCTTTACTCGTAGCTTTAGCACCGCTTGTAAGATATGGTAAGACCTGACGAAATAATCCACTCTTTGTTCCAGCTTTGTTTTTCTTAATGAATGCGCTTAAAATGAAGTGTAACCGTCAAAGTCCCGTACTCAATGGTACATGCTTGTCATGTTGATCTCTTATATCTATTATTATATTTTGAAATGTGTTGTTTAGCAGAGGTATGTAACTGGGTGGTGTAAATGCAACTATACGCAATAGAGATGCTTGAGTATCACCGACAGTGTATGGAATACAAATATCCGTGTAAACGAAAAGTTGATCCGTTATAGCTCTTGCTAAACAAGCAGGTCTGCTTCCCACGATACTGCCTGACCGTGACTCTGGTGACACTGCTGGTATCAAATGTATAAAATCATCCAGTCTCCACTTTTCATTCTTAAAACCAAATATACGTTAAACTTTTTTACTAAAACTATAGTAATGAGTTTCCTTACATTCACAGATTTTTCGTAGATTGTAGTAGCCTTTTTTCTTTTTTGCTCGAGCTATGGATAGATGTCCTTTGATTTTAGGTATGTTATTTATAGCATCCGCTAGATCTTTCAGATTATCGTTAATACCAGTTGGAAAGGATGCATCGCTGTACTCGATATTTACTGATTCTATCAAGTGGTGCTCTGTTACATTCTTCTTCTGCTGCTGCTCATTAGCTGCACTATCGTTGATTACTTTAGAAAATATTATTTCACCTTCACCTTTTTGAATATGCATCATCGTGCATGGTATATGAATTTCCGTAAGTGCGACACTTTAGTTACCAGATAACTGAACTTTGTGAGATAGATGTGTGTTGAAGCAGGATGTGGTGTTATCAGGAAAATATTTTAACTCACGAATCGAATTTATCCGGATATCCAAGCCACTTTACAAATAATCGCTTTTTTGCACCGCGTCCTTTAATCTTGATTATGCGTTCAACTTTGAATTCCTTATTTTGTGCTACACGATCATTACCGACACGAACAAGTTCTTATGGATAAAAAAATCCATCAATTACTTCTCCATCCAGATCAGTCAATTCGTAGGTGTAAAGATTCTGACGATGCGAAACCCTCTGCACTTTAAAGATCTCCTCGCTGAAGTTCTTCTCGTAACCTTTATCGAAGGTGCCTTTTGATCGACTGATGCGAACGTGCGCACCCACTCTATATATACTTGCTCTAGACTATTTTCGTTAATTAAGTGCTCTTTTTTGCAAATTTTCTCTAGCCACATTAGCATTACGCATGTTCACCGTGAGTGGAATCATTTTAGTACCACTGTGTAGCGTATGATTGTATGCATGAACAATATTTTGAATAACGTCAATATATCTATGAGTATTTTTATGAGTGAAATATCTAAACATGCGTTCTTTGAGTGTTCGATTTAGACGTTCCACAACTACGGCCTTAACGTCAGGATTACGTGCAACTCGAAAATTGATATCGTGTTGTTTTAAATATTTTTGAAATTCCAATCCGACAAACTCTTTACCTTTATCTGATTGTACGAGAACAGGACATCGACCATCTGCTCTTTTCAAGATTTTGTCAAAAGCAGTCACGACACTTTTAACACTTTTGCCATGTAATGGCTCAACCCATGCATAGTTACTGAGAATATCTATCACAACAAGCAGATACGCATAATTATCGTTGTAAGTTTTCAGAGACTGCATGTCACATAAATCCATTTTCCAATAATCATCGACATTGCTAACATTGTACATCAATCTAGGGAATTTTCGTCTAATGGGTCTGTGAATGGTGTATACATCTTGATTACTTAACCACTTGTAAATATCATTTTTTTTATTTTTATTATTAACACGAACGAGGTTACGTGGACCAGCGTATCCAGCCTCATGTCTGGTGTCAAAATATTGGTTTTCATAAGATATGTTTAAATATTATAGCTTAACCACTTATCCCCTGACCTTCTTGCAGTGGTTTTTTTTGCCATTCAGCGTAATATAGTAATATTCTGTCAAAAGTTGCATTGCACATGTGTGGTAGATGCTGAAGAAATCTTTTGAGAAAAACAGTTTTACCACATCCAGTGGGACCACTAACGATACACGTAAATGGATGTTTAAACCGTGTATCCATTTTGTTGTTGTTGTTGTTTACTCGTATAGACACACACATACACACAACAACAACCACTGTAAAATAAGCGTATGACGATCGGGCGGCGGCGGCGGTGGCGCGGCGCGGCGTGGCACACGTAAAAAATAAGCTTATTTTACGTGTGCTGAACCATCAGTGTTCTCAAAGATGGCAAGCGCT
Organism: Muscidifurax raptorellus; assembly: GCA_020010945.3. Taxonomy (NCBI): domain Eukaryota; kingdom Metazoa; phylum Arthropoda; class Insecta; order Hymenoptera; family Pteromalidae; genus Muscidifurax; species Muscidifurax raptorellus. The sequence continues at coordinate 98,105 of JAHUUD020000008.1, forward strand.
CTACTGAGTATATAAAATGTGTGAAGGGTCTTATATATTAGAAATAAATGATATAATTATTTTTTCAATTATTTTTATTAACAATATATGTCATCATTCTATACAAAATTAATTATTTTTATATCCAAAAGGTAATGACCTACGGGGTGTGAGATATCGTGTAAGATATCGGGGTGTAAGATATCGTGTAAGATATCTTACACGATATCTTACACGATAAATTTCAATCGTATTTTGTTACATTCATCGTTCATTATTTCTGATTCTTCCTCACCTGTGTCGTCAATGTTCACAAAAGCATCACCAACTAAATCCGATATACTATCAAAGTTTATTTTACACCCATTCGAAAAATTCAACGAAATACGTTTTACTTTACAATATTCGATTGTACGGTTTCATTAGGAATTACAGCTGTGTATGCATAAAATTTTGGTCCACCCGTAACAAATTTATCAATATATGTATTTTCATCATAGATACAAAGCTCATCGGTCATATCACCCAACTTAGATCCGATATAAGGTTTATATTCATTTGGACTATTTATATGCGATACAAGTATACATGAATCAGGGTCATAATAAAGAATCCGTTCACCCAGCTGTTCCAAGTGTTCAAACAATTTTAATCGCGCTTGTGCAGTAGTATATGTAGCTGTAACGACACTAGTGTGTGGAGCAGAAGTTACTGCCTCGTCTCTGTACTGCCAATTAACATACAATATTTCATTATTAATTGGTAGCAAGTCGTTAACTTCTTTCTCCGGACAAGTGACAAGTTTCAGAAGAGATTCACGTGATTTTATCACATCAGTTTGCTTTAAGTTACTTCTCTGACCAAATTTTACCCAAAATGAATTTAAGCAGAGCTTAGCAACTGCTCGTAATCCTGCATTTTTTTCAATATTATTTCTATCTAAATCTATTCCCTCAGCACGTTTATATTCCTCTATGTATTATGACTTTTTTGAGTCATCAGTACAACACGAAGGCCATCCGCTAGCTTCTTATTTTATTTTTAAAAAAGTATTAACCTATTCTGAGAAAAGACCACCTGTACCATTGAATTGATTATATTGTGTAATCTGATATTGCCAAAAGATATAAATTTCCATTATATGGTAGCCAAGTTCAACTGCTTTTCACAACTCATCAACAACCCAAGTTCCTGTAAATTCACGCATTTTTATGTCTTCGTGATTGCAGTCAGCCTATCGCATTTCCTCGCAGCAAGATCGACATAAAGCAAAGAGCAGTCTCCGTGCATTTTAATCGGCAAGAGTGGAATGCATGAATTTCGCGGTGGTAAAATACTGCATTTAACTAAACCCTCGACATTATTCAGATTATTGTTATTATCCATGGTTAATTCATTACACTCTTGACCGATGAAAATACAAGGATGTCCTAGACGAAATTTACCTCTTTTACACACGTACGGATAAAGAGAGCATATATCCGTATACTGAATTTTTTCATCATCGGCTATCCCATATTTTGTAACTAAATTTTCAGTTCTACCACCGAAAAAAGCATCTCTAGGATTTAATGTTATTCGACTCATCACCGGGTGATGTGTAACGTAATCATTAATTTCGCGATTCCCTCGTTTTATTCGATCAAAAGTGCATTCCCACATCTCTCGAACTTCGTAACCGAGAGATTTTATTTTTTCAATTTTTTTACATGTATTTTCATAGGCTTAATGCATAGTTCGTCCATATACCATGGTTTTACCGCGTTTATTGCTGAAGCAAGTGGGACAACCGTGTGTATAACATCCTTGATATTCAAAAACTATTCCTTTATCATTGTTTTCAGATGGTAAAAATCCGTCTATACGAAAACCCTCGGGTAACATAAATTCGCGTGCTCTACCAGTGTGTATAATTTTACATCCAAGCTCGCGCTCGGACTGTACTAACCACTGCAGGGAGTTTTGCGAATGCTTATCAGGTCGACGATAGCCTCCTGCAAGCATGATTCCTATGGTATTTTCGCGTAAAAATTTTTTCTGTACCCCATAGGGCATGCTGAGGCTTAATAAAAATGTTTTGAAAAGCCATACATGCAAGTCTTAAAATGTCTACGTCCATTCGACAATAATCTACAATTTCGCGTTTAAAATCAAATATATAAGTAGCACTGATCTCATTGTAACAAGCAAAAAATACCTCTCTATCGGATGATGACATTGAGTTAGGAGCGTAAAATGATGATCGGGTAAAAAGCCTATATAATTTTGATTATCAATAGTGGTAAAGAGATGTGGGAAGTAACCTTTTTTACTCAATGGCGGAAGAGCAAAAGCTACAGGTAGAGCACTTAATTTCATATGAAAATAATTTAAGCTATCGATAAATTTCGTTTGTCCACACTGTAGCATGATTTTATTTTGACCATTTAATATTACGTTAGGAACTATTGTTGTATTTTCAACGATTTCTCTTAGAATGAATTGAGCATCAAAACCGCGTAAATTATGTGCAATACAAATAATTTGTTCAAACTGAGACTTTTCTCGAACAGTCAAAGCTATCAAATCTTTAACGGGATCGTTCCGAAATATATACTCTCGTATACCGCACGTGTTACAAAACAGATTTATATCTTCAACAAGCATACAATCGTCGCAAACCTGCTGTACAACACGCAGATTCGGTACATGTATTTTTATTGTAGGATGATCACGGAAAGCAGAGTCTTTACGTGTTTCAAAATCGTAGAAAATAAACAAGTTTTTTTTCTTAGGAGTTTTACGACGACGACGTGACAGGCAATTAATAGTTTCACGACCTACAGGTTGAATATAACACAACTGATTTACACTGTGTTTTTTGTGACACAAATTACACCAATTGCTTCCACATTCATGCTTAGATTTATAAACATTAATTCGCTTACAACACACAGTGCACACTGTTACAACATCACAAACTATTTTATTATTTTTTTTATAATCCCGTCCTTTTTATGATTGTCAAAATATACTTATCCTAAAAAATCGCGGTTACATTGATTACATTTAATTAAATCTACGCCGAGATTGCACAGAGGCGAACAAAAACACATTTAGCATTTGATTGTAGATCTGTGCACGTCTACATATCGATAACTTTTATTACAATTATTGCAAAAAAACATGTTACGTGCTGCACCAGTCAAGTTTAATATTGTATTATAATGTCTCGTACGTGAGTCATACAAAAGATATATAATATCAAAATCAAGAGAGAGAGAGAGAGAGAGGGAGGGAGAGAGAGAGGGAGAGAGAGAGGGAGAGAGAGAGAATTAGAATTAGAATTAAAATTAATTTATTAACGGCTGAGGACTCAAGGTCCGAAATAGCCACAAGCAGTACAGAGTAAAACAAAACATAAGAGAGTACAAGGTAATAAGGGCTCGCTGCCCTGCCAACGGGTACGCACAAGTAGCATTAAAATAATAACAGTCAGTAGTTAAAAAAAGCACGTATGCAATAAACAGGTACAAAAACGAGTAAAATAAGTAAACAAGTAGATAGCTAAAAACGAGTGTACAAAAATAAAATTCGCAACTTAAAGCTAAGGGGACAGACTAGATTGTCCTTGCCTAGACTTACGGTGTGTTTACAATATCAGACGGACGGTTTGCGCAAGACTATATAGAATAAGATAAATAAAATCAGGACGTCGCAAGGAGGTGCTGGTACAATTGACTCTTGAAGCAGGGGCGCTTATACAATAGCCGCAGATTGTGAGGGAGATCGTTCCAAATGTACGCGGCGCCCACGCAGAAAGAGCGCCTGAAACACTCCGTACCGAATGAGTGGACCACAATATCGAGCTCCGAGCGCCTCCTGCTACCGGGTTTGTCCTTAGGAACGAACATAATCCTCTTGGCTAGATATTCGGGTCATCCTGTGCGCATGATAGTGACTAGAAGACTAATCGTTAAGAACTCGCGTCTCGCAGGAAATTTTAAGATTTCGAGCCTTTTGTAGGTGGGCGAGATGTGCTCGAAGACTTTGACACCGGTGGCAAAGCGTACAGCAGCATTTTTGCAACGACCCAACTTAGTAGCGAGCTCATTAGAGAGGTCCAGAAAGATTCCCGCGCAGTAATCGAGGTGAGGGAAAACTAAGGTCTTAAGTAGCGTAAGACGAGCGGGAGCAGGCAAGAAATCACCACACTTGCGAAGTCGAGAAAGAGCTGCAAAACTACGCCTAGCGATGGCATTGCAATGTGCACGCCACGAGAGCGTACAGTCAAGGATCACGGCTAGGACCTTGAGTGTGTCGCCAGGCACTATAGTAGTATCGTTGAGGACAATGTCTGGCCGATGAATAACCTGTAGTTGGTTGATGAAGCCTCGAGAGCCGACCCACATGGCTTGAGTTTTGGCGGCGTTGATAACAAGTCCGTTATCCACTGCCCATAGAGAAATGGCAGCGAGCACCTCATTAATCCTAGCGACGATATTACCTAAATCCGATAGGCTGCCATGTAGATAAATGAGCAAGTCGTCCGCATATAAGTGATGGGAACAGTGCTTCAGTACACAAGGTAGATCGTTGATGAACAACGCGAAGAGCGAAGGACCGAGCAGGCTGCCCTGAGGGACACCGGCGTCCCTGTTGAGAGGCGAAGAAGTTTTCCCGCTCTGAAAAGCAACGACCTGGGATCGATCAGAGAGAAAAGAGCGCACCCAGTTGCTAGCACGATACGAGAAACCCATTAAGCCGAGTTTCACGACTAGCAAGTCAATGTTAACGAGGTCGAAGGCCCTCGAGAAATCGATACCGACCATGAGAGTGACAAGGCCCTCGTTGACGCCCTCGCGAATGTCGTCCACGATCTTGATAACTGCTGTGTGCGTGCTGTGATTTTTTCGAAAACCGGATTGACAAGCGTCAAGTAGGTTTTTGTCTGCTACGAATTCAGCGATTTGGTTATAGGCCACGCGCTCTAAAATTTTAGAGGGCGAACAGAGTATGCTGATTGGCCGAAAATCGGCAGCGATAGATGCCGTTGGTTTTTTGGGCAGTGGCAGCACAGTGGCACGCTTCCAGTCCGAGGGAAAGACCCCAGACTGCAGAGAAGAGTCGAAGATGTCAAGGAATGCATGCATCGTAGCCGGCAAGCACACCGTTAAATCCCTCAGCGATAAATCGTCGACGCCCCTAGCATTCGAGCGTGCGTCGGAAAAAGCCTGAAGCACATCAGTGACCTCTACGTACTTAGGAAAAAACTGGGAGTCCAGTGGCGGTCCCTCGAGCACGCTGGGTGGATGCAACGGCGCAGGGCCTGCGGATCCGATAAAGTGCGCGTTAAAAGTGTCTGGGTCAACAGGCATCTGAGGCGCTCCGACTGGCCGCGTAATTCCGAGCTCTCCAATAACTTTCCACGTTTCCCTAGCGTCAGCGCGGTTTCTCAACCTGGCTCTGTAGTAGCGAAATTTCGCGTTGCGAATTGCGACCTTCACGGAGTTGCGGAGCCTATTGTAGAGTCGGCGCGAGGCATCGTCCCGGTACCATTTCAGGTCTCGCCATGCCCTGTTCCGAGAGGAAATCAGCTCCTTGATGTCGGCGGTAAGCCAAGGAGACTGCTGTTTGCGGGATGTGAAAACTCGGTATGGTGCATGGCAGTCGTAGGCATCTGTCAGCGAATCCGTAAAGAATTTAACCTTAGCGTCGACGTCCGTGGTACCGTAAAAGGGGGACCAGTCCAGTAGTGCAAGGTCACAAATAAGCTTGTCGACATCGAGCCCCCTGTACGACCGTCGCCTCACGGAGGTTGGGACGTAGCGCGGTACGGCAAAGGAGAGTGTCGCAAAGAGAATGTCGTGCTTTGAGATGCTGGGAAAGTGCAGCTGCCTAGAAGAAGCCACCCTGGACATGTCCGACACACAGATGTAGTCGATAGTTGGTGTGAGAGTGGTCCGTGTGATGCGTTGGGGCATATGGAATCGGCTGAAGCAAGCAGCCAAAGAGAGAGTCGGCTAGGGTCGTCTTAGGAGAAGAGTCGGAGTGCCAGTCAATGTTGAAGTCACCCATAAGGATGTATGCGTCGTATGCAGTGTTGCAATTGAGAATTGCCTTTTCAACGTCTGACCAGAAGCCTGCCTTTGGTGGGCTATACACCGTGCCACAGAAAATTTTGCAGTGCGGTAGAGTAAGCTCAAGGAAGAGAAATTCAGGGCGTTTAGAATAAACCAGCGGTTGTATAGAGCGACAAATTTCCCGAACAGGAATAGATTTGTGGACGTAGACGGCAACACCTCCGCATCCCTTATTTCCTAACCTATCCACCCGGTATAGATTAAAGTCGACAATATCAACGAGAGCCGGGGACGACGGCTTTAAGTGTGATTCGCTAATACCCAGGACGTGGAGCTCGTTGTCACGCACGACCGTTTGAAGGTCATGAAGGTGCGGCAGAATTGACTGTGCGTTACAGTGGGCTATTCTAAGTAGCTGCGCAGTGTTAATATCGCTACGTTTATCCGCCATAGTTGACAAATGGAATTTTCTGCTCGATCTTCCGACGGAGAATGTCGCACTTAATTTTGTCCGTGGCTGAGTGAGCAGTGTTAGGTTGCTTCGCTGTTGTGCAGTTAATGCATCTAAGGTTTTTACGCGAATTACAGTCCCTAGTGTGATGCTCCCCAGCACAAAAACCACAGCACGGCTTATTATCACAGTCCTTCCCGAGATGACCAAAACCCATGCAGTTAAAGCATTGTCGGATGGAGACGTGGTCATCGACGCGACAGGCGATCCAGCCTATGTTTACTCTCTTAGAGTTGAGAAGACGTAACCTGTTCTCAGGAGATAACTCGATCACGCAAGAACGGAATTTCTTTTGTCCGACTGGGTAGAGGTAACGTACATTAATATCTGCGAGAGAAGCGCCGGGCAAGTTTTGTTCAATGATGCACTTTACGATGTCCTGGCTCTCAAGATCTACGGGAATATCGTGTACGATAAGCCTCGGGTTCCACGCTGATTCCTGTTTCACTTCAAGCCCTGCATTCGCCAAAGACGTGCAGTTTCGGAGCTCAGCGTCATTTAGCTCGTCCCCTTCCAGCATAACGCAGCAGTTCGGGCCGAACCTAACATTTCGTACTTTGAGCTTAAGCTCAGTAGGGTTTCCTTCGTTGCTCGCGAGTTCAAAAACTTGTCCTTATTTTCGGCGCGTGGGCCAACAATAATGCGTTGCGCGGAGTGCAGTGGGAATGCTTTCCCGCGTCCAAACGAGACGCTGCATGCTGGGGTTATAGGGTCGGCAAGGACTTTACGAACGGCCACGTTGGCATATGAGGGTGCAGGCGCATTGTCACCGGGTTGTGAAGAGCGTCCAGTGAAAAAATCCGCGATGCGTTCCACGTTTTTGCACGCGGTAAGAATCTCATCTCTACATTCCTTAATACAAGTATCGGACGCAAGAAGGGTTAAGTACGTGTTAGTGATGCATGTCACTATATTGTATATGTCAGTAACGGCGGTACGAAGTACAGATTTAACCTCCGGTTTCTCCTCGTTGCAAAGTGTCTTAATAATCGTATCGCGATGGCGAGCTAGTTTAGCGTTCAGTTTGTTTACGTCGGTCACGGATAGTCTTACCGCGGTGAGAGATATTTCGGAGCACTCAGCGCTGTCGTCGCTGCGGTCGTTCACCTCGGAAACTCGGGCTCTCTTGCGTGATAGGGGGCAGAGACCTCTAGCCAGGCGGAGAACAAGCGAATATGCCAAGAAGAACCTAACCTCTCACAATAACCACTCCGAAAAGATGAAGGAAATGGATGCAAATCGGCCTGCGACGAGAGAGAAAACACTCACAGGGACGACTTGCATAATTGCGCTTGCAAGGATCTGTAACAAAAGTTGCCCGAAGGCATACGGCGGCAGAAAAAATGAAACAAAGCAAGAGCACAAGAAGATCGACCGTCACTAATTACAGAGAGAAAGAGAGAGAGAGAGAGAGAGAGAGAGAGAGAGAGAGAGAGAGAGAGAGAGAGAGAGAGAGAGAGAGAGAGATTAGATTAGATTAGATTTATTTGCTGTACATTATGTTATACAAAAAAAGAGTTAAAAGATATACAATACAGTAATATTTACAAAAAGTGTTTGTAGAAAAATACAGCTTAAAAATTTAGAAATTAAAATGAAGAATGAGGATGCATATATGAGTAATGCATATATGAGTATGCATGATAGTATATGGGGTGAGAAATATTATTTAAAGCTGGATTCGAGACGGCTATTTAAATTTTCTCGAGATTAAGGTAATGTTGCCTGATCTGACGTTTGAAAGGAGGTAATGATCTAATGTTGCGGAAATTAGCTGGTAATGAGTTCCAGAGATATGAAGCGCTTACGTGGAATGAATTCCTCAGCGCCTCTGTGGCGAAAACAGGGATGTCCAGGGGAGTCACCTCGCCCCTCACTAGGCGGAGTGCGACGTGGAAGTCAAAAAAGGCCAAGATGTAGGATGGAGTAGCAGTATTGAAGAGTTTTCTTAGAAAACAGGCCGTAAAGTACTTCCTACGTCCGGCGGTGGTGAGCCATTGCTTTTTTCCTCGACTGTTTTGCACTTCCCTGACCAGTTGCTGCTGCTACTGCTGCTGCTTTTTTCCGTTTATGTACTCGCGCTGCTATGCCTCCGTTGCTTTCGTCTCCTTCGTCGGTGTCAGAGCTACTGGTCTTGGCAGCAGCCTGGCGTGGCGTTTGAAATAGACGACCAACGCTACTTGGTCATAATTTCTGGCGTGGAGCGGCACCAGTGGCACCATCTGGTGGTAGTGGTATATTTTCAGACGGGATAGCCCGACCTGGTGTACTGGCTACTATGGTATTCCAAACACGGTTATTACCGATCTATTCGCGTGGTATAAATGATTCTCGAAGAGCAACGGCAAATTGCGTATACCCAGGTGGCGGAGAACCTTTTCTATTTCTGATAGCATCATTTACCAGGTCAATCATGTTGGCTCCGTGTATACGCACACCATCTATTGTCACGGTACCATTTGCATCCCAGGCAATATTCCCACTAACACGTAATTTACGCAATACTTGTCCAGCCTGTCGCCTGTACTTTGTAAGCACGCTCTCGATGATGCTCGCATCAATTCGATCCTCTTCCTCGAGCTGCTGTGCTTCGTCATTATAATTGTCGTCGTTTTCATCATCATCAGCATGGTTGTTGTTTTGCATTTGACACCAATCTTTGTTATCTCTTTCCTCCTTTTTTCTAATCTTATCATAGTTATCGACATCCTTGAGTTGGAGATAACGCTGCAGCACAGAACGATATTGTGTCCATTTTACCCGCTCACTTTTGCAAGTAGATGAATTCAGTATGTTGTTCATTTCAGCATCTAGTCTAGTCATCACGGTTCCGGGTGTTTGAACAGTCTTTAATATATTAGCAGCATTATTGCACCCGCTATTTGCTAGCACACTCTGGAGACGTTCAACATTCTCATGCGGCACAAGCACCATCTTTTTAGCGTGTTCCATGTCGTCTACTTACTAATGATACTAGCCAACAGTGTACCAATAATAGGAGCTAATAATGCTGGTAAGAATCCACGGCGTTGTACAATGATTTTTTTCTTTTTCGACAGGCTCACACAAGGTTCGGCTAACTTCCGCAGTGTTTTTGCATGCCTGCGTAAGCATGATTTGTGAGACTTCTCCAGCGGCACGTTACCGATCAACACTAATTTCGAATCAGCCGTCTGCAAGAGAGCCTTTCGCTGTTTATCGTTCAAATGGAACAGCGCTTTTAAAATGACAGCGTCCTTACGCGCAAAGGGATGTCGTCTCTTAGACACACCCATCACAAGGAGACGATTGGTACCAGATTCAACGTGTCGCCACTATTCATCTTCTTATTCCGTGACACGTAGACGTAGTGCACTTCGTCATCTGGAAAGATACAGGTGCGAAATCGGCAGTTGTCCGGTGTAGTCTGTTTTAAATCCAGCAGAAGGTATCCTTATGGTCTCGATGTGGCGTCCCAGTAAGCCTCTTGCAAAAATCGTGGATTCTCGGAACAGAGTTGACGCGACAGACGCTGTATCTGAGATCTATCTCGCAAATTTCTAAACACGACAATGTATTGTGCGTTTAGAGATATGTCACGCTGTCCTCTACCCTGATGAAAGACGTTCTGTGTGATGAATATCACCGAGAGCGAGTGATGATGGGAGGCCTTCGAGAAAATGTCGACTATACTGCCGTTCGACGACGATTCTCGCATCAAGTCGTCAATGATCACAAGTTTCGGTCTGGAAGCACTAGCCCAGTCACTAGTCTGCGGTAAACCCTCGCGAAATTCCACCATCTTGCTTTGAAGATCCTTGCAGCTCTGCTGCCACTCTGCGTAATAGATAATGACACGTTCGATTTGGGTATCGCACAGATGATCAAGATCCTTTAGGAACTTCTTCACATCCTGTAGGACCACACAGCATGGAGATAAACGGATGTTTCCATCGCATATCCATAACTGCTACTGAGACAATCATGTAACCAACACTTTACTTTAACCTTCACATATAAGGCAACGAACCAACCAATCAGGTTAGCGATGGAGTGATGGCCGACTAATCACCTTTCACGTAACACAGTGCCATCTATAGTTACACAATAGAAGTTTTTTTTTTCATCCACATGCATAAGAATTAGGTATGGTATAAGGGATTAAGAAATTTGAAGAAATAATGAAAGTAAAAAATACATTTATTTAGAAAAAAATTATAAGTGCAAACAATTTGTTATTTAATAGACAGTTTTTTGAGTTTTTTTAAAAGTACAGCAGTAATAATGCTATTAGTTCTTAAAACTCTCATTAAAAAATGTTCTCGATCACGGGCTATTTGTTCCCATACACACATTGAATGGACCACTGATTTCTCTTGAAATCGTAACCGTTTTTCCATATTTATAGTTTTTATTCACAAAAGAGTTACACCGTGGTAAACTCAATAGCGTTGTTACCCTTACAATCTAAGAAAAGTTGTAATTTGTTGGCTTGGGCACTCAACTTATCGAACAAGTTAGTATCCTACCTGAGAACGAAGAAAAATTTGGAATTCTTCATAGAGAACTGCCACAATCTTCGAGCCAAAACGTGTCTTGACTTCTCTTAGTGCCGTCACCATGTGATGATGATCAACCTCCAGCTCAGATACCTTCTTCGTTGGAAGGTAACCTCCACTAGCAATCTTGTTTAGACCTTCTAAATCCATCTAAACATATAATGTACATCATTTTATTATTATATTATTTAAATAATAATAATAATATAATTATTAATATACATACTTTTTCTTTTAAAATAGATGAAAAAAAATCGTGTAGTTCCTCTTTAAAGCTATACCGTGTAGCTAGTCAAATACTGGTAATTTGCAGTGTAAACACATTGACTTAAATATAGACCCCCCCCCCCCCCACGACTAGCGCTATCATTGTGACCGCCCACCACCACCAACACCAGCTACATCAGTACAAACAGCCAATCAGCTCGACGGCAACGTACCTTGTCCAATCAGGTTGATGGTGGTGTGTCGTGGCCAATCAGCACGATGTCAGCACAATTCTCAGCCAATAAATAGTTTTTTCTTTTGTAGTGTCGTCTATACACAAGTTTTCGCCACATGTAACTACAGGCTGTCAGTTACCGATATCTTATAGCCATACGGATAACTTTTGTCTAACTCTGTAAATCTTCGTTTGCTATATATAGGTTTGCATGTCTTTGTCTCGCTCTGAGATATCACGTCGTGAAATGCCGTTCTACGTATAGCGGAATTCGTCAATACTATGTCCAGGTGTGGAGAAACGATCATCTCTCGAATCGAATCAAAATTGACTTGTTCACTGTTCGTATAGTTCAACCGAATCCCTTTAACCTTGCATATACACTCCTCTTCACCATCCGATTTTTTACATTTATACGCGTAAAACTTTGGACTACCTGACAAAAAGGTTGTTATATATGCACCAGGGCCCTTGTTGGCTAGTTCATTTGTCAGACTACCCAGCGACGAACCGATTGGCAACTCGTATTCACCGATTTCACCTCTGCTAACGTAAAATACCGAATCAGTGTCGTAGTAGAGAACTCGTGGACCCAAGGCATGCAGATATTGGAACAGTTTTAGACGTGCATATGCTTTTGTAAAAGCAGCGAGGACCACGTTTGTCATTGATGACGATACTGAGGATGACAGAGCCTCGTCTCTGTAGCACCAATTGACGTAGAGTGTATCGTCATTCACTGGTAGAATACCGTTAACTTCAATCTCTGCACTGGTAAGTAAATTCATAAGATTCTCTGGATTCTTCACCACGATTGTTTTTGTTAAATTCTCGCGTTGACCAAACTTTCCCCATAGAGAATTTAGACACAGTTTAGCCACAGATCGTAATCCAGCATTGAAACGTATATCATCCTTGTTCAATTTTATACCCTCGTCGTGTTCCAACTCTCTCACGTAGCGATCCTTATCCTCGTCTGTGATACAGTGTGGTGGGTATCCCGACGCCGCGACCTTTTGAGCAAAAAATTCGTTGATTTATCCCGCAAATACGCCACCTTTCCGCTCTTCTTGACTGTACTATGTCATTTCGTACTGCCAAATTTCATAGACAGCCTTGACAATGTATCCCTACGTGACAGCAGCCTTCACCTCCTCTGAAACTTAAGTTCCTCGCAGTATACGCTCTCCAGGATCTTCATGAGGGCAGTCTTCTTGAATTAATTGCTCGCAGCACGTCCGACATAGAGGAAATATCAATTTACCATGCATTTTTACTGGCAATAATGGGTGATATAGATTTTGTGGTGGTAGTATATCGCACGCGATCAACCTGTTCACTCGTGAAATGTCGTTACTCAGCCCTATCAGCTGTCCACACTCTTCTTGACCGATATAAATTTTCGGGTGACCAATGGGATACTTGCCACGTTTACAAATGAACGGATACAGTGAGCACACGTCAACATACCTGATCTTCTCTTCGCCTTGACAATCAAACACTTTGACTGTGTTACCTGTGCGTCCACCGAAAAATGCATCACGTGGATCAAGTACTTTTCTTTTTACATTCACCACATTTTCTCGAACAAAATGATAAAGTTCTTCATTTTGTGAGATCTCGTTCTTAAACTGACACTCCCATTTTTCAATCAACTGGTAATTTGCCATCTTTAGCCTATAGCTAATAGCCAATGTTCTTTCGTATCTGGCATCCATCGATTCACCACTTTTCAAATCTATATCTCTGTTTATCCTGTAACATCGGGGGCACCCGTGCCAAAAACAGCCTTGAAACTGAAGCACAATACCGTTGTGGTTCTCACCGACTTGGGGTGCACTGTAACCATCGACCAAGATATTCTATAGTAGTCTTTTTTCCTGACCTCGTCCTGCATGCTCGATCTGGCGATGAAGAACTCGTTGTTCCATCCAAGAGAGCCAGTGTAATACCGATTTGCGACTTTTTTAGAAATTTCTTTCTAAACACCCACATACAAGATGATGCAATAGTTGTAGCTTCGACGAAAGGGTCCACACAAAATTTCATGAATGTTTTGCGGAATGCTAAACATGCTAATCTCAAAATTGTCACGTCTTGCTTACAGTATTTTACAATTTCTCGTTGAAAATTGAATACGTAGCCATTTTGTACTTGTTCGTCGTACCATTTCAAAAATTTCTCTTGCTCCTTGATGGCCATCAAGTCTGGTGCATATGAATCAAGAGGTGGTAGAGGACCTTCGTAAGTCTGATTTTCCATCGTATTGAATAAGTGCGGAAAAGCACCTTTCTCCATTTCAGATAATCCATACGCTTTTGGTAAACTACTCAAAGGCATGTGAAAGTAATTTAAGCTATCAATAAACTTTGCATGTAGAACCTCCATTAAAATTATTTTTGAACCATTCATCACTACCGATGGCACAACTCGATCTTGATTAAATTTTTCCACAACGTACTTAAATATGAACTGTGCATCGAATCCTTGGGCATTGGGTGCTATGCATATAAGCTGCTGAAATTGTCTTCTTGGTGCCAATGCCAGATCAACAAGCTGCTTTACCGGGTCGCGATTAAACATGTATTCCCGAATACCGCACATCTGGCATCTAATTGAAATATCTTCAATCTCTATGCAATTGATACATACTTGCTGTACAACACACAAATTTGGAACGTGCACTTTTTTCTCATTGTCGCCCAGCACCCGAAGAGATTGTTGGGTTATTACTATTATTATTATTATTATTGTTGGTCTGGGTGGACCATTGGGTCCTGATGCCTAGGCTTACGCCCTTTGCAGCCCCGGTAGTTAACTAGTGGTTGTACCAGACTAGTTTTGTCGTTTGAGGATCAGCATATCAGGTGGTATGCACCATTCCTGAATTGCTTATTCCTCAGGGTAAGAGGTGTCAGGTGGTATGCCCCATTCCTGTGTATCTTATTCCGTTAGTGACTTGTACAGGTGTATCACCGTCCTAACGGTCAGTGCCTGGATCGCTATTAGTTCGCACGTCGTCGTCCCCAACGCCCTATGTCTCTTTTCGGCTAGGGCTAAGCAGTGGCATAATACATGTATACTGCTTTCCTCGTTTTGGTTACACCACCTGCATACTGGTGAGTTCTCTCGACCTATAGTGTGCTGGTGGTATCCCAGCGTCCCGTGTCCGGTAGTTAGCTGAGTGAAGATCTTTGCCTCTGCTCTGGTCAGATCTCGCATCTCTGACGCCCAGTCCTCTCTGATGCGTGATCCTATCAGTGTTTTGGCTTGTCTGCACCCATTGCTTTCGCACCATTCTTTTAGGTGTCGCTCTCTCAGCCAGTCGTACACCGCCTCTTTGACGGTACACGCCTGAATGCCAAGGGCGGGTTCCGGTCCAAGTAAGTCATGTCCCGCTGCTATTCCGGCTAGTTCGTCCGCAATCTCGTTTCCCCTGATTCCATGGTGTCCGGGAACCCAGTAGAGGGTGAGTCTGCGTACTTTCCCACCGAGTCTGTTTAAAGCCGTTATGCAGTCCCACACCAGTCTGGAGGAGGTGCTAGAGCCACCCAGCGCTGCTAGGGCGGCTCTGCTGTCCGTACAGATATTGATGCAGTCCTGCCTTTTTTTCTCGAGCGCGAGTTGTGCACAGAGTAGGATAGCTGTTACTTCCGCCTGGAAGACGGTGGCGTGCCTTCCGAGCGGTGTTATAAGCCTTTTTCCGGGCCTTCTCCGGAGGACTCCAGCTCCCGCCCTGCCTTTCTTTCTGGCTCCATCTGTGTACCAGGTTTCACCTGCGGATGGACCAGGGTCGTGTTCGCTCCAGTCTTCCCTTGATGGGATTTGGATGTGATATCCTTTCTCAAAGTTAAACCTACGTACTGTCTTGTCCAGTCTCATTGACAATACAGCATAGTCTTTTCCTTTGATCTGTTCTTTTGTGTGTTCCCCTTTTTCTCTCCACAGTCCATGATTTTTCAGACGGTGTGCTGCTATAAAGGCTGCCGCCTGGATTGTTCTGTGGAAGGGCTCAACGCCAGTGATGGCTCCAAGGGCTGCCGTTGGGGTGGTGATTGTTGGGTTTCAAAGTCGTAAAACAAAAATAAGACTGGTCTTACACGCTGTGTCTGTTTGATCGGTTGTACGTAACACAGGTGTCTAATAGGTAATCTTGATTTACACGTTTTACAAAAAGATACATTACACTCATGCGGCTGACTTTTATTTACTTGAACTACTTTAAAACAAATTTGACACAGTCTTATTTTACTGCATACATTACTGCTTTTATTATATGATCCTATTTTAAGATGATTTTGCAAACAACCATTGCCAAAAAATAATCTTAAACAAGCATTACATTTTTTTAGATTTTCCGCTGTATTACACGGTGGCACGGACATGCACTTATAGCACTTGTTTGAACATCTATGTTCCTCGGCTCGCCAATAACTTATATTGCATGGTATACAGTAGCCCTTGCTACCGCTTGCTCCAACAAGATTTAATATTGGTTGATAATGATTTGTCCGGTCGTAATACATTATGCGTAATACGTGTATAACATCACCATGATTTTCACTGACATATCGTGTGCCGTCATAGATTGGTGGATTTCCACGAGCGAACGATGAAAAATTATAAACAACGATTGCCGTACCGCTAGTAGCAAAGAAATCTTGAAACTTACGGATTTCTGCTAGTCCACAACCTTCCACCGGCACTTGAACGTTTGCCAAATTCATAAGATCTGTGGCAGCAGTTTTTTGAATTCTTCCTTGCGATTGACGAATCTGGTTCCAATATTTGTAAAGCAGTCCTGAGCGCACCTGACCTCTGACGGCATAGGCATAAGCAGCAGCTAAACTTCGCGGTAGACAAAGATTGTCATCGTTATTGATGTTTAATATAGATTGTTTTTTCACTGTCTCCTCGGTTAAACGAACTCGTCCACGACAGGCCACACCTCTGACAACACCACAATTAACGGATAACCGTTCATTTACATTGAACTCGTTCGCACTTTGCATAGCACTGTGTAATAAATAACTCGTGATAAAAACACGTTGCCTCATTCTGAATCACAAATCTAGGTCACTCTCCTCTTTCACCGGTCTGCAAATGAGCATCTATAAGATCAGCCGATTTATACATGTACTTTATTAAATTAAACAAATTTAAATAAGAGTCTTACCTTCTTGGTCAGCTGTATCAGTGCTGCTACTGCTATTAGCATTGCTGGTATTAGTACTGCTACTACTACTGCTACTGCTGCTGCTGCTGTCACTCTCGCTGCTACTGCTACTGCTGCGGGAAAGCCTTCTGCGTTTGCGTTCCCTATCACTACAACTATTTTCGGATACGTCGTCAATGTTTCCATTTCGATTACGTTGATGCCTCTCTCTTGACCTCTCTGAAGCTTAAGTATTAGAGCGTGCCTTTAAATTGCAGAAAAAACAATAAATGAAAATTATATACAGACAGACTTAATACTTACGATTATTTATGTTTGATGATAATGAGTCTCCTCGATGGTCCGATGACTGTGGGTGGTAATTTCCAGATGTTGATGGTCCAGCGTCTATAACTAAAATGGAGAATGTGCATTTAATTGAATAATAATTACAAAAATGTTAATTATAACATATTCACCACTTAGTTTTTAGCAAGTTTTCAGATTCTAAGAGTGTAAAAAAAACATCGTATTTCCTGGGCTCTTCTTACATACATAATACGTCGGATATCCTGCTTTAGCGAGTTGGGATAATTATCGAATCCCTTGAGGCCACGTCGAATAATTTAAATTATATTTTTTTAGGAAAAATAATAATTTATTTTTAAGAAAATTATATATTTTTTAAAACACATATAATTATATTATTATATAATAATATTATTATTATTATTATTATTAATAATAATAATAATAATAATAATTAATTTACCTACCATTATTTTCCTCGTATGAATCCGTCATACGTTGCTGCACAGGTAGATGATTGATGTTTTGACTTATGGCAAATTCTGCAGCGCATCTAACTGCAAAGGTTGATCTGCGAAAAACGGTTTTGTAAAGCACCGATATTTTTCAAGGTCTGCAGCACTTTAGCAACTTCCAAAATTCTCTCCTGAGTTCTATGGCAGCCATACGTTTTACACGACGTCGCCAAAATAAATTACGCCGACAGGGTACTAAAACACTATCATTCGAGAGCTTAAACGCAATTCGAAACAATGCAACGCGTAATCCCTCTTCAGCTTCGTTGTATAAGGGCGCCATAACTAGTTGCTGCTCCGCAATCCTTATGATTACTAATGACAAGAGGTGGTCACTGTCTCACTAATATATTTTATAAAAATGATGGGTAGAGGGGATTCTTCTTGGATGCGTTTAATATGAGACGGCCTGTTTAAATTTGTATGAAATTATATGTGTACGAAAAGAAGACGGGGCATTATGTGATACGCTTGCGAATCAGTGCGAAAACAATATCAAATTATTTTTTAACTAAAGTAACGGACCTATAGTTACATTGTATATATAGCACTCTAATTAAGATTCGCCAGGAGACAAAACATCCTGTGATAAGCAGCGGATTCTCTCTCGAAGACACATCGTGGATTGTCTAAACATCCTTTATGATTTTGGCTCGTCGCACGAGCATCGGCTATACGACTGAAGACGTACATATCCTTATCGCTAAAGCCTAAATATCAAGTTCGAAATTATACAGGGCTCGAAGATGACTATACTATCTCTTGTACATCAGCAGTCTCGATTGAGCAGTCATCCGAGCAAGATGTCGTTCCAACTTCTAGCTTCACGAAAGAAAATTTTAAAATACAAAATTAGAATTGAAAAAATGTCTACCAAACTACATCGGTCAAGTACTACATCAGTCAAGACTAATAACGAAGCATCGCGAGGCTTAATTAGTGTAGTATTTAAGTGATAGTTTCAAAAATAGTTTAAGTGACAATTAAAATGTTGATGGCAAGAAATATACAGGGTGTCCCATTTTAATTTACCACTCCCTAAAACTGGTTAATAATTTGCTCTGAGAAAAAAATGTTTCAAATAAAATTTGTTGGGTTCGAAGGGGGACATCTTTTGGCTATTTTAGCTGCGACCTTGAACATGACCTTCAAGGTCATTTGAAAGTCAAGACCAAATTTTCATATGAAATGTGCATATTTTTATGGCGGATTCGGATTCTACTAAAAAAGAGAAATACTTTTTGTCCGAATCATTTTTTGAAAAAATCCTAAATTTTTGTTGTAAACGGCTTTAAAAAAGTTGAAAAAATTACTAATATCTCTTATTGCCCCACCCTTTAAAAGAAGCTAAAAATTTGCTCTGAGAAAAAAATGTTTCAAATAAAATTTGTTGGGTTCGAAGGGGGGCATCTTTTGGCTATTCCAGCTGTGACCTTGAACATGACCTTCAAGGTCATTTGAATAAGATTTATCACAGATTCGGGTTCTACTAAAAAAGTAACACTTTTTGTCTAAACCATTTTTTGATCATCAATAGGTAGCTCTCCCTTTAACTGAAAAGAGAATTTGTCCTAGAAATAAGCTGTTTTAGATGAATGTTACTAGCTTCAAACAAAGACAGAGGTATCCTTTGGATCACTTAAAGCAAGACCTTCACGTCCAGCCACTTAAGGCAAGACCCCGTCCAGCCACTTAAGGCAAGACCCCGTCCAACCACTTAAGGCAAGACCCTATCCAGCCACTTAAGGCAAGACCTTCACGTCCAGCCAAGGCAAGACCCCTTCGTTCAGCTAGTCACGGAAATTTCAACGTCTCAAGTGCTCTATCAATTGCCCATTTTGTTGAATGCACATTTGTATTCTCTACCGAAAACTTCTTTGGACATCTATTAATGTTTGTGGGGTGAACGCCCGGAATGCTGCAACAATTCTCTCCATCATATTTTGTGCCGTCGTCGGGGCTTCCGCGTAAACTCTCTGCTTCACGGCCCCCCACAGAATTTATCTGTTGTAGGTAGATTTTTTAGGGAATATTTAATCTTACTAGAAATAATTTATTATAAGTATTTTTCTGCTCTGAAATTCAGAAAGTCAATGAAAACCTAATGATGAGAAGCTTTGAGAAGCTGTAAGAATTTACAAGCTTTACCAATAGAACGATAACGAAGCAAAAAAATGTCTTTTAGCGAGAAATAAAGCATTTACGAGAAAAATATTTCTTAAAAAGATGCGTACTTTATCAGAGAATCTGAATATGATTTAAAATATGTACAATTTTACTTTATCAGAGAATCTGAATATGATTTAAAATATGTACAATTTTCATTAAAAAAACTAAGCTTGATTTTGATTCTCAGTTGAAAACATGCCCCTTACTGCTCAAACTTGCCCCAGATGATGTCAAACTTGTCCCAGTTGTGACCGTAAACTTGCCCCAGATGATGTCAAATTTTTCGCAGATGACGTAAAACTTGCCCCAGAGAATGTCAAACATACCCCGAAGATTGCAAACTTGCCCCAGAGAATGTCAAACATACCCCGAAGATTGCAAACTTCCCCCATGTGATAAAAAATGAATCAGATTAGCGTTCTAATGAACTTTGGTTCTGTTGATAAATTTTTTGGTAATTTCATTTCTTTGATAAAGAGAGTATTTTCCATTAAAGTGATGGTTCTTTCTTAAAATGAATTTAAGGTTCGAAGTCAAGGTCATAGCCAAGCTTCAATTGCCGGAATAAAAATCGAGGATTACCGTTAAATAAATTGACTGACCTTCGAATGACCTTGTTGGTTAAGGACAAATTCATGGCTAAGGTCATACTTGGACTTAAATTTGTAAAATTGTGTACGTTTCTAATTCCTCGGATAAAATGTAAAATTTTTAACTTCTTTTAAAGGGTGGGGCAATAAGAGATATTAGTAATTTTTTCAACTTTTTAAAAGCCATTTACAACAAAAATTTGGGATTTTTTCAAAAAATGATTGGAACAAAAAGTGTTTCTCTTTTTTAGTAGAATCCGAATCCGCCATAAAAATATGCACATTTCATATGAAAATTTGGTCTTGACTTTCAAATGACCTTGAAGGTCATGTTCAAGGTCACAGCTAAAATAGCCAAAAGATGCCCCCCTTCGAACCCAACAAATTTTATTTGAAACATTTTTTTCTGAGAGCAAATTATTAACCAGTTTTAGGGGGTGGTAAATTAAAATGGGACACCCTGTATAACAAAGGTAAAAATTTATAATTCATAAATTTGAAAAATTTATATCATAAAATATAACTTTATATTTTTAAACTAAAATTAAAATTTTTATTTATATTTTTTAAATGTAATGAGAGAGAGAGAGAGACAGAGAGAGAGAGAGAGAGAGAGAGGGAGAGAGAGAGAGAGAGGAGAGAGAGAGAGAGAGAGAGAGAGAGAGAGAGAGAGAGAGAGAGAGAGAGAGAGAGAGAGGGAGAGAGAGAGAGAGAGAGAGAGAGAGAGAGAGAGAGAGAGAGAGAGAGAGGAGAGAGAGAGAGAGAGAGAGAGAGAGAGAGAGAGAGAGAGAGAGAGGAGAGAGGAGAGAGAGAGAGAGAGAGAGAGAGAGAGAGAGAGAGAGAGAGAGAGAGAGAGAGAGAGAGAGAGAGAGAGAGAGAGAGAGAGAGAGAGGAGAGAGAGAGAGAGAGAGAGAGAGAGAGAGAGGAGAGAGAGAGAGAGAGAGAGAGAGAGAGAGAGAGAGAGAGAGAGAGAGATTATACAATGCTGTGTGTAGTGTTCGATATCTCGAGAATATCTCATAGAGTTCAAACGACCGAATTTTGCCAAATCATCAAGCCCGATCGTTGGCAATGTTTATACGAAGCTAATAAGCTTGCTAAATCGCTGGCGGTCAAGAGAAGCAAACAAAGTCCCATCGAGGTAGCATCGCCTTCAGCGACCGAAGAACAATAATCTGTCAGGACGCGACATTTGAGGCAGCACCTGGGCAAGATAGTGGCCTCACTTCTCGCGACGAGTCATCCAACGACAAATTGTCAGCCGGATCCGAAGAATTCCTCCCCGACAACAGGCGGCAGAGGCAGGATCGGCGGGCAGCGAAGTCGAGGAAATTAGAGCCACGGCCGCACAATCGACCTACTCCGACCCCAGTGCCGAGACAAGGACCAGCAGCAGGGCCCGAAGAGGACGAGTGAGTGTGAGAGCGCGTGTGCCTGTGTATATAGGATAAGTTAGTTATATTTAATGTATAGTCGTATTGTTTAATACCGGGAAAAAGGGAAAAAGCGTCGCATCTGCTCCTAGAGGACCACGACCGATAATTTTATTTAACTATAAAATATATTATTCCTTTTTACATCCTAATCAATTTCTTCTCTTATCATTTATTCGTCACATCTTTCTCTCGCCTCGATCCCGAGTCAAGAGAGAGCGACAAATTCATATACATAACAAAATGGCTCCCAACGAGTGACCTAGGAATGGATGCGAGTATCTTTTCGTAGAATAAAAAAATACAAATTTTATAATTCAATCGAATCTAGGTATTTTAGTATGAGTAGAGATTTTTTAGGTAATAAGGTCGTTAGTAATTAAGTTTTAACAAGGTTTATCGCATTATAAATATTACCAGTAAAATGAACGGACTAAGACCAGGTTCGCAACCGGAACGTTGGGATACGCCACCAGAACGGGGAATAAGCCATATAGTTGAGCGACTGTTATTGAGGATAGAAAATCTCGAATTAGAGGTTCGACAGCTACGGGGTACAGCCGCAAATGATCGCGAAAACCAGCAAAATGTATGGACAAACAATTTATTACGCGAAATGGCACTGCCTAGCTTCTCGGGAGAATCGTGGGAAGATCCCGGCGAATTTCTATACGATCTCGGGCAATATCTGTTTATTAAAAGGATACCTGATGAGTATCAGCCAAGAATAATAGAACGATCGTTGAAAAAGAAGGCATAGTCATGGTTCCAAGCTATAAAAAAAAATTTAAATAATTTCCAAGAATTTCGCGATTGTTTTCAACGCGCATATATGACGCAGGAAAAAATGGACCGCACGATTGATATTTGGAAGGCGCAGAGGTACAAAGAGGATAGCCTTCTGAATTATT
Source organism: Muscidifurax raptorellus (assembly GCA_020010945.3). Taxonomy (NCBI): domain Eukaryota; kingdom Metazoa; phylum Arthropoda; class Insecta; order Hymenoptera; family Pteromalidae; genus Muscidifurax; species Muscidifurax raptorellus. The sequence goes on from JAHUUD020000008.1 coordinate 120,719, forward strand.
ATTATCTCCGCGTAAGTGAATCGAATAAATTTATGCCTCCTTATACGGAAGCCCAGAGAAATCGTGTAATCTTGAGCCAGTTGCCGCGTGACGTTCAAATAGCCATGATTGGACGAGATCTCGCGGGAACGCAAGAAATCGTGGAGGCATTAACTCGCGCGGATGAAACGCGTAAAGAAACGTCATATCCGCAAAAATACCAGCAAAAGAAGCCCGAATACCGAGAAGAGCGTCGCGAAAATCATAACGGGTCGTATGATAAAAACAAGCAAACCGGACATTTAAATTCAAATAATAATAACAGTTACCATAATAACAAGCCAAGTAATCAATACACGCAAGATAAACAGAATAAGTACGAATCGAATCAAAACAAAGAGGCAAACACGAGATTTAGTCGACAAAATCAAAATAATAATATCCGCAAGAACGTCGCAGCAATAGACGTAGATCGGGAAGACCCGGCTGGGCCTAATGAGACTATAGAGGTAACAGCTAAGATCCACAATGAGTCATATGCCTGCGACGACAATGATTCGGAAAACGAGAGCGCGGCTCGCTACTGATAGGTCCTATTGCGAGTTGCGATCTTGAGATAAAGGACCTCGCGTATGACGTTTCAGAGGGTTACGACGGTGATAAAAAGGAGAAAAAAGAAACGCCTAAATGCCCTCGCCTGTTAGCCTCAGTCGATGAGGTAAAATTGGAATGTCTGCTCGATACGGGGAGCAATGCTACTTTGATATCGCAGTCGGCGTTCGAAAAAATAAAGGATAAGGCGTGTGTGGGGATACTTCCGGTTTCAAACACATATTTAACAGGTGCTTTCGGAAAGCGTTCAAGTAAGATTAAAAAGCAGGTATACGTGCAATTGAATATTCAAAATATCGGTATAAAAACAATCCTTTTAGTAGTGGGAAATCTAGTCTATGATATAATTCTTGGCATCGATTGGATAATTGAAAATAAAATCACGGTAAGCGGTAAAGAAAAAACAATCAAAATCAATAAATTACTTATAAGACGCGAATTCGTCAGTTTTTCAAATCAATTCCCTTGCTCTTATACACATCCGAAAATCGAGAGGTACGTTGCATGCTCAACAATATCCGAAAATCGCGGATCCGCTCCGGTCTTTGAGGATGGTGTACACTTTTCTTCTGGCCTGGGGAATGAACACTGCTTTGTCGCGTCGACGGATGATTTTGAGTGTGAGATGGATCTCGCTATGAAAGAGTGCCAACACCTTACAAGTAGCGAAAGAAACGATTTGCGCGCTATAGTGACCGAGTTTAAGGATGTTTTTTCGGATACTCCCGCTCGGATGAAAGATTTTGAATATAAATTTAAATTCAAGAGCGAGGATCCGAAAATTCGTTGGACGTATCCGATACCTCTGGCTCATAAGCCCGCTTTGTTCAACGAAATAGAACGGCTACTTGGACTTGGCATTATAAGAAGATCTTCAAGCTCAGTGTGCAATCCTATTCGCGTCGTTGTGAAGAAAAACGGAAAGGTGCGTGCGTGCTTGGATGGTCGAAAATTGAGCCCGTATTTGGAGCCTGACGTGGAAAGTCCCCCGCGGATCGACGAAATTATACAGGATAACGCGGGTAGGAGATATTTCACGAGCACGGATTTAACGGAAGAATATTATCAAATACCTTTGAGCGAAGACTCACAAAAATATACCGCGTTTATCGTTGATGGAAATACCTATGTTTTTTGTCCAGTGCCTTTCGGGATCTCCGTGTCCAGTTCCGTACTTATGCGCGCTTTGACTACCATTTTTGATGAGAAGGATCGCCGAGAAATTTTAACTCTATACGTAGATGACGCGTTTATACGGTCACGCACATTTGGAGAGCATCTTCGACATCTACGGTATTTTTTTACAAAACTACGCGATTACGGTTTAACATTAAAATTAAATAAAACTAGGTTATGCTGTCAAGAAGTTCCGTTTTTGGACTTCATATTAAGCGCCGAAGGTGTACGGCCTAATCCCGAAAGAGTCCAAGCCATCCTAGAAATGCCAGAACCGCGAAATAAAAAAGAACTACAGCGATGCATCGGTATGTGCAACTATTATCGCATTTTTTCAATTAAATACTCGGTGTACATTGAGCCATTTCGTAAACTTCTTAGTAACAAAAATAAATTTGAATGGATAGACGAGCATGCACGGGCTTTCGCCGAATTGAAGCGTCAATTTGCCGAACACGTAATGATTCAGCATTACAATGAAAATCAATCCTTTTATTTACAGACCGATGCCAGTAAACAAGGCATAAGCGGTGTACTATATCAATATGATAGCAATAACAACATGAGAATAATCGCGCTCGTGAGTCGTTGTCTTACGGCCTATGAATCCAATTATTGGACGTGCGAGTTAGAGCTTTTAGCAATAATCTTTTCGGCCACTAAGTTGAGATATTATCTCGCCGGTCGAAAGTTTATAATAAGAACTGACCATAACGCATTGACCTTTTTATTAAAAACCTCTCATCATACATCGCGATTAATGCGCTGGGCCTGTTTAATGCAACAATTCGCGTATGATATTGAACATTGCCGTGACAAGGACAATATCATCGCGGATTACTTTAGCAGGGTTTTGCCAAACCAGGGTAAATTTAATGCTGTATCGGCCGCTCGCCTCGTCTCGACTTGGTTTCCGGAGCTAAGACAGCTCGCAGAAATGCAGTCTCGCGATGACGAAATAAATAAATTGAAAGAAAAAATGAGAACCGATAATCTTCAAAATTATAAATTACATGAAGGATTGATATTTTATAAACCAAATCAGAGTAGCGCATGGTTGATCGCCGTCCCGGGAGAGTTAAGAGAACGGCTAATCCACGAAACACACGAACGCATCGGACACGGGGGTGTGTATAAAACGCTAAGCGAATTGCAGAAATGTTTTTGGTGGAAAGGTATGAGAAAGCGTGTGAAAAATATTGTTTCGTGTTGCGATCTGTGCCAACGGACGAAATATTTGAACAAAACAATGATGGGTCGGTTTTTGCAGGTTAAAGCCTCGAAAGTAAACGAATTGGTAGCGGTTGATTATTTCGGACCGCTCCCTCGATCAACGGGCGGTGTCGAGTATATATTTGTAGTTTTAGATATATTTTCACGATATGTTATGCTTTATCCGTTAAAGAAGGCCACCGCGAAAGCCACAATTAATCGAATGCGCGTGCATTTTGAGCAAATTGGTAAACCGGAAAAGATTTTAAGTGACCATGGCACGCAGTTTATGCCACAGGCTTGGCGCGATTTTTTAAATGAGGCAGGAGTTCAACCGGTCTATTGTTCTATTCGCCATCCACAAGCAAATCCATCAGAGCGCGTGATGCGCGAACTTGGCAAGTTTTTCCGACTTTACTGTAGCGATACACATACAGCGTGGGCCCGATTTATTCCACAAATCAATTTTTGGTTAAACAACACCACGCATTCGACGACAAAATATACTCCATATGAGTTGCATTTCGGAGTAACGCCTCAGAGTAAAATTCGTAAAATGATAAAATTTCCGGAAGAAATACCCGAACGTTACGAGATCAAAGTTCAATTGGCTAACGCGCGTACAGATAAAATCCATCAACGACAGAAAGAGAGGCAAGCAACTTATAGTAAGATTCCTATCAACGTCGGCGGCCTCGTACTTTTGCGCGTTCCAAAGCAATCAAATCTTTTGGAAAAGAAAATTGCCAAATTCTTTCACCTTTATTACGGGCCATACCGCGTTCTGCGCTCGTTCAACGAAAACGCGTACGAATTAGTCGATAGGGATGATCCCCAGAAGCTGATAGGCCGGTATAACAGAGCAGATTTGCGAATGTATTTACAGTAGAAAAGAAAAAATTATACAATGCTGTGTGTAGTGTTCGATATCTCGGGAATATCTCATAGAGTTCAAACGACCGAATTTTGCCAAATCATCAAGCCCGATCGTTGGCAATGTTTATACGAAGCTAATAAGCTTGCTCAATCGCTGGCGGTGAAGAGAAGCGAACAAAGTCCCATCGAGGTAGCATCGCCTTCAGCGACCGAAGAACAATAATCTGTCAGGACACGACTTTTGAGGCAGCACCTGGGCAAGATAGTGGCCTCACTTCTCGCCACGAGTCATCCAACGACAAATCGTCAGCCGGATCCGAAGAATTCCTCCCCGACAACAGGCGGCAGAGGCAGGATCGGCGGGCAGCGAAGTCGAGGAAATTAGAGCCACGGCCGCACAATCGACCTACTCCGACCCCAGTGCCGGGACAAGGACCAGCAGCAGGGCCCGAAGAGGACGAGTGAGTGTGAGAGCGCGTGTGCCTGTGTATATAGGATAAGTTAGTTATATTTAATGTATAGTCGTATAATAAAATATATTATTTCTTTTTAAATCCTAATCTATTTCTTCTCTTATCATTTATTCGTCACATCTTTCTCTCGCCTCGATCCCGAGTCAAGAGAGAGCGACAAATTCATATACATAACATGTGATATACTCATCGACAGGGAGATAGCGTTTTTATCTACGTTTTTCTGTGACGCGCGATATAAGCTGATACCGCTGCACGGTCACATTCCATTGTAGCAAACATACAGCTGTGCTAAGATCTCTCATCCATCAGCTGACTTTTATATATGTTGTATTATTTATATTATTATTTGACAGTTATGGTTGGTCACTACATTTGAATCAATGTCTCATCTTTTTTATTTATGCAGACGTTAATATCTTAATTGTTTGTTTACAAATTAAGCATAAATATCGTATACCAAAAATTATTGATACTAATTATTGTTATCCTATATTTTATCTTGTAAACAAACAATTAATATGTGTCTTATAAGTATTTGAATTACTCGTTTACAAGATAAAGATAAATATAACATGATAAATATTTATAATTTTTTGTTATGTTATATTTATCTTTATTTTGTAAACAAATAATTAAGATATCTTATATTATAAACAAACAATTAAGCTTATCTTAATTACTTGTTTATATGATAAGATAAGGATGCGCCAGTGATGACGTCATTTGTTGTGTCTTACCACACCATACTACTTACTACTCACCGCGGATCTAAGTACAGCAAGCTATCGCGAGCGAAGCCGCGCACCGCGCCGAAAATGCTTACAGCTCGGCTCTAGAAAGCCTCAAAACGGGCGCGGGTCTACGCGAAATCGCGCAAAAGAAAGCTACCGCGTTTGAACTAAAAAGTCTGAGCTCTTACGCGTCACTCTCTAATTATATCTCTTGGCCGTCAATAGGCGCGCTTGCAATAATTATAATTGCAATACGATACTTCGTACGCTATCGCTCGGGTAAGCATATGCTTCGAAAAGGCATGCTTCAGCTCGAAATAGCGCGTGAGTGGGGCCGCTGGTCGCAACAGGAGGAATAACCTCCAGACCTACACTGCTATCGAACGTGGTCAATGCTTTACACTTTGCTATGCTGCTCGATATATGTATGAGTGCGAGAGGGACAGGCGTCGATAAAACTACTTGTTTGTAATCTTACACAGTAACTCATTTATATTTTACCTATCTATATATATATCTATCTATCTATCTATCTATCTATCTATCTATCTATCTATCTATATATATATATATATATATATATATATATATATATATATATATATATATATATATATATATATCATTTTTCTTGTATTTTCTTTCTCAGCCTATGCCTGAAGAGGCTTTACATAAGTTCTCTGAAAGATAACTACACAACAATTTTTATTTTATATCAAAATGTCTAAGGGGCAATAAGAAATTATTTATTAAGAATATTATTTCAAACTTCGATAAGTTTGTTAGAAAGAAATTCTAATTTTAAAAAATTAAAACATAAGTTCTTTTTCAGGTATGGAGTAGCATTTAATGCATTATGGCGATACATGACAAAACACATACAATTTTTAACAAACAAAACTCTTAAAAAATTTAATAGTTTCAATTCAATACCAGATATCTTGGACCAACAAATAATTAAAATAGCGAGACTGTTTCAATATCTTGTATTCATACAACCCTCAAATCTATGCCCTACTATCTTTGACGTCCTCTATAATCGATAATTGGCGCATTTATTATCTCTGTCGTGGCGATAGTAACTTTGGACCGGAATATCAAGAAATACAGTCTATTTTATTTTTAGCTAATATAACAAGCAGCCTATTTCACTGTCTTTGTAACAGATTAATATTTGTTTGCAAAATTTTATTTCAAAGAAGTTGGGGAAACCATATTCTCCACGGATAATATTATTCTGGCTCCGTGGAATGGGACAAAAAATGTATTGATCCAATGTTTTGAGCATATTATGTACTCCTCATCAGGGCTATCAAAATTAATTAAATATAATACATAATAATGTTAAATTGTGTGGCGGAAAAATATCTTTTGTACGGGTATGAAAAAATAAAAATATAAAGGAAGAATGACATGAAATCAATGAAACGGCCGAGGCAATTCACCAACCGGCACCGCAACGGTGCTAAAGATGTTAAAGAGAGATGACAGCGTCAGACTGAGCTGGAAAATATCCAACAGATATCAATTTCCAAGTTAGACTGGCGAGCGTAATCGAAAGAAATAGGAGAGAGAAGAGAAGAAAGCTACAGTATAACGAAATTATAAACTGTACAGTAAAAAAGAGAGAAGAAAGTCTCCCCACTCCTCTCCGCGCAAAGTACACAGCCATCCATATGCCAGAAAACGGCTAGAATAGTCGAAATTACTGTTTAATATTGTGTTTGAGTGTATTTAACGTGTGTTTATATATGTGTAGTAATTTGTGTTTATCTTCTATCCCATTTAAGGTATTATTACAATTTTATAAATTCGGTAAAAATTAAGTTATGTGAATATTCTGTGAACAATTATCTGATTTTATTAATTGACTTATTTAAAAAATTGATATGAAAATTGACATCAGTGATCTCAAGTTTAAGGATCTGTGTGCGGTACAGGACTCAGCAAATATATCAAACTGAAAGACATGTTGGTTTTAAGTGATAACAAATATTATACGCGAATTACAAAGAAACCTCTAAAATCCATACAAAATAGTACTGCTTTGTTCATGGCCGATTGGAAAATACGAGGTGTATTTGATTGCGATGTTGAGCCGTTTTACATAAACCCAAACATAGATAATACAGTTCTGCCCCGAGCTTACGCTCTCATACAAATTTATAAAACAAATTTACCTGTTAGAATCATAGTTTCAGCAATCAATAGTCCCACTTATTACCTAGATAAATGGTTTTCCTTACTTTTCAATAAATATATTCCTAGAACAGCTTTCTCGGTGAAACACAGCATCCCTTTAATAATTATAACCCCCCATTACAATTTACTATCGAAAATGAATGCAATGCTAAAATTAGTTTCCTGGATCTCGAAGTCACTGGGCTTACAAATGCGCCTTCCCTTATGAATTGGCACAGAAAAAATACGGTTTCCGGTACATATATCAATTTCAGTTCACACTACCCGATCTCACAAAATTACCATTGTTTATGTTAGGAGTTACCCACAGTCCACTTGGGACCATTCACTTATTCGACTCTGCGCATGCGCCGCCCAAGGCATAGTGACGCTCGCCCCCGCTCGCCAGTGTTGTACAGCTCCCGGAGAGTGAACACGTGTACATAGATCGGCGTTACGGATCAATAAAGCTACTAATATTTTTCACGAGAATTGCCATGCACTTTGATTATTAAGCCTAACCAACCTACTCCCATCAGGTTATGGGCCGGTGAGCCACGCTTCAACTGCACGCGGTAAATCATGGGGAAGTCGCGTTGCGCCTAGAGTCGCGTCGCGTTATCGAGTGAATGCAAGCGATCGAAACCTTTGTGACCGGAAGGAAAGGACAAAAGGGTGGTGTTCTTGTGAAATTGAATTGTGAATGAAAAATCGATCAAGTTAAAATCAGTGAATTTTATAGAAAACTGCATGAAAAGTGTTAGAATCATTAGAAAAGGAAAAATGTGATTTGTCGCTAGAAAAACATAACAGATCTTGTTAAGTGACATCGCGAAAAAATCGAGTAAAAATTAGTTTGTACAAGAAAAATCAACAAAGAAACGCGCGAGAAATTTAAGAATTCTGAGAATCCCAACAAGGGAATGTGAGAAATAGGGGGGAGGTAGTTACACGAGGCAAAGATGGCAACCACAATAGCATTTCTTTGTATAGCTGTCTCTCTCTAGACAACTACCAGTTGCCAACCGCGTGGAATTACAGATGGCGCGCGCGGCACCCGCAAGCACGAGGCGAGGGGAATCGCGCGCGTTATCTCGTTCTTTCTCCCTCCCCGCTTCTAGTGGCGAACCTGCCGTGGCCATGCGCTCGAACGCATTCGCCTAGTCTCTGCGGCGTGCGCTCTCTCTCTCTCTCTCTCCCGCTCTCGCATAGATATACTGCAGCGCACGAATAGAGACCGTACATCTGTGTCAGTGCCAGAGCATAGGTGAGGCTGTATATTGCCTGATAGACGGTATACACGAATTATATATACAGATAATAAGAAAACATTGAATACTCTAGCAACGAGATTATCAGAGCAATCAATAGATTTACTAGATAAAATCAGTCACTGTCGTATCAGCAAAAATCAGTAATTATTAAATTTAAAAATTCTGTGTTGCAAAAATAAAAACAAACTGAAGTGGGCCCCACTCAATGCGTACCCAGCTTTCGTTTCAACTGTGAAACAAGCTGTAATTATTCATTCATATGTCAACACAGTACTACGAGATTAATTTTGAAACAATAAGACAAGAGTCAATTTTGAGAGTAAGATTCAGAAAAGATCTTCTGCCCTTGATCGTATAATCTTACAAATTTAACTTGAAGCGATTTGAATTGCACCTAATTGAGGGATTTGGTTTGAGCCTGCGACTTAACTCGCTCCTGTTGATGGGAACATGAAAATTAAAGAGATGTAAAGTCAGTAATAAAGGATTACAAATAAGATCATTTAAAAATTATAAATAAACAATTAATATTTATGTCATATTTTACCATTTACTAATATGCTGATTACGACTCAACAGGTGCTGATATTGAAAAGTATCGAAGAATAATATTAATAAACTGGACTCGATCAGCTCGATGACGACTCAAGAAGTCCGAGCCTCAACGAGAGGAAAAGGATATAGACAGTGCACCTCTCTCCAAGCGATATCTGAGAACTATGAAGGTAATAGTGTAATAGATAATAATAATGCTTTACTCGAATTTATAGCAGACTCAGGTGCGACTGAGCATATGAGCAAATAAAAAATGTACTTCAATGCGTATGATAGTCAAGCTAAAACAAAGATTGATTGGGCAAATAGAGAAAACTCCTTTAGAACAGATGGTACCGGATCTACCAAAATTGTTACGTCAAATAATGACACTTTCATTTTAAACAATACCTTGTATTCGAAAGATGTAGCTTACAATCTGTTATCTCTTAGAAGATTCGTTGATATGGGTCTAGAAGTTTATTTAAACAATAAAGTTATTGATGTTTACAATCCAGAATTGAATGAAACAATTTTGACCGGAGTTTATAATAAACCATTTTGGAAAATCAGTTTAGTTCTTGACAAAAATAATGAGATTGAAAACAAACCAAAAAGCTTGTATAATACCAGAAATAAGAAAAATGACGATAAATTAAAACGATTAAACCCTAAAGATTCTAGTAAGATAAATTCCGAAATTAGCAGACGTAAAGAGACAAAAATGAGAGAAGGAAAAATCTTAGTTACTTCTGCAAATAGAAAAACTCATGAAGATGGCACAGATAGAACTGGTGTAAATTCAATTAAAATTAATGAATCTTCTGAGGATAGGATATCTGAGGCTATGATGTGGCAGCTCAGATTAGGGCATGTGTCCAAGAAATATTTGCTTGAGTTAGCCAAGAAAAATGTGAAATTAATGAATTTTGATAGTATCAGTAAAGATAAAACTATACAAGAATGTGAAACTTGTCATCAAGCGAACAGTGTTAAACTGCCTTTCAATCAAATTAGAAATAGATCAATCAAACCCTTACAAGTGATTCATGGAGACACTATGGGATCGATTAGTCCAGTATCATACCCAGGAAAATATAAATTCGTATTAGTACTAATCGATGACGCGACTAGAGCTGCCTTGGCTTTTCCAATGCAGAATAAAACTGAAGTGCCAAAGCACATAGAAGCATTCGTTAAAAGTATGCGAAACTTGATAGGAACCGAAGAGAAGTTCTGTTATCTTAGGTGTGATAGAGGCACCGAATTTGTTAGTCAAGCCACAGTAGAGGTACTAAATAAGTGCGGTGCTGAATTACAACTAACGTGTCCGGACACTCCTCAACACAACGGTGTTGCTGAACGGTTCGATCGAACTCTAGAAAATAAAGTAAGAGTCAAGATGCTGGATTCAGGTTTACCCCATACGTATTGGGATTTAGCAGTCAAAACTGCGGTTTATATTTATAACAGAACACCTCACAAATCCATAGACATGGAAACCCCATTGAGTCGAATACTCACAAATAAATCAGATTGCGTTAGTCAAGTTAAAAGGTTTGGTTGCCCAGCATATGTGAAAATTGCTAGAAACACAGAGACTAAATTCTCACCTCAAGCTAAATTAGGTTTTATGGTTGGATATTTAAACACAGGATATACTGTTCTAGTGCCAAGTGAAAATAAACTATACGATTGCAAGCATGTTAGATTTGTAGAGAACAAAACCTATAAAGATTTTGCTAACGAAAATATTGCATGTGATCAATTCAAAGTAGGTCAAGAATTAGAAACTGAAATAAAAAATAAGGATAGCGTAGAGTCTGATTCAGTAGAATCGTCTACTGAAAACAAAGAAAAGGTAGTTGAAGTTAAGGGAAAAAGAGGGAGACCAAGAAAGAATCCTAAACCTATGTTCTTTTTATGTGAAAGCGAAGAGACTCAAAACTTACACTTTGATCGCGAATTTAGTGACTTAATATATCATGCTCTTCTGGCAAAAATTCAAGGTGATCCCCAAACTTATAAAGAAGCTATTAATTCCCAAGAAAAGGAATTGTGGCTAGAAGCTATTAAATCAGAACTGAATTCGATTAAAGATAAGCAAATGTATATAGAAGTAGATCGTGCTGAAATCTCAATGATTAATTGTAAACCTAATATTATAGATTCGAGATGGATTTTTAAAAGGAAAATTGATGAGAAAGGTAGTACTAGATACAAAGCCAGATTAGATATTCGAGATTTCAAAGATAAAAACACATATGATTTGAGAGAGACTTATGCGCGAGTATCAAGATTGTCTTTGATTAGGGCATTCTTTTCGATAGCTAATAAGCTTAAATATCATATTAGGCAACTTGATGTAGAAACAGCGTTTTTGTATGGCGACCTGACCGAAGACATCTACATAGAAATTCTAGAGGGAGCAATGGTAGATGACGATATTAGAAAGCGTTTTGTATGGAAATTAAGAAAGTCACTGTTTTAGCGTGAAATGATATAGATCCTTGTTTGTTCATAAAGCATACAGGTATAGAAATTACTGTTGTGATATTGTATGTAGATGATATCTTATTAGCTGGTTTAAATAACAAATTATTAGATCAATTAAGCACCAACTTGGGTAAAGAGTTTAAAATCAAAGATTTAGGTAGTACAAAAGAATTCTTGGGAATTAAACTACAAAAAGATATGCAAAATCAAGTTATTGAATTAAATCAAACGAAATTTATAGAAAAAATGTTCAGCAGATTTGGACTAGAGAGATGTACATCTGTTAATACGCCAATGAGGCAAAGTGAGGTGAATGACCGTGGTAGAAAAGAGAGCGAGGAAACTGACAGCGTGAAAGAACAGTTTCCTAACAGATTGTATAGAGAAGCGATAGGATCACTTCTGTACCTAGCAAATGCTACTAGACCGGACATATCGTATGCTGTTAATGTACTTAGTAGACACCAAGTCAATCCTACCAATCTGGAATGGAATATGGTGATTAGGATCTTTCAATACCTGTCTGGAACTAGAAAGTAAAATCTGGTCTTTAATCGAACAGATAACAACATGATTGTGTATTCCAATGCTAGCCTGGCAGACTGTAAACGCTCATTAACCACTTGCGGCTATGTCATTCGTTTATTTGGTAATATGGTTACCTGGAGAACCCACAAACAGCAAAACGTTGCTCTGTCAACTTGCCAAGCGGAATATGTAGGCATGAGCGAGTCGTGTCAAGAAGCCACGTCGCTGCATAATTCTATTGCGATTATGGTGGAAAGAAAACTGTATGTAATAACTCTATACTGCGATAACATGGTTGCCATCTCATGTGCTAAGGTGAATGGTGGTAACAGACTAAGAAACATGGTTGAAAGAAAAGAACACTATGTAAAAGAATGTGTTAATCGAAATTATATTGAAATCGAATGGGTTAAATCACAATGTCAATTTGCGGACATATTTACTAAGGTATTACCTGTTCATTTATATGCTAACCTACTAAAACTTATTATGAATATATAATTTATTTTCTTTTGATGTTTGTCTAGATCAACCCGACGAAGATGACGCTGAGCAGCGCTATCCTCCTGAGGAAGAAGCTTGTGATTGATAAAGAGCTTCACAAGTGAGAGGGAGTGTTGGGAGTTACCCACAGTCCGCTTGGGACCCTTCCCTTATTCAACTCTGCGCATGCGCCGCCCAAGGCATAGCGAGGCTCGCTCCCGCTTGTCAGTCGTTGTACAGCTCCCGGAGAGTGAACACGTATGCATAGATCGCCGTTACGTTTCAATAAAGCTACTTATATTTTTCCCGAGAATTGCTGAGAACTTTTATTATTAAGCCTCCCCAACCTACGCCCATCAGTTTACAATTTGATAGATAAATCCATTTTACTTTCTAATCGTTGAATTTACGAACATAACATTGAATTGATCAAAAAATTTCTCGCAGCTAATAACTACCCTCCTAATTTCATTAATAAATATATCAATAAGAAATTCTCTCACATAGAGAATAAACTTATCAATAATAATTGAGATAACAATAATAATGATAGTAGCCCCGAAACGAATAGTAATAATAATTGCACAGAAAATGTCATAGACGTTAAACCTTCTGTTGTTCTCCCCTTTAATAAATATCTAACTCCGAAAATTATTCATGTTCTCAAAAAGCACAATATTACACAGGTTAATAGAATGATTAATACATTTAATATCATCATTAAATTAGGTAAGGATGAAGTTGATCATCTTGAACTTAATAAAGTCATATATGAAGTTAATTGTGGTAGTTGCCCAGCATTATACGCTGGACTTACCACGCAAAAGTGAAAATTCATATCCATTTATAAGATATTTTTCTGCCACGCAATTTTTGTGTCATCCAGACTCACTAGATCGTCAATTTTTGTTCATTTTGGGTGAAGTAAGTTGCTTTGGTTTGTTTGTTAATTTGCTGGGTGAGATTATTATGTGTTATATTTCATTTATTTTTTATAGCCCCGATGAGGAGTACATAATATGCTCGAAACGTTGGATCGATATATTTTTTGGTCCATTCTACGGGCCAGAATAATATTATCCGTGGAGAATATTTTTCTCCCAAAATATTCAAACTAATATTTCACATTGTATACGTGAATGGTTGTTCGAAAAACTTTATTCTTTTATTAGCAAAATTGAAATTTAAATAATAAAAGTATCAAATGAATATTACCAGTTGCAACACATATTAGTTCTATATCGGCTCCTTTAGTTTGAACAACACCGGCCAAAACTTTGCGCCTAGCATGTTGCGGTTTATTTTGCATTAATTCTGAAAACTTCTGATTAACCAACTTTCCTATTTTATCGGCAAGCATTTGTGGTAAACTCATTTGCTCTTGCCAATTCCCAGAATGAATGTAATTAGGTAAGATTTTAATTGGCACTGGAATGTAAAATGAAGAGCTGTGTACATTTCGTAGCTTTGCTAGAGCTGCTTTGCTTGCTGCTGCTTTGGCTAATTTTTTGCTAGGCCCGGTTCCTTCAAAAATTTCACCATCTATTGTAACAGATACCGTAAATTTAGCATAACTTTCACCAGCATCCGATAAGCATTTGTATAGAACACCTGGATAAAGCTCATTAACTAACGCTACTGGACCTTTATCAAGAAATTTATTTGTACTTTTTGGTTCTTGAGGTAATGTTTTAAAAGCATTAATAAGATCTCGTTCAGTCACATCACTAGTAAAGTCTGGTTCAATATGAATACTTGAATGTGAAGAATTAATTGCCTGATGAACTTCAGGAGTATTTCTAAACTGTACAATGTTTCGTAAAGCAAGCTCAGCAGCAGCATGTTTGGCCATCTTTTTTGTTCGCCCTTTTCCTTCATAATTTTGTCCATCAATTTGTACAGCAATCGTAAAAATTGGAGCGTGGGTAGGACCCGTCTGTGATACTACTTTATATGTAGCTCCTGCTTTAAGCTCATTTAAAGCACAGACTGCATTCTTTGGCTGTGTATTTTTGTGCTTTTTTTTAGAATTAACTATAACTGTAACAAATATATTTATATTAAAAAAATTAAGTATATAAAAATTACGTTTAATTGAAAACTACAAACATACGACAATAGCAATCGTTGGACAGGGGGGGCCAAATAAAATATCATATTTTAAAGTTCTCCATTTAACTATTCTGACTTCTAAAAATATTTATTGGGTGGATTTTATTAGGTTCTTGTATATAGAATATGGTTTTAAGAGAATGAACGTCCGTGGCTCAATTCAAACATGCTCGCTCAAGGGGTCGTGGGTTTGATTCCCGGTGAGTTCACTTGTTTTTTCTCCGGAATATTCATTCAGTGAGATTGCGGGTTTTTCCTTCTTTACGGCGTAAGCTGGGCGAATGCAAAAAAATGTTAGGGACTCTATAGGTAAGGTAGAAACGCAGGTACCCAACCCGATGCATTAGGGAGGGAGCATCGGCCTTACCGACGAGCAGCTGTTCTCTGAAAAGTGGGACTTTCTCCGAGGAGATTTCACTGCGAGACAGATCGGATGCCCCTGCGGGAACCATCCCGGTAAACGATATTAAATATTAGAAAAATGATAAAGCAGTGAGAAATAGAGACATGACATTCTTCGAATAAAATTTCATAGTGTGAACATTCCGAAACGCTGAATGTCAGCACCTCTAGCACTTGTTTTATAGCTGGTGGTGATATAGATATTACAGAACGATCTCCCATGGTATTTGTTGGAGTGGTGGAATAAATAATAAGACTGAGGTTAGATAATAATAATATATTGTAATATTATAAATCTGGCTTAAGAGCCTAGTAGTCGGCACGTCCGATCACATCGAAGTCTTACAGGCAAGAGAGCGAGTACAGAGTATACAGTGTGGTTGGCGCTTAGATTGATGCTCTCGCATGAGCTCGTCTGACTGCACGAAATCGTCGCGAACCAATAGATGGCGTGACGAGTACCGTTTTGATACTTATAATCAAGATTATAATACTTACTATATTACAACAGAATTGGTTACAGTTCTATCACGTTTTCCCTTTCTATTACCTTGTTTATAATTAATGTATGTCAAATTATTTGGATCTGTTACTACTGTTTCAGTATCCACGATTTTGTCGTCGGCGTTGTATCGTAGTCATAGCCATTGTTACCGCTTGTATTGATCACCATCGGTGTGAGGGTGTTCGATATTGTTGTTCTTGTTGATGTTGTTGTTGGGTTAGTAATAACGTGTCACAGGCACTTCACAGAGTGTTATTGTTGCTGTTAGATTCTTCTGCGGCTGCCGCTGTTACAGCAGTATGAAATTTTCGGTTACCTATGAATTCCAGAGGTCTGTGTGCTTTGCAAAGTACGCAAACAAACTGATTGTAGCCACGAGGTGGCATTATTTTTCTGCATCTGACAGTGTCGTTCACCAAGTCTACAGTATTAATCCCTCGTTCTTGTCTGCCATCTATGGAGACAGTGCCAAGTTTAATTGCAGGCTATTCACTATATTGTTTGCATTTACGAAAAGACTTGACGATACTCTATAGATAATATATTCATCAGATATAGCTTCCTCTCTGCGTTTAGTAGTAGTAGATAATGTTTAATTAACAACTCCACCGGCCTCTCTGCTTTTGTAATGCAAAAAACGTAGCACCTGCTGATATATGGCATACTTTTGCCGATAATTCAACTAACACGAATTCAAAATCTTGCCGATTTCACCATCTTTGAAAAATACAAAAATACCAGAAACACAAAGAAACACTATTAGGAACATATTAACCAGAGCTTATGATGACAAATAATTTTTTTTCTGAATTTGTAGAGAATCTCTCATACATTCATATGCCTGTGTTAAAAAGTTGATAAACCTATCAGGAATCGATAAAAGCATCAAAAAACTATAACATAGTTTTTTAATAAGTTTTTTTTCTAAAGAATAAACCACAATCTCCAAGTCTGAATGATTTTCAAAAAGTTTAAAATGATTATTGTAATAATCATCAACTTCACATCACATCATTTTTTTTTCCTGCCTTCGGGGGTAAAAAAACCGGTATCCTATCTTCAAGGAAATTACACAGGGATCATTGTTACCGAAAGAAAAATTATTTTCCGTGCCTAGCCTATCTATTTGGCACCACTATGTACGGTGCGCTCATTGGCCATGACATTGAGTTTAAGGTGATTTTATGGAGCCCAGCCTTTAATCCTATTGGGGTTCGGACTTATATTGGCAGAACAAGAATCGAGCTCCTAAAGGTGGCATTTCCTGTATATTTATAAGTTATCCTCATAGATTAGATGGGACACATCAAAATCCAGGCACAAGCTGATGTCAATGGTGTACAACGCAAATAGCAAATGACCTAGAGCAGATCCTTGTGGGACACCGGTCTTAGGGCCAGAAGGTCGACAGATCTTTGTTGTCAGCAACGGCGGACTGATTTCTTTCCGTGAGGTAAAAGGGAAGCCAGCGAATGACATGAGTGGAGAATGAAGGCCCTGATTAGATCACACATTATGACTTTCGTGAAGAAATTGTGCACATGAATTGTTTGTTGGTCAATAAAGTTAGAGCCTTGAATGAAAGAGGCACGCAGTGGACGACACACAAAGATAGGCGATACTCCCTTTGCGGATATCTCACAGAAGAGATATCCCGGTCTACCTAGTTTGCCCGACCAGTCGCCGTAAGACGATGAAATAACGATAGCTGTCAATGAATGATGGGTGTAGAGGGTCATACCTCCATCGTTCCTGTTTCTGTCACGTCTGTATAATATATAGTTATTCGGTGAAGGGATGGATTTTATCTTATCACTAGTGAGACAGGTCTCGGTTGCAGCTATTATATGAAAGAGAGAACGAGTGGACAGAAGAGCCTGATAATCTCAATGTGACCCGTAAGAGAATTCGCATTGAAATGACCACTCTTCCGATAGAGCTACCTTAGAAACAGATGAAGTTGTGGTGGATGATTTCGATGGCGGTCTTGGTGGTATGATGTGTGTGTGTGTTTTAGCTGTTGTCCTTGTTAATAGCTGGCTATGATCGGATTAACAAAGCATTTAGCTCTGCGTCGGTGATGATGATGTTAGCTCCTTCGTTGTCGTCATTGGAGCGTATGTAAAGTCCCCCATCTTTCACATATGCACGGTATATTCGCCTCCTTCTAGCATATATATATATATATATATATATCCTGGCATTGATGCGCAGCTTGTGGACATCTCGAGGAAGTAACTCGATGATCTTAATGAGCCCTTGATGTTCTATTGCTTCCTCCAATAGGTCTGCGTCAAGCTTATTTGTGTAGAGCTTGCGTTTCTGGTTCGTTGGAAGATAGGGTAATAGCTAGTCCTAGTAGTCTGATGTCACCCTCTGCGATGTTGTTGTTAGTTGCGTTAAGTATTTCCTTGGTCCTGACAGATGTTAAATCTCTCCTGAAGATGTTACAATGGTAGGATCGAGAGCGGCAAGCGCAGAGAAAGCCAGGAGGTGTAGCGAAGTGTCCTGGGCGTAGTGGAGACCCGCGATGACTGTGGTATTGTTGGCTATATGCTCTTGTCGTCTCCTTATCTCAGCCAATACAGTGCGGAGAGTATGATCTTCTCAGCGATGGCAGTCTCAGCATTTGACATTCAAGCAGAGTTACTCTACTTTCGATCTTTGAAATCCTCTCAGATATGGTGTTTTGCGACTTGAAGGTCTCATCCTGCTTTTGGCGTATTTCCACCAGGGCCAAAAGAATCTCCTTCAGAGTATCCTCAAAATTGACGATCTTTCCACAATGATCACTAGGTGTTAGTATATTTTGTCTCAGAGCTGGAAGTGCTCGAAAACTGCTGACTTACCATGTTGAAATTTCAAATAAATGGAGATGATGTAGTTAGCTCAATTTGAAAATTCGCGACAGAATTGATGGTAGCTTATCGATTGGTGGTAAGTCGACCCTGTCAATCGAGTAGTGGCGACTTGTCAGCACTGCGGTGTGAAGTATGTAGATAGAGCGACAGAGAAATCTGACGTTATTAGCTCCAGAAGACTTGGAAATGCTCAAAAAGCAGGCAAAAGCAGAAAAAATAAAAAGCAGCTCTCGGTGATTTTCATGTCACAACAAATATTGCAAAAAAAAAAACACATGCAACTACCTGTAACAAAATATCTGCAGGCAGTTTGTAGTCAGTAATAATGCAATGGAAAACATCAGAGCAAAGCAGACAAGCGTACTTACATGAAACGAGCACCGGAAAGGAAGGGAGGGAGGGAGGTTGAGAAAGAGATAGGTACAAATATTATTAAATAAAGAAAGTTATCATAAGTTTACACTTTATTTATTGTTGAAGTTATATATCCATGCAGATATCTTTTATTATCGGCCACAAACGATGTTTAGAGTAGACATATTCACACACTTAGTATTTTACACACATAGTTTACACACACTTTCAAAATGAATGACTCTTCAGTTTATTATTAAGTTCACGCAATCGCCTACTCTAATCCACACATAATATCGTCTGCAATGTATTGCAACACTCATTCACAGAATTACTTAGCTGCGTAATATAATATATTAATCTATTTATACTTTTGAGCAAGTCGCTGCCATGGGAATGGTGGCATAAAAAATAGCACAATTTGATAGCTTTGAATATTTAAAGGAATTATCGATAATTCTTTGAGTACAAATTCATTGCCACCTTGTTTAAAATCTTGCATATCCATGAAATAATCGATTTTATGGATAGAAAATGTACAAACTTGCGTTGGACAAAGGGTGATGGGAGACAAAATAATCTCGGATACCGGATTTTAAATTGAGAAGAACACTTTTATTATACTAGGAAAATGGAACTATGATGGGCTACATGAACAAAAACGGAAACACTGAATAATTTAGTTTGTAATAATAATGATATCACGGAGCACTAGTTAGATACGTGTGTGTTCTCGGAGAGCTGCCTCGGGAATCCGCGCGCGAAGCAGCGCCGCCCGCCATAACGCCTCGGTACCCGAGTGGCGCCATCTCTTGATTTCCAGCAGAAGTGGGAGCCGACAACTCCCTACAGTGTTTTTGAATCAACAGAAAAGATCTAAGTCAATCTAAAAGCTTTGCAGGTATTTTATACTATTATCCCCACCAATACCACTTCTCATAAAAAACGAGTTTATGTAAACTCTTGAAGATTACATAAATATTAAATGTTAGTTAAATCGTGAATTCAATCATAGATGGCACCCACGTTTTTCTCAGTACGTTTCAATCGCGATATCGTCATATCAGTAGAGAAACCTAAGTGAATACATATTTGATCAATTTTTTTTTTGAATATTAATAAATATTTTTTTTGCTCTCCATGTTAACAGAATAAACATATAGAAATCAAAAGTGAGAGAGTCAGTCCTTGTAGAAACAACAAACTCATGAATTAGATATCGACAACGTTTCGTTGGTTTGTTTTATTATTTATTAATAAAATTTGTATTAATAAAATATAATAAATGTAATCACAACAATACGGTACAGTCATGAAAAAATAAAAATAAAGTACGAGCATACTAATTTTTTCTTTATAAAATGTCAAATATTATCTAAAATTATAATGAGAGGAAATATTCCCCGAGACAGAGTCATTTGCTACATCTTTGTGCCGTGTATCAATCACACATAAGTTGAGTATTATAAACACATACAAATCACGCACTAATACAATTTAGATGATGTAGCGCAAGATAATCTCGATAACGCATAAGGACGGAACTGTAATTATCGACCTATTTAAAATTACTCAAAAATCAGGAAAAAAACCTCGAAAATATATAAAAATATACAATAAATTCATTTAATATAAACCATGATAAATATAACTATGATAAATATATATTAAATAAAATAAATACAGAATACTATATAAAATAGTTACAAAAATAAGTTCAAAATTTGAATTATAATTAGTTTATATTTAAAATATTTTATATTTGTTTGTATTTAATTTATAGATTAATTACAAACTTTTGTAAAATATAATAATAATAAACTTTATTGCATTTATACATTTGTATTTTACAATGCTGTCTTACCATATATACATTTGTGTGCTTTAATACGCCTCTTTTTTTTTTTGCTTTTTTTTTGTTTTTTTTTCTTCTTCTCTTCTCTTTTTTTTTTATCTCTCCTCCTATTCTTCCTTCTTCCTCCTTTCTTCTCTCATCTCTTCTTCACTCTTCTTTTCCTCTCTTACCCTTCTGATCCTTCCCTCCTCCTCCTTCCACTCGTACATGATTCCGTCCACTCTCACCTTGAAGTCCCCGTTCCTTAGCAGCTCCCCATTCTTTTTCGCTTCATCTCTTCTTCTCTCTCTTATCCCCATGGCTTCTTTCTTTGCCCTTCTCTCCTAACTTTTGTAAAATATAGTTAATCACTATTAAAAATTCTATTGAAAATACGGTATTGTTTGCTCATTAATTTAAAATCTTCTTATTTATTTATAGTATTTACATTCATATTAATAAAAAAGCTTTTTGAAATCAGTCTTTTGTACCTGTTACACTCGCGATCTAAAATTATAACATCATCAAAATCAAAACTATGTGAAGGATTATTTTTAATATGCGTTGGAATCGGTAATAATTTATCATTCGAAGTTTTTTTGTGTTCCTCAATCCTTGTTTTTAAATTCCTGTTTGTTTGACCAATATACGTAGCCGGACAACTGCTACATTGAAATTGATATACCAAATTAGTTTCGCTCGATTTATGTAAAACATCCTTACCCAACCTAACCATACAATTTAATTCATGTGTCATTAACGGACCACAATATAGACCGAATTTTTTGAAAGCATGTTTACAAGAATAAAGAAAGTACAATATTTGTAACAATGGAAATATTGTCAGCATGAAAAGACTCATGAGAAAGTAACAAAGCTTTATCAACTAAATTATAGACAATATTACGTTTTAGTTGTATAGTATGATTAGAATGATAATTTAAAACTCTACCTGAATTAGTAGGTTTTTGAAACCAGTTTGTAATAATATAATTATTGTTAATAGATAAAGTAACATCGAGAGAGGTTATTTTATTATTAGTTTCAACTTCGTCTGTGAACTGTAAGTGACTATTGTAACTGTTAAAAATTTCTAACGCTATACTAAATTGTTCTTCTTTTGAACATACAATAGTATCATCAACATATCTAAAATCAAACAAAGGTATACAGCTGTAATTATCATTTAAAATGTTAAGACACTCATTTTCTAAATCATCCATGACGATATCTGCAAACATTTTTTGATTTAGATTAAAGTTTTAATAATAACGATTGTTAATTTCCACTCTGTTGTATTCTCTATTCTTAATTGTTAAAGTAACTCATTCACTACGTCATTACTGTCTTCTTTCCCAATTATATTTTGGCTATTATATATATATGAGTATTTTGTCACAACAAAGGTTCTTGTACTAAATTCTCTTATATAGTGCTGTTTGCTGAAATCTCCATGGTTAGTAATCTATACTGTCTGATAGCTGGCTGTTACTCAGCCCACATTTATAGTAGGATCAAGCTACGAAACTCGTACGTGGTAAGAGGGAGTTTTTGCTTATGGATAGAATAAAAAATGTGAGATAGTCATATTCAGTTTGCAAAAATGTAAGTGATAGACATACCAGTGCCCCATGAGTAAGTCTTATTTTGGTGATTACATCATAAAGCCATCTCATTTTATCCGATTCTAGTTCCCAGGTATTTCGAAGGCCCTTCTACAAGCCTAGAAGGTACTTATCGATTTTTCCGAATTTTTCCTTATAACCTAGCAAAATCCCGGCGTGAGAGAATATCTCACCAGGTTCTCCGTGCATAACGCACAACTTCCTCGACCAAAATTTATAATGATTATATTTGAGCGCCTGGTAGACTGTCCGGCTATTCAGCGGAAAGCACGAATATCCCAGAAGAGGATCCGCTAAATATAACCGTGCGGGGTCACGATCGGGTATTAAATAATAGATTAATAGTTTAAATAAACTAAGTAACCGATAAATAATAATTATAAAGCTAAATTCCTAATGACAACAATTATAACAGGTCCACAAAAAAATTAACTTGGATGTCCATCGACAAAACCCATGTACTCCTATGTATTTTTGCGCGCTGAGTCCGAATCTGGCATTCGTTTAACCTTAGTACGTCGGGTTTAAGGTCATCCCAAGGTCAAATATCCAGTCTGTATAGAGCATGTAGGTTTGGCCCGGTTCAAAGCAGGAGAAGCAGTTAACTGCTTTGAACAACAAATAGCGTTATATGTTGCGATATGATCGGACTCAATGAAAGCTGAATGCAGCAGCAACATCACGACGAAGTTGATCAGTCTTAGAAGTAAGATGTACTCAGTATAGGTACAAGGACAGCAACCAATTAAGAAGGCAAAGGCTGTAAAGTTATCATTTGTCAATCGATCATCGAGTTTGACGACTATATCAGTTATCTTCGAGACAAAGTATAATTAATTTCTTAAATTTTTGACCGTGCGATTCTGGTTTTTTGTATTATATTGTTAACATATTTACATTTTTTGAATTACTAAAAGTGGGTAAGTTTAAATTTTTTTAGATAATCTTAGTCATAAGAAACAGTATAGTGTAGTAAAGAAAGAACGTATACTAGTATATCTATACATGAAGACGAGGATCAGATTTTTGAGGTTACAGAAGTTGCCAAGAGCCTTCTAGTTATTTGTTGCATTGTAAATTAACGTGGATCAGTGTTCATTTGAGATCAAAAGGAAGATGACGCAGTAGTAGAGTACGTCGGCTCTCGTGTAAACATAAAACATAGTATAAAACAGTGGTGTTTCTCTCTCGACGGTGTAACTGTGTAAAAGGATAAAAAAGGATTTCATAATGATCTAAACTCTATTTTTAGTGAATGTGCGTATATTTTCGAACTAATAACAAAACTCGGTACAGAGAGCAAAGTTGACGATTTCGCCTCCAAATTCGAACTACCGACTACGCGGCTAGCCCTCAGCCTATCCACGCCGCTGTAGTCGACGAATTCTGGAAAAAATATCCGCTTTTCCTATTTCCTATATCCAGATGACGAAATGCACGCACACATGCGCCTTTCGAAGAGCTCATACAGAAATTCGCTTTTCTAAGGAAAAACCTGGCGACATCGAGACTCGCGTTAACTCTTGTTTGGTATTGAAATTAGCTTTAAAAATGTCAAGTGTTAAACTTTAGCAAGTGAGTCAGAATCAGTTGACTAGTAGGCATAAAAGTAAGATGGTTGCACTTTTCAAAATTATTAATTAATAAAGATAATTAACGGAGTATTAATTTTAATGTGCTAATTTGAAAAATGATTTTCCTCACATCTGCACGGAAAGTACTCCCGGGCGCCTAGAGAGATTTTGTTATAACCCACCCACAGGCTCTCTCGCAAAAGCCTCTGAACAGGCGCAACTCGGCACATTGCCACGACAGCGCACCACGCCAGTAGTTCCGCGCTCGGCCGCCAGGCGACTACGCCAACAGTTTGTGCTGCCCATAGTAGGAGTGCGTCCTGGAAGGGGATATAGAGGCGCCGGGCCCGGCGCAAAGTCATCTCTCCCTCTCCGCTCAGATCCCGTATCTGGTATTGAGCGCTCGTGCTAGGCAACTTACGCAGCTACCAAGAACACGGAAATAAATCTGATTTTTGTTGTACTTGTTGAGGTTATCTCGTTGAATAAAGAGACAGTGTTGAGTATAAAGATTTCTATATTTGAATTACATGCACTAATGACACTATGCGACCTGGATACTCGGGGGAATGTTAATCCGGGACGCTCCTTTTCCCACTCGCCACTATCATAAGAACTACAATAAAACAATATTCCTCTAGATGTACTGTTTTTCCCAGAAGAATGTATTGCTTCAACAGTAATAATAATTACTTTGTAATTATTTCTACTCCCTCTCCTTCTCGCATGCCGATACCATCCTACGCAGCCCTGCGGGCCGAGCTAGAGCTCACTCGGTACTATCTCACTCAAGCCCATAGGACGAGAGTTACGGAACGACGACGTCGCTCTCCCTTAAGAGTCGACGCCGCTACCCAGACCGAGCCGGCGACCGCCCACCAGGACCGCAGCACGCAAGTGGACTGGTCTTCCCTCGTCTCTCCTGCGCATCAGTCAATGCCGCCTACTCCAGAGTCCGCAGCCGACATCCACAGCATCGAATGGCCAGGACACCCGGAATTGTTGGATGTACCAGCCCGCCCTGCTTCTCCAGGCTTCAGAGTTTTCTTGGCGCCCAAGCCAGCGGCTTCGCCATCAACAGCCTCTCAGCAGCTGTGCATCATCAGCCGAAGGATAGCGGCAAAGCAGGCCACCTGGCCGAAGCTCCGTCAGGTCCTGCTGATCTCTCCGACCAAGCAAAAACCGTCGCCTTCTCCAGTCGTGAGGAAGCGGACCCGCGCGCAGAAACCGGGGATCACAAAGCCGAGGATCGTTCGCAGCAAACTCCTCAAAGCTCCGCTAGGCCTTCCACTGAGGAAGAAGTTGGCTCGCGCTCATTCCCCTCCGGTGTCTTCGGCCGAAAAGAGGTCCCTTCCCCACCCCATAATTGAGGGAGCAATTGATCTGACAATCGTTGACTAAAGCGCCCCGCGCCTCTTAGTCATTTTTGAGTGGACCGATCCCTGTTTGGGATTGGCCACGTAATAAATACAAACATAAAGCTCCTCGGAGCCCCCATCTTCCCCCTCAACAATAACTGGGTGGTGTAGCATTCACCGGGTTGGGCGGCCCTCCCTCGTCCAGACTCGCTCCCAGAGTCGACCTGGAGAGGTCCGAGCTGTGTCCGCTCTCTAGGCAACGCAGAAGCCTTGATGAGGCCTTGGCAGCAACCCCAGAGGTATCACCACGGGCAACACCAGCTTACCACATCCGTGCCCTCGAACAGATGGCCCAGCGGCTTCGCACCGAGCGTAACTCAGGGCGCTCCACCGACCTCTCCGCGCTCGCCAGCACTCGCTCTCCCTGCACTCTTGCAGACCGCCTAGGTTGAGTAGTGCCCAACGAGGAGCCAGACTTCAGGCTTCGCCGAGAGAGCACTCTCGCTCTTCTCCTCCAACAGGCACGCATACATCAATTTATGTATTTACCGTTCTGGTACGAAGAATAATATAACATCGGGAGGAACATGTGAACTCTCCTAGCGCGTCGCTTGAACGCTAAATTCTGTAGTTTTCAATTTGCGCTGGTGGTGCGTATAAGAAAATCCATTAATAAAGTGTATTTTCCCCGAGTGCTCAAGTATTTTATTATGAGTAATACAACACCGAAAAGTAAATGCACAGCCCACGGCTGGGCATAGCGCAGCGCGTTGCGGCTGCCAAAATGATTATTTATAAAACTATTTCTTTTTTTCTCGATAGGTAGCTTTCGCATAGGAATCTTTTATGACTTTAAATATAGGAATCTTTTATGACTATAAAACTATTTCTTTTTTTCTTGATAGGTAGCTTTCGCATAGGAATCTTTAATGACGATGTGTTGAAACTGGAAGCTCGTTGCCGTGGCAGTCCTCTCGCCAAATCGTCCTCATCGTTGCTTCCTTTCTCGTAGTCGGAGGTGCGTCTGCGCTGTGGTGGCCTCTCCACCCTTGGCCTCGTCGTCCTCCTGATCGTTCTGATGATAGTCTCGATCCACGCTCAACACTCTCTCTCTCTCTTGGTCCTTTCTTCATGCGCTCTGCAATCTGGTAATCGTCCGACTGCCTCGGGAGCTGGCGAGTGACTCTTGGCAGGCGCGTGCCCGACCTCCCCTACTTTTTCGGGCCACTAAAAGCTGTGCA
This sequence comes from Muscidifurax raptorellus, assembly GCA_020010945.3. Taxonomy (NCBI): domain Eukaryota; kingdom Metazoa; phylum Arthropoda; class Insecta; order Hymenoptera; family Pteromalidae; genus Muscidifurax; species Muscidifurax raptorellus. The sequence goes on from JAHUUD020000008.1 coordinate 147,143, forward strand.
TTGATTGGTGGCCCGCGATACAAGATCGCACCCGATTGGCTCTCTCCTCCGTTCGCGACGTCGCGTTTTCTCGATTTCACGGAATGTCGGCCTCACCTCGCTCGGCTTGGGAATTCGTCGAACTCTTGCTTCTCTGAAAACAGCGCGGCTTCTCGCGAGCTGATCGGCGATCGTTGTCACATGTCAGGGAATCTGCCGCGTCGAAGCTGATTTTCGGCGCGACTGCGACGTCACACGTCGCAATCAGCATAACAAATTGTAAACAAACACAAGAAGAGCAGTCAACAAGATATTTTTTAGATGATCTCATTAACGCCAGTCGTTGCGGCGAGAATACAGTCTGTATAATAAGAAAACGGCAAATATGAGGAGACAAATTAAGAAGAGTGTGAGCCGGCGCGAATCAATACAAATATAATTCAGGGAAAAAGGAAATAAGCTCCTCCAGGTGGCACATAGGTGATAGGTCGTGTATTCTGGTGCTCCTCCGTTTTTACCGATTTATAATAATTATTTATGTTTATCACCGGAAATAAGTGCCTGACGTATTCCTGAACCTCTCAGTTGCAATTGGTGTTAATCGCTGAGAGTTTACCGTCAAGTATCGCCGAGATATTCGTGGATCTCTTTGCCACCATGTTCGGCCTCGTGCCAGTACGCCTACAGCCTGCGAGTCGTGGCTGATTGCGTCACTCCGCCGGCTGTGGCGGAGCGGAGTTGTGGAGTCGCCCAGGAGGGTGTTGCAGTGAACCGGGTTGTCGCCGTGAGACTAGTGCATTTGAGTGCATTCTTGTGCACCTGGGAGGAGGCAGGTTTTACGGGGTCGCAGTGTGGAGTCCGCCACCTTTTGTTGTGCGTGCTCTGTCTGTCTCTCTCTCTCTCTTTCTCTCTCTCTTACTCGCTCCCGTTGATTTGGGCTGCGGGTTCTTGGTGCGGCTATTAGAGCCTCGTTTCCCCTGGTGCAGTGGTTGAACTCGGGGCGGCTGCCTGCGGCGAGGGAATTTCCGCCAGGGCCGTTTTCATTCAGCATGAGTTATCTTTGTCCTGAGTGGGCTGCTGCTCGCTCCGAGCCCCGCCGGTTACCTGGGCTACTGCTGTGCCAAGTTCGCATCGGACCTGTGTCGTGGTTTTGACCGGTGCTAGACTCTCGCTGTAGACGTGACTTTGACTTTACGTGACTGTTATAGTGTGGTGGTGGCAGTTTTGTAGCTGATGTTGGGAGTCGAATGTGATTTTGCTTGCTGACATGCGCGATCACTGTCGACCGTCTTGTGCTGCTGTGCGTTGTCGGAGTTTCGATTCTGCTGTGTGTGTCCTGCGGTTGGGCTTGTGTGGCGTTGCGGCTGGTGTTGCTGCCTTATTTGCCTTGACTATGGCTGAACGCAATAGCAGCTCTTCTGTATTTTCTCTTGGCAGAGGTGACGGGCAGCAGAAGAGTTTTGATGACTCGCTGGTTGTAAAGCGCAGGCCCCCTGCGAGGCAGAGTGGGGCTCTAATTATGTCTTGCGACCATGGTGAGTGTGACCGTTTTGGTAGAGGAGAGCTTCATTGCATGGAGTGCCACAGACTCTACCATGTGGATTGTGCGGGGCGTGAGGGATACACTAAGTGTAGTGAAAGTGCCGACGATATTATTTGCGGCAGTTGTCCGCCTGCTCCGGTCTTCTTCTTCGACGATTCGAAATCGTCTTCTTCGAATGAGGTTCAGTCCCCGGCTCGGCTCGCAGTGAGTATATCGGCGCGATAAAATGGTCAGCAGATTCGACCCTCGCCTAGCTCTGAGGGCGCTGCTGCTGCTGCAGTCGAGGTCGAGTTGCCTGCACCACAAGATCTTCGCTCTCTTCAAGAGAATCTTGCCACCCTTTTCAGGATCGGGATGACTGAGTTGCGTAAGTCGGTCGGCTCAGTAAAGCGTCAGATGTGTGGTGTCGATAACCAACTAACGACTTACAGCGCGGATATAGCGACCATCAAAGAGAACTTCGTTTCCTGGGAGGTCAGACTCAAGAGGCTTGAGAATGAGTCCGCGGCGCGCAACACTGCTGCTGGTGGATCCGGCCCTTCCTCTGCTCATACGTCGGGCAGCTCGGCGGATTCCGAATTCAATGCTGAACTCCGTGACCAAATGTACCGTTCAATTCGTTTCAATTCGTTTCGTTCAATGTGCTGCTATACAACTTACCTACCAGCGAGTCAGATCTCCAAGCCGTGAGAGATTGTTTGGTCAAGATTTCAAACCTGGATCTCAGCAGGATTCATGTTAGGAGGTTCGCGAGGCCCACGGTTCGAAGCGAGTTTCCGCCCGTCATCATTAGATTTGGAACCAACCACGAGGTTATTAGCTTCATTACTTATAGGAAAATGTTGCCCAAAGGTATCACTGCAGCCGCTGATCTTACGCCGGCCCAGCGGGCTCGTCGTCGCCATTTGCTGGAGGAGGCCAACAGACACAACCGGCTTCACCCGGACCAGCCTAAGGCTGTGAAATTTGTTAGGGGAAGCCTGGCTCTTATTGGTGCCGGCAGAACGCAGCAGCCATTTCCTGCGAACTCCAACTCATAACGCTGTAGCGAGGGACGCCAAGCTCTACTTGTACTACCAAAACGTCCATTCACTGATTAATAAGTTATCATATCTTCGCACTAATCTTCTTCAAATGACTTATTTACCAAATTTCATCGTTTTCACAGAGACTTGGCTGCAACCTTCGATATTGTCCGGCGAACTCGGCCTTGCAGGCTATCATGTGTATAGGAGAGATCGTAATCTGAAGGTCCTGGGAGTGTCGAGAGGTGGTGGAGTACTTATTGCGGTAAGGAAACACCTGAATGCAACAATTTTAACCGTTGACTCCACTCTGGAGGTGTTGTTTATTAAGATTTCCCTGCCAGGCTCTAAGTTAATACTTGGAACCGTCTATTTCCAGCCCAATTCTGATGCTGGGTCGTACCTGGAACTAGCTAACACGATAGAGGCGGTCGCTGATGCTAACAGGGACTATCAGCTTATCATGACTGGTGACTACAATCTCCCGTCTTTGTCTGGAGCTCCAATCCACTTCAGTTCTCTCAAAGTGGATATATTGATCCTATGCATCGATCGAGCGCTGTCTTCGTCAGGGACTGTCTCTCTGTTCTGGAGTCTATGCAGCATTTCCCGCCGCACCCTGATAAGGGATACTCGTTGGACCTGCTCTTCGTCTCTCCAGGACTTCTCAAGACTTTAGATCTTCAGAATCGGCTACTCTCCAATGATGGTCATCATGTGCCGGGTTACTTTGAACTGAATCGGTCGTGTGCGTGTGATTCCGTCCGTATTTGTAAACGTAATTTTTATTCTGCTGACTATGAAGTCATTCCGAACCATCTTATGGACGTGAATTGGGACTCGATTTTATCCTCAGACTGCTTGGACAGTAATCTAGAGAGTTTTTATTCGGGGATTAATAATTGTATTGTGAATCATGTGCCATTGTCTCGATCAAGTCCCACTTCATATCCTGTATGGTATGATCGTGAACTAATTGAGTCTGTAAAATTAAAGAAATTAGCGCATTTATTGTGGAAGGTGGGCGGCGTCACTCGTGATTACATTGAGTTTAAAAGACTTAGAGCTAAGTGCATTCGTCTGTCCCGCTGTAAATACCGTGAGCACATACGCTCTGTTGAATCTAGTCTTAAAGGAAATATTGAAGGGTTCTGGCCGTTCGTTCGGAATTTAAACAGGGATTCCGATATTCCTGTTGACACGTTCTTCGAAGGGAGTGGGGCCTCCGGTGAGTCTGAAACGGCCAGTTTATTTTCGCAGTGCTCCGACGCGGTTTACGACGGCCAGGTGGCTGACCCGCTAAGTCGCACGGACTCAGGAATGACTGATTTTTGACGCCTTTTTAACCAATATTTTATCTCTGAAACTACTTGTTATCATTTCTGACAGTCAACACGGCTTCCTGCCGGGTCTTTCTACTCTAACAAATCTTCTTATTTTCAATGAGTTTATATCTGAATCGTTAGAGAAATCGTATCAAGTTGACTCGGTTCAAGCTTCTCAAAGGCCTTTGATAAGGTTGACCATGGCAGGTTGCTTTCTAAATTTTGGAATGCTAGTGTTAGGGGCCATGTTTTTGATTTAGTTTCTTCTTATTTAACTGATCGTTATCAGGGAGTACGCATTAGTAATTGTATCTCTCCTCTTGTGCGAGTGTCGTCTGGCGTGCCGCAGGGATCGCATTTGGGACCTTTATTATTTTGTATTTACATAAATGACCTTGTGAGCCGCATCCAATTTGCGAAAATACTACTGTACGTCGATGACGTCAAACTGTATGTACGTATCCAGAATGCTGAGGACGCGGCGAGACTCAATGCTGACCTTGAGCCCTTGGGAGACTGGGCGAGTGAGAATGGCCTCCGGCTTAATTTATCCAAATGCCAGGGGGTCTACCATCGAGCGTGTTGACGTTGTTCGTGACCTGGGGTCCTTTATGACTCTCAGATGACCTTCTCCAGCCACATTGATGCGGTGATCTCGAAGTGCCGTGGGTTGATCTGATTTATTAAGCGAACTACCATTGATTTTTCCGACATCTCCGCTATTATCCACCTCTACAGAGCTCTAGTCTTGCCTCATTTTATTTATTATTCACAAATTTGGTCTCCTTTCACACAGGTGGCGGCTCTTGCTTTGGAAAAGGTTCAGCATCTATTTCTCCGTTTCATAGCATACAAGTCCGGTCACCCCATGGCACCTATCGATCACGACTACACACTTATCGCGTCTTAATTTGGTATTCAGACGATTAGTTCTACCCATCGTTATCATGACGGTGTCCTCGCTTTCAAGATGCTTCGCAAAGAGCATATCTGTGATACCGTCTCTAGCCTTTTTTCGTGTAGACATCTCAACTATAATCAAAGTGATCACTACGATAACGTCTAATCGTTATATAGTTTTAAGATTGATCTGCGAGGACTTGTATCGACATTTTGATTTTTACTATGTTATTTCGCTTACCGTTTTTATTCACTTAGGTTTTTACAATCTACTTCGCTATTTATTAAAATTTGTAATTTTCTACTCTGTTATCGACCTATGGTCGCTTGTAAGGGGCAGCAATGCCCGTTAACGAATAATAAATAAATAAATGAATAAATAAGAGACCGACTATAATAGATGCTCCGAGCACTTTTCTTCTACGCAAGAAGAGGAGACAAGTGGTGGTTTCACGCTCGTGACATAGGAGGAAAGTCAAACGAGAGCAACGGGAGAGCTTTTCAAGAGGTTGATTAAAAAACGTGGAAGCAATAAAATGCGATATTCACGACCTGTCTCCACTAAAATTAGGGAGAGAAAAATTAGATAGCTCCAAATATGGAAAACGTAGCCTGCAGTTAAAGACATGGAGCAAAGGAGTTTTCATAAAGTAACCAAGCAAAACGTTACTCTGCCCGTCGCCAGACCAGACCAGAATCGACTGGATCATATTTAATCGAGAATCAGCGCACTAATATCCAAAGCCGCACATTAGGACTCGAGCTGAGCCCATCAGCTAAAAAGAGACAGAGGCAAGCAAGGAAGTTGACCCTACGAATGAGACGCATTACAGACCGAAAGAAAGCCCGACACATGTAAGAGTCCCGCCGCTCGTACAAATTCAAAGACACCGAGAGGGTAGGGCCGTCGCATCCCCGAGCATTTGGCCGGCTTGATTGAACCACTTCGCGAGGCTACGAGGCGCCAAGATCGACAGCTGCTACTTCCGGAGAACTTTCACACGTACACGTACTTATACTCACAAAAAATTGATATTTTCGCATTAGTAAAAAGTGATTTCGTCTCCGGCACCCTTCCCCGGAAGGCAGTGACCGCATGTGCAGTAGCCAAAAGTTATTATTATTGATATTATTATTATTATAAAAGGTAAGAACTGAACATCACCAAAATAATATATATATATTGAGGATTGGCAAGATGGCCGCGGCAAGCAGTGGCTCGCAGCGTAGTCTAAAAGAAAATGTGCTTAAAATTAATAACAAACAAAAAGTTAAGTCAGTGGTGTGTATAGTGTGTGATAAGGTGTATCAAACTAGTGATTTTGAAAAAATAGAAAAAGCCATAAGATTAAGTGCAGCGCTAGGAATCTGTCCTGAACATGAGGAACTCGACCTAACCTCAAAAGATAATACAAAAACGCTAAGTAATGATGCGAGGCTCATAATCGCTAGAGTCAAGGCCTTTGAAAAACAAAAAATAAGAAAGCAAATACTAGAAGAATTCGATAATAATCTACTTAACGAAGGTGATCAAGAACTAATAGGAGACAACATCAAACGTGAAAATGCTTTACTGAGAGAATTGAATAAAGAATTAAAAGAAAAAAATGACTTATTGAAACAATTACTAGACAAAGAAAGAAATGAACTGCCAATGGTTAAAAGTAAAACGTATGCTGATGTTATCTCAAATAATAAAAATAATAGTAAGCCTAAACGTATACCTAGTATTATAATAAATAATAAATCTGAAGAGGAAACCATTGACGATATAAATCAATTGGTATCGCACTACTTGATAAAAGACAAATCAATTCAAACTAAAAAAGTAGTCAAGAAAAAAGATGAAATAATTATAAACTGTTTAAATGAGGAAAGTGTAGGCAAAGCTCATAAATTACTACAAAGTAAGCTGTCAAAATTATGTGATGTCAATAAGGAACAGGTTAATAATCCTAAAGTAAAAGTTGTAGGAATAAACAATTTGGAAAATATGGATGATAAAAATATGGAAAATGACATCAATGAAAGGAACTTTGGAAATTTTAAAAAGAAATGTGTTGTTCTGACTTCCTACAAGAATAACAAAACGAATCTGCAAACAGTGATTCTAGAAATGCCAGCCGAAACATACCAACACATCAGAGAGAACAGTAATAGGATATTTGTAGGTTATCAAAGCTGCAGAGTGTATGATTACTGTAACATTAAACCATGCTTTAATTGTGGCAGGTATGGACACAGTGGCAGCAAATGTAAAAATAATTCTATATGCCTAAGGTGTGCTGGTGATCATAAAACTAAAGACTGTCAAGTAAATAAATTAAAATGTGCAAATTGTGATTATAGTAATGAGAGATATAAAACAAATTTCAGTGTTGAACATATGGCAACAGATAGCCACGAATGCAAAATTCTGCAATCTAAGATCAGAAAGTTCATCGACTTTACCGATTATACGACGCAGCCTGCATTACCAAGATATATCGGCAATGCAGTGAGAACATCGGACAAAGGTGTCGTGGCTAAAACTTCTGGAATATCGTCAACGTCACTCCAATCAATCAACGTGAATATAGCAGCAAGACTAAGAAGCAAGAAGCAATAGTAATGGATCAAGACATCAATTTTGAAGAGATAAGCAAGTTTGAATTGGAAATAGACGATATCAAAAAACTTAATAAAGCAATAATGAAAAAAAAGAACGTAATGTTGTGTGTGAATATAAGGAGTTTGAATGCAAATTTTGAAAAGCTGGAAGTGTTCATTGAATGTTTAGTAAGAAAACCATGTATAATTGTATGTACGGAAACGTGGAAATTGCAACATTCTCAATATTATCAACTGCAAGGTTATGAAAGTTGTTACAATGAAAGTTATATAAATAAGGCGGACGGCGTCATGATATATATAAAAAAAAATATTTATTATAATACTAGAATAGATGTTGTTGATAGATTGAGTGTTGTAAGTACTGACATTAAACTTATGTCCGGAGAGGCAATAAGAATATCTGCCATATATAGGTGCCATGATATACCAAAATCTGAATTTGTAAATAGTGTCAAAAAGTTTTTAGCAAAAAATAGAAATATTAATAACCACTGCATTTTTGGAGATTTTAATATAGATATATTAGAAAATAATATGGTAAATAATGAAATGAGTGAAAAAATAATTAGTCAGGAATTTTTAATGAATTATCTAGAACTTGAATATATACCATACTTTAGAGGAATTACACGACCCTCAGTAAATAATGAAAATGGCACGTGCATTGACAACTGTTTCGCTAAAACTAAAACCATAAATATTGATTCTTTTAAATTGAATAATCCGTTTAACGATCACTATCCATTAGTCATAAGTGTTAATGAGAACACACTACAGAAAGATGGCGAAAAGGATAACAAATACATAAATTACAGGAAACTAAAAAAGTATGCTGAAAAACTGGATTGGCAATCATTGCTGACCAAACAAGATCCCAATGAAGCAGTGGATATTATGATACAGATGTCACATAACTGCCTTGAAAATGCTACATGTTGCAAAAAAAACAATAGAAAAAATAAAGGTACACTGCCGAGAAAAAACTGGATAACTAAAGCTATCCAAGTGTCATGCGGTACTAAAGAAAATATGTATAATCTATGGAAAAAGAACCCAACTAACTTAGTTTTAAAAAATGAATACAAAAATTACGAAAAAATTTTGAATAAAGTTATAAAAGATGCGAAATACAAATTTGAGAATAGTGAAATAAAAAAAAATATTGGCAATCCAAGACAGTTATGGAGTATTATCAACACAAAGATTGGCAAAAAATCTCAAAAAAACAAGTCACTTGATTACCTAATAGTAAATGGTCAAAAGGTTGAAGACAAATATACTATAGCTAATCACATGAATAATTATTTTTGTAAAATAGGTATTGATTTAAGTAATAAGATTCAAAATTTAGATACAGAACTAAAACCCCCAGATAAAAATAATAAATCAATTTTCATCTACCCTACTAACAATTTTGAGATTATGAAAACTATTAATTCGCTGAAAAATAAAACTGGAGGTGTTGATAATATTAATGCTAAAACAATTAAGACAATTGCAAATTATATTGCGGAACCATTGACACATATTTTTAATATGTGTATACAACAAGCCACGTGGCCAAACGCTTTAAAACAAGCGGACATAGTTCCTATATACAAGGCTGGTGATAGTTCCTGTGTATCAAATTACAGGCCGATATCGCTGATATCAAATATAGCCAAGATCTTTGAAAAAATATTATATAATAGATTGTTTAATTTCCTAATGGAATGTAATATTATATCTGATAAACAATTTGGCTTTGTTAAAAATAGAGGAACTACGGATGCTTTAAATTACATCTCAAACATTATATATAATAATATAGACAAAAGTACTCCGATAATAACTACATTCTTGGATTTAGCAAAAGCTTTTGACACAGTAGATCACAAGAAACTTTTAGATAAATTAGATAGGTATGGAATAAGAGGTAGTGCTTTTGACTTAATAAATAGCTATCTCTCAGGTAGAAAACAATGTGTGAAAATCCAAGACTGTAAAAGTGAATATAAAGATATAACTATTGGTGTCCCGCAAGGGACCATATTAGGACCATTATTTTTCATACTTTATGTTAACGACCTACTGAGGGATATGCAGAATGATACAATTGTGTCTTATGCCGATGACACTGTTATCATTGCTAGTGATAGCACGTGGTCTTCTGCCCAGGACAAAATGAACAAATATCTTAGCGATGTAGCAAAGTGGCTTACTGTAAATAAATTATCTCTAAATGTTAAAAAAACGGTTTATATTGCCTATGGCAGCTACTGTGATAGTGTCCCGGACACTCTAAATATAGAGATAGGAAATACTAAAATAGAAAGAGTAGAAAGCCATAAATATTTGGGATTAATTTTTGATTATAACATGAAATGGGATAAACATGTTGATTATATAGTAAAAAAAACAAAATATTTAATTTTTATTTTTGCGAAAATAAAAAAAAGAATGGATAACAAAACATTAATGATGATGTATTATGCTTTTTTCCAAAGTTTAACTAACTACGGCATAATAGCCTGGGGAGGAGCGTACAATAATTGTTTAAATTTGATACAAGGAATACAGAAGAAACTATTAAAAATTATAAACAGGGATCAGTTTCAAATACAAGACCCTCCTCTTACTGTAAGGCAACTTTTCCAATTGGAAGCTATTACATATCATTACCATAGTTTAAGAGAAAAATATAGCATAAGTTCTAGCAATACTAGGAATAAGAGTATACAATTACCAAAAAATAAGAAAGCTGTGAACAGAAAAAACAGCTATTTCGTAGCTGTAAAAGTGTACAACACTTTAACGAATGATCTTAAAACTCTAAGAGGTAACAAAATCGCAATTAAGAAAAGACTAAAAAAGTTTATAAGAGAAAATTATAGATAGCGTTATTTGAAAATTGTATGCATCGTTACTTAACTTACACAGGAATTTATTAAAAAGATTATCAAAAAGATGCTGTATCATCTTTTTGTTATTTTTTAGATTAAGTTTTAGATTCTAAGATTATATGTACCATACCTATGTACAGGCAACTAAGTTTGTCTCTATAGGATGCTTTGATAAGCATATGTATATGGTCAATAAAATAAAAATAAAAAAAAAAAAAATATATATGACTTACGAGATCCGTAACGATTACATAAAGCTTGTAATGGTTCGGTTTTATACCAGGATAGGAAAACAGGATCCAAGGAGCAATAGTAAGTTTATGAGTTCAAGTATCTCGTATATATTTTCTGTATTCAATTTCTAATGTTGATATTCGGCCAGTAATTATGCTCACAGATATAAAACTATCTCGTTACTAGAAAGGAAAGAGAGAATAGAGAATAATCCTCTCTCTAGCGCGTTCGGCGCAGACTATCGACTTTGATTTACCGCGAGCAGCAGATCAATTCCCCCATCTCCTTTCCGCCATTCACTCAATAAACGTTCGCAGACGTCTTCATTTCTCCTTTGCTCTCGCTCTTTCTCTCATTATACTGCGCACGCATTTAATTTCCCTTATTTTCTCTTTATACATACAGCTAATACTTCCTCGCGCATCTCTTTAATATACAGGGTGTCCCATTTTAAAACCACCAACCAAAAATCTCTCAACCAAAGCATTTTAGAGAAAAATTTTTTTAAATAAAAGTTGTCAGTTTTCAAGGGGGACACACAACGATGTCCTTGACCTTGACTTCGACATTGACCTTCATCATTATTTTAAGGTCAAATTGATTTTTTTAAATGGAAACCCACATTTTTTATACCGGAAATGGAAAGAGCGGAAAATTCTACGTCCGACTATGATCCTGACCTCTACCCTTGACCTTGACTTGACTTGACCTTGACCTTCAGGGTCAATATGAGGTCAAATCGATTTTTTTATGTTAATCTTTAGTTTCATTTCCTATTCCGATAGTGGAAAAAATTCTAAGTATCAAATGATATTTAACAATTTCTACCCACTGACTTTTCTAAGGTTGAATAAAAGGGCTTACACCGCATAGCAAGGAAGCTTCCTTGCTATGTGAGCACCATACTTTTTGCACCATCCAGAGATAACGGCGTGGACGTAGTAAGTTCTGTTTCCATTGGCATACTGAATTATCGTGAGTCCGCTTGTCTCAAACCTTGGAGATGCTACATTAACGTGAATCCTTTTGCCGCTCACTACTGTAACTATTAAGATTTTTAGTCTCGCAGCGAATGTCTAAAGTGGCTGTCATTTACTGGAAGGCAAAAATTTATCTCCACTTTGGGAATGTCGTGTGATCAATAAAATAAGGGTTTCCATTTCAAAAGATCGTTTTGACCTTATATTGACCCTGAAGGTCAAGGTCAGGGTTAAGGTCAAGAAAATCACCAACCTTTTTGGAAAATTTTGGTGGAAAAGAGGTTGTTTCGATGGCAGCCATGTTTAATTTGGGTATGCAACTATTTTACAAATTTTTTAACTCGAAAATTCCTGTATTTTTTAAAACTGTTTATAACTTTTTAATAACAATTTTTTCGACAATTTTGATACTGGATTCAGAAAGAACATGAAATTTTACGTTAGAAATGGCTACTCAACTATTATTTGAATTTTGAATTTGAAGTAGATGCTGTACACGACTGAAAGTATTGTCAAAAGATGGTCACTTTGGGCGTTAATAGGTTAATACGTCATCGTGCGCGCGAGATTTTCTTGTTTTTCTATCCCTTTTCGATAAATTCAGCGCAGCCTCGATTATAGTCAGTAAACGATTATGTAGCTTTTGCATTCGGCCACTATAACGGACTCGTTCGATTCTTGCTGGAGAACTTTCATTTCGGCTTCGATCTCATCCGCGATTCATAAATTTCCTTAGTGTAGGGCTAGATCTTTTAATAATCTTTTTACTGACGGGCAGGCTGTTACGCGCGCGCCGTAGCCTTCGGCTGCTCGGCCTTTTATAGTTTGCTTTGCAAGTGCATGAGAATGTAATCCTCATAACCGTGCCCCAATTCTCCGAGGATTGAGCGGATCGTGTCCCAGAATGCTTTTAGTTCGTGCGGTTCGGCAAGGTGTGTCTCAATCTGAGTCTGTTCCTACCAAAATCGCTATCACTTTATGATTCGGATTCGTTGCTGCTAGGTACGCTTGGGTCGCTAGGCTCGCTGTAATTGCTGGACTCGTCAGAAGATTTGCTGTCCAACGGCCAAGGGTTGCCGCGGTGTTTGTGTTTTCGGTTGCTGTAGCTATTTCGCGATGCGTCTCGTCCGCGATTTCGGGGGCGTTTATTTTTGTGGCTTCTCTTTCTTGAGTCTCTGCCCGAATCACTGTCTGCCGTTCGGTGATTCATCCGATTCTCGATTTTCCAGACTTGTTAGAGTAGACTGTTTACTTTTCCCTGATTTGCCTAATTTATATTTTTCCGAGGTTTTGCCGCTCCGTCGCGAGTTGCGGCTTCTGTACCTATTAGTCGGTCACGCGCGTGCGTGCGTTTCTTCGTCGCTCGAGGTGTCGATTAACCGCGCTACTCTCTTTTCCTGACCGCTGTTATTGGCATGATCTGATGGCCGCTAAGCTGATGAGATGATCTTTTGCATGTTTATATTTTTTTTTTTATGCATTACCGGCGCAGCCTTTCGGCCCAGCTACCGGGGGCCTTCCACCACCTCTGTGAGGAAGTTGAGCCCAATCCTATCCTTATTACTTTATTATCCAGTCTTATTCCTTTCTACATTTATACCTCCCTGGAAGATTTTTCAGGTGAGGACATATTTTCAGCCACGCACCTTGTTGGTTAAGCCAACACTCTCTGTCCTCGAGAGGACATCGGGTCCGCCTTCCAGTGTAGGCCTCTCCGAAGAAGGTCCGTATTTACGGAGCCAGCTCCCCGCCGGTAACGTCGGGTTTCGCATTTGCCCAGGTGTAATCCTGTGAGGCAGGGAAAACCCGAAATTACACTGACGGAAAATTCCGGGGAAAAACCTGCCTCGAAACAGCCGGTGTCTAGAATTCTTTTCCCGTTGAAAAACACTCCGAAAAAATCCGAGTGATCTCACCGGGAATCGAACCCTCGACCCCTAGAATGACGTTGTTTTTGTGCCTGGCACGCTAATCACTGAGCCAACGCCGCTCTCCTTTTGCATGTTTATTATCTCGCGTGTGTTTCTCGGCGGAGAGTGAGGTTTTCGCGACTGTGTGCCTTACAGACTTCGTCTATTGGCTTCAGTGTGCGATTTGCGCGATTTTCACGGAAATATTTTATTATTTTGAGCTCTTCGTTTGATAATTATATGGCCTCCGTATTTTCGATATTATTTACCGTAGGAAAGTGGTCTTTTGACCTACGTGTTTCCTTGTACTGTGCGCGTTCTAAGTTCGGCAGAGGATTATTTTCTGCTGTATTCTGTTCAACCTTTCGCGCGCGGCCTGTGGCATTCTACTAATTGCGTTTGTGCTTTTACTTGTTGCGTTTAAATTTAGATTACTTATTCTCTCGTTTATATTCTCGAGTTGATATTGGGTCGCGGAGATGTCTGGTAGCGCGCACGAACCTTCTGCGTTAATATCGAATATGCTACTGATTTGCTGTTTGCTTTTATCGCCGCTCGTTTCGCTTGCCAGTTTGGGGAACTCGTATTGTTTCGGTATTTGGTCTAACGGGTATAGCCGATTTTTTCTAGCCTCGAGCCATGTTTCGACCTGCCTGAGTTCGTTCGATTCGGCTTCTTCGTCGGATGATGCCGAGATACCCTCGTATTCGCGGCGGAACCGTAATGCTTTACGCGTGGGGGATGATAGCTTTTGTTTAATTCTAAATATTTTGCGTGCTTATTATTAAATATTTTCCTTTGCTTTGGATCCCATTCCGGCTCGCTTAGAGATCCGCTCTCTTTCGTGTTACTATTAGATTTCTTTGTTGTCCCTGTCATAATGTTAAATAAATCCGAAGGAGCCGTTGGGGAAGCGACGGATACTAGATATGTTCGTATGTTTTTAAAGGAACTTCTTTACTTATTTCCGAGTGATTCGAACCGAAATTTGCGTGACATAAAGACGCGAGCCAAGCTGATGTAACAGAATAGACTTACAGTAGATTGATCGAAATGCTGACTGCGGCGGTGATGAACTGCTAGTCCTGTTTTTTGTCCTCATGAGTGCCCGAGTCCACAAGGGATGCCACGTATTACAAAAAGGAGGGTGGTACTCGGGTGATGGACAAGAAGAGCAACTCAATAGTAGTTCTGGTTTATTATCTATATATTATTAGCAGAGAGAGGAGCTCCTAATCTGGCGAGTGTCGTCGGCGATCTGCCGGTCCGCTGGCCGGTGACAGTTCGCATATGCGGCCTGTTCCGTGCAAAGGTGCTGCATCGGCAACTTTGGGCCGCTCGGCAGTCCGCAGGTGTACGGTACTGTGCCACGGGCTTACACCCGTGACATAACATAACATTTTTTTACGTTTTGTTACATATACATGTCTTATACAAACCTAACAAACTCTAATTCTAATTACTTTCAGTACATTTGCGTACAGGACTATTTTTTTATTACGTGACATTTAGCATTTTTTACATTAATAACTTGCTGCTGTTAGCCCTATTATTTTGTATTCTAGGTGGTTTTTGGACAATTTCATGTCCGAGCTTCTTTTAATAATAATATAATTACTAATAATAATATGAAAAACATTATAATATAATAATATTATATTATTATCAATAAATTATGAAAAATATAATTTAAATTATTTATTTATTTGTTACGAATTTGTTAAAAATATGTTTAAATAGAAAATGCATACGTAATAATGGTAAACGTATTTTTAGTTTTTTTTGTTTGTCATTTGTTTATTAAACAATCAAGCAACTATGTATTTGGTAATATTTTCTGATTGTAAACAATGTGGCAATAAAAATTATGTAATCTTTTAAAAACTTGTATTTTTTCTACCTTCTAAATAGAGCACATAATACTGCCACGTCAAGATTGATTTGTTTTGTACTCCACAACACTATCAAAGTTGTCGGATAGTAGTTTTGGTTACGCACCAGATACAGTACCCTATAAAGGCCGCGTGTATCAGAATTTAAAAAATGGTGTCACTTCGACTCTTTACAACCTTTTTTCTTTTGTGAGCACATACTTCTGCGTGATATAGTCGATTTTACTCTTCAAATGCTGTCAATCCACCACCAATTTCAACATAAACAATCAACGCACCAAAATTTGTAACGTAAAAATAATATAAAAGTAACTGAGTCTCACTATTATTTGTGAAAATTTCGCTAGTTTATTTATGATTATATCCATGTTTGGTTTAAAAATATGAACGTTAGTCATCTTTTTTTTGGATTTACATAATCTACACGCAATATATGACCTGATTGCTTGGCAATAATCGAACGAGAATGATGATCCTAATAGAAAAAGTCGAGGCACGCGACAGTCCGAAGTACCTGAGAATTGCCATTATAGCATTTTGTACCTGAGATATCGATCTTCATAGTCCAGCCATTCTATACCGCCAATTCCATCGTAGAATGGATCGAAATTATAAAATTTTTCACAAAAAAGCGCGTTTTTTAAATACAATCTATAAAATGCTATAAAATTGTGAAAAAATCGTAGATGCAATGATCAGAATTATTGAAAAAATCAATCTTCAATTTCTAGATCACGTAAGTAGAGTTTGCATCAAATCGAAAATCAAGTTACACCATTTGAAAGTAGAAACTTCATCCTTTAATTTAAAAGAAATGGACCTCCTTACGATATTCTCTACCTGATATATCGATCTTCCAAATTTCGCCCTTTTTATTCGGAATTACATTTTGCCTTAATGTTGTTGCGGAGTGTATATAATAAATTACTGATTATCTACCTATGCACGCCCACCCATATAAATGTATGCACGTACACAATATGCACCCCCCCCCCCTCCCGCCCCACACACACACATACAAGAATGGATAACAGTGTGTTTAGTATTATTCTTGAATAAAAATTATATTTGATCCAACATGTGGAGTTTATATATCCTCAAACCAACTTCTGCCTTTAACAGTGCGCGAGGTTGTCTTGTCAGAGCAAGCCCTCATATCTTAGAATCCTGGTAACCAAAATGCCGCAAGGCTGTTTGTTACCCTACTTTTTCGTAATTTTGTTTTTATCATTGGGTTATAAGTTTGTTCTTTTTCTCGTCTGCTACATTATGACGAGAATTTTAAATTATTATCGAGTTTCTGATCTCATTAAATACAATATTAACTTCTAAAGTAAAGATGTCAAAAATAATTGAACACCAATAAAATTTACCTTCACTTTCTACATCGACAGGTCTTTTAACAGAGCTCCTTGTGCAATGTTGTACATCCATCTAAAAATCATAATAACATTTTTGTATATTTTATAAAATGACACATAAATACACACGTAAAAGCATATATAAATATATTATATAGTTGCAAACAAATTTAACATGGAATTCCCTCTGCTACCCTACCCCCCGTCCTCCTTTAGCCCAACTGCACTATCTCCACATTTCCTCCGTAGCCCATCCGTATGCCTCTCGCCATCCTCTTCCACTCCGTATAGTCTAGTGAAACTTTTTCATAATAATAAATTGTACATTGTCCAACAAGGGAGATTACAAGTTATTTCTAACGAGGGTGAAGCGTACTAATACTAATGGCGCACATAACAGCATAAAGGCAGCTGCTATGATTACACACGTATTAACAGGCGATTCTATTGATAGACTTCGAAAGACGTGAGTGTTTAAATTAAACTAAAGTGTAAAGATTTTAAAAACAGATACGTTTATTTCTCCTCCACGGAAAAATGAGAAATGATGCATATTTTCTCTAAAAAGAAATAATCTATTAAAGTTATTGAAATATGGTACATATTCTGTATGGAAAATTCTAGGTGTATCAAGTGGCGCGCTAGAATGCGTTAGCGCGCTAACGATTGTGTGAGGGGACGTACACTGTGGGCATTAAAGATGTGGACGTAAATCTGGCAACTGCGAACAACGCCGAAACTGTACGACGTTTTCGCATCTCTTTATTCGCGTTGAGCCATCGTCACATTATTAACACATCTACACCGGATTCGGAATCAGCGACCTCAAAAACATAAAGATATACTAGTATGGTTCCGGGAACAAGAACTTTTTTTTTGTGCCTGTGTTATCAATGCTTCGTTTTTGCGTTGACATATTTATTGAAAAAATACGAATGATAGTAATAAAAGTAAGAAAATTAAGAAAATATACAATATTAAAGCAAATAATCAGTTCAGTTATTTTTGAAGCAAAAGCTCAGTAACACAACTTGAAACCACTTAAAACTTCAAATAACCTTTTACTATCACAAAACAAGGAAAAACCATAAAGTTTGAGATTGCAAATAAACATCGTCTAAATCAATGTAAAGTTAATAAAATCGATACAACATTAATAGATTATTTAAAAGCCTATATATCGAAAATTAATCTTTATACCAAAGTTTAAAAAATGATGTATAAAGTAGAAGAAGAAGAGAACATTAAAGCGCAAGAAAATAATACCTACCTTGTAAAATAGTAATGTTATTAAGGGCGCCAAACACCTTTAAAACCTGAAATAAGAAATGATTTTTATAAAATAATTGTTAAAATAATTTTAACAGAAACTGTTTCTAGCTAAAATTATGTATAAAAACCTAATAATTAAAATTTGTTTACCTACCTTGACTATGATATAGGTCCATATCAAAACATACAGTGTACTATGACTTAGAGCACTGTTCGTAAGATTCCTGGTAGACCCATGGATGAAATAAGCTAAAAATTTGTACACACTCTGTATAGTACTAGTTTTTGCATGAACGAAGGAAATTAAACTTGGAATCCCTTAAGTATTTTTTTGGAGCAATAATATCAATATTTCACTTGTAATGCCAAACTTTGTGTGTGTTACATAGCTGAGCAGAGAATCTGAGGGTGCAACTCTAGTCCTAGTCAGGCTATTAGAAAACCTAGATAGCGAACAGAGTGCATAGATTTAAGAAAGGCTCTATGCAGCCACTACGAGCGAACCTCCCCAACACCTAACCCCTCACATGCTAAATCCTACCTAACTAAGTACATCTACCTAAAGCTACCCTATCCCCTCACATGCTACCCTAAGCTATACTCATACCCCTCTTGTAACCTCCTCCCTTCTTGAGTCCGATTACTCAGTGCAGACGTTGAGTCGTTGGGAGGCCAGTCACCATCCCAACTAGTCCCCTGTAAATATAGAAGCTATTAAAATCTTCTTAGAAGAGAGTGAAACAATAAAAAGATAAAGAGGAAACGATACAGTCTGCTACTTACTGCGAATCCTGGGACAGCTCCTACAAAGACGAAAAGATTAGTCTCAAGTCATTAGAATACAGGTTGGAATTAGCAAATACCTTATACAGCAAGGAGCTACCGTTGATCGACACTGCTCCTCCGGATGCCCTGGCAGAGGAGAGGATCAGCAGGCACGGGAACAGCCAGGAACGAGCGAAGTCACAAACACTGACACAAACTGGCAGTGGTGTACAGCCAACACGCAGAGGTACATGAGACATAGGTATCATAACCTCATGCTCACGCTTGTCGAACCGTGAGCTGCACTACTATCTTCGAACACCCGTGTCCAGGAACCTCGTGAAGGAGACGGGATGGCCTACCTACCAGCACCAGTCACAGGATCAGCTGACTGGTCGTATATACATAACACCAGGAGGAAGCCGCACTGTACACACTCGCGGCACTGTACGTTGCGGGTTGTAATAACCCACCCACAGGCTCTCTCGCGACAAGCCCTTTAAATGCGCGCAACCCGTCACGCGCCGGCATCCTCTCTAGCCCCGAACAACGCGCCGCTAGTACCGCGCGCCGACGCTAGGCCCACTAGCAAAGCAGCACCGCGAGGGGTACATAAAGAGGCCGGCCGAGACGGCCCAAGCATTCTCACCCCTCCTCCAACGGTCCTAAGAGCTAAGAAAGCCGAGCCTAGGCGAGTGCAAGTACTAGTCAATTAAGGAATAAACCGTTTTTTTGTTCTGAATAATTACCGTTGTAATTATTTAACCTTTTCTTTTCAACTCCCCCTCCTCCACTCCCACTTCCATGAGAGAGAGAGAGCGAGAGAGCGGCTTACCGAGCCGAACTGGAACTTCTTCACGGCTACCTGGCCACAGCCAACCGGCGGATCACCATCCTGAAGCGACTACAACACAGAGCCAGCCTAGCCGACGCCGCCACCCAGACTGAGCGATCTCACCGAGACAGCAGCACCCAGACCAACGACCAGCAGACTTCACCGCTCGCTCTCACCGACACTGCGGATTCGCCTTCGCTGGATGACGGAGCGCTCTGCGTAGAGTGGCCAGAGCACTTAGAGCTGATCGACCTCCCGAGCCGCCAGCCCTCGCCGGATCTCCGGGACCTCCTGAAGCCGTCCACACCCCGGCTCGAGATAATCTCGCGGAAGATCGGAGCCAAGAGAGCGGCGAAGCCCACTCCTCCGCTCAAGCGCAAGTCCACCGCTCCTCCACCACGAGGCAAGCCTAAGCTGGTTCGCATCGCTCCCGTGGTACCTCCCCTCCTCCTGGCGGTACGGAAGACGGCTCTGAAGCCAGCGGCCGAGGAGTAAGTCGACCTGACGCTCGACGACTAAGGCGCTTCGCGTCCTCTAGTCATTTTTGTGTGGTCGGTTCCTTCATTGGGGCTGGCCCGTAATAAAAGAAAGATAAATTTCTCTTTTCCCTTTGCCCCATTAGCTGTGGTGAGTTCTCACCGGGCTGGGCGGCCCTCCCTCGTCCAGGCTCTCCCACAGAGCCGACCTAGAGAGGTCCGAGTCGTGTCCGCTCTCTAGGCAACTGGAAGCCACGTCGAAGGATTCAGTCCAGCAGCGACTGCACCGAGGGCGCCTCAGCGGGCGCTTACTGCCCAACCAGAAACGAGCACAGCAGCAGCCGACAAAGGACTCATCAAGGGCGCCTCAACGGGCGCTCCCTGATCATTGAACCGACACGAAGGGATCACTTCGCTTCGCCTACCCCTTTCCCTGCCAAGGAGCAGGAAGGATTAAGCGGGTCCAAGCGGCCCTCAGCCGACCTCCCCGCGCC
Organism: Muscidifurax raptorellus; assembly: GCA_020010945.3. NCBI lineage: Eukaryota > Metazoa > Arthropoda > Insecta > Hymenoptera > Pteromalidae > Muscidifurax > Muscidifurax raptorellus. The sequence goes on from JAHUUD020000008.1 coordinate 167,629, forward strand.
ATCGAGCGCCTTCTCCTCCTCCCATCAGGCCCGCTTATATCAGGGTTATGCTGTAGCAGCATTTTTGGTCTTGCTCGCTCCCTCTCTCTCTCACACACATATCTAGAACCCATTCCCCGTCACGTGACTGGCCCTCTCAGCGCCCCGACGGCTGATAAGGGAAATTAGGAATCGAGCCTCGCTGCTACCGAATCTCCCTGGCCTCGGGCACTCTGTACCGGCAACGCACAGAAACCACTCGAAATCGCTCACTCTGTTCCGGCAGCGCACAGAAACCACTCGAAATCGCTCACTCTGTTCCGGCATCGCCAATAGAAAAGTTCGTTATAATCGCAAATCTACCTCGTGTATCTGGCTACCTCAATTGTATACCGCTCACCTGGTGCATCAAAGTCGCATTTCGGAGAAACGAGAGCATCCTGCTAGAGCACCTGAATTGGAACCTCGGAGCTTCGCTCGAATTGTAAGTAAAATTTAATTATTGTGCGAGACCGCGCGCGTTAAACCGTTCAAATTTGAGTCCATAGTGAAAATTGTATTCGTGCTACGACTGTAGCTGGCGCCCAATTAACTAATGATTGTCACGCGAAGTAGTTTAAGAAGTGTTAAATATACAGACAATATAACTAAACCGTGTGTTACATTCTTTTTACCCACTCAACAAATTGGTCTTATTGTATGATAAAGTATGTTTAAGTCTGCCAGAATGCAGCGCGCATGTTCCGCTGCATTGACGGAATATGCGTCATATACTAAAAAAAATAAGTAGTCAAATCACTTGAAATTTTATTGGAATATTGTTTGACACGTAACCCATCAACATGTAATGTCCCACGTTCATATACATAAATATATATATGTGTATATATACGAGTATGAGTGCGAATATATGTGTATGTATAAGTGTATAAAGGTACGTGTATAAGATTGAACGCCTTCGTCCACAAACTGCTTACAAGGGCATTATGAAACCAAGCGCCGAAAAACAGAGCAGCGCACTGACCTGCGTGTCAGCACTCCTCGCGCGCGAATTAGGTCAACTTACACGCGATAATCCTTCTGGTAGCAAATGTCGATTGGACGATAGTCATCTTTAACATCTTAATTACAAAACTCCTTGCATCGGCATCGAGACTTTAAAAACCCTGGAGCCGATCCACGCAGGGCCTTCGGTGACAGAACGGATCGGTAGTACTGCAGAGCCTGTCTTCTCTGGTGAGCAGCCAGTGTCTAGTCTGTGTAGTGATTAGAGGCGTGCTTACTCCGCACTAACACGATTGGGAGCGCGTTTACTCCGCCCCAGCATAGACAACACTGACAGGCCCTTTGGAGTCAGTAGACAGACCGTAGAGAGACGTCCATACCAAAGGTCCGCCGAATAGCAACCGGGGATAGTGGGATACCACAGCTGCACTAGTATAAGTTCACTATTACGCCACGAGTATCGTGTAGTTTAAGTGCATCTACGATCGACATCTGCCAAGCCACGAAGGAGTTTAGTAACATCCAGGAGTGACAGATAAAGATCTAAATGTAAGCAACAACTATTTATAACATTTCAATTAGTACAAAATTATAACGAAATTGAAATTAGAATAAACGAAATTGTAACCATCATAATCGTCGGCTGAGTTCTCGGGTTGTTAATAACACCAATAAACAGAAAAAGTGAATCTAATCTCAGTGTGACCTCAATTCAAATTATTAAATATACATAAACAACCATAATCCTACCTTACGTACAACATCAACAAGGTAAGTGCAGACAGACTATCGTCCGCTGAGTTGAGAGAGCGAACAGACTACCGTCCGCCGAATAAGAAGATCGGACATTCCATTGTCCGCCGAATAGAACGCGTCACGCTTTAACTTCATTCGTAGCATTTCGCAATTCTACAAGTCTCAAGTAACACTAAGGCTCTCGAGCCTAAGCTAGTTCCCGCGAATTAAATAATTATTTGTAGAACTCGCGCAGCCCGTACTTATACTAAATACGGTCTTTACAAACATATTTTTTTCGTGAGGTTATGATGTTTAGTTTCAGAGATATGAATGTAAAAAAATCACCTTTTTTATTTTAGCTGCCGAACGGAGCGGTCAATCCTGAGGACTAAGAAGGAAAAATTGGTCATTTTCTTATCTTTTAAATGTATTTTAGCTGAATTGTTTGTAACATTGAAATGATTAAAAAATGTTTTTCTCGAATTTAGAATCCAAAAATAGATATGCATGTCAAATTTGATTGATATTGACTGAGTAGTTGCAGAAATATCACGGTATACATAAACACACATCCATACGAAAATTTCCTAAAAACACGTAATTCTAATTTCTAACATCTAAAAATATGTTTCTATGAAGATTTAGCGAAACTGAAAATTTTACTATTACAAAGCTTCCTCTAGGAGGAAGCAAAAACACACATTTAGAAATTTCAATAAATATTAAATAAAATGTAGATTATATATTATTAATTTCTCATCTTTTTGTTATAACAATTTGAAAGCAGTTTCTTCTACTATGCTTTCATAACCTCCACAATCATCCTTTTGTGTGTTTATGTGGGCTATTATTTTCTATCATCAAATAATTAAAAAAACCTAATACTTTGCAAATGTAGTAAATTAAATTCATTATTACAGTACTTCCATATACCCTTAATGGGCTCCTGCTGCTTTTGGTGGTCCGGGCGTCTAGCATCATCATTGATATTAACCCTACCTAGTGAAGCATGTCCAGCACTGTTTGGTGATGTTGTTTCCTTCTCTTGAAGTACTGCTGTCGTGATTGACTCTTGTGCTATCGTCTGGCAAACTTTGCTCAACTGCTTATTGATATCATGAAAAGCCGAATGAGTAACTGATTTTAGAAAATCCATAATACCAGCAAAAGTTGAAAGACCACCGTGTACATGGCCAAGTGCACGAGCAGCAAGAACAGATTTTCTGTTTACTACTCATGCATTCCCTTTCGCTCCAACTTTTTCACTTGATATAATAGCTGCTCTCTACCCGCACTTGGTAAACATAATGACAATCTTAAGCCGAAGCCCTGTATACCAGATTCACTAAATTTCACATTGCTGTTGCACTAATTACATGTTAAAACATTCTTAAGTGAAGGAAATAGAATATTTATGTCGGTAATTCTATTTCTTGTGTCACTACAGTCTATGCTTCTCGTACTTTCGAGTTTTCTTGAACTGGTAGAGGATCTTGGCCTTTTTTCTGGGCTTTCTTTGTTTGTCAAAAATTCTATTGATCTCTTCTTAGGTCTACCACGAGGATACTTGTGATCAGGATGAACATTTAGGAATCTCCCTTTCATTACCCTGAAAACTAATGCACGTAAATAAACGTTGTCTACACTGCACTATACACAACAATCACAAATTATATCATAGAAACACTAATCAATGTAAAAAAAGTTTCAGTTTCTTAATTTAGCTAAACAACATACATATCAGCTGTGCATTCTAGATACGTTCTGCTTAGTATGTTTAATAACAAGCAGTTTGAATTAGCAGCAAGGTATTGAAGTTAGTAAATAATAAGCCGTGTAAATTTAGTCGAAAATCGATCTGCGTGTATTAGACCAATTTGAGTTCCGATATCCGCCAATGGGTGTCGCTCTGGGAGTTTCATATTATTTAGAATGTAAGAAAAAGGAACTAAAATTGACCGTCATAATAAGATCACATAAAAGTTTAAATATTCAATTATATATATATATATATATATATATATAATTGAATATTTAAACTATATATATATATATATATATATATATATATATATATATATATATATATATATAACATATTATACATCAAGCCAATATGAAAATTTTTATTAAGTTAATTTTAAACATATTTTATCGGTATTCAACTTATAAAAAGTAATTAATTAAATATTTAGTAATAAATAATATAGTAGACAACGATTTATAAAAATAGATAATTTACCAAAAATATCAAAGAAATTCTACTGAAAATTTGCTATCAAAATAGAAAATAAAAAAATCGATTTTTCGAAAATTTAAAGGTGTTTTGCCCTCTTGACACGAAACGATTGTACTAAAAATAAGTCATACTTGGATACGTGTAATGAAGTAGCTATTGTATATGTAGGCAATGATAGCGAACCTCCTGCAGATTGTGATATTTGTATTTATTGTAAGGCGTAAAATTCACGAAGAATCAACATACTCAGTAAACATCTTGATCCAATAATATATTCTTTAAGGTTTCCTTTTCGTAAACTGGGGGCAAATCGTATATGAAAAGTTCAAAAAAAGATGATATAAGAAACAACATATCCAATTACAATATTATTTGTATATATTAAGCAATCGTGCTGAATTTCATCCTTTATTAAATTTAAAGAATTTATCACAACAATTTATTGTTAATATTTGGATAAGAATTGAGGCATGCCGGTTATAGTATTTACCTAGTCATCAAGCCCAATTACAAACTGAAATGTACAAGGAATTAATAGATTATGTTCCAACCGAACAAATATTGAAGATGCAAAAATCGGAAAAATGATAATATTACCATCATCTCACATAGGAAGTCCAAGATCTATATAATAAAATTATGACACAATTACAAGTCGATCAAAAGCCAGATATTTTTTTAACAATGACTTATAATCCTAATTGGAAAGAAATACAAGCAAATGTATCACCTCATAAATCGACTTTATATCGTCCAGACTTAATATCACGAGTATTTCACGAAAAAATAAAAGTCCTAAAACGTGAACTAACAACAAAGAATATATTTCAGAAAGTCAAAGTATATGTATATGTTATAGAATTTTGAAAATGTGGATTCTTACATACTTATATCATAATATGGTTATACCAGAAATATAAATTTCGATATGCCGATCAAATTGATCAAATAATAAGTGCTTAAATACCAGGATGGAAATAAATATTCTAAATTACATAACATAGTAAAAAATAATATGATTCATAATCCAAACACAAACCATTCATAATCCCAACACAATTCAATCCTGATGGTTATCCTTCTTATCGTCGACGAAACGATGGTAAATGTATTATATATTCAAAAAAAAAGGTAGCGCAAAATGGATTTATTGTTCCATATAACCCTTATTTATTACCCATATTAGAATGCCATATAAAGGACCTGATACGGCTCTCGTAAAATTTACAACACGACAATACCAATTGTTACGTCCAGATTAAAATTCAACTATGCAACACATTCATATATTATAATGTAACTAACATGAATTCCTACCCTTTTTCCTTGTGGGTGTGTGATTACCGAATTAATAAATCAATATCAATAAAGGAAAATCACTTTTGGCTACCGCAAGCGCGGTCACAGACTACCGCGGAAGAGAGCCGGATACGAAATCACTCTTGAAGTTTTAAATTGAAAGAACACTTGTTTCTTTCTACAAGCTTATAAGAGAAAAGTACCTAGAGTGTTTATATGCGTGAGTGTGTGTGTAAGGGCGAAGATATCCGTCCGTCCTTTCCTTGATGACAGCTGTCGATTCTTAGCGCCTCCAAGCCGTGTGTCGGTGGTTCAGTGCAGGCAGGCTGTGGATGCGTTGGGGAGCAGCAGCTCGTTTCTTCTCGTTGATCAGGTGCAAACAGTTAGACGATGCGTGCGGCTAGTTTTCTTCAAGGGTATCAGCGAATGGAGTCCCGTGTGTAAGTATCGACTAAGTCCGATTTTAATACTTTGAAAATATACTTCAGACAACTAGACTGGTCTGATAACGGGCAGAATAACGTTCTCTTGATGTTGTTAATTCTCTGGTCTAGCGACTGACGACTGACTACGACTGACTACGACTGACTATTGACGATTGACTGCATACTGAACTGAACTGAACTGATCTGAACTCCTAGCCCTTTGCTCCCGAGCTTTATATACTAGTTTCACGTACTCGTCCTCATCCCATATTTGGAGTGGATAATTTAAAATATTTTTTTAATATCTAGCTTTAATAGAGTCATGACAGGTCAAATCATAAACTCTTAGTTTTATTTCCCCCAAATTTGGGGAATTGACCTCGTAACTAGCTCTCCCGCTGTTCTTTGCTTAGTCTCTCGTTGTGCGTGTGAGATTTTCGAGATTCTTTCGATTTGGAAAGGTCGCGTAGATGGTGTATTTTTGTCATCGCTTTGCTCTCGTTCTGTCATTTGCGCGTTAATCCATAATCATTAATCTTCTCTTTTTAGTGTGTTGCGGCGTATTTCATTTTTTCTAATTCTCGTCGTTGACAAGGGTCGTGATTTGTATGTGGTTTGTTTTATTGATTGGCTTTTCCGTTCTAATGTCGGTGTCGTTTCCTGGAAGTTACTATTCTTGCGGTAGTTGGTGTAGATACATACTGACTATGATTTATTGTCCATTTCAAAATAGTACTGCTCCTTTTTCTCGGTGGGTGACAGCTTCAATGGCGGCATTTTTTATGTAGCTATGTGTGTGTATGTATATGCGTGTATGTATGTATAATATTTTTATATTTAGTTAATGCGTAATGGAATTAAGGATTCAATTACACAATGAAAATTCAGAGAACGATAACGATGATACATATAATTATGATGAAATAGCACAACATATATCTGTGCAAATGAAGCCATGTATCGTATTTTAGAATACAAATTAAGTGAACAATCTTATGTTTTTTATAGATTAGCTATTCATCTTAATAATAAACAATATGCATATTATGTAGAACGTGAGGTGAATAAAAGAATAAACAAAAATGTAGACACTGCATTAACTTCATGGTTCAAATTGAATCAAGATGATAATAATGCAATACAGTATTTGTATCATGAAATTCCATATCATTATGTATATGATAATAAACGAAAAAAATGGAATATGAGAAAAAGATTACATAGACTGATTATAAGTAGAATGTATTTTGTAAATCCAAACAAACGCGAAACCTTCTTTTTACGTCTCTTGTTGTTACATTTTAGAGGTACCCAATCATTTATACAATTAGATATGCGTACTGTCTCATTGTTTATGAAAAATATGAAGGGGCGTATTTACTAAGAGGTATTATTAGTAACGATCAACCATGGGATAATTATTTAGATGAAGCTGCTATATTTAAATTTCCTAAATCAATGTGTGACTTATTTGCATATATTCTTGTATTTCAAAAATACAAGATAAATACAAAAATTATTTCACAGATCCAAAATTAGAAAAAACAAAGCTGAAAATAAAGCTTTAAAAAATATTTAAAATATTTTATTGTTACATGGATTGAGATTGAACGATCAAATCTAGCTAGTTATGACGAAAAATTGATACAAGAAGAATATGATTATGTATCACATGATCAGGACAATGACGAATATATTATGACTGATGCTGAAAGTATCATAGATCTTAACAATAGTTACCGTAGATAGACGGAAACAAAAATTTGACTAATTATAAATGCTACAATCAATAAAATTGGAACTAAATTATATTTTAACGACGGTCCAGGTGGCATTGGTAAAAACTATCTACATAATGTTATTATTAAATATTTACTATCTTTAAATATATCGTTTCTTAGGATTGCATGGACTGGTATTGCTGCTAATTTATTAACCAATGGTAAATATGTTCATAGTATATTTAAGTTGCTACTAAACATTAACGAACAAACCACATATAATATTTCCTCTAATTCAAAATATGGAAAACTTTTAAAGAGTAAAAAATAGTAAATTATGACCGTGTTTTACAAAACTATCATTAAGCGAAAATTTAAGGCTATAAGAAAAAGACAATGAATCCAGTTGGGTTCTTAGTGTTTGTGAACATAAAAATCTAACAAAAGTTGATTTTAAAAATAATTGCCAAAGAAATCCCAACAGATTTGATTCGTAAATAAAGTAATCTTATCGTTCTTAAATTACGATGTTCTGAAACTCAACGAAACTATACTTGAGAATATCGATAGAAAAAATTATATATTTTATAGTGATGGCAAAATCGAGGCTGTACCTGATAACAGTTTAACAGAATCCATACCAATAGAATGTTTAAATTCATTAACGCATAAAGGATTGCCACGGCATAAATTGATTTTGAAAAAGGTGCAATACGTGCGCAAATAGCAATGGCGCTAAAGAGGGCCGAACGATATAAAAAACAAGAACCGAGCCCAAAACCAAGCCAGCGGCCGATACCCGAGCCAGCTTTAATAATTAGAAAAGTGGAAGATACGAAAGAGTTACGATTATGCCTATTGATTCCAGTTGGATACTTAACCAGTGAATTCCTACAAGAATTTGCAAGATTTGGTCCAATCGATCACATGACAGAGGCGGAAATGAAGGACCAAAAAGACAACCATGGTATAAAAAGGAAAATGGCCTACAAAACCAGATGTGCAAGGAGAAACCTGTCCAGAGGTGTAAATGTAAACAGGAAGCTTCACAGAGTATGCGACAAAATGGTGGATATAAGGAATAAAATGGACCATGTCCTAATTTGTAGCCTCCAAAATGGAAAGTGCTGCAAAAACACTCGGCGTGCGGTATAGTGATATCATATAAGGACTGTAAAATTTAAAGGAATTGAATTATTGTCTTGCTCACACAACGCCCGTGAACTAAATGGAGCAGCGAACAGATATAAGAGATCCACATTAATATAGACAGATGCTTAAGGGGATCCGGAAACTCCGCTATTGCTCACATTCCGTATATTCGGGATTACAACGAGCCTATACGATATTTAAACAAAAAATTTTGAGAGATAAATTGGGATTTAGAAAAGTTTATGGCAGAACAAAATTATTTTTAAAAATTGGAAAAAACAATAATAATAAGTTCCGTTTTCATCCGCCAGGCGACAAAAGGTGCTGCAATTGTAATGTACTGCACCTAAAGTACGTGATAAGATTGTTAACCAAAATAAACAACAAAAAATAGAGTTTTCCCGTGAACTAAAACAGGTACACAAAAGTCACAAAAATATTAAGTTTTAGTGCAATATAAAGGTGTAGAACCGAATCTTTGATCAGCAAACTCATTCTTCTGTTTTTACTATCAGAAAGGACAAGAAAGAGATAAAAATTTACTTCTTCGAAAGACAACAGGGGTCGCAAAGGTTGATTGTATCAATTTATTTATATCATTAAATTAATGATAATATTTTTAATAAATATGAAGTAATATTTATGAAAAATGATTCAAACGTAAACTATAAAAATAGTTATCTACAGGCTCGAGTTAGAGCTTATAAATAATTATTAATGATGACTTTTTTCATATCCTTGACTTTTTCTTTATCTCCAACGAAAAAAGTTAAATAAAAAAAGTACCTACAAGTTTTTGGCAATTATTAGAATTGGAAATATTTTTGTTGAAAATTATGATAAAATTTCTTTTGACTAGAAAAACTTAAAAGTCGTTGTTATTGTGGTTAAAAAACGGATTTTCGCCATTTGTAATTTTACATTTTTATTTTTAAAGGTTTTACTGAAGAGCAAGTTAAATTGTTATTTATACATATTTATATTTATAAATACGTTTAAATAAATAAACTTATTGCGTATTCTGGCAAAGACCGTAATAAATAGGCTTAGCGGGAACCGCAGATATATGGGCATAGTACGATCGCCGCGTTATGGTCGGGTATTATGATTGTTTATGACGGTACTATAATTGCGTTCGTCAAAAACAATAGTCTTACAGTATTATAATAGAAAGAGATGGAGAGAACTGTATGTGTTAGTGCGTCACCATCATCAGAGGAAACTTTTTGGCTTCGTTCGACAATACGAGAATGAACTCTCCGATCGGGATGAGAAAAGTCTATTCATCTTTGCTCACGTTCGTCCTCTTGCTTAGTTTTTTTACCTACCGTCTACGAAGAGGGTAGTCAATTCGAGTCGGCACTATATACTTGGTGCTACTATAACCGAACTTGAAAGACTTTGAAAATTCGGATCCAAAAAATCTGAGCCTGGCCAATCCCTCTACCCATTAATCTCTACTACATATACAGGGTGATTCAAAAAGACCGGGACAACAGCATAACTCCAAAAAGCCGTTTTTTACAAAAAAATGCTTCAAATAAAAGTTGTAGGGTTTAAAAAGATGCACCTAACGGTGACCTCGCGTTTGACCTTGAGGTCGAATTTCAAGGTCATTTGAAGGTCAACTTAGTTTTTTTAAACGGAAACCCTATTTTTTGACAGCGGGATTAGAAAAAGCATAAAATTCTACGTTCAAATATACGTTCAAATATTGTGGGGGCAGAGTGATCCGAAAGGTCATACGATTGTTTTCAACATTATCTTGCGCTGTAAATGCGTATCTGCGCCCTCACATCACTACGTCGCAACTTATTTTTCAATGTGTACTTTAGGTTTTGAAATAATAAACCAAAATACAGTTCGAAATTTTAAAGAATTTTATTAATTTTTTAACAAAAACATTTTTACAATCGCATATTGTCGAACGTAGAACTAATTTAATTGTGACATCGAATATAAATTTGCAAAATAAGTAAGTTTCGTGAGTCCAACACAAAAAAATCATTATTACAACAAGTGCTCGAAATGTGCACCATTAACTGTTTGACAGTGAGCTAGTCTATCATAAAAACTATCTACGGCATTTTGAATCAAGGTCAAACGCATGGTCACCGTTAGGTGCATCTTTTTAAACCCTACAACTTTTGTCTGATAATTATTATTGAATAGGCGTTCCGTGAAAAGTATTAGGTCACAGCGAAAGATAATGTTGAAAACAATCGTATGACCTTTGGGGTCACTCTGCCCCCACAATATAGGGGTATATTTGAACGTAGAATTTTATGCTCTTTCTAATCCCGCTGTCAAAAAATAGGGTTTCCGTTTAAAAAAACTAAGTTGACCTTCAAATGACCTTGAAATTCGACCTCAAGGTCAAACGCGAGGTCACCGTTAGGTGTATCTTTTTAAACCCTACAACTTTTATTTGAAGCATTTTTTTGTAAAAAACGTTTTTTTGGAGTCACGTTGGTGTCCCGGTCTTTTTGAATCACCCTGTATATATATAAACAGTGTGAATATAAAAATCTCTAATTTAATTAAAAATGTCTCGATTTTTGCTCTTAAAATTGCATTGCAATTCTAGAAAAATGTCGCTACACGCTAAAGATGTGTACAGTTCATGTAGTCAACCATCAAGCAAACTTACAAATTATTCCAAGAGGGAATCGGTAAAATTACTGATACAGACAGATTTGGACTGTCAAGGAAAATACCACTGAAGTTCAAGATAGATTTCGACTACCTCTACCTGTATTGTATGTCGACATTTTACTGCGTTAACTCTACTACGTTAGATGTAGAATGTTAATTTAGTCAAATGGATAGCCTTTTCTTTTATTTTTCCATTATAAAACAGTCGTATGTAGAGTGCCAAGGTGCAATTAAAAATGTAATTGGTGTACCGTCGCCTAATTCTTGTAAAATTGGAAAAGTGAGTGCTTGTCTTCCTCGTGTTGTTTTGTGTACAGATAAATTTCGAATTTATGTGAAAAATATAATTGGAAAATAAATCCCGATGCTCTCGAATCTATAAGTATTTTAAGCGGTGGATTTGTAGTTACTATATACGGAAGTACGGGTGAGCTATCTATATAATTTAAATTTAATATGTTTCTACGACTTGGTCGGAGTCCTGTTGAAAATTTTCAGCGTCTGCATTTTCTTGACTTTTATAGTTGCTTTCTTCTTCATTAATATCTACCTGCTCTTCGTTATAAGCTACCTCTTCAGATTGCACTTCTTGATAGTGCAATTCTTTGGAAATTAAGTTTGTGGTCCAATACTCTGAAAGAATTTATTCTGAGAGGCAAAGTTATTCGATTGGCTGTTTTGATTATTATTTGACCTATTGGTATTCCTAGTATTAATTGACATAGGTGTAGATTGGTAATTTTGTTGAGTAGTTCTTCAGAAATTATTCGCAAATGTTGGTACGAAATTAGACTAAATATAGGCATAAATGAAAATTGCCTTCTATTCGCTCGAGGACATTAAATGATCTATTATTTTTCGGAGCTTGATTAGTTTTTGGCTTATTTTCGCGTTATCTCGCGAAAATTTAACATGCGGCTTGATGTTCAAGATTGTCAAGCTTCTTGCATTTTATCAGGCAAGCTTCTATATCTTCGAACTCAACATGTGTAAGATGTTTGTGATACGGCTCCTTTATTCTATTTATAAACGTATTTTTCGCAACCTTTTCGTAAAACTCAATCTTCATAGTTATTAAGTTATGATCTTGAGTATTTAAGTGAATATGTTCTTTTAATTTATTTAAACGGTTTTTAATCTCATCAGGATATTTTTCATAATTTTGATTCGATAGTTGAAAACAAGAGCTGAATGTATGAAATAGCAGATCCTCCGAGCTGGGGTCGCTATATCTATTCACTAATTTTAAGAGAATTTTACAATCGACCTATGTCATTGGATTATTCGCGACTATTAAATTCAAAGTTTCCCCATGAATTCTTGATTTACTTAACGCAAATAACGCTGTATTTAATGCTTCTTCAGTCGTGGCTAAATTTTCAACAAATTTATCACATATTTGGAGAAAGTTAGAAAGAAGCTTTGCTCCTCCTTCATAAATTGACATGGCGCCACGCCATATAGATAATCTCAATTTAAATTGTTCTACCAAGATTTGATTTGCGGCTTGATTCTGAGGCATTTTGTTTTCAGATCAGTTGTATTTAGGGGTAGAGTAAAAATAGGAGAATAAGGAATTTCAAAGACTTACTTTCCTCTTTGATAATTCCAAGTGAAGATGGGTTCCAAACTTGACGTCCCAAAAGTACTGCGAAGAAGGAGTTGAAACACCAGTAGTTCCTCTCTGATGAGTTCCATCACGAGATTGGAGGAGAATCTTGATTCAGCAGCCTCGCAGTAACCTGTCCGCAGCACCAATTGAGTCTACCAGTAGTCGAACGTACGAGAATTCGCAGATAAGAAAATGAGATCGACTATGGATTTCTATGACTTTTTATTCAATATGTCTTTACAACTTGGAGATTCGACAGAGAATGACTCATTACTGGTACAAGAGAGCGTTTAAATGGTTCATATTTTTATGATACTGCAACGCATGGATGAACGCAAAAGGATGGACAAGTTGTTTGACGAGGCAATGTTAGCCTCCCTCGACGATTGCACAGCCTCTTCATAGATTAAGGAAGAACGACAGACGATACGAGTGGGGAGCGGAACAGCAAGGAGAGTTTGCGAAAATCAAGGAGCTGATCGCACCCGCGCCTATTTTCCACCGCCCAGATTTCGAAGAGCAGTTCGTCTTGCAGATGAATGCGAGTGACACTGGCGTCGGCGCAGTACTTTTCCAAGTGATCGATGGAGAACAGCGAGTACTGACGCAACCTGAGTGGAACTACAGTGTCCCGGCAAGAGAATGCCTCACTGTGATATGGGCGATAAGAAAATTCAGACCATATATTGAAGGTTATAAATTCAAAGTTATTACAGATCATAGCAGTCTACGCTGGTTATGCAATCTGCGCAATCCCACGGGACGCCTAGCGCGCTGGGCACTCGAGATGCAAGGCCATATTGCTCCTTCAGCCAGTCATCAAGGATGAGTAAAAACTTACGCACGGGTCGCTATGTATTATTAGACCAATTAGGAGGGGCCACGTACATCTCAACAACTCACTTGACTTAGCAAGTGGGTTTCAGCAAATACCCATTACCCCAGAAGACTGCTACAAAACTGAGTTCACAACAGTAAATGAGTATTACGAATACACGCTCATGCCAGAGGGTTTACGCAAGGCTACGGGGAAGTCCCCGAGGTTAATGGAAAAAGCTCTAAGAGAACTGCAAAACATAGAAATGCTAGTGTACCTAGACGATATAATTGTCTAGAGTAAGGGCCTCTAAGAACATGAACACAGTATAAGAAATCTGATCGACAGATTGCGTCAAGTAAAAGTAGTGCTACAATCAGACAAAATAGGTTCTTTAGAAAAGAAGTTGGTTTTCTAGGTTACATAGTTGGTATAAGAGGGGTTGAATCCAACCCAAAAGGCGGCATGCACAACAAATCTAGCCATATCCAAAAATGCCAAAATTATCAGAGAAGTTCTGGGAATGTTTGGATGCTATAGAAAGTACATAGAGGATTTAGCAAAAATTGCAAAACCTCTGAATGAAAACAGTATTTAATGTAAGAACCAATCCTACAATTCCCAGATTTTGAGAAGGAATTCACCGTAACCACAGGCGCTCCAGGCTATGGAATTGGAGCAGTACTCAGTCAAAAAAAAGAGGGATTTGACCATCCGGTTCAGTACATGTCAAGAGCTCTTACGAAAGCAGAAAAGAATTACTCATGTACAAAAAAGGAATGTCTAGCAGTATTGTATGCTTCAATTAATTCAGATCGTACTTACTGTGCAGAAAGTTCACGTTAGAAAGCGACCATGAGCCCTTAAATTGGATGCACAACAAAAAGAGTCCTGGACAAAGACTCATGCGATGGATGTTCAGGATCACAGAATACGAGTACACATTCAAATACAAACAAGGAAAACTCATCGAAAATGCAGATGCACTATCTAGAAACCCTCCGGAAATGAAAGGAAAGGAAATAAACGATAATTTATCCAGAATCAAAGTAATTGTCGTAGGGGAAAAGAACAAACAGAAACAAAGCAAAGCCTTGGTGGATCCAAGGTATAGCGGCCTAAGGACAGAAGAAATTGAACCCTATACACCAGACACGAATGTAAACCGTGAAGATCACAGCTGATCGTCAGAAGATAGTCAGAATCGGACCATAATTAATATGGAAGTGAATGTAAGTCCAACAGAAATGTATACCACCGAACTCAGTACAGAAAATAAATCGACAAAAGTATCTTTTATAAGAACCGGTCTGACACCGAAGATATGGAAGAGGACAAACGTATATTTGGGATTACAACGAGCCTATATGATATTTATACATCAAATTTTGAGTGATAAATCGTGATGTAGAAAAGTTTACGGCATAACAAAATTATTTTTAAAACGTTGAAAAAGCAATAATAAATAAGTTTCGGTTTTATCCGAGAAAAGGCTCTGCAATCGTAATGTACTGCACTAAAAGTACGTGATAACATTTTTAAACCAAAATAAACAACAAAAAATAGTTTTCCCGTAAACTAAATTAAAACAGGTACATAAAAGTCATACAAATATTAAGTTTTAGTGTAATATAAAGGTGTATAACCGAATCTTCGTTCAGCAAACTCATTCTTCTGCTATTACCATCAGAAAGAACAAGAAAAAGGTAAAAATGTATTTCTTCGAAATACAACAAGTTGTAAAGCTTCTTTTATCCACTTTTCCTTTTCTCAATGACCGATAAATGGAAGCATAGCACGGATCTGTGCGCACCTGCGGCTCTGATGCATGGCAGTTCGGCAGACTTGTTCGCCATCTGGTACCAAAAAAACGCAGCACATATCGAGGCGGCAGTTTAGACTACCTAACCTATAGGGCCCAAGCCGCAGTAATCCTTTTTATGAACGTTCATTTTGATGTTTGTAACAAATTTGTATTAGAATTAGTCGGTTATCAAGCAAGATCGGCGGATGGATTTCAATTTATAAAATCGAAGTGGACTGAATTTAAATGAACAAAATCGGCTGATTTTGAGATGCATTTGAATTTTATATACCGCTGATATCCGGATACACTAACTGCTTTACTTTCACCTTTTTATCTGACACTATATTTACAGTAAATTAGTAGTACATTTTTAACTAAAAATATATTCTAAAGGGCTAACGCTTCTCTTTTTTTTTATTTTGAGATTGTTATTCCTTTAAACACATTAAAAATAAATAAAATAATGTCTTATACTTGCTTCATAATATATTACAAAACAATTAGTATACCAATTATCCCATTAACGCGCAAAATTGAATTCGTGTGCACACAATTTCAAGCGTCCCATTTGTACAGATATAGATAGTAACTTCTTCTTAAAATCCTACCTAAATGGTTTTCGAGGGTATTTTGTCAGAATCTGATATTAGTTTTACGATAAATTATCAACAAATTTATTAATTTTGCATTTTAATAAAAACAGATTCATTTTTTAAGTTTTTTTATTTTTAACCGATTATGTTCTTGTTGCAGCATTCAAACCAATAATATATCAAGACTAATCGCGGTCCCGATGTTTGGGCTTGCAGAAACCGTTATGAGAAATTTTTTTTTCTGATGGTATTTTTACAAAAAAAGTGATTTCTTAAGATAGTGTTATTTATAAGTTTATAATTTTTTTACTCAAAAAGTATCAACTTCGAAAAAAAAGTTATTAATACAAAAAACACATCAAATTACTCAAAGAATACATGTGAATTTTTTCAGAACTTTTCCCAACATTTTTGGATTTATTGATTTTGTCCATATTTTTATATTTATTTTGTTTTTTTACATTTTAATTTTTTAAATTTTCTTTTTTAAAATTTAAAAAAATGGTTTTTCTTGTTTTTGTGATATTTTAAGATATTTTTTAGAACTTAATTTATAAGTACTATTCTTTGGTATGAGCAGATTTAAAACAATTTTTGCAGAAATATAGTTTGCACTCTTTACAAATCATTCTAGTCCTCGGAGAGCAACTTTTGTTAGAGCATTTTTGTTGATGGGGACTTTGTTCTGCAATGTGAAGATTTTTTCGTCAGATAACTCTTAGCAACAGCTATAATAAGATCCTTTGTTCCTATATTTTTACGTCTATCTTCCATTGCAGTATTTAATAAAATTGTTGCATTTGTAATTGCCATTTGGATGCATCTAACAAGGAAAGTACCCGAACCCGACCTCACCGATTTCAATGATTTTACAATATGTTGTAGTACATGTGAAAATAAGAGACACGTATTTTTTTACGGCTCATAAGCGAAGTTAGAGGGTGAAAACGGCCCCTAAAGTTAACCCCCAAAAAGCGTTTTCTTTTAATATCTCGCCTTACAATAAATATTTTTTAACGAAACAAATTCGAGGTTATTTCTTACAACTAGAGCAAGTAATCCATGGTGATTTGAAGAGGAAGGATGGCATCCCCTATTTTTTAGGGGTCGAAAACATATTTTTTTTGGCATAATTTAACAATAAAAAAGTTTTAAAAGCCTAAAAAAATAGGAAACAATTTGAAAACATCCATATTAAAAAAATAAGTTGACGTCTTTCGGCTTTTTAAAAAATATTACTCCTAAGGGGGGTAAACCACCCCTTACACAAAATAATTTTAAGTACGTACTTTAATCCATAAAATTTCGTAGAAAGTTTGTATATAGTTCGAGGTCGCTCTTTATGAATCTGTTATCAGATTTTAAAAATTCAAAATGACGGATTCAATATGGCGGACGATAATGACAAAAAAAAATTTATATATTAAAAAAGATTTTTAAGGACTAAAAAAATTCGAAAAAATGTGTTAACATTCATAATAAACAATAAAGTCTTCCGATTCTTTCATAAATATTACCCCCAAGGGGGTAAACCACCCCTAACACAAAATACTTATTAGTTGTACTTCAATCCATGAAATTTCGTAGAGTTTGTATATAGGGGTTTTCGAGGTCGCTGTTTACGAATCTGTTTTTAGATTTGGAAAATTTAGAATGACGGATCCAATATGGCGAACAAAAATGACAAGAAATGTATTTAATAAAACAATTTTAAACGACTAAAAAAAAATTTGAAAAAATGTGTTCATACTAAAACAATAAAGTTTTCTGATTCATTCATAAATATTACCGCTAAGGGTGTAATATTTATGAACTACCTCTAATACCAAATTATTATAAGTATGTATTTTAATCCATTAAATTTCGTATTTCCTCTGTTGCGTATTTAATGTATGTTATTAAATAAATTAATTTTATTCAATATATTTTTAATACGTTTTTTGAAAATTCAATCATTTGTTACAGGAGCTAGAGGGAACCCACTGTGCTGAAAATTTAGGAATAGCCGTTTTTTGTGTACTTTTGCACCAAAAATCGTCGCGTCGATTAGTCGAGCCCCCCCCCCCCCCCCCCCCGACGCCTATATATATAGTTAAATATTTATATAATTAAATTATATAAAATTGAAGCACAATAACTTTTAAAATTCCCGAACAGAAATTATTATTCAAATTTTATATATATATATTGTTATTTATGAACTGTGTGAGTGTGCATGGGTATGTGTGTACATAGATATGTATTTCATTACGTATCGGACATCGTATTTGGAAACCAATGAATCACAATGACTCACTTGTTTACAGCTTTTATCTTATTATTAATCGACTTGAATTAAATTTTGTTGCATTGGATTTCGTTCAGTCAGTAAGTATCTGCCGAATAGTCGTACCGTCCTTTTTAAAGATCGCGATTGGATTTTGTAGTGTGCAATTGTTTCATTATTATGCAACGTCTATCATGAAGATTTAAGGACTCATGTGTAAATAATTTATGGCTTTTCATTTTTTTATAAAGAAACTAAGTATTTTATCAAACTTTATATCATTTATTTTGACAATTATTTTTATTGAAATCGAGATAAAAAAACAGTAATGAATATTCTTTAATAATTTACAAACTTATTTTATACGCATTAAGTTTTTTCTAACACAAGCTTTTTCAACTTGATCAATATGAAATTGGCACGGTGCAGTTTGATAAAGAATTTTATTGCGCATCTATTTTCTTCGAGTAAAATGTTTTAATATTTTTTATTGCTTTTGAATCGTTTAATCAAAAATTCGTTTTTGAGGAAAGAAAATTTTAGTGCTTTATTATTTATTAATTTTTTTATTTATTACTTAAACGGGCACAAGCCCTTACATAATGTCAGTACAGTGTGTAGTGGCAATTATACATATGAGAAGTAACAAATTTTTCTGTAATTTTCCAGTTTATTCGTGCTTGTTCGTATTATTCGTATTGAGACTTGCTTTAGGCTCAAAATACGCAAAAAACATGGAAGTCAACTGTCTGAAAAATAGAAAAGTAAATATTAATATTTATGTCGAGTTCAAGTTAAAATAACATTAAAATGATTTCACCTCAAAAATGTCTTTTTGCTTGAATCATTCAAAAACAATAAAAAATATCAAACATTATTTATTTGAAAAAAAAAATCAATGGAATTCAGTATCTAGTATTGTATATAACTTACAAATAATCGTTGAAATTTCATATATATAGTCTCATTTTAACTTTAACAGAGTTTAATTACGTAAAAAGTCAAAACCCAATCATAACATGTTTCAGGTGATATTTGTGGAATATCAACGAGCTGACAGAATCGTGACTTTTCTTTTGACCTTGAATCCTATTTTAAAGGGTATTTTAAAGTTACCTTTCTTTTTTAAATGGAAACCTATATTTTTTATTTCGAAATCAGAAAGAACAGAAAACTTTAGATTCAGACCTTAAAATAGATTTCAAGGTCAAAGCAAAGGTCACAATTAGGTCAGCCCCTTGATACTCTACTACTTTCATTCAAAACATTTTATGATTGGATTGCAATTTTTTGTACAATTAAACTGTGAAAAGTAAAATGGTACACCCTGTATATCCCATTTCACTTTTGGCCGTCTTTGGGCCTCACAATCAGTTAATATTGAAATAACCTATGTCATTTTCAAAAAAAAGTTTAAAAATACTCTACCGAATATTCAGAAATAATAAACATTGGAATTTATTTATATTATATAACAAGGGGCAAAGTGGTCCGTACATTTTTTTTCAGAAGTTTAAAAACTGTTATTTTTTTTATGAAACATACTAAAATCGATTTTCTCTTCAATTCATAGGCACCAAAAGGGAATTTTTATACGCATTTTATAGAAAATTAATTTTTCAAATTTCAGATATTTTTATTAGTGGCTACTATCTGGGACACAGCAATCAAATTGGAAATTTAGAATAGTGTATTCAATATCAGCATATTACAGTTAAATCGCCTTATTTTTTTTTACATATTTGAATCAATCTTGGTTGATTAATAAATGCTTTATTTAAATTCGATAATTACAATCATATAACAAATAAATTGTTTTCTTTTTATTTACATTAGATCTGAAGATGAGAATTAAGCCGCTAAATGTTATAAGTTTATTATCAGCTTACTTTGGAACATTACAAATACCACAAAGTGAGACAAATTATAGAAAAATTTAACTGTTGGAGAAAATTAAAAATATTTTACTAGATGCAGCAGATGAATTCAATGACATTGAAATGACAGTTGAAGAATCATTGCATTTACTCGAAGATTTCAAAGATCAAGATGCAAAAATAGTTGAGGATCAAGTACTACATCATATTCCTGATTTTCCGGAAGCACCAAGAAATGAATGTACAGAAGAAGATGATGAAGTCGATTTTGAATATAAGAAAAGGGCTGTAGAATTTTGGAAAAGTCCTAAAACAAAGTCACACATGAAACTTGAAACTGTACAGAAAAGATTTAAGAAAGTTAGATCCGTTAGTCAGCTGAAGCGTTGGGCTCGTACAATCAATAAAGGTGGCACTTACAGAGAAAAAATCGCTCAAATTTGTCGATATACATTAGATAATTTTAAAGCTGCACTTACCACTGGTTTTATTATTCATGATCGCGATCTACGTCGATGGGCATTATAAGCTCAAAAACAAATAGGTTCTGAAGATTTTAGATTCAAAGCTTCTAGAAATTGGTTATCAAAATTTAAAACCGCTCATAGAATAGTGTCTCGAAAAATAAATAAGTTCCTTACGAAGAAAACAATAGAAAGCAATTCGGAACTTGAAAAGAAAGCAGATGCGTTTGTCGCCGATGTTCGGTTATGTGCATTAGAAGTCGGAATTCAAAATGTATATAATTGTGACCAGAGTGGATTTCAACTAGAAATGGATTCTGGGAGAACCCTCGCAATCGAGGGAGAAAAGCAAGTGCAATGCCTAGTACAGTCAGTTTCGTCAACAACACATAGTTATACGATTCAACCACTTATATCAGCAAAATATTTTTCCCGAATGTAGGTACCAACACTATACTATTACTTGACTCCTGGAATGGCCACTGTGATAAAGTTATAGTAGAAACGATGCCAGACAATAAAATTGTTAATATAAAAAAAAATACCGACCGGAACAACAGGGAATATCCAACCACTTGATGTATATGAATTCAGTATCTGGAAGAATTTTGTTCGTCAATTTTCGGATAATGTAATTTTAATGGATTATGATTTGAAATTACATGAAAGGAACAACATTATTAAATTACAATCTCTGGTGCATAATCAACTTTCCTCACCAAGATATATTAATCTTCTTAAATATTTTTGGTTTTTCTTTTTAAATATTAAGTGGTTACATCGATGAAAAACCAGAAGAATTTGACAATCCTGTTGATTATAGTTTTGGAGATTCTTGCAATTCACACTGCGATATAGAGGGATGCACCAATGTTGCTATTATGCGTTGTGCTTGGTGTAAAAAATCATTATGTTTCAAACACTTTTTCAAAGATTATCACTATTGTAAACATTTTATACCATAAAAAATGGAAAATTAGAATAAAGGTTGTATACTTATAATAAGAAATGGCTGTAATTATAACATCTGTAAAACGATATGCATTCCATACATGCATTAGAAAAATTCAACTAAATGCTTTTATCACGGAGATTATTATGATATTTATCATTAATAATTATTTCAAATAACTTATGCAATAAATATTTATTAGCAAGTGTCGGTGGAGTATCAATTTATATGAGTCTAGATCATTTTATCATACAAGTTTTGCGAAAAAGCCATTTTTAACACTCCGTGTATGTACTTCCATATATGCTTATAATTATTTTGTGTTAGGGGTGGTTTACCCCCTTGGGGGTAATATTTATGAAAGAATCGGAAGACTTTATTGTTTATTATGAATGTTAACACATTTTTTCGAATTTTTTTAGTCCTTAAAAATCTTTTTTAATATATAAATTTTTTTTTGTCATTATCGTCCGCCATATTGAATCCGTCATTTTGAATTTTTAAAATCTGATAACAGATTCATAAAGAGCGACCTCGAACTATATACAAACTTTCTACGAAATTTTATGGATTAAAGTACGTACTTAAAATTATTTTGTGTAAGGGGTGGTTTACCCCCCTTAGGAGTAATATTTTTTAAAAAGCCGAAAGACGTCAACTTATTTTTTTAATATGGATGTTTTCAAATTGTTTCCTATTTTTTTAGGCTTTTAAAACTTTTTTATTGTTAAATTATGCCAAAAAAAATATGTTTTCGACCCCTAAAAAATAGGGGATGCCATCCTTCCTCTTCAAATCACCATGGATTACTTGCTCTAGTTGTAAGAAATAACCTCGAATTTGTTTTGTTAAAAAATATTTATTGTAAGGCGAGATATTAAAAGAAAACGCTTTTTGGGGGTTAACTTTAGGGGCCGTTTTCACCCTCTAACTTCGCTTATGAGCCGTAAAAAAATACGTGTCTCTTATTTTCACATGTACTACAACATATTGTAAAATCATTGAAATCGGTGAGGTCGGGTTCGGGTACCTTCCGAAAAATTACCCAAATCCACTTTTTTTATCTAAACAGAGGTAGAACTTTGTTACTATGTTGGTCGTGAATATCTATTCTACCCTTTGTTGTAGGCCCAAAACGCTCTTGGTGAATCAAGTTTTATCTCTTCTTTCTCAGCTATATTGTACCTTTCAATAGAAACAGTGGGATTTACACCAGCTGCAGTAGACAATACTGAGACTGGCTTACAACCCATCACTGTAATATAATTGATACCACTGTTCTTATCGTGCTTTACTTGTACTCGTAACCCATCACTGTAATATAATTGATACCACTGTTTTTATCGTGCTTTACTTGTACTCGTAATTTCCACGTTCATTTTTCTTTTCAAATGAACCAAAAGATCTGCAGAACAAAATAAGCTATCAAAATATAAATGATATTTTTGTATATGAAGTGGTGTAGTCCGAGATAAAAACTGTTCCAATGTTTGAATTACGCACGACTACCAAGAGAAATTTTAGGTAAAATATCGCTTTTGCTTTTTTTCCGCAGTATATATCAAAATCGAATAAAAATCGGTTAGCACTCGGAAGACCCCACATTGTTATACCAAATCTATTTGGTTTTGTTTTTATAAATTGTTTCAAAGAGCATCGCTCATAGTATTTTATCATCATTTCATCTATTGACAACGCTGTAGAAAAAACTGAAATTGCATAATATTTTTTCTCACAATAATTATAAAAGTCCTGATCCGCCAACCTTGTCTTCTTTATTTTCATCATCAGGATAATATAGTTTTAATTTAGAATTGATCATTTCTTTTGACCAATAATCTCTTTGAAATCATCTCTTATTGATGCAACTGAAAATTGTTTGTTCAAGTCTTCCAAAGAAAGTTCATAGCCATTTGCTTTTGTAAAATCAATGATATATTTTTTAACTTGAAGTGAAAGAAAGAACTCAAAAATCTGTGCCAAAAAACTACTTAAAATGTTCTTGCGATCACACACTTTCATTAATATTTTATTTTCCAAACTTTCATTGTACCCTATGTTGCCTTCAACCCAATAATAATTGTGATTTTTCTCTAACTTTGTTTGAGAATTAGTGTAGGATTCTATAACTGTTCTAAAAGTTTTCAAAGAGCGAGGCTCTATTCTTTCCTCAGAATCACTCTCATCATTACCTTCAGAATCGCTATGCTATCAGCAGAATCGTCAGATTCTTCAGAATCTTCGTTGTCTGGTATTACAGAGACATCGTAATAACCTTCACATTCAGTAATCTCTACTTCAGGTTAGCAACGTCTCCGCCTTTCATTGCCCCTTTTCCTTTTGGACATGGTAATTTTCTTCAGTTATACCTTTTAAATTGATCATAAATAAAATAAATAAATAAAAATAAAATAATAAAATATTGGTCAATTTTTTCCAGTCTAATAATATTAGTTATAGCCCATCACTGACCTCACCTCTCTACAATGTAAATTGCAAAATGGTCTAATAGTATATACGATATCACTAAGATTTTCCTTTACTTTACTAGCACTATTTATTTATTTTAAAAAAAGCCAATTAGTAATTTTTGTGTTAATGTAATTAAACTATCAATTATTTTGGATAAGAATGATTTCAACACGGTATATGAAAGTATCGAAAGAAATTCAGGATTTTTTTACTTGACAAGAGTGAACTAAACAAAAAAATGTTATTCTACAAACTATGCTTAAAATTAGTCAGATTGTATTTTTTTAAATATGGACAAAATAAAAAAAACCTAAAAATGTTCGGAACAACTCTGATAAACATCACACGTCTTCTTTGAGTAATTTGAAATGTTTTTTGTATTAACCCATTAAGGCCCATGCCAAACCTCGGCAAGATAGCGCCAAACAACGTTATTATTTTCAAAAAACTAATAGCGGCAATCAATTTTACGGGAAAAAACATATCGCTGATATCAAATATAGCCAAGATCTTTGAAAAAATATTATATAATAGATTGTTTAATTTCCTAACGGAATGTAATATTATATCTGATAAACAATTTGGCTTTGTTAAAAATAGAGGAACTACGGATGCTTTAAATTACATCTCAAACATTATATATAATAATATAGACAAAAGTACTCCGATAATAACTACATTCTTGGATTTAGCAAAAGCTTTTGACACAGTAGATCACAAGAAACTTTTAGATAAATTAGATAGGTATGGAATAAGAGGTAGTGCTTTTGACTTAATAAATAGCTATCTCTCAGGTAGAAAACAATGTGTCAAAATCCAAGACTGTAAAAGTGAATATAAAGATATAACTATTGGTGTCCCGCAAGGGACCATATTAGGACCATTATTTTTCATACTTTATGTTAACGACCTACTGAGGGATATGCAGAATGATACAATTGTGTCTTATGCCGATGACACTGTTATCATTGCTAGTGATAGCACGTGGTCTTCTGCCCAGGACAAAATGAACAAATATCTTAGCGATGTAGCAAAGTGGCTTACTGTAAATAAATTATCTCTAAATGTTAAAAAAACGGTTTATATTGCCTATGGCAGCTACTGTGATAGTGTCCCGGACACTCTAAATATAGAGATAGGAAATACTAAAATAGAAAGAGTAGAAAGCCATAAATATTTGGGATTAATTTTTGATTATAACATGAAATGGGATAAACATGTTGATTATATAGTAAAAAAAAACAAAATATTTAATTTTTATTTTTGCGAAAATAAAAAAAAAATGGATAACAAAACATTAATGATGATGTATTATGCTTTTTTCCAAAGTTTAACTAACTACGGCATAATAGCCTGGGGAGGAGCGTACAATAATTGTTTAAATTTGATACAAGGAATACAGAAGAAACTATTAAAAATTATAAACAGGGATCAGTTTCAAATACAAGACCCTCCTCTTACTGTAAGGCAACTTTTCCAATTGGAAGCTATTACATATCATTACCATAGTTTAAGAGAAAAATATAGCATAAGTTCTAGCAATACTAGGAATAAGAGTATACAATTACCAAAAAATAAGAAAGCTGTGAACAGAAAAAACAGCTATTTCGTAGCTGTAAAAGTGTACAACACTTTAACGAATGATCTTAAAACTCTAAGAGGTAACAAAATCGCAATTAAGAAAAGACTAAAAAAGTTTATAAGAGAAAATTATAGATAGCGTTATTTGAAAATTGTATGCATCGTTACTTAACTTACACAGGAATTTATTAAAAAGATTATCAAAAAGATGCTGTATCATCTTTTTGTTATTTTTTAGATTAAGTTTTAGATTCTAAGATTATCTGTACCATACCTATGTACAGGCAACTAAGTTTGTCTCTATAGGATGCTTTGATAAGCATATGTATATGGTCAATAAAATAAAAATAAAAAAATAAAAATAAAAAATTTGCAGATCCCAGTAGCTGGGGTAACTATGCCAAATCCCAAGCAAAATATACAAGCGATAGCGCCAAACTAACTATGCCAATCGTAGCTAAATCGAAAAAAATATTCGTGTTTTTTGCCATTTGCAATTGTTTATCAGAAATTATTTAAACAGATATCAAAAAGTTATTATTTTCAAAAAATTGATAGCGGCAATCGAATCTACGGAAAAAAAATGAAAGAAATGTACATAACTTTTTTTGTCAGACGTCAATTTGTTTATGAAAATAGGACAGAAAGCATTGAATTTTTTGAAATTGTACATTTAGAAAGTTGCCTAACATAGGTTAATTGTTGTGTGGCTGTGTTTATTGTCATGTGACACTAACAAATTCGCCCACAAACTCACCACGTGTAGTGCTCGAGCAAGAGAAGACGGATACATAGTAGCGCGAAAGCAATCAAGGGAAATTATTCCCACATTTGATTTTCTTTTTATATTATTTTATGTATTTAACGTCGCATACCCGTTAGTACTAACTAATTTTTATACATTTTTACAAATGTATGTTTTCTGATTATTCCGTTTATACGATCGATAAAATCACATTTTTAATAATTATATTTTTCGTTTATTTTAGGAGCCTCTTACCTGATGCAGCTATATGGGAAAACTTGCGAGCTCTTAGAGCTTACTCTTTAACATAGATTCACTGTTCAAAAAGTGAATATTTACTGGTCAAACAGTGAATACCCACTAGTGACAATGTGACTAGTCTATGGTTAAAAAGTGAATAGTCACCGTTTAAAAGTGAATAATCACTGATTAAAAAGTGAATAATTACTGGTTAATTTATTAAAAAAGTTCATTTATTTCACAATTTTCAAAAGTGACTATTCACTACGAATTAGTGAATTTTCACTATTTTACATTAAGAGAGCAGGTATACGGACGTAGTACGATCGCTGCCTTAGGGTTTATGATTCTTTTTATGACGATGCTATAATTGTGTTCGTTAAAAACAATGGTCTTACAGTATTATAATAGAAAGAGATGGAAAGAACTGCATGCATTGTGCATAATCAATATCTTATAACTAAAGTAACTAAAGTAACTAATTATTACTAAAGTACGTATAATATTTTTGATGCGTTATGGATGCAGGATAATATCTTTTAATTAAAACGACTACTGAAGCTTTTGATCCATCAATCCAACCTGAATTTGATGACTTGATTTAGAAATTAAACAAAGACAACTGCTCTACTCGCGGTTATTTTGAACCATGGGGTTTCCCGCGTTGTAAAGTGAATATCAGAGATATAGCTTAAAATGTAATCAAAGATTCCATGGCATGATAACACCCGTAACCATACGACATAGAAACTCCGATTTTTTTTAGTTTTCGATTGTTATCTCAAAAACTAGTCGTTAAAATAGCTTAAAATTTTTACATCAAGTAGATATTATTGTTGCTTTCTTCTAAAGGAAGCTTTATCATAGTAAAATTTTCAGTTTTGATAAAACTTCATAGAAACATGTTCTTAGATGTTAGAAGTTCGAATAATGGTTTTTAGGAAATGTCCGTATGGAAGTGTGTGCGAGTATACCGTGATATTTCTGAAACTACTCAGTCAATATCAATCAAATTTGAGAGGCATATCAATTTGTGGATTCTAAATTCAGGAAAAACATTTAATTTATAATTTTTTCAATTACTTATTTTATAGCCATTTTTCGATTTTCGAAAAACATTATTTTCCTTTGTTTCAATCATTCCATTGTTACAAACAATTCAGCTTAAATGCATTTAAAAGATAATAAAATGACCTATTTTTTCCCGTTTGGTCCTCCGGATTGACCGCTCCATTTGGCAGATATATCTCTGAAACTAAACATCATAACCTCACGAAAAAAAATAGGTTGATGGGTTACGTGTCAAACTATATTCCATTAAAATTTCAAGTGATTTGACTACTTATTTTTTTAGTAATAAATCAAAAACTGATAAAAATGAGTTTTCTTTGAGTCTCGATTCGTCTTGAAATTCTGGGAAAAGATAGATCTTTTGATTACCTGGGCTAATTTTTTTTCGCAGCTTATGAAAATGATTAGTTGAAAAGATATTAAAATACAAATTCTTTATCTCTCACCCTGTATACCCTGTATAAATGAAAATTATTATTTTTGTTAAACCTTATAACTCGCTAACGAAAACTCAGAATCTTTTGACAAAATTCATGGTTTTATGAGGTTATGAGGTCTATTTGTGATATAAATTGTAATTCATTTTATTAAGAAAATCCGGAGAAAAAGAAAAGCATTATTACATTAATATACTTTAACGATACATACGAACAAAGAACAATAGATTTGTTTGGAGGAAGCTACGTGCCAATTAATTGGCAGCGGTTTTTTTATTGCCATAAATGGATTTTGAATGTTTGATAATTAAGTTTTCAAGATATGAATTTTTATCAAAACATTACGTTTCTTATCATAACAATTCAACGCAAAAGTAAATCTGAAGAGTCTTCCGAGAAAAAGCATCATTGTATGCTTTTTTAGATATATTATTGACGAATTTATTAAATAACCTCCATCACTAAAAAATGCAATAACTTTTTTTTCAAAAATCAAAAGAGAGAAAGACGGTATTAAATTATTTAGCTAGTCCAAGATATAATACAGCGAAAAAGCTGGCGCTGTTCGTTTATTCCAATAACACCGACACACACAAAAAAAGTGGTCTGTTCATGAAACCAGACCTACCTATCCTTATGAATTTAGACCCGCTGAATACGATTCCAAGGGCAGTTTTTCTCATACACCTTCAAAATTTCGTTAAAAACGCAAAGAACCGTGAAAATTGCGAAAAATTATGATAAATCACATAAACAAACCGCTGCCAATTCATTGACACGTAGCTTCCTCCAAACGAATCTATTGTTCCTTGTTCGTATGTATCGTTAAAGTACATCAGTTTAATAATGCATTTCTTTTTCTCCGGATCTTCTTAATAAAATCAATTGCAATTTATATCACAAATAGACTTCATAACCTCATAAAACCATGAATTTTGTCAAAAGATTCTGAGTTTTCGTTAGCGAGTTATAAGGTTTAACAAAAATAATAATTTTCAGTTATACAGGGTATACAGGGTGAGAGACAAAGAATTTGTATTTTAATATCTTTTCAAGTAATCGTTTTCATAAGCTGCGAAAAAAAATTAGCCCAGGTAATCAAAGGATCTATATATTTCCAAAATTTCAAGTGCAATAAGGCCTTTCCACGCCCGTAATTGAGACAAAAAAAAACTCATTTTTATCAGTTTTTGATTTATTACTAAAAAAATAAGTAGTCGAATCGCTTGAAATTTTAATGGAATATAGTTTGATACGTAACCCATCAACATATTTTGTTTCGTGAGATTATGATGTTTAGTTTCAGACATATGAATTTAACAAAAAACTAGCGCGCCACGCGCGGCCTGGCGTCCGCGGTGGCTTGCCGCCTTGCATTGCGAGGCGACGCAAGGCACGCAAAGCGCTTCGCGTTTTGCGTCTAAGGCACGACCGCTGACGCTCGCGCTTCTTGCTCGTTATTTAACGTTTATATTTTATGTTCATAATGAGACAATTGAAAACACAAAGTTATAATTTAAATTGATAAGTGCTTCAATTTTAATAAAAATAAAATCAAATATAAATATAATAAAATAAATACAATTTTATGATGGTAATGTTTGTATATTTCTGGTTATAAATGTGATGCGTTTGTCGTAGCTTAATCTTGTATTTATGTACGGAATGAAGGCCAAAATATAAGTCTAAGCTTGTAAAAATATGGGAAAATTCCTGTTATGTGACAACTTTGCGATATTCATATTCGAACAATTATTTCGAATATGAAATCGAGAAAGTTCTGCACATAAAAGGTACAGCGAGACTCAAGGCCACAAAAGTATCAAGTAGCCAAGAATCTCGCTGACCTAAACAGTTTCCCCTCCACTGCGCGAGACCGCACGTGCGAAGCCACGCTGCAGTCTTCAACTTTGCACCATCGACAGGTCCCGTAAGGCCTAATGAGTACGACGAGTGCAGACGTACTGACGTCAACATGGGGAAGTGAAGCTTGGAGACGCGTGGGAGGTCCGGATATACTTCCGAAGCGTCCCCAAGCCACGTTACTTCAGGCACTCCGACTCGAGCCGAGCTGCCTTGCGGACGACCATTTCTTAGAATTTTTTTTGGTTTATTTTATACTTTGTTTCATTTCTGTTTGAAGTTCAGTTTATTGTATTATATTTTGCTTACTTTGATTTCTCTTGAGTTTACCAATATATATATACTTATATTTTATAAATACAAAGTCAATCAAAAATAAAGAAAGTCCAAGTGAAACCAGAAGCTTTTTATTTAAAAAAAAGGGACTCGCTACAACATATTTTATTTGATTCACCCTGCTATATATATATATATGGACCTTCCTTCGACCGGAAGGATATAAAGGACAGATACTTGAGGTTGATCCCCGGAAAGCAAGAGAGCGCAGAAGGTAAGCAAATCTATTATAAAATAATTCCGCGTTTCAAACAAAGGGAAAATCCAGCTGACAGCCAGGAGAGATTCGAAGAGTGGAGTCTCTCCCGTAACTGTATAGTTGCGTGCGCGAGATTAACTCACGCAAAAACTTGATTTACATTGCTAGGTGACTAATAATCACCTAACAAAAATTGGAGGTCCCACCGAGATTTCGTGCATAACTGGCCGCTAATTTTCCCTTTTTCGTTGCATGAACATAGAAATCTTGAGTGCCTAAAAAAAAGGAAATGGATATATTAAAATATATATATTAAAAAGATTAATAAATAAAATAAAATATAATAAAAAGTGCGCGAATTAATGAATAATAGAAACGTAAAAAAAAATAATAAGAATAACAATAATAATAAATAATGTGACGAGAAATACAAAGGAATTAGAAAAAGATCACATTACCTGACCGCGTGCTAGAAGCATAGCGTGGCGTCGTGCGGTGACGTCACAATCAAGCTTTTATACAAAGATACAGCATCAAGTAGCTAGAAAATACAAAAGAGTTTGAATTGCTGTGAATGTTTAATTGAGCATTATATTAGTTTTTTTTATGTACGGTCCAATAAAATCATAACAAAATCATTGTTTAAAATAGAAATGAGAATATCTTGACGTAAAAAAAAGGATATAAATGATTCTAATTGTTGTTTAATTCGAAAATAAGAAAGTTAGAGATAAATATAGCAAAAGGATTGTTCGGTAAAAGCAGCGATAACCAAGGTGAAATTTAATCACATCTAGAAATTTAAGTATGTGCGAGCAGCATTACAATACAATTAAGAAGGGAAGGGCCCATTCAAGATAAACGTACCAAAGTTTTTTTATATATATAAGCAGTGAATATACAAGAATTTATATATATAAAAAAAAAACTCACCAAAATCTGGTCGACCAGCAAGAAGTAGCTGAATTGGCACATTTCTGCCACGGTCGAAGCAGGGCGTAGCTGACGCAGGTGCTCGATAGAGGTGATAGACCCCGCAGAGCGTGGTTGACCTCTAAGCCTATATATACATATATTTATTAACATATTTCAAAATATATAATATAATTCTATCGAATGGTCGACAAAAAAGGGTAAGACCATTTAAAATAATTGTCCTTTATTCATATTTGAAGAAATAACTTAAAGGTTACGTACCTATGAAGTAGTGCTCGTAGATGAACAAAAATTCTCGGATACGTTTACCTGATATATGAAAATTCACACCACCTGTAAAAGAAACGTACAATCTACCCAAAGCAATTTGCTCTTGTGCTCAGTTGATGATAATTCAATAAAGAAATTATAAATAAAAATACTTATCTGACAAGTAGCGACAGGTTGCACTGCTTGTGATACATCGTGTTGGATCCATAAACATTTTCAGTCACAAATTTGGTCCTAATCAACCGAACAACCCGAAACACACAAGAAAATTTCTCAGACAGAGAAAAATTATTTAATAAAAGAAGATCAGGAAAAAAATATTTCTTGCAAAAATTATTATTTGAAAAGAAAGCATTAGAGAAAAGGCTCAAAGAAATAAATAATCAATTGCACAATTATTACCGGGAACACAATAGAATAAACACGAATCATAATAAAGTTTTTGAGAATAATTAAAATTTTCAATCTGAAGTAAACAAAAAGTTTAATGAACTTTTAGGGTTCGCCTTAAAGGAAACAAATAAACGAGAAGCCAATTAATTAATTTTCTTTTTGACAAAAGACCACATCTAGTTGCCCTTGAACCAGTTTGAAGTATTTCCTGGTGACCCTAAACCCACACTTAGCGACCCTTAACCCGCTTGAATAAACAATCGCAACATCTAGATCTATTATAAACTATTTTTCCTTTGAAAGAAGAAGAAGAAGAATTTTCACAAAAAAAAAATATACAAAACAGCATTCAAAATGAATCTAGGCGACGAAAAAAAATGCCAGAGGAACCAGAACAACAAATGCGAACGCATCCGATTCCAATTTCATGCTGATGAATAGCATGGCAAACACCTTCGCGCTCATGAACTGCATAAGCGGTATCCCAACTTTTGACGGCAAGAGAAGTCTCAGAGAATACATACAGGACTTAAGAAATGCAGCATCTCTAGTGAGTGAAGACATACAACCACAGTTTTTACAAAATGCATTGCACAAAATTATTGGACCAGCAAAGAAGAGTTTAATCAATAAACAAATTACCACAGTTGAAGAACTCATAGCACATCTAAAGCAGAGATTCGGACCAGGAAGGAATTTTAGCTATTTTAATAACAAAATTCAGAATGTTCGAATGAGAGAACATGACACCGTTGGTGATTTCTATGATGAAATCAACGTTTTGCTTGGCAGTGCAAAAACAGCACTCCAAGAAGAAAAAGGCAATAGTTATAAGAAAGAAATGATGGACCCGTTGAAATCACTTGCAGTGGATATATTCATAAAAGGTCTACCTGCCAATTTAGCGAAAAGAGTTGACTATAGCAAACCGGCAACACTACGTGAAGCTTATGATTAAGCTGTACGCCTAGAGACGAGGATGGAGGCCAAAATGATCCCAGACTCCAGACCATACCGTGGCAGGACTTATAGCTACAACAATCCCAGATTATATAGTGAACCACGGACTGGAATGAATTACAGACATAACAGAAGATACAATGACGAAGATCAATACAGGAATAGTCAGCATAGAGAACCTCAATACATAGGTTACATAGAGGAACGATACGAGCATGAAAAACCCGAATACGTTGCCTATGTACAAGATCGATCGAGAAATGCACCACGTGATGGATATTCCACCAACCGCTGCCAAACAAATGGTTATCAAAAAAACCATTACCAAGAGAATACTTATAGAAATCCGGATTACGTAAATCGTTACAATAATACAAATTATGGAAACCGATTTCGCCAGAACCAAAACTACAATGACAACCGACAAGAGAGTTATCGTTGGCGTGAAAGTAATAATCAATCCTACAGAGCGAGTCAACGAATATTCAACCCTCAAACAGGAAGATATGAAAGTACGCAGAACCGACCTGACAGGCGGAATGCCAGCAATTGGCGCAATGATATTGGCGCAACCAAAATGATAGGGAAAATTTAAACTACCAGCAGGCTCGTCACGAACCCAAGATGACGAGCCAAAATCAAAAGTACTCGAGACAAAACGATCAACAAACACGAAGGAATATGGACCAAGCAAATTATCAGAGACAAATGCTGGAATACAACCAGAATCGAGATTCGAATCCCAGAAACCTGCAAGAAAATCAGACGAAAGCCCCAGTAATGGCGATACTAACCAAACCCGAGAAATCGCGAGGATGTGTTCCACGAACTGTAAAGGACCTGAAAACTATAATTGGGAAGATGGAGAGACAACAGCTGTATGAATAAGGATATCCGAAGGAACACAGCGACCGTATTTGGACTTTATGATAGACAATGGCGCAACTGTTAACCTAATAAAAATCGGAGCTCTGCACGACGACTTACCAATAAGCATTGAAGATGCCAGAGAATTAGGAGGCATTACAGACCAAACAGTGTGGACAGCAGGATCAGTGTACCTGGATATAAGAGTAACCCCAGTAAAATTTCAAATAATACAGGATGATTTTCCCATTAAACAAGATGGCATGTTAGGAAGGAATTACCTAAAGAAGGAAGAAGCAGTGATCTCCTGCTATAAGAATGCTCTCATGGTAAGTGGTGATGTAATGCATCCCATACCGTTCATAGGACATGAAGAAGAACATAACCCAAGGCATCTAAGAAAAGGTTACACATGCAAACAAGCAAATGAAGTACTGAACGTGGAAACGAAAATTGATGACGAGAGCAAATGCATGGAACAAAATATGGAGAACCAAGAAGATGTTACCAAGGATGTTACAAAGAGGAACTAGAAGTTGTGGACCACATAACAGAAGATTTTCTGGATCGATTTCTATTGCCAGGAGACAGACTCTCGTGCACCGATATGATCGAGCATCATATTCATTTAGAAAATAGCGTACCTATAAACACCAAACAATACCGACATCCTCTTCAACACAAACAAGTTGTAAGAGAAAGTGTAGCCAAAAAACTCAGACAGAATCATAAGAGAATCCAATTCTCCCTGCAATTCACCCATCTGGATAGTACCCAAGAAACCAGATAGTCATGGCAATCCAAGATGGCGCATGGTAATTGACTTTAGAGAGCTAAATAAGAAAACCATCAGAGATGCATACCCGTTACCCAATATTGCGGACATAATGGATCAACTGGGAGGAGCAACCTATTTTTCGATATTTGACTTGGCCAGTGGTTTCCAACAAATACCGATGGCTCCTGAAGATTGTTATAAAACAGCATTCACAACGATAAATGGACACTATGAGTACACAAGAATGCCTGAAGGATTGAAGATCTCTACGGCGACTTTTCAACGACTCATGGAAAAGGTTCTCAGAGGACTACAAAATATTGAAATGTTAGTATACTTGGATGACATCATAGTGTACAGTAAAAATTTAAAAGACCATGAAAGGAGAATACGAAATCTTATGGAAAGGTTAAGAGAAGCAAAGTTAGTCTTGCAACCTGACAAGATTGAATTCTTTAGAAAAGAAGTTGGATTTTTAGGACACATAATTAGCGCAAAAGGAGTTGAACCCAATCCAGAAAAGGTTTCGGCAATAGCCAAACTAGCCACACCCAAGAGTGCCAAGAATATAAGAGAAGTACTAGGAATGTTTGGATATTACCGAAAGTATATCAAAGACTTTGCTAAAATAGCGAAACCATTGAATGACCTACTAAAAAAAAATGTGAAGTTTGAATGGACCCCTCAATGTGACGAGAGCTTTCAAAAACTCAAGCAATGCCTAATGGAAGAACCTATCTTACAATTCCCGGATTTTGATAAGGAATTCACCTTAACCACAGATGCATCAGACTACGCGATCGGAGCAGTCCTGAGTCAAGAAAAGGATGGATTTGATCATCCAGTCCAATACTTGTCTAGAGCTTTAAATAAAGCTGAAAGGAATTACTCCACCACTGAAAAAGAGTGCTTAGCGGTACTATATGCTCTACATCAGTTTAGACCATACTTACTGTGTCGCAAGTTCACTTTAGTGTCTGACCACGAACCATTAAATTGGATGCATAGCAGAAAAGACCCTGGACAAAGATTAATGAGATGGATGTTTAGGTTCACAGGCTATAAATACACCTTCAAATACAAACCAGGAAAACTAAACAAAAATGCTGATGCGCTTTCAAGAAACCCTCCAGAAACCACCGAAGAGGAAATAAACAAAAATTTACCTAGGAGCAAAGTGATGATAATAGAAGAAAAAGCGAAACAAGAACAAGAAAAGGCTAAAAGCAAAGTACCATCACAGAAGACTAGTTTTCGCAACAGAGCACTCAGCATCGGAGAAGACTACAGTACCCAGAGGCAGAGGTAGACCCATAGGAGCGAAAACAAATAAAGAAGCGCCCAAACTGGAACATAGTGTGGTAGCGCAGAGGACAAGAGCAAAACGTGCTCAGGTAGAAAGCCCAGTAGGACAATACATCAAACAAGGAGGACCAAGCAAAACGTCCAAACCCATTGGTACAAAGAAAACTACGCATACAGAGACGCCAACAAAAACTGAAACAGCAATAACAGAGACAACTTCCATCAAACCACGAGAAGTGCCAGGAAGTTCGTCTGATACAGATTCGGATGTTTCAATGACAGTCAACCCATCCAGGAGATCATGGCTATCGTCAACGGCTAATGAGGACAGCGATCTAGATAAACCGCCCATACCAGACCCCAGATACAACGGATTATGACAACCAGACTCAGAGACTACAGAAGATGAAGCCCAAGAAGTACCGAGATCTCTTCTTCAGAAAATAGTCAGAATAAAACTATAAGCAATATCGCAATAGACATGACTGCAGTAGAAGATTGTCAAGATGAAGATAATGCAGATGAAGAATCTATAGAAAATCTATCAGTCAGAACCACCCTAACGAAACAAGAAGTAGAAGAAGCTAGCAGAAAATTTGAAGAAAGCATAAGGAAATATGAAATGGATAAACAAGCTGATATCGACGAATCAACAACTGACATAGATACCCAACTGGATTTACCCTCACACTTCTCTGACGATGACAGTGTACCCGATGATGTGATATTATTATTATTATACATGTAAACTAATGGCCATATTTTTACAGGATGAGACACCGGAATATAAACATTATAATAATTTTAAGCATAACTATGATGACCCGAGGAATACCACAGTATCAACTGGACCCCCTAGACCCGTATCTGAACAATATTATATAAATAAGGAGAGAACTCAAGGTGAGTTCCGCCTGGAAAGGGTTGAGCGAGGGAAAAGTTCTAAAATAAAAACACAATATATTTCGCGGGAAATAAGACTACTTGCCTCGGCATAAAAACTCTCACGAAGCAGAGAGGAAAGCCGGGGCAAGCGATAGATTTATTGAATAAAGGAAATGAAATTAAACTTATTAAAGGAGAGAGAAAAGAGACTCTAGAGAGAAAAATGATAGAAGTAGAATTACGCTAACGCACGCTATCGCGAGGTACCTTGTCGCGCGCTAAGAGAGCTCTCTTACCTAAACACTCGTAGATTTTCTCCACCACCACTCGAACACCGTCGCCTGGGAAGGTGCTGAGTCGAAACTCCTGCCGCAGCTTCTGGTCCTGAAGAACTGGACAAGCTGGGCCTCGATGAGAGCGAAGAAATGACCTGCGCCAAACGCGTTCCGACGTCTCGGACAGCCAGACGTTTGGCGACGGGCAACAAGCCGTTGCCGCAATGCGCTCACCCTGGAAGGTGCACGTCAACACGTGGACCCCTTCCACACAATTGAAAGCACACACACACTCGGAAAGAACGCACGCACTAGCTAATCGCGATACTCGCTCTAAAAAGAACGAACGTATCGACCTACCTATTCTAATATTATTTAAAAGAACAATGGACAACTTGTTACTACACGCAAGCATCCGTACTCCTCGGCAGAACAAGGAAAAGTAAGTTAAACCCTAAGCGCCACAGTTAGAATATTACGGCGATAAAGAATGGCATGAACACCGGTATATATTACGAAAAAATGGATACCATGAAAATTAAGAAGGCCGATTGGAAGATACAAATCTACATCAATGTCGACGACTTCATGCAAATACACAAGCCACTGGACTCTTATCAAACTGTTTACAATAACTGCATAGCAAGAATAGCAGAAAATAAGTGCAAACATGCTTTAGGTTTGGACCTCATAGAACTCAAACACCAGACCTTACGTAGCATACAAAAAGAGATAAACGAAACAATCAAGACCATGGGACATTGTAACCACCTAATCACAAGAAACCCCAGAAGTATTCGCACCAAGAGGTTAGCCCCACTAGGCATAGTCGGCACTCTAAGCAAAAGCTTATTTGGTTTAGTCACTACAGATGACGTGGACGACATCAATAAAAACATTGATAATCTATTTCAAGACCAAACCAAAATGGTACAAATC
Organism: Muscidifurax raptorellus; assembly: GCA_020010945.3. NCBI lineage: Eukaryota > Metazoa > Arthropoda > Insecta > Hymenoptera > Pteromalidae > Muscidifurax > Muscidifurax raptorellus. Next base: position 205,782 of record JAHUUD020000008.1, read on the forward strand.
ATAGACAAGAATGCACATATAGTCTCAGCCCAATTTGAAGAGTTACACAATATCACTCAAAATCATCAAAAGGTACTACAAAACTTTGAAGCAGTTCTGACCAAAACAGTGGTCAAACAAGAAGAAGAATTGAAACATCTAGTGGAAATTACAGTATATGTAAGACGTCTGGAATCCACACTAGATCATTTAGTAAGTAGCAATGAAAAAATGCTAAAGGTACTAAGATACTTGAAAGAAGGAAAAATACACCCTGAACTCTTGACAACCAACATGATACATCGGATAATAACGGACGTGAAGAGAACAAGCGGTAGTTTGGATTTTGCAATACCTACAGAACACCTAAGAATAGAAGAAATCACGAAGTATCGGAAATCGATGCCATCCATGAAAATGGCAGGACCATCGCGGTGTTACACATCCCATTGGTTGAAAGAGACCCCTATCAAACATACAAGTTACATGCGGTGACAATACCACAACACAAAGCCAATGGAACCACTGGATTAGCCTTCATAGAGCCCTCACATAAGTATATCGCAATAAGTTCAAATGAAGAAAAATATATAAAATTCGATGACAATCTTGCAACCAAGTGCATTAGAACCCATTACTGCGAAGCAACAATGTTACTAAATCCTAGTTCTCAAACATTGAAAAATTGTAATATAAAATACAAAACAGGTACCAAGACACAATGGAAATATCTAGAGAATGATCAATCGTGGCTATTCTCCACGACAGATCCTGACCAGCTGCGGCTCTCATATCCAAATCAAGAAGACGCGAAAATAACCTTAAAGGGAGCCGGTATCATACGTATCTCACCAGCATGCGTGGGCAGAACGGCAGACACCTTAATAATCGGACAAGAAACCAAATCAAGCCAAATAACGTACCTGTATAAACCAGAAACTGACCTAAAAATACAAAATATGTATCCATCCCTAGATCCTGAAGCCACGGACCTTGACAATGATCTACCACCAACCATCGAAATACTCGGACCCAAATCAGGGTTTAACCAAGCGAAACCTTTAGGACAAATAATCAATGAATTAAATGAGATTAAAGGTCACAAAAGACGGGATTACCATACAAATAATTTGTTGTATGGTAGCGCAACCTTCCAGCTAGTGGTCATCATAATAATTATAATAATGGTAATCGGGGTGAAACGTAGAATAACGATGCCTAAAGCAAAATCAAAGTCAAAAAACAACATCTACCTGATAGAACACCCAGCTGTAAATACCAATAAAGACTCTATCAACCCAGAAGCAGAAACAATTCTCATAAGTGACCCAAAACCACCAACACCGAAAGTACCTCGAAGTAATTTTCAGAACCGTGCTGAAGGTGACCATTGAGCAAATGATCGCACGGACACTCAAACCCTCATACAATAGACTATTTAGCTTAATATTCTTTAAAAATAATGTTTATTTACAGACCAGGACAACATGAATACCAAAACCAATACATCCATGTTCTGTGACGTCAGCATACCTCTATGGAGCATAGTGAAGGAATTTGAATATATAGGCACACCACATGCCGTATATGTAGAAGACCACCGAACGGACCCAAAAAGTAAAAGAGTCACACTATGTTTTGGCACAGAAAAACAGGCAACAAAGGCCAACGAGTTAAAACCATCATTGATAAAACAAAAGAAACTTAGACGACGTACCAAACTGATGTCCGAACCATTATCAAGGGAATACCAACTTCAAAGAGAAGAGAAACCAACATGAAGTCAGAAGTGCATGTAGTAACCAACATACAGCACAACAAAGAACTCAGCAAAAACAGACTATTTTGCCTATTACCCTGGGAAGGCAAAGAAAAGGAAAAGGATGAAACATTCTTCAGGCACTTCGCTCAATTCGGACCAATGGTATACTATGAGACCGTACGAGATAAAAAGGGACGCCTATCCTACAGATACGTTCAATATTTCTGTAACGGTTGCGTCCCCCTTGCCCCGGATTTTGTCAGTCGGGATTCAGGATTCGGAAAAGGGTGAGGTTAGAAATAACTCCGTTTGGTTAAATTTTAATAATTAGTATATTTAACATCTCCTAAAGTGCGTCATCATTCGCCATCTGAAACCAAACAAAGTACGCTTTTTAAGAAGACTTATCTCTTACAGTTATTCCTTATTATCTAGGCGGTAATCGCGGCACTTATAAATTAACGGTACGGTCCTTAATTCTACGGTCTTACGCTTGACATTAGTCGTTGCTTACATTTATTTCGCTTAAACATTCGTAACGCTGGTTCGGTCGCCGGTATGCCTCGCCTACAATTACTTGTCGACTACGCTTCGAGCACGGCGGTTCGGTTGTTACCAGGTGTGTAGTTGGTTATTGCGGAGTCCTCGCGAGAACGTGTGCGCACGAACTTGTGTGGACTCTGCCCTGGTTCCTAATTTCCCCCTACCCTGTGTGCGCACAGCGGTAGGTGGAACGGAGGAACGTCTGCGAGATGTTTTAGTGTACAGGTGGAGTCTCACAGGACCTGATTGAGACGTGTGCGCACGACTCAACCCGGTACGGTGGCTGTCTCTCGCGGCTTCCCTTGCCCTGTGTGCGCACAGCGGCAAGTGAAGCGGCAGAGTGGTGAGTGACTGTGTGTGTGTGTGTGAAGTGCGGTGGACCACAGGATCTGATTGAGACGTGTGCGCACGACTCAACCTGACACTGGAATCGCTTTCCGCGGTTTCTCTTACCCTGTGTGCGCACAGCGGCAAGTGAAACGGCGGAACGGTGGGGCTGTGTGTTAGCGTGCAGAGTCTGACAGAGACGTGTGCGCACGACTCTGCCAGTCTCTGCAGTCAGTTTCGGGTTCCGGTTACCCTGTGTGCGCACAGTGGTAACAGGAACGGTCGAAACGGTGTGACGGTGCAGCGGTATGTGTGTGGCGGGTGTGCAGATTCTAACAGAGACGTGTGCGCACGACTCTGCTAGTATTTGCAGCCGGTTTCGGATTCTGATTGCCCTGTGTGCGCACAGCGGCAACAAGAACGGCAGAAACGGTGTGGCGGTGAAACGGAGTATGTGAGTGTAAGCAGATTCTGACAGAGACGTGTGCGCACGACTCTGCCAGTATTTGCGACTAGTTTCGTATTCCGATTGCCCTGTGTGCGCACAGCGGCAACAGGAATGGTCGAAACAATGGAACGGGGTCTAACGGTTTAGTACGGTAGTTTCAGTATATGTGCCGTTACGTGTGCGCACGAAAACGGTTAGATATCGTCAGTTCCTCTAGGGCCCTCCTAGCGGTGTCGTGTGCTCACGGCAACGCTCGGATCGGGAGCTCTGATCGAACTGCCGCCGTGCTGTCGCGGCCGGGCTTATATAGCCCAAGTCGCTGGCGCCAACGCCCTCTGGTGGTGATTGGGTCGAGTGTTGTTGGTGTATTTGTGGGGTGCTTACCGTGCTCTTTTCGGTAGTGTGCGTTATTTTGTTTTCGCCCGTCGTCGATTTCGTTCGCGGCTGTGTTTACACTGTACGAGCACGTGTTGCTACCCATGAGCACTCGGCTTGTGCTCATGTTATTGTCGTGCGGGTCTGCCTTTCGCTCGCTTGTTTGTGTGCCTACTTGTACATATTCTGCACGAGACTGATGTCTCGTTGCACTTCAAAGACCGGAATGCTGAAGAAGCAAGAAAGAAAAGCAATCCTATTTACAAAGCAACTTTTGCAGAACCAAGGAAACAGACACGAAGCAAAACTGAAATGGAAACCAAATTCCATTCATTTTGCAAAAAGGAAATAGACCTCAACCTCTACAATTTACACGAAATAACTTGCAAAAAACAGACCATGTGGACCACTTTCAGAGATCCGGAACAGTCACCGCAAAGCAACCAAACACCAACCCTGGACGAACTGAAGAAGACCTTAGCGTATTTAGAAAGCCTGGAAGGAAGAAAAATCGACCTAATGGAACCTCAAACCCAACCCGTACCAACGACTAAAATAAAAAGCGAAAATGAAAGTGTATGTGAACGGATGAATGTGGACGAATAAAATTTAGGACCCCAAAATAAGTTATAGTCAGAGCATATCCTTCCTTATCCCCAATAATCTCGTTCCATCCCGAATCAAAATATATATCCATAATATAAAACAAAATTGTAACCCTATTCCCAAATGCTTATACAACGCATTCACATAATCATAACATAACATAAGAGAGAATACATCATTAAAAGGCAACCCAAATTGCATGCACTAGGGACCCAATACATGTTGCATGACCAAGCATGAAATGAAATAGGAACTATAATAAATACCCGTATCCAAACATATAAAGTAAACAAATTTTCTTCTTATATCCTATGTTTCAGAAATGCATTTCCAACTAGAAGAAATGGACAACCAAACCAAGGTTCTCAAGGTGGAGAGGCGAGGACCAAAACAGGCTCTAATAGAGTTCATTGGGAACCCTGACGACATCGCGAAAATGTTGAGAACCTTTGGCATGTGTGTGATACACTTTAGGTACCACAAGTCCACGAACACATACACAGTAAAGGTACAATACAGTGAAGAAGAAGACGCGGTAGCCGCCGCAATAACCTTCAACGCGGAACCAACCAGCATCAGAGAAGAAAAACAGAAGCACGAAGCAGGACCACAGATAAAGGAACCACTACCAGCTCTAGAACTGAGGCCCAGCCAAAGACCGATTACCGGTACCAACAATAGTAACGGGAGAGCTGGACGATACAGGAGGACTACGCTTCTGCGTTTTAGTGCCATTAGGATACTCGACCGAGGAATTCCTAAAGGAATTTATACGGTTTGGTCCAATTGACCACATATACGAAGTGGTCATGAAGGACCAAGAAAACAACACTGGCATAAAAAGGAAAATGAGTTTCGTCCAGTTCTTTAAACATGAAGACACGGTCGCAGCAATGGACCAGTGCAACCAAGCCTACAAACCTAGGTGGGCAAGTAGGCGACATTTACCAAAAGGCCTACGCGTATATAGAAAGAAACATAAAATCTGCGGACAAATGGCAGATATTAGAAACCAAAAGGACCATGTGAGGATCTGCAGCATGCAGAATCCTGAGGTCCTACAAAAACATTCGGCACGTGGAATGGAGGTACCATATAAGGATTGGACCAACCACATGCTGAAATGCAAAACAGCCAGTCCAAAGAAAGCAATTGAGGCAAACGATCAGCCGGACCTCATCACGTTGGACCAACAAAATGATCAGCTACAACTCATTGATTTGGACCAACAAAAAGATCAAATGGACCCCATCACTTTGGCCCAACAACAGGATCAACCGGATCTTATATCTTTTGATCCGGGGGAGCAGCTCCTGCTAGAATTCGAAGAGGCCGGCACCACAGAAGTACCCACGAAGACCCTGCTCGACCAGAGCATAGGAGACGAAGAAGAGGAGTCCACCATTTTAATTCCCATAAAAGAATAAAAAAAAAAATAAAAAAAAAACAATGGGACCAAATCATTGTCTTTCAACATTCATTTTCATGTAAAATTCCTTCATAATAAATTATATTTTGTACTTTTATAATGAAAGTCGTTCAAAAATTCACAAATCTAACCTAAATAAGTCGCCATATTGGATCCGCCATCTTCAATTTTCTAATTCAGATACAAGATTTGTAATCAATGACCTCAAAAACATAAAATACTAAAGTTTGGAGTTGTTTGAACAAATATCAGCTTCAAACCTGATTTTTCTTATAAAACAGCGTTTTCCAAGATTAATTTTTTATTAATTATTTATTGTTCATCCACCCAGCGGAACATTATGTAATACTGTAGTCTCAATGTTATCGATGAACTTTATTGCATACTCATAGCTATCGTGATGTATTTGTAACAAGGCAAAAAGTAAAAAAATCTTGCCGTATCATATATGATACGCTGTTCCTCAAAGGGTTAAGAGAGGTATCTAACTCATCTAATCGCAATTCGCTCTCTCTTAGTGACTTAATACTTTATATTCCGTTATACGGGAGAGCAAAATCATCGGGTAGCACATGAAAATCAAAGAATTTTTCATTAATCGGTAATCTGATTATCCTTAAAGTTTTGATATATTTATACGTAATGAAAAAGATTTTTTTTATCTTGTAGTAACACGTTCAACAGAATTTGTCCTATCTTAATAATATTTATTTGTGCAATACTATCAACCAGTAAGTTACATGATTTCAAAGTATATGCGTTTGTAATCTCCACGTATTCTAATGGATCATTTAATGGTACATGGTATATTGCTTCCTCCTAAGAGGAAGCATTATAATAATAAAAATTTGAGTTTCGCTAAAACTTCGTAGAAACGTTTTTTAAGATGTTTGGAGTTCGAATTATGCGTTTGTGTAAAATGTCCATGTGGATGGTTATGTGTGCGTGTGTGTGTATATATATACCGCCATAATTCTGGAACCACTCGTCCGATCGTAATCAAATTTAACATGCATATACGTTTTCTGATTCTGAAATCAAGAAATTTTTTTATGATTCTGACCATTTTATGGCTATGTTATAGTAATTTATCGATTTTTGAAAAAATATTTTTGTTTTCTCTAAATGATATGTTCTGTATGATATATTCAACAATAGCGTATCTAAAAGAATTTTTAGATACGCTATTTTTTAGATAGGCTATTTTTTTCCACAAGATTTTCCAGATTGACTGTTCCATTCAATTTTTATGATGAAAAAGGTAATTTTTAAAAAAAACATTCATATTTCTAAATAATAATAGTTGAACGTTTTGAAAAAATTCATGACAGTTGCGACGCTGTGCGTCGCAGTCGTATCGAGTCGGGAAATTTCCGACCGAATTCGCGAGTTAGAGCATGCACGTAAACAGTGTGAGAGCCAGACGGCTTTCTGCGAAGCGGCGCCGGGCTGGCTTGCTGTTGTTACCTGCCGCGCGATTTCCGAGAAATCGGCGCAGGGAGGAGAGGTTCAAGCGCGGGATAGCGCGCGTAGCCAGAGCCAGCATCTCGCGGTTTCAGCCTATCGGCTGGCTGCAACGCGAGGCTCAACGGCTTGCGCGGACCGCAAGTCAATCAGCACGGCTTTTACATGACCGGGCCCTCGAGATTGTTTTCAGCATGTGGCGCGGCAGCTCGCGAGAGCGCGCAATTTTAATCAGTTCTCGTACTGACCTCGTCGACGAAACGTCGACGACACGAAAGTTCCCGCAAACGCGTGTGAGTGCAGAGCTAGAGAGTCAGTGACAGTGATACGGTGTTGACAACTTGCGTCACCGCCACCACCAGGACTATTGTCTTGACTTGTTGACGAGTGCGTCGCCAACGACTCTCAAGACACCTGCGAGAGGAAAGAGCGAGAGGACGATCAGAGCCAGCTAGGATACACTGGAAGCTTCCATGTCCTCGCCAACCCAGGCGCCAGAGAGAGAGCAAGAGAGACCCAGAGCATCTGGGAAGCCAGCTAACCCAACGGCGGTGAGGCTTCCTGAGCCCCGAGGGAGAGGAGGGAACCAGTGTCTCACCCCCCCCCCCCGCCCCTTCGTGAGCTAGGTGTCTTTTCGTTGTTCATGCGAAATCTCCGGCGCGAGCACGCATGCCGCCGGAGACTCGAGTGTATGAGCGAGAGAGAGGGAGAGAGAGAGAGAAAGAGAAAGAGAGGACATCGTGAGTTTTCGCGAGCGGAGCCTGACGCACGAGTACCTATGCAAGCAGTGCAGGGCTTGCGAGTAGCGAGAGAGAGAGAGTGAGAGAGAGAGGGAGAGAGGAAGGGAGGGGGAGGGAGAGGGAGAGGGATAGATAGATAGATAGATCTTTATTTTACTATACAGTAAGAAATAAATAAATAAAATACAATAAATAAATATACACTCTTTCAGAGATATTTGCAATATAAATAAATAAATTTGGTCGTAGACCCATCATATCATAGTCATTATAACGTTCTCGTCGAGAATATCACAGGTCTAGGCCGGAAAGGCCGAGTCAAAATAATCACATATAAATTCCATCGAATACCCGCGTCATCCGCCCACATGAGGGACGGCTAGGGCTCAAGGCCGAGCAGATAGCCGCGCACTGCTTCCTTAAAGGATACAAGAGAAGGTAAAAGGCGTATGGAAGAGGGTAAGGAGTTCCAGAAACGTGCACCCTGGATCTGAAAGGCTTTTAGGCCAGTTTCAGTGCTCACCACCGGAACATGAAGCTCAGGCGGCGGCCCCCTTGCGGAAGGCCTGGGCTGATGCTTGCTAAAAAACGATACCAGATACTCTGGCTCACGCAATCTCATAATTTTGTAAAGGAGTATAGCTTTAAAATAAAGCCTACGTGAGTCAGTACTAAGCCAGCCCAGTCTTCTCCGGTAGAGGGAGATGTGCTCGTCCCTTCTTACTCCAAAGATGTATCTTACACAAGAATTACTTAGTCGCTGTAATCGTATTCTCTGTTGGTCAGTCGCGTCCAGGTACATCACAGTACAATAGTCCAGATGGGGTTGGACTAGTGACTCAACCAGCCTTCTCCTTAGAGCCTCGGTGGTACAATCCCTGATAAACCGTAAGCTATAAAGGGCTTTATTAACTTTTCTAGTAATACAATATACTTGCGGTTTCCATGTTAATTTACTATCTAATGTAACACCGAGACTCACCACCGCATCTTCAAAAGGGACGATCACTCCATCACACATCCTTACCCCAGGCAAATTCAAGGACTTAATGTCATTGACGTTCTTTCTGGATCCAAAAAATATTGCCTTGGTTTTGCCAGAGTTCAGACGCAGTCCAGAGCCCCCGCCCATTCTGACACCCGCCTTGCGGCTTCGGATAGCTGCGTCAGGCCCTCCCCAAGTTTACCCTTGGTGGTATGGAGGTAAATCTGTAGGTCGTCTGCATAAAAAATATGTTTTGTCGTCCTTTTGTCTAGTAAGTCTTGTAGGTCGTTAACGTACAGACTGAACAGCAGAGGTCCCAGGACCGAACCCTGTGGAACACCCAGATTGGTTTCCAACCACTCGGAATTAACATCCCTGGTAGAAGTAACCATCTGCGTGCGGCCTTGAAGATATGATTTTATCCACAAGAGAGCCATCCGTGAGAAACCCAGCCATTGCAGCTTAGTTAATAATTTCGTAGGTGATATGGTGTCAAAGGCCTTGCTGAAATCAAATAGCAGCAAGAGCGTCACCTCCTTTTTGTTAATGGCCATGCGTACGTCATCTGTCAGTTTGATTAACGCCATCTGGGAACTGTGATGTTTTCTGAAACCAGTCTGGAGAGGATCCAAAATTTTGTTTTTGTTTAGATACTCCGTAATTTGGGAATAAGCTAACTTTTCGAGCACCTTAGATAGGAAGCAGAGTAGAGCTATAGGTCGAAAGTCTGACACAGATGAAGGGGCACTGTTCTTTTTTAGTGCTATTAATTGCGCCTGCTTCCAAATGCCCGGGTAGCTCGGAAAGAGGGAGAGGGAGAGTGAGAGATAGAGATCAGCCGGCGGGAGCGAGCTGCACGATCTAGCTCTGCGCTGGGTCGGCGGCGTGCCATGCGAGGCGGACAAAGAGAGAGAGAAAGAGAGCGCGCAGAGAGAAGTTGGCCGCCCGCTTACTAGGTGCTTACGCACCGAGAGAGCGCCGAGCCTGCGTGGCTGGAGCCAGACAGAGAAGGCCCTGTGTGGCCGTGTAGCACGTGGGAGGCTTATTTAGCCACCACGTTGTAGGGAGGGGTTGGGCGAAATATAATAGTAATTTATCGAAAGTTGTTGTTGTTATTCTTCCTCCTCTTTCCCAGCTCTCTCAAGCGAAAGCGATTACATCGAATCACTTGACATTAAATAAAAATCGAGCGCATTAGAGGCGCAAGAGTTGCGTCCGCGCTGCTGGGAGGGCAGCACGTCGCAATTAGCATCCCTTGTGGGGATTTTCCGTGATCGCGGGGGGAGAGGAGAAAAGAGATTTCGCGGCTAGTGTGTGTGTATGTGCGTGAGAGGCCGCAATGCAGCGAGATAGCGCGTCAGGTGGAGAGAGGAGGCGAGCGATATGACTACACAGCAGACCTCCGCCGCGACGGCACATGCCGCGGCGATGAGGAGGCAGCTTAGGCTGCGAGAAGCGCGGACATTAAAATATGATGTCAGTCGGCTGGTCGAAGCAAAACTCGATGCAGAGCTCGCCACTAGGGGGTGTAGTGTGCGTGGCTCGGTTGAGGTGAAGCGGGAACCGGGTATTTCTTGCGTGTTTTGCGAAAAAGGGACAGGAGGCGCCGTGGTATGAGTAGGATAATGCGGGCAGGGATCTAGCGCGTACAGAAAGCGAGATCGAGAGGGTAGTACTCAGCGAAGTACTCCCAGGGCTTAGGCGACGCGTAGCCAAGCACAAGAGCAGGTTGAGGGAGGTTAGACCACATTCGAGTGAAAGCGAGAATGGCGGCGACTTACCCCTCAATAATAGGGAGAATGAGGTGGCGATAGCTGGGCCTGCGATTGCGACTATGACAGCGCAGTCGGTCATAATATCGCAGGTAATCAGAGCAGTGGTGACGACGACAGCTTCGTTGTCGGGTCGCCCGATTGCAACAGCTGCAGTCAGCGATTTTGACCAGCTGTCGACGACGCCTGCGAGAGGGCTGCAGAGTTACCTGCAGTTGGCAATCCTACTGCTAACCGGAAGTACATCTCAGCGAGGGTAGTGAGAGGTTATAGGCAGCCACCAGCAGGTCTTGCCAGACGCGATGCCAGAGTAGAAAGCTCTAGGAGTGAGGATGCGTACGCTGAGAGGGATGAACGCTACTATACGGCTGCAGCGAATATTGCTGGCGTAGATCGGCAGCTTCGGCGAAGGAGCCGCCAAAGCGAAGAGAGCTCAGCTGAGAGCGCGAGCAATGGGGCTGAGCGTCATAGCGCAACGAGTTTTTCGCCGCTCGCGCTGCTCGAATAGGGGAATTCCGTGCGAGTGGAATGACCTACGAGCAAGCCAGGGAGAGAGTTTTTAACGAAGAACTCTCCTCCGAACGCGAGCGCGTATATAACGAGACGCTCGAGAGACGTGCGAGAGGCTGCTAGAGCTCAGCGTGTAGCACGCACAGAGGGCGTACAGTCCATCCTTCGCGGAGAGGATGAGCTGAGGCTGAAAAGCCAACAGCTTACCTCGGCGGGAGGAGTAGGACTGCCACTATATTCCTCTGGGGGTAGTGCTACGTTGAGGAGAGATCTGCCACAGGTCCAGCCGTGCGAGGCAGATCTCTGAGGAGTCTGAGAGCGAGTGGGAAGTCCCTCACGCGAGAAATCATAGCGCAAAAAGGGCAAGAGAGAGTGAGAAAGTTAAGAGGAATGTGGATGCAAAGGTCTCGCGACGAAAAAGCCCAAGAGAAAGCGTGAACCTCCTCAGCAGTGACAACGAGTTCGAGCGTATCTCGAGCCACGCGTCCAGCAAGGCGAGCTCTGCACACTCTCGTCGTGATAACCGTGATAACACGGCTCACATCACGAAAAGGTTCAAGGACTGGGACTTCAAGTTCATGGGGGAAGGCCGAAATGAGGAGGCGGAGGAGTTTATAGATCGGCTGAACAATTGCCGACGGGAAGCTAAGGAAATCGACTTGAAATGGCTCAGTGTCCGAGTTACGAGTTACAATATAATACGAAATTCGAGTACATTGTGCCGCGCTTCCATCGGCCTCCGTCGGATCAGAGTGTCCTGAAATTGTCTGTTTCCGATGCAGATTGAAGGGACACACATCGAGACAGTGCACTCAGCGTGTGAGTGAGTGCTCATGTGCCCCGAGTGCAGTAAAATTATTGCGGGTTTAGGAAATTTAGGACTGGGGGCACAGAAATGAATAGATCTGCATTCCCGAGAAGCCAAGTGGCGTGTGAAAAGGGGAAAAGCGGGTGACCTTCGCGAATCCTCTAAATAAATTCAGCGATAATGCGACAAGGGAAAGCGAAGAGGCCTCCTGGTCGCTGAATTGGGGGAATTAGAGGAGAAGCTCACGAGACTGCTAGGTGATAGGAAAAAGTGGGACAGAAGCGAAGCTCGAACAGCTGATCGAGAATATTGCTTGTCCATGCCGTCTTGGGCGTCACCAGATGGTACGCGAAAGGAAGCTGCGGGGAGGAGAGCGTGGCTTTCCACCCGGTAGACGACCGTACCCAGCTGGAGGCACCTGAGGGTATCGTAGGTGGCGAGTTGAGTAAAGAGAAGGCAATAGCGGGAGGGAATACAGAGAATAGGAATTTTCTGAGGATAAGTCTTGGTGGGCAGGTGTATCAAGCACTGCTTGATCCTGGGGCGACGCTCTCTTTGATTGGTCCAGAAACCACAGAGAAGTTTCGGGATCGATTAAGGAAGAGTAGCACCATGTTACGCACCGCCACGGGTCATTTAAATAAAATTCTCGGGGAATTAGATTTAATGCTTGATGTTCGGCCACACCATCGTTCGAACAGCCGATATCCTGAGTATGGATTTCTGCAAAAAGTTCGATTGCGACGTGCGGCTGGGAAGAGACTTGTGACGCACAGGCGAGGGAGAGTGGTAGCCATTTGCTGATTTAACTGGCAAAGAGGAAGCCACTGTCTACTGACTGTGCAGGCCTAACAACGATCACTGATGAGGAGCGTGAGCGAGTGGCGCAGGTAGTAGAGAGGCTGTTGGAAGACCAAGGCTCCTTGTTGGGGATGACGCATCTCACCGAGCACGATATCGAGTTTGTTGACTTTACGCTAATTCGACATAAGCCAAGACGTGAGTCGACGAGGTCGAACGATTATTCAACGAGGGAATAATCGAGAGGTCAGCCAGTGACTATACGAGTGCACCTGTTATAATTCGTAAATCGTACGGAACGTGGAGGTTCTGTGTCGATTACGGGGATCTAAATCGAGTAACCAAAAAGGATGAACATCCGATGCTGAGTATGGACTCAATTACAGACAGACTGCGCAATGCTCGATACCTCACCAGGCTCAGGTCTGTGGCAGTTTAAAAGAAGGCACTTTGGATTGTGCAACGCACCTTGGACTCAGCAGCTGCTAGTCGATGCCCTCTTTGGTGCTGCGTGCGACCCAGTGGTATTCGCTTATCTCGACGACCTAGTGATCACCACGGAGACTTTCGAAGAGCATATAAAATGGCTAGAGTTTATCATGAAGCGACTGACCGGGACGGGATTGGTCGTAAATCGAGAGAAGTATGAGTTTTGTTGCTCTCGGATTTCGCATCTAGGTATTCTAATGGACAGCGAGGGTTTATGCCCCCATCCTGACAGAGCCTGTGCGAACCTTCCGGCGTCGAGAACTGTGAAACAGCTGAGACGCTTTCTGGACATGTTGGGCTGGTATTCGCGCTTTATAAAGGGCGAGTCCGAGCTCAAAGTCCCGCTAGTACGTCTGCTGAGGAAAGACCAAAAGTGGGAGTGGGGTGAAGAGCAGCAAGAGGCGCTTCAAGCGCTACGGCACGCGCTCACTGTGGCCCCTGTACTCGCACGGCCCGATTTTTCGAAGCCGTTTAAAGTGCAGTGCGACGCTAGTGTAGTGGCTATTGGAGCTGTCTTGATACAAGAGGGAGAAGATGGCGAACACCCCATAGTGTACATTATCCGAGTGCTGACGTCAGCTGGGAGAAATTACACGACGCCGGAGAAAGAGTGTTTAGCTGTGATCTGAGCTATTAAGACTTCAGTGTGATAACCAATCACAAGAGCCTGCAGTGGCTGAAGAATTTAAAAGATCCCAGCGGGCGCTTAGCGAAATGGGCGATTGAGCTGCAGCAGTGGGACTTTGAGATAATTTATAGGAAGCCACGTGCGACAATCGCGCAGGTGGTTAGCGGAGCGTGGCCAAAGCCGGGTTCATCCTCGAGGCCAGCAACGCCCAGGGCTACGCTACCACTGAGCCCCCTGTGAGGTCAAGGGGGGATGATGACCAGTTTGAAGATAGGTTTTGTCTCTCCGAGGCGACGCCAGACCTCAACTGGTCCATCGAGGCTTAAAATCGCGAGAAAACCGACGGGAAAGCCGAAGCTGGAGACAGTAGAGGAGAAGGAGGAGGAGCTGAGAACGATGGCGATAGAGAGCCTGAGCAAGGCGGTGGCGCAAGATGCGCTACCCCGGCGGTTGGACGCTATCCATGACGTCATCAGCGGAGGAGCCGGAGTGTCAACAGTAGCTGCGACCCCAGCGGTGCCAGCTGTAGCTCCGACACCTGCAGCGCCAGCTAACGCCTGCACGGAGAGGCGAGAGCCATCCGGAGCAGAGGCGGAGGAGGTGAGCGAGGAGGCCGTGGAAAGCCGGGAAGCGCAGAAGGAGCTGGAACGATACGTCGTCGGCTCCATTACGTGCAAACGGCAAGACCCGACTCCCAGCCCATCGAAGAGACCGCGAGAACAGCCGATGGACTGGCAGCCAGCGGGTGAGAAGAAGAAGAAAAAGAAGAAGAGCAAGAAAAAGAAGGGCGGGAATAGGCAGCTGACTCTAGCTGATCATCACGCCTACGACGATACTGTCCAGTCATTGGTGGGAGAATCCGGCGCGCCACTGCGAGGCTTCTTTCGTGGGGTCTTTCCAGGGACAGGGAAAATCGACTGGACCAACTGAGCCTCTGCCGACCGAAGAAACGACCCGGAGGCAGTAGCCAACGAGTTATCCGGCCCGGCTAGGGAGAACCCGAGTCCAGCCGATGCCCCCCCCCCCCCCCCCCCCCCCCCCAGAAGACCAGCAGGAGGCAGGACAGGGAGAGGAGGAGGAGAGGCGCCATCGTGCCGAGAGGGCGGTAAGAGCTGCAGAGGAGAGACGGCGGCAGCAGGAGGAGACCGAGAACCGTGTCCGAGGGGAGCTGGCGGGGCAGGCGTAAAGGTCCGGAGCAGATCAGCCAACCGCAGGACTCTGGCCATTAAACACACAGGCGTGTGGTTCGGTAGACTGACACCGATCCCGACCGATCCGTCTATAGATCCAGCACCCTACAACTGATTTAACTGCTGGCAGTTCGGTCATGGTCCGGACAAGTGCCCTCGTGAAGTGCTTCTGTGACTTCTGCTATAATTGCGGAAAGCACGGGGTACTTATGATCGGCTGCCCGCGTTGTGCGGCTGCGTACAGGGAGCAGAAAGGGGCAAACAACGCAGCCACGATGGCCAGTCCTCAGAGAGAGAGAAAGGAAGCCACCATATCAGCCGTGAGCTCGGAGAACCATGCCAGGAGGAAAATAAGAGTAGAGCCAGAGCGGGTGGAGGAAAACCCAAACCAGCACCAGCAGGAAGCGGGAGATGCCTATCGGCTTCAGCCAGTGGAGCAGATTCAGCAGATTCTGCGGGACCTGGAGGGGGTTTCTGCCGAGACTCGCGAGTTAGTCCTCCGTAAGGTTTACAGACGGCTGCGTGACGAGCCTTGGCAGTAAGCTGGAGTTGCCAGTGGAGGAGAGCTGGAGTACAGCCAGGCAAGAGCAAGAGAATACCGGGTTTCGTCGTTAATCGCGTGACCCCGGGGCGAGTGGGTGGGTGAAGGGTGGCGCCCCCGCCCAGCTCAAACACAAAACTAACACGGTAGAGCTGAGCAGTTTTCTACATTCCTGGAACCAATATAGTCCAGGGAATTTCCTCAGCCTGGCTAGCAAGGTAAAGGGGGGAGGATTGCGATGCTATGCGTCGCAGCCGTATCGAGTCCGGAAATTTCCGACCGATTCGGCGAGTTTGAGCATGCACGTAAACAGCGTGAGAGCCAGACGGCTTTCCGCGAAGCGGCGCCGGGCTGGCTTGCTGTTGTTGCCTGCCGCGCGATTTCTGAGAAATCAGCGTAGCGAGGAGAGGTTCGACCGTGGGATAGCGCGCGTAGCCAGAGCCAGCGTCTTGCGGTTGCAGCCTATTGGCTGGCTGCAACGCGAGGCTCAACGGCTCGCGCGGACCGCGAGCCAATCAGTGGGGCTCTTACATGAGCGGGCCCGCGAGATTGTTTTGAGCATGTGGCGCAGCAGCTCGCGAGAGCGCGCGATTTTAGTCAGTTCTCGTGCTGACCTTGTCGACGAAACTTAGACGATACAAAGGTGCCCGCAAACGCGTGGGAGTGCAGAGCGAGAGAGTCAGTGACAGTGATACAGTGTTCGCATCTTGTATCACCGCCACCACCAGGACTATTGTCTTGACTCGTTGGCGAGTGCGTCGAGAGAATGACGAAGATGAGCGATATTCCCTTAGCTGCGATTTCACAGAAAAGATATTCCGGCTTACCTGGTTTGCCCAACCATCCACCAGATGACGAGATGATGATACTAGCTGTCAATGAGTGATGAATGTAGAGAGCCACACCTCCACCGTTCCTGTTTCTGTCCCGTCTGTACAGAGTGTAATCGTCCAGTGAAGGGATGAACGATATCTTGTCGCTTAGCCAGGTCTCAGTTACGGCTATTGCGTGAAAGTGGGAGCGAGTGGACAAGAAGAGCCTGATCATCTCAATGTGACCCGTAAGAGAGTTCGCATTAAAATGACAGACTCTTAGACCCTCAGACAGAGTTACCTTAGGAGTGATTGAAGATGAGGTGGATGATTCAGATGATGGTGATCTACGTGGAATGAGAGATGTGTACTTCAGTTGGCTGTGATGGAACATAAAAAATTCTTCAGATCTTCATCCAATGCAATCTTTATAGCACGATCCTCCTTCTTTAGCTTGATGAATATTCTACCATCCCTCACAAACGTGATGCAGCCGTGCTCTCTTGCAGCTTCCCTTACATTTTTGCGCAGCCGAAGAACATCGGATGGCAACCATTCGTTGACATTGATGAACGAATCCGGAAGCGGTAGTGCAACACGGGCCTTATGCAGCAATTCGGTAGACAACTGCGTAGTATGTAGCTTTCGAATCTTAATTTTAGCAGAGATGAGCGAGTGCATGAACGTCCTGGATAGTGAGACCGAGAGCGGCAACCTTACTGCTCTAGGACTTGCATCAGAAGCGTCTACAGTGTCATTGCGGGCTACTCTCATCCTTCCCAGGGGTCACACAGAGATGTCTCTCTCCTTTAGCTCAGCGTCCAAGCGTCGAAGAGCTGTATAGGCAAGGTGCCTTAAGGATGTCGTCTCCGAAAAGGTTTGGCCGGTTATGACCAATTCTGCACAAACTTTGCCTGGGACGACACAACACCATCCAATTGCAACTGGATTCTCGTGTTGGCTTAACGGAGCTATTGGATGGTCTCAGTATACAGCGCCGGAGTATTTGATGGAGACAAAGAAGAGCCAGCGCCACCCGCCAGCAGTTGTTCAAGCTTAGCTTTCATCTCCTCCTGCTCAGCCCTCGAAGCAGCCCTGGTATCTCCTTCAGCGGCTCCAAGGACTTCTCAATGGGTGTTATTATCTTCTCCAGAAAACTCTTGCTCTATGAAAGCTGGTTATTCATTGCGTTCTGCTGCTTCTCTATGCTGTCAAGTTTATAGTTTGTCTCTATTTTGTGAAGGTGGTAGTACCAGCCAAACTTGGCGCATTTGCGCGGATTACGCATAGCAATGACATCAGTACAAGTCTTGCACGATGTATGCACCATTCAACATTGTGTATAATACAGATGTCGCAATCGACGTTATCTACGGGAGGTAATTCGGTGGCGTAAAACCTCCGGAGTAGCAGTAGTATATATAGAAACGCTCGGAGAGCACTGCAGTAGACGAAATTCCCGAATGCAGGGAAAAAGAGAGCTTGCAGCTTAATAGAATAGAATAAGATTTATTTGACAATGAATGAATATCACAGCAGTCATTTACAATTTGGTATTATTCCACAGCAGTCGTTTACAATTTGCAATCTTATAAGTTATTTACAATTTGGTATTATACCATGTCGTCCTATAATTATTATCATATACCATTATAAAAACTTAGTCTACCGTGTCACTAAACAACAGTGCGGATTAGAATACGTAGAAGTCAATCACAGTCAGGTATTACAGCATAAAATTTACATACGATTTCGCCAACACAGGCTCAGTCTTCGCTACATTCAATAGGTGGCTATGCAGTGCCAATTTGAACCTTGACAGCGAGGCCATATTTTTTATTTTATCTGGCAGGGAGTTCCATAATCGGGCTCCAAACACCCAAAATGAACTCTGGCCCACCTCTGTGCGTGATCTCGGTATCGCCAGTTCCCTTGACACCGTACCCGAGGACCTGCACAAGTTCCTTTCAAACAGGGTAGAAAGATACGGCGGTTGCCCCATGAAATAAGCCTTGTATACATGTAGCGCCGCGAAATAGGCTCTTTGATCATTAATGTTTAACCAGTTCAGTTCCTTTCGATGAGGGATAATGTGCTCGCCCCACCTAACACCCCTAATGTATCTCACACACGAATTCTGTAATCTCTGCAGTCGCGTCTGAAGCTCCTGCGTCACATCAAGATAGACTACCGAGCAATAGTCCAGGTGGGAAACAGCCAAGGCAGCAGCCAACTACTTGCGCAACACCTCGGTGGTACATGATCTAATGATCTGAGCCCATAAAGAGCTCTGTTAACTTTACAACTAACTGCGTTTACCTGTGGCTTCCATATAAGTTTAGAATCCATTGCCACTCCAACGTTAGTGACCGTGTCGACGACGGGCACCAGAACGCTGCGTCTTCTTGGTGATGAGACGTAGCGCATTCTCAGATGCTCAGGCCGACACGGCGCGCGCCACAGCCGACATCCGGCACATCCCTTCCCCACAAAGATCATCCCTCACAACCTTAGTGTACACCTGCAGGTCATCCGCGTAAAGAAAGTGCGTAACACCGTTTGTCAGACACCCCTCCGATCCCTTAAATTTGGATAGAACGTCTTTCAAATCATTTATGTACAAGCTGAAAAGAAGGGGACCCAGTATCGAGCCCTGTGGGACACCAAGATTGGTTGTTAGCCAATCCGATTTCCCATTAGTTTTGGTAACCACTCTCTGATTACGACCCGTCATAAAAGATTTAACCTAGAGGACTACTGATTTTGAGAATCCTAATCCAATCAGCTTGCGAAGTAACTTGGAGGGTGATATTGTGTCAAAGGCCTTGCTGAAGTCGAACATTAATAATATGGTCAGCAGTCGCTTCTCACTGTCAATTCCTGTCCTAATGTCTTCTGTCAGTTTAAGCAGCGCTGTCTGCGTTGAATTATAACGTCGAAAACCAGTCTGAATAGGGTCAAGAACCGTCTGCTCTTCCAAGAACTCGACAATTGGGACGTATGCTATCTTTTCCAAAACCTTAGAGGGAAAACATAAGAGGGCCACTGGACAAAAGTCCGAAACAGCTGATGGAATTGCTGTCTTTTAAGTGGTACCAGATGTGTCCTCTCCCAGGCCATAGGAAAGATGCCGGTAGATAGTGATGAATTAAATAAGGTTACCAGATGTTAGCCAATGATAGGCAACGATTTCGCGATGATGTTTTGCGGTATACCAACCTCACCCTTTGCTTGAGACGAGAAGTGAGCAACAGCGAGCACGACGTCAGCGAGGGTAACAGCACGAAAAGTGAAGCCTCCCTCACCAGCCGCCACCACGATGCCACCCAAATCCGCCTTGCCCTCAAGGTCCGATATGGATACTCCAGCGAAATGATTATTCAATTCGTTCGGGGTAAAGCCGTGCAGGTCATTCTTGGCTTTAGAAACTAAACCAAGATTGCGTAATTCTTCCCATACATTTTTTTTGTTATCGAGCGCGTTGAAGATTCTACTGTGAATATAAGCTTCACGCGCCTGTAAAAATACAGAGGGCATCTTAAAGTATGAATCTTTCTCTTTTAAATGTTGTTGAGACAAAAACAGGCAAGTAGGCAGGCTAACGGGCTGTCTATAAAGAAGTCGAGTGAGTGAGTAAGTGGGTAGGTAGGTAGATACAAAAGCACGCGAGCAGGCGGACAGACAGTTGAGCCGTATGCAAAAACTTTAAAATGCGATATATCAGCGAAAAAAAAGATATCTGAACAAACTCAACGGTATTTGGAAGGTTAAGACCTATACTTTAAGATTACTCTTAACAGTTTTTGGAAGAAAAATTTTGATACGGTACTACATAACCTCAAAAATAGCTAAAACCCGCTATTTACGCACTTTTAGGTTAGGGTATCTCAGAAACCCGAGCCAATCCGACAATTTGGACCTCAGATTCGGATTCAGCGCCACAAAATCCTTTGGAAATATATACTCTGGTTTCTGGGTCTCAGGGATATCGGCCTGTGTTATATTCAAAAAGATATACCGATTGCAATGAGTTTTCGTTCATGGGAGTTGTATGAGTATCCCGTACTTCCAACAACTACACAACACATATGGACTGTAAAAACATCGAATCAGTTGGAAAAACCACGTTTTATCATTCTAGGCTTTCAAACAGCGAGAAAAGAAGTACGGAGAAAAAATTCTAGTCATTTTGATCATTGTAACATTAGTAATGTAAAACTGTTTCTCAACTCTCAAAGTTAGCCGTATGGAAATCTGAATCTTGATATTTCAAACAATCAGTTTGCTATACGATATGTATGTTAATTTTCAGAATGCGTATTACTCTGATAGAAATGTAATAGATCCGCTTTTAAGTAAAGAAGAATTCATTTCACATGCTCCACTCATAGTTATCGACTGTTCTAAGCAAAACGACTCAAACAGGCAGCTGTAGACGTACGTCTTGAATTTGAATGTAAAAATAATATACCTGCAAATACAACAGCGTATTGTCTAATTTTACACGATCGTATTGTCAAGTATAATCCTATAAGCGGTGATGTTAAGAAACTTGTATGAAAGTATATATAAAGCTTGCATCAACAATCAATTAGTCAGCATTGTCAAACCATCCGTTGTCCAAGTAGCTCTTAAAAATGAATCGATACAGTGCTTCATACACACCTCTCAAGGAGGATAAAACCGCTAGAAAAGTACAAGATGATAAACAATGTAATACGTATCGAGGAGAACCTTGTTCTGCTCCTGCTAAATGTGGGCAATGGAAAAATACTTTTGAGAAATATTCCACTAACACGAAGTCCATGCCAGAACATCAAGGTTACAAGAAGTTTTGAAAGATATTATAATACATGTCTTTACAAATATTTGTATGTATCTCTACTGTTTTTAAGTTTTTGACTATACTAAAAAATCTTAGACATACTGTGTGTTTATTTGTCAATCCCATCCTTAATTCCTTTATTCCTATACATAAAATCACATAAAATCCTATTCCCCTTATGTTGATATAACATGCGTCCAGTTATGAGTGTGACGAATCAGTTCACTTTAAATTATATAGTCTTATTTACACACATGTAGTTTCTATTCAAAGAATTCTTGAATGTGATTGGTTTAAATTTCAATATGGATGATCATATCCACAAAAAACATAGCAATCGATAAACAATGGATTGGATCGGAAGGTAAGACGTGGCCGATTATGCTGATAGCGTCATCTGTACAGGTCGGTAAAGCAGAGGGTTGGTAAGGTAGATGGGGCATGGGGGCGCTACCATCGACACTGAAGCAAGTCAGTAAGATAGACCATGAGGGCGCCACCATCGACGCTCACGCAGTGGGTAAGGCAAGCGAGGCATGGCCGATCATGCTGCTGAGGGAGGGTCGGAATGGGAAGAGCTACGTGGGGGGGGGGGGGGGTCGGTAATGGGGGCGTCACCGTCGGAAGCCCTGGATTCGGTCGGTAAGGATGCCCTGTACGTACGACAGGGATTTACCAGTGCGAGTTACCATCGGTCGGTATTTAGTGTGGTGGGACCCGCCTGTGGCAGTATCAGCCTTGCCCCTACTACTATTGCCGATCCATAAATTGTTCGCATGAATTTTTCAGTCTTCAGTGTTCATGTTCTTACACAAAGGCCACTTTCGTCAAGCGTAACTCTTCCAGATACAACATATTTGTGGTCCTTTAAGCACAAGAAAAACGCTTCGCTTTTCTCGTCTTCGTGCTACATGGCCAATGTAACCAGTGTTTTTTAAAGATAATTTTATGCTGACTAACAGAGGGAAGAACGGTTCTCCCTCGATCGCTATAAATCAAATGAGCTGTGAGCCTACACTGCAGTATCTATAGAACCCGAGTGTTAATGTGTCTACCTGCGGAAGTGTGTAGGTCGGGAACAGTGTGCACGGACCGTCGACAGATAACATTATACTAGATTAATTACCGAAAAGAATTATCATTGATTTTATCGAGACTAAGACTTACAATGGCAATACAAAGCTCAATCCGTTCAATTTCAAAAATTTCAATATAAAATTTCAATATTAAATTTCAGTGTTTGTGGACGGTGTACAAGTCCACTCAAAACCACTACAGCCTGACTTCAAAAATACCAAAATGTATATGGATGCGTATCACCCACTCTTATCAGGTACAGGTATGCGTTTTTCAAATACCGGTAATTCGATGACCCGCGATGTGTAGCCACACGGTTACTGTTTTTTTCATTTGATTTAACAACAGAACTATCAGTAAACAACGATATCCATTGCAATTTTATTAGAAGAAGTAGTGTAAGAATTGATGTGTGATTTCATGACACATTAGCTGCTGTTAAGAATTATATAATTTATGCTGAGTATGACAAACTGTGGGAAATCGTCTCATCTCGACAAGTCTTGGTTGATTATAGCGGTTGAGAGAGAGATGACGCTCCTCAAAGCTTAATAAAACATTCCACCAGCACAACTCTCGAGTCAGTCATTACTTGTTTTTTGAGCCGAAAAGACGAACGAAAAATAGATCTAGTTATTGATTTGCAGTTTTTCAAGGATAACAAGGGTCGTTTCGTGCCAATCAAGACGGCGATAGTGATGTTAGATAAAGAACTTTCGGCACATTGGATTATCGCTCCTATTTGTAATACTAGATTTTTTAAGGACATTTTGAGAGAGCATAATTGGCTGACACTGAATCATCAAAGTTTGCACGATATTTGCAAAAGAGCAAATAAAATTTACGTACGAACAGAGGAGAAGGCAAAATTGCTGAACAAAATTACTACAAGATAAATTATCAAACTGGTGGAGGACCAGGCTTATCCGTCTTTTTACTCGGAGACTTTCTTTCTGGGTGGAAATCTCTTCTATAGGCTCTAAAAACTCTAAAACAATGTTTCCAATATTTAGAAATATATCATATAATATTTAAAATAATTTTATTTGAATTTTGAAAAGGCACTTTAACTACCCTAAAATATTTTTAAATATACAAATACGTGGCTATTGCCGATGATTGGCAATAATCAGCAATAGAGGCATATAATTTTAATCCTATTCCTTCAATTTTCGAGTTTTTCAAGTATTTTCGCTTATAACTTTTGCTTGTCACTTCCTATACAAAAACTAATTTTTTTATTGACTTTTATCGTTGCAAGAAAATTATCTGCTTTTTTCACCAATTTTTCAAGCATTTTGAAGGTTTTTGCTTAAAATTTTTTTTTTATCGCTACGTAGATAAAATCTAAGTGCACAACTGGATTTAGCAGCTCAAAACACATACAAATATATATAATTTAACACAGAATTCAATAATTATGTTCGTTACAGTTCAATTTATTGTCTTTTTTCCCTTATTTTTCGAGTTTTTCGAGGATTTTTGCTTGTAACTTTTTTTACGATTCATAGAAAAGTGATAGAACCATTCGATTCAACGGCTCAAAATACGTAAGAAAAGATAGTTTTAATAATAAAAATTAGAAGGATAAACAAATTAACACGTTTTTCCCATATAAAATGTGCCTTGAGGCACGTGATGAATTGATTTTAATAATCCAATTTTCCTTCTTGTTTTTAGAGCCTGTAGAAAATATTTCCACCTAAAAAGAAAGTCTCCGAGTAAAAAAAAATTAAGGTCCACCCTAATGTATACTTGAGTGCATAGTACTTGATACCTTGTTGGGTACACTACCTCTCATAGTAAGGTAATCTGTAAAAAGGCGGATAAACCCGGTCCTCCGCCAGTTTGATAATTCCTCTTGTAGTAATCTTGTTCAGCAATTTTGCTTTATCATCTGCTCGTACATAAATTTTATTTGCTCTTTTGCAAATATCGTGCAAACTTTAATAACATTTCTTTAGCGAAAAGTCATCCTCGTACCAATCCAGACCATGACGATTCAGTGTCAGCCAATTATTCTCTCTCAAAATATCCTTCAAAAATCTAGTATTACAAATAGGAGTGATAAGCCAATGTGCCGAAAGTTCTTTAACTAACATCACTATCGCCGCCTTGATTGGTACGAAACGACCCTTATTATCTTTGAAAAACTGCAAATCAATAACTAGATCTATTTTACTATACTAGATCAATTACTTCTTGCGCAGAGTTTTTAGAGCCTATAGAAGAGATTTCCACCCGGGAAGAAAGGCTCCGAATAAAAAAAAATTAAGGTCCACCCTAGTATGCATGTGCACTGAACAACGCATACAAATTAAAACTCTGGTTAAGTACACAAGACCGTGATAGTGACATAGTTACATCAGCACAACGTCCCTTCTACCCACACTACAAGTGCAAAATGAATACTCTGGATATTCTCTGGAATATTGCGAAAAATGAGGTTTCGTGCGGATGGAGTTTATCCAGCAGATCGGATTCCAATAACGTGATCAAAACCATGTGATTTTGTGCTTAATACGGAGAATCATAGGAGACGCGGTATGCATTATATGAGAACGGTGTTGGATGGTATTTTGATAGTTTTGGCAAACCACCATGTATTCCCGATCACGTAAGTTGAATTTAGTGAAATTTCAAGAAGATAAAGTGAAATAATATTTAATTATAAAACAATTTTTCTCATGCATATGGCAAATATTGTATCGTGTTTCTATATTATATGAGTAATAATTTGAACACTATTCCTCAAAAATTTTTCATTAGGCTTTAGAGAAAATAATAAGATAGCAGAAAAATTTGTTGACAAGTTGTAATTTAATATTGAAAAATGTAAATGTGAAACGCCGAAGTAAGGAGATGTTTTAGCTTGCGTGGTTCTTTAAAAAAGAACCACTTGAAAAGTGTCAGTACTACAGATTTCTGTTGGGTCTTCACTTCAGAATCAGTGATTCTATTGGTCTCCCACCTCCGCAGTAACTGATCCTCATTGGTGTCACCTTCCACCAAATTTGCCGATTTTTGTATATAACCAAAGAAATAAGAAAAAAGAAGATCATCAGCCAAAAGAGACAGCACGAGGGTAGTTAGAGTCATGACAGCCAGACCAGCAAGTACTGCTACTACCAAATTACGCCGATGGTATTTAGTTTGAACAACTCTTACGGCAAAATTATTTACGTAGGTCTGGAAAATACTTCAGTCGAATCTGGTGACTTCAGCCCTGTTATTCGGCTAAACAATCATGAGCTCTACAGACTTTCCTTTTCCTGTCGTCCCTTGACAACAATTTCGAAAGCAGTTTGATGAGACTGACTGATTCTTCTAGGCCTACAGCGAGGAAGATATGCTTGATCAACGTATCACCATTTCTGGCTTTAACATCCGATTCATAATCATCGCTATAGAAGATATTTATATTATTATTTATGAATTGATTAATTTACATTTATGTAATCTAGTCGTCTACTTAAATACAACTGTATATAAGACTCCATTAACAAATTTGTATTTTGTTCTAATGTAACAGAACGGTTTTCTTCGAAGTGTCTTGGAAAATCAGTGGCACTTTAGAGAGAAAGGAGGAGGCATAGAAGGCTCTTCAGAAGTACGAAATGGCACCATGGAGTAAACAATCCTGTCCTTGACCTCTAGTGATCTAGATGAGGTCAAGCGACGTCATGTATGGGTTACTAGAGGTCAAGGTCAGGATTATTTACATTCTCCATAATGCCTCTATACTACTCACATTTTCTCAAATTTTGGTCTATATCCTTAATTGCTTAACTGCTAAATTTTGGGAACGATTGAACTCGTCTTAATTTTATGAATGTCCGACTTTGAAAATGCACATTTTCTGAAATTTTGGCCTACCGGAACTCAGGATCGGATCCATATGATGAGCTAAAATTTAATATACAATCCGACTTTGACCTAATTTAGAACTGGTAAATAATACCTAAGTCTATTCGTCAAGGGAACACACTGCCTTCCTCTTGAAGTAACAGCACTTTACACTTGTTCACTTACGTGCATTTAGTCTGCGTTAGCTTTCAATTCAGTCTCATCGTTAAAATAGTAGAGTCAGCAATCACATAGGTGCTTTCGATGTGCTTTGTTTGATAATTGGGAAAAGATTAGACAAGATAGATCTTTAATCAAAATATAATAAAAACATGGAACTTTTAACTTTTCCTGTTTTTCTTCTTCATTCTCATCTATATAAGTGTGTTGTGCGAGCTACAGGTTCATATATTTCTCTTTGTTTTAAGTTACCAAATGACACGGTCAGACAATACATACGGTACCTTTATTGATTATGAAAAGATCTACAAAGACTTCATTATACTTCAAGAATTTAGTATTTGTTTCACAGATACTGAGAGTTTCATATTTTTGAAGTTCACTTCATTTGCATAAGGTTGATACTTTAAAATTCTTTGCCCATGTTTTTCTACAGGATATAGAACGTATAAGATGTCCCATTTAAAGCATTTGTTGTGTTGATTTTAAACATTGACGCAAGTTCTTTTCTCTTGTGTAGCCTTCGGCAGCTAATGTATGAAGCAACTTTCATAGAACTAAATTTTGTATATTTACCGTTAGTTTGAGATGCTTGTGACAGCGTCACCACCTCCGTGAAGCGAGACCAGGCTTAGGTAACGCACAGATGCCAATATATCAGCGAAATATGCGAGTTGCTATGGCAACGATCCGGACAGTTCGCTGGAGTAGAAGCAGATGGCGCCCATGCATACACCACAGGAGAGACAGGACACCGCGGATATAAAAGGCGCCCCCAAGAATAAGCAACAGGATCCCTTATCGACAGTATGGCTGACACTTACGACTGCAACGAAACGAAAAATCTATATTTTTTAAATACTTAAAGTCGAGTGTCTTTGAAACCTAAAACATAACATCGGTCGCTACGAAGTCTAGCACAACTTAGAATATCATCGAAGAGTAAAGTAGTTCAATCTCGCCACGAAGAGTATTACAGTTCAATAGTTGCCGGGAAGACTAACGCAGTTCAGATTCTTGTCGTAATCATACATTAAAAGGTATATAATAAGATTAGCATGTAACGAAATTGTGAAAAAGAAAGTTAGCTGTATTAGTCAAGTATCCAAACTGTACTATTCTTCGCGGCGAGAATCAACTACCTTACTCTTCGATGGTAATTTGAGCTATGTTAGTCTTCGTAGGGACAGACGATAAGATATGCATATAATAAAATTAAATTATAAGCGTAAAATCACCAAAAAAATAAAAAATTTTAATTATTGCCTTTTATATTTTTTATTATTTTTTATGCTACTAATATATTTGTTCATTTGAGCAGTCTTAAAAGAATCTCTAGTAGAAAACTTTTAATTACATTACTTTAAAAAGATGCATATTTTTTATATATTTTCAATAGATAATTGTAAAATTATTGTAAACTTATCGCGGCTGAGAAACAAGATCTTGAATATTTATACTCTCTTACAATTACATAAAATTACAAATTTAAAATTTTCAAAAATTATGAATAATTTTATTCTTTGGATTTAGCCCTAATAAGTAAATCAGATATCTTTTGTTTTAATACACTTATAACTATTTTAATAATATATGAAAATGGTATTAAAATTTTTTATTTACCTCCTAGGTGGTATGGAAATAATAGACGTAAATCGAGGGGGGTGAGCGAGGGGATGGTAGAGGCTTTTAAAAAATCGTATTTCTTAAATATATAAATTTAATTTTATATGTATTTATCTAACTAATAAAACATTTCAAATATAGTTAACATTATGTTTTGAAATTTTTTGTATTAATTACTAAGTTACCATTCTTTTTGATCTTAATAATATCTCCGCGTTGACCGCATAATTGTATAATTGATACGGCATCTGCACTGTGCCTGGTATATACGTATACTCGTATAAGTATACCTATGACTGCTGTTTCGGTGCCAAACCGATCTGACGTATTCTTTAATGCTCTCAACGAATTATGCTAATAACAAATGTTTTTAGTGTCTCTTCGAGTGCAATAAGTGCTTGTACGCGTACTCTGTGCCACAGTTTTCTATCTTTTCTACTCTGTTCCCGCCGCCTAACTTCAACGGGGCAAACAGCAGCACATGTCCACCTTTCACGCCACCAATTCCTTGACTCCGGCCCTGAAGATGTCTGACCCCATAACATTTGGAACGGTTAATCCCGCTAACTGCAAAATCTCCGATGACAGTCCCACAAACTCAGTTTCTCTTATAGCTTCCAATGTCTTTATCCTACTCGACCGCGCCCACAACGAAAATGTGGCTACCGAGGCCTTGCTGGCACGTAGTCAAAGCTGAAACCAGCCACTCGACACTATTTTCCCCAACTCACCCTCAGATCACCTGTGTCTCTTTAAGGATAATTCAACTCAGGACTCCTTCGTCATTCGCTCCAAAAAATACATCTCCAGGACTTCTGGTTTACGATGGTCTCTTTAAGGATAATTCAACTCAGGACTCCTTCGTCATTCGCTCAAAAAAATACATCTCCAGGACTTCTGGTTTACGCATCTCTGCAATCTTCACCCCAACCACCTCTTGTATCACGACCACGATCACGCTTTCATCACTTACAACAGCAGCTTCAACTGCTTCAGACTCGACCATACCACCTAACTTCATCGTTAGCACCTCTGCTAGTACCCACTCCGGCATCTCTTCAACCACCACCAACACGACCCTCAGGAACAACACCAGCAGCAATTCACCGTCTGAACAGACAAGCCACCATCAGGAATGTCCCCACTGGCATTCCCGACTCTCTTCAACAGACAACACCACCAAATTAGTGCCCTCCAAGATTATCCGTTTAACCTTCCCGATTATGTCAACCACTTCTATGTTAGACACCTCGTTCACCCCTACACACAACCAATAAAAATGTGTTTCAATTGTTATAGGTATGGAGACCTCAAGGGATAATGCAGAAGCAAACCTTTATGCGAGAGATGTGGAGGTCCCGACCACAACTCCTTAAGCGATTGCCCCTGCCTCAACTCTCAACTGATCTGCATCAATTGCGGCCTCAATCATCTTCCCATGGACAAGTCATACCCGAATGGAAATTCCAGCATGGCCACCAATTTGGAGCCTTCAAGAACCTCTCGCTCAATGACGCTCTCTCTCTCACGTAATGAGAGCTAACCCTCCGTCCCACAACTTTAGGTCTGGCCCCAAACCAAAACGCGACACTCACACTACGCTCTCACCTCCTGCTTCTCTTTTCCCTTCATCGTTGCACCCTCCCTCCCGTACAGCCCCCCCCCCCCACCGGGCCTCTCTGACGCTTCGGTCATGCGCTCACACAGAACTCCGCTCAGCAGCTCTCAACCCCACTTCCGATCGCACCCTCCCGCCGCGACCCCCCCCCCCCCTTTCTTCTGAGCACTCCAACTGGCGCCTACAATCTAGCAGACAACCCAACCCCACGATTACAAACTCTCTCCCTTCTTTGCTTAATTCTTCGCCTCACCCCGGGTTCTACTCAACACCGTCACTACCACAACCACCACCAGCTCCTCCGGCTTCAATAACTTCTCTTCTTTCCCCCGAACAAAACACTACCGTAAGCTATCTTTTCAATATCATCTTTGAAATTGTCATCCCCATTCTGTCTTCCGCCGGTCTCTCTAATGTCGCCTCCGGCTTATACTCGCTTCTCCAGCCCTTTAATCTCGAAAATGGCGCCGTCTCACCATCCTAAAAACCTTCGTATTCTCCAATGGAACCGTTTATCTTTAAGACAACGTAAAGCTTCCATTCAAGACCTCTCCAAAGACTTTTATATTATTCGCCTCTGCAAAATATAGCTCAACCCGTTAGACAAAGCCTCCCTCAAAGGCTTTGTCATTGTTCGCAACGAAAGGCCAACGAGTAGAGGAGGTGGCACAGCTATCTGCATTCGTAAGTCTATTCCATGCTGCTTAACAGCGGCTCGCCCACCTATATCAATAGACACAACCCCTCCAACCCCTCTTGTATAGATCTCACCTTCATCTCTCCTTAACTCTTCTCCATCTGTTCATGGTCAGTCTTGGAAGATAATCTTCTTAGCGACCACTACCCCATCTCAAATTTCCTCGGTGTTCCTACCCCCTTGTTTCCCTTCGCTCTCATCGACCGAACTACCGCCGCATCTCACCAATAAACTGGAAAACATTTAAGCACTCTCTGTCGAGTCTTACGCTCGACGACCTCAATTATACTTCCTCTTGTTGAAGATACGAAGTCCTCACTTCTTCAGTTCTACATTCCATCAACGCGTTCTTACCCCCGCCTCGCTCCCCCAACAAACGCGCCAAGCCCCCAGAACTTCCCTGGTGGAATAAGGAATGCTCTGCAGCCAAATCTACCAGGAAAACTGCCCTCAGAAATTTTCGCAACAACTCCAACCTCCACCCAGAACTCACTACTGCGGAAACGCATGCTAGATTCGTCTTCTCTCAGGCTTAGAAAGACTCCTATCGTGCCACCTGCATAACTCTTACTCCGAACTCTGACCCCAAAATTTCTAGGAACTGATCAAAAGGTTCAAATATCGCAACATTGGCGCTTCCGAAATTCGCAACAACATTGTGAACATTAAGAAGCAAAAATACCAGTTCTCCTCCCTCTGCCCCTCTCGTGCTTCTCCCCTAACGTCATCTCAGTCTTCACGCCCTCCCCCCTCACACTCGACTTTTTCTACAAACCATTCACTCACTTGGAACTAGACATCGCTATTGATGAGTGCCTTACCAAATCCAACTCTGCCCCCGGCCTAGATAAAATCGACAATCTTCTCATCTCTCATCTTGCAGACAACATCCTTTTCAGGGAAGATGATTTCCGTCCTCCTGGAAAGAATTTCTCATATTTTTTATATCCAAAGGCAACTCTGTTAAGTTCTATCTCTCTAGCTCAATCAATTCTCAAAGTGCTCAAGAGATCATCCCTCGCTTCCAGTTCGGCTTTCGCAAGTATCGCTCATGTACTGATAACCTCTTTATCTTCACTTACTCTATTTACACTAGCTTCCTTAATAGCTCCTACACCGCAGCTCTTCTACTTAGCATTAGAAGCGCCTTCGGCGTTTCTGGCGTTGACACCGGCATACTCGTATAAAACCCTCAGCGACCTAGGTCTCTTCGTGAAAAACTAGGAATTGCCCAATGCAGAGCACTCCGCTCTTGTCTGGGCCTGCGCCGCTCCGCACCCAATCACATTGCATACGCTGAATCCTGCGAACTCCCCATCTCTTTTCGTCTCAAAAAACTAGCATCCAAATTCATCCTTAGAGCCCTCTCCATCCTCAACAAGCCGACGGCTTAGTCCCTCGACTCTCTTCACACTTCCCTCAACTACCGAAACGTCTTCAATCTATTCAAATTTTCTGTTCTTCGAGCCTACGCTCACTTCAAAAAATTTATTTACATAACAAAATTTACTCCTCAGAAGTACTTCCTTGCTTCACCCACTCTCTGAAATCCCAAATCTTCCTACCTGATTCTTCTTATTGATCTTCCTACCTGTCATTATTGACAAAGTAAAATTAAGGATTCCCCTCTCCTCCAGAAAAATTCGCTCTATTTTTTCAGAATCTTCTCTCCTCATCAGTCGCCTTTTACACTGATGGCTCCAAATCTACGAGGACTCCTATGCTGGCGTTGGAATCCACTACCCCAATCTTAATCTCAATCTTCGATTTCGCATCTCCTCTCTTGCTTGCATTGTTACAGCTCAGCCTCCTCAACTGCACCATCTTTACAGGCTCTCGCAGTATCCTTCAAGCAATTTCCAACCTTCGAGACTTCATACCTTCCTTCAATATTTCCATCTTTAAAATTAAACACCTTCTTCACCGTCTTTCCTCTAACAATCATGTCGTTCGCTTCGCCTTGAGTTCCCAGTCACCTTGGTATCCCAGGTAACGAGATGGCCGATCATCTCGCCAAACAAGCTTCTGGCTCTGGCACGCTTCTCGAATTTCCTCTTCCATACTCAGACCTATTCCCCCTGTGCACTAAACGCTCTCTCGCCGAGTTTGACCACTACCTCGATCACTACTAGAACAGACCTCTGGCGCCACAAACGCACATAGAATAGAATAGAAGTATACCGATCCTCAACAACATAACCTTAACATGTGCCAGATTTTTTTTCGCGACCGCTATTTGCTGTTTTGCACACGCTAGTTGTTCTTACGCTCGCGCTCTTTATCATTTTCGTGTCACTGTCATTGTTCTTCGCGTATGCAAAAAACTTTGTAGCGTATGCGAAAAGTTTTATAGTGTACGCGAAAAAAATGCGCTATCACTCGCGTAGACAGACTCATCATTTTATTAGTCTTATGTAAATGTAAATTTATTAAACTTAAACAAAAATTTAATGTAGGTGACATTAAAAGGCCAACATTTGGCCTTATTCAATTTCTTTTCAGAGCTACAAAAAATATATATAAACAATATTTAGCGATTACAATGTGAAACAAAACTATAGGCAACAAAAACTTATCTCAAATGAACATTATTATGAAATAGGATAGCTAAAATAGGAAAAAATTTGTTTGATTACAAATTATCTAAGAAATGAGATTACTGCTCTAGACCGACTTTATCCATAGACAATGAAATTCATTTAACATAGCTAAATCAAATGTTGGTGAATGATAATAAATTCATATATAAATATAAATAGTATATTTTTCAATTTTTTTTTCTGTATCAATAAAACCATGTAGTAATTCACATGGCTTTACTGTGTGGTAAGTTACATTAAATGATGTCATTAAATGACGTTAGCTATAAATTATACTCTTAAATTTTTTTTAATTTATAAAATGGTGGCCAATATGGATGCTACCATTTGGATGATAATACGGAAAATGGGAGCCTAAGAAATGTTTTTAATTATTTTGTTTAATAAAATGATTAAAAATTATTAACTTCTTGGACATTAGCATTCATTTTATATACTGTACCATCTGATAGTAGCTTGTGGTTTCTAGAAACCACATCGTTATTTGCAATAGGGCTGTACTAAGTGAATAAACATATAGCTATTTCATGCAACTTTTTAAAGTCATTTAATTAATGCAAACTCAAATAATAGTGAAATAATCACAAAAGGGATTTTTTTATTTCCTGTGTAATCACGTAAAAGTATCGAATAATTTTTGTCCATAGCACCCACCTATAGTTGTCAAAATGAAAGCATCTGCAATGACTCCTATAAACTTCTCATAGCACTCCAGATCTACCATTGTACAAGAGTATAAAAATCACTTATAAAAATGCAAAAAAAAACATAGAAAAACTCTATATTATTTAAATATATAAAAGTACATAAATGAAGGAAATGTAAAAAAATTAAGGAAAATTTACTGGTCATTGGATTTCTTATATAATATTATATTTGTGTACGTTGTACATATTTTTACCCTTTCTTATGTTGTGTTTCATTACATTTTGCTATTTGAAGAAGAATCAAAAAGTATAAAATGTATATTTAATATTGTAATACGTATAAATAAAATAATTCAAAAACAATATTTGTTTTAGATATACAAAAGTTACTTGCAAAATTTGATTAGATAACCTATTTCAATATTTTTCAATACTATATAGCTTTTAAGCTGTAAATATTGATAATTTTTTTTTTAAAACGTAAGCTAGTACTGTGCTTTATATTCACTATTGAGTAACGTATTTAAAAAGACCGAGAGTTTGTTGAAGTTTTGACAGAATTTGATATGCAGCAGTACTAACTTAAAGATAATGTCCTTCTCTTTGCCATTTCCTTCTTGTAAACAATTCTTTTGCTGTACAAACAAAAATGACACTTACTGTA
Organism: Muscidifurax raptorellus; assembly: GCA_020010945.3. Taxonomy (NCBI): domain Eukaryota; kingdom Metazoa; phylum Arthropoda; class Insecta; order Hymenoptera; family Pteromalidae; genus Muscidifurax; species Muscidifurax raptorellus. The sequence continues at coordinate 239,771 of JAHUUD020000008.1, forward strand.
AAATTTTATTTCAATTGATTAGATTAGTCAATGTCTTTGAAACTGCTTTCACTTTATTTATAGTTATTTTTAACAATATTTAAGGACATTTTTATTTGAAATAAAGTATTTAATTATTTTATGTCATAATTCATAGTTAATCATAAGTTTTATATTATACTTTCAATAATTGTTCTTTATATACTATCTAATTGCCATTGGGGCACCCCTTGATTCTTCGATTACAAAAATTTTCAATCGCTTTGTCACATAATAATACTTATAGTTCTGTATATAACAAAAGAGCAATTCCATGTGAAACTTCATCTTAAATATATAAAGAAATCTATATGATTCATATTTCAAATAACCTAAACTCCTGAAACTTTAAGATCTTTAATAGCCTCTTATGTAGAACTTGCCATCAAGCCTATGCTAAATATTGTTTTTAAGCATTCATAATATTTATTTTTTTAATAGTTTGTTTTTAATTACAAACTTCTGATGTAAGACAAAATTTCCAAGAAACAGACTTGCACTGTATAATTACTTAAATACTGTAAGGAATATTATTTATTTAGTAAATTCAAATCCAAATGTTTGAAAATTGGAGATCAAGAAAATTTACCATCAAATTTCGCTGTTTGTTACGTTGACTTTGACTACGTCCACGAAATTCTAAAAAATAAAATGGGATGTACTTCTTTTTATAAACACAAACTGAAGTTCAATAATATTATATATAAAAAATGACAGTTATACACACACCTGTTTCAAATATTTTGGATTGACAAGTTGACATTTGACCATTAGTTATGTTTTCTGACATTCTAATTTTTTTTTTGTTTATAAAAATTGACTTAACGTACTTTATTACATTTATTTAGGAAAATCTAATAATAAAAGATTATTAATACAAGCAAAACTTTGTAAATGGTACATTAGCCTCTAGTTTTGCCAAGAGATACAATAAAATACTGTAACCTACAGCCTACAGCAACTACAGCGCATTGCAGATTACGAACTGTCGCAAACATCAATATAAATATACACACCAACCACGGTCGCGTATTTGCCTTATTGAGGGCAGTTGACGGGGTCACACTGACCCAGGGAGTAAGAGAGAAGGAGACCCAACTGCTGTGGCCTCGGGAGGCCAAAAGTCTTCCCATTTCTCAGACAATGATCGCCATGCACATTCGGTGGAACTGCTGACATTTAACGTGTAACAGAGCCTCTCGCGGAAACCAAACAAACTAAATAGCGTTGTGGGCTTTTAAAAAGGCAACCGAGGATCGAATCCCGCTCGGGGAATTTTTTTTTTAAAATGATAGTATTTGTATATACAATCATTTAAATATAATAATAAAATTTTAAACAAGAAACATTATTAAGTAAATAAATGCATTAAATGTTACATAAAAAATGCAGCTATCTGTATATTTTAAAGCAGAGACGAGAATTAATGAAGGTACGTAGATTTTTCCTTGTATCATAAACGTATGTACAAATAATACTCCGAATTAATCCTCATAATAAGCAGAATATTGAATAAGGTTAAGCTATAATCAATTAAATTACACCTAGCTACACGCATATGAGACTTAATAAGATACACTTGTTTGCACTTGTGGTCTAGTGGCGTAAGTCTCTACCTCGAAACCTACCGGGCACGTTTCGGCCTGCAAAGTTAGGAATTTCGAAATTAAAAAAATCATATCTGATAGATCTTAATTAGCCCTTTCGATCTACGTTAATTAATGTACAAGCCCCTTTTTCGTTTTCCCAAGAAAAATCAAAATACGATTTTCCATTTTTATGCATTTCAAATACCCATATCTCTTAAAAAAATGGGTTTATTATACTCTACTAAGCTTAGAAAAATTGCCCTTCAGCTAATTTAATTTGCCCGTGTGTAAATTATTATAAGTATTCAGTAATTTATATATAAAAAATAAAAAACCGTAATAGTATTTCTAAGCCAATTATTTGCGTATTGCGCATGCGCGGCAGAATTAAGGTGGTACTTACAACAAAAAGGTGCTGCACATGGTGATGCATATAAGTACCCAATGCAAGGCATTTAAAATATAAAGTTATTTATCTTAACAAAAAAATGAAACTGATTAAAATAATATTTCAACCTAAGTTAAAGTGTTTTTATAATTGTTCCGTTTTCGGTATATTGTGGTGTAGGAAATGCGTAATTGTTTTGGAGGTGGTCATGTTGCATTCACATGCTACGATTCGCTCATTATACAGTTTTTTTATTTACATAAGTAAAAAACGTTTATATTTTTATCGGTCTAAAGGCATACCACCAAAATTAAACGAAGTGGGTACAGTCTGTGATGTAGTAACACAGTAACAGACATGAAATTAATTAAAAAAAAAAATAAGCTCCACTTTGCTCAATTCGCTTGCTCTCTAAAACTATTCTATGTTGATCTGCTAACACTATAATTTCCAATAATGATGTATTTTGCTTTGGTATTAGATGATTAGTTAATGCACTATACCACGTTGTATCAGTCCTCTGAATGTCTGAAAAAAATTCCTCGTTATCCTCATTCTCAAAGAAGTATCAAAGATGGAATGATTTGTTGAACAGAAAGTTTCCTGTCGTGAAGTCTAAAAATAATAAACACAAAATTTATCAAAAATTGCCCCTTACATTAAACAAATTTTTGCAATCGTAAAAGATCATTTACCCTAGGAAGCAATCTGTGTCGTGAATCGATTTTTTAATAAAGTGTGATACAATCGGCTCTGATGACTGTCCTAAAGTACTTTGCAGTCTATATCCATGGTTTCGAGGCACAAAGTCTGATAACAACTTGAAGACACATTGTCTTTAATTCTGAAGTTTTGACCTCGCGTGTTAATCATTCTAATATGAATTATAACGAGTTCTAACACTGTAAAATTATTACTTCAAGAAATTTTGTTGCATGACATTTTGGATCTTCCCTTGCGTCACCAACCAGCAAAGCCTTGCACATGTTGAACATTGCTAAGATATGATTTTCGTTTGGTTCAAAATACTGGCGTATGTATAGTGATATAATTATGTAGAGCTGGCATCATGTCTGTAAAGTAATCGAAACCATCTTTTTGGAAAAGCTCGTACATTAATTCCAAAACTTTCCACATATCTTCTGATACTGATTTTCCTGTTAATCCAATTAAATACTGATGCAGTCATGCAGTTCTTCTCTGTTAAGTGAAGTAGTGAGGTTATATTCGACGTAAACAAAATAATGTTTCACTTTTCATTGTCGAGTAACGTTCAACTTAATACTGTACACCACAATATACCGAAAACGGAAAAATTATAAAAACACTTTAACTTAGGTTGAAATATTATTTTAATCAGTTTCATTTTTTTGTTAAGATAAAAACTTTATATTTTAAATGCCTTGCATTAGGTACTTATATGCAGCACCATGTGCAGCACGCTTTTGTTGTAAGTACCACCTTAATTCTGCCGCGCATGCGCAATACGAAAATAATTGGCTTAGAAATACTATTACGGTTTTTTATTTTTTATATATAAATTACTGAATACTTATAATAATTTACACATGGGCAAATTAAATTAGCTGAAGGGCAATTTTTCTAAGCTTAGTAGAGTATAATAAACCCATTTTTTTAAGAGATATGGGTATTTGAAATGCATAAAAATGGAAAATCGTATTTTGATTTTTCTTGGGAAAACGAAAAAGGGGCTTATAAATTAATTAACGTAGATCGAAAGGGCTAATTAAGATCTATCAGATATGATTTTTTTAATTTCGAAATTTCTAACTTTGCAGGCCGAAACGTGCCCGGTTCGAAACCTTTTGGCTCTGGGGCGGCATTATAAATAATATTATTAACTGTCTGCAACCATGAATATGAATTTGTTTTATTCGATGTTGGAGCTGTTGGTGGTGAAAGTGATGGAGGTGTTTTTGCAAGATCGAAATTGGGTAAAGCTATGCGTCAACGACAATTAAATTTACCTGAAGATGATTGTATATTACCAGGTACTGAAATTAAAGTACCTTACTATTTTGTTGGCGATGCAGCTTTTCAGTTGTCATCAAATCTAATGAAACCATACCCTGGTTTAAATCTAGATCAAAGAAGAAGAATATTCAACTACAGATTATCAAGGGCTCGAAGAGTAGTAGAAAATGCATTCGGAATTTTAGTTTCAAGATGGCAATTTCTTCTGAAACCAATTGGATTTAAGCCTGATGTTGTCATAAAATGTGTATTGGCCTCAATCACCTTACATAATTTTTTAATGAGTTCAACAAATATAAGAAGAAATTTATATTGCCCACAAGAATATTTGGATCAAGACAACAATTTTGGATTGGTACAAAAGGGACTATGGCATACAGAATTCAATGGTGATACTTTGCTTCAAGAAATTAATGATATTCCGTTAAACGCAAATGTTATGAATGGTAATAATGTACGGGAAACTCTCGCAGATTATTTTTTGACATCAGAAGGAGAGGTACCGTGGCAATACGACTATGTACAAAGAGGATCTTATATTGATTAGCAAAAAATAATGAGATAATTTTTTATGTGAGGACATTCTATGGGTATCAATAAAATTTACAAATAAATAATAGTGTAAAATAATTGTAAAAATGAATTTCAACTTTTGTATTTTGTATTTATTAATAAAAAAATAAATCTTGTATACTTTTTTCTATTTATTTCTATGATTCAATATAGAAAATATAATTTTTATATAAATTTTAACACTTATACATTAATTTTTATATAAACTTAAATCAATCAGAATCTAACTCAGAGAGATATTTCATTAATAATTTACGTTTTTTTAGCTTCTTTTGAATCTAATTCATTAAGTTCTGCTTCAATGAGCATACCAAATAATGCATCAGGATCATCAATAGATTTTTCTTTTTCTGGTTTTGCATACAATTTATCATTGAATTTATGAACTGTAGCATTGACGTTATCAAATAATGATTGAATCATGTCAGTCCGTTGATTATTTGGCTTTTTTTGTTGCTTCTTACCTACAAAACATTTTTGTGGATACTGTGTATCTCCAGCTGGAGATTTTACATTTGTGTAAGAGCTATAATGAAAAAAAAATATTAATTATTTTATAACATTTGATAAATTGATTTGTTCTGCAGAATCATTATAATCATACATATTAAACTTATTCGGGTTTGTTTGAAGCAAGGATTTCATTCGTTCATAAAGTGGCCATGTAGGCCTCCTTGAAGCTGCAGAACCACTTCTGCTTTCTTTATCTAGTTGCAATTTTTCTCTAGAATAATGGTTAAGTATTTTTTTCCATCGAGACTTGCAGTTTTCAACTGTAAAATAAAATATTTTTAGTTACTGGGTTAGCAATTCAACAATGGCTTATTTCAACTTACCAGTATCATTCATAACTGTACTGATATCCTTCCAGGCATTAAAGGTCATTATTTGATCGCTGTATCCTTTTGTAGATTTATCATACAACCATGGTCGTTCACTTACTAAATCAATTAGTAAATCATCGCCCTCATTTTCTGTTGCAACAATATCCTCAAAATCATTTATGTCTTGGTATTCACTTATAAAAGCCATTATTGATGGATAGCTAATAAATAAAAATATAAGAAAAAAAATGAAGTATAACAGGATTATTTCTTGTTGAAACTTTTTATGCTTTTCAGGTTTATCACTTCTTTTACTGATGAATTCAATGAAATAAAATTTTAATTAAGAAATTATTGGAATACAATAAATTCTACATTTGACTAGGTTATAATTTGATAAATATTTATAATTAATTTAAACAGTGTCTATTTATGAATTTACTATCACATTTTATTTGTTTTTTATCATCATCATATAAAATGTAAGACATTTTTTATCAGTATACCTACCAAAATAATAAATAATAATTTATTTATTCAGGATCAATGCAAACAAACATTTTTAACATGTTCCAGACAGAAGCGTATTGATGAACTTATGTACATATAACCTATAAATAAATTAGAAATTTGTTCAAGGCAATTTTTAAAAATTTTAAAATTGTTCACTTTAAAAATAAAACTTAGAAATTTACAATAAAAACAAATAAATTGAATTATTATAATATTAGGATTTATCTAATTCTAAAGAGGTACTTAATATTACATATATATATATATATATATATATATTGTAACGGGGTGGGACCTTAAGTGAGCGACGAAAAACACAAAAGGAGCGCCGGGACCGAGGATCGATCCGGCGTCCCCGAGATCTCTAAGCAAGCATGCTATCTTTATAGCCAATGCTGCCTGTGTCGTCGCTCGCTCAACCTGCCTCGAATACCGCGTGGGTACGGGTAGCAGCAACCCGTTATAATAAATAAATATATATATATATATATATATATATATATATATAATATTATAAATAATTAAAAAAAATTAATTGGTGCATTTATTTAAAATTATTATTAATTTAAATACCTCAAAAAATAAATTGGATAGCCTTTTTTTAAAAATATCTTTATTTAAAGTTACACATTTAACAAAATGAGATCAAAAATGTTTACAACATTTTAATAAAAAATTACTAATACAATATTTATTTAATCGTTTAATATATATTACTAGCAATAAATACCTCACTCGCTAACGCTCGTTCGGTTGTACTTCGATGTTGTTTTATTAACGTACATAAATTATAATAAATAACTTCTTTGAATTGAGTTTATTAAATTTGCCGTTTTAATAAAAATAATGTAGTACTTCCGAATAATTATGACCTTGTATAATAATTATTGTTATTATAGTATTATATAATAATTATTTGTATTATCTTTACTAATTCCATTTTATTTGAGTCCTTTGCATCATTACTTAGGATCCTTACATAATAATGGACCACAGTAGTGATATAAGTCACTATATAAACTATTTAAATAAGTAGAATTCAATGACAAAAACTAAAGTTAATTGTCTATTGTAAAAAAAAATGTAAAATTTTTGGAAATGTTATAAAAATAAATGATAAAAAGTTAAAAGATAAAGTTATTTTGTCTCCCAAAAACAGCGATGTAATGAACATTAACAATGAAATTTTGAAGATAATGGAAGGAGAATCGTATGAATATTTGAGTATAGATACGGCAGAAGATGATAATGGTGAGAATTTGGATGTTATGTTACCAACAGAATTTTTGAATTCATTAAGTCCAAATGGTTTACCACCACATAAATTGCATTTGAAGATTGGTGCAATGGTTATACTTTTAAGAAATTTGAATTTAAATGAAGGTTTATGCAATGGAACAAGATTAGCAATAAAAAAATTATTTCAGTATTCAGTTCAAGCCGAAGTTTCAAGTGGAAAAAATATAGGAAAATTAGTTATGATACCAAGAATAACGTTGTCACCATCCAAAGAAGAAATACCATTTAATATGCGCAGAAAACAATTTCCTATTCGATTAGGTTTTGCTATGACAATTAATAAATCTCAAGAACAATCTTATGATCAAGTTGGTATTTATTTGCCATCGCCTGTTTTTAGTCACGGTCAATTGTATGTTGCTTTATCAAGCACAAGAGATAGAAAATACTTAAAAATTTTGCTACTGAACAATGCAGAAATAAAGAATAAATTGACTAAAGATCAAAAAGTTTATACTAAAAATATAGTGTTTCAAGAAGTATTGTAAAATATTAGTATAAATAGATAAATGACGATGATGAGACGACACTGAGGTAAATCGATAAAAAATTATAAAAATTATAAAAATTATAAAAAATCGATAAAAAATTATAAAAAAGTATAAAACATCAGCAGTATTTTACAATTTAGTGCTAAACAAAAAATCGGCTGCAGCATCTTTATAGTGCAGCGCTGGATTCAAAATTGTCGGCAGCAGCATTTTTGTAGTGCAGCGCTGGAACCAAAATTATCGGCAGCAGCATTTTTGTAGTGCAGCGCTGAAATCGAAACTATCGGCAGCAGCCTTTTTATAGTGCAGCGCTGGAACAAAGTAAAATCGGTAGCAGAGATATATGAAAATTATAGATATATGAAAATGCAGCGCTGAAAGAAACACATAAATCTCGAAAATTTAACTTACCATTACGTCCCCGTCGTGAGAGTCGGGCAACGTAAATAAGTTGGCAAACGCTGGAAGGTCATATTCCACACGTTTTATTTATATTTTGATTCTTCCAGATTCACAGAGATTCGCAAAATTTTAAATGCACTTTCGGTAAATTTTGTAGTAATCATTGTCGACAGCGGTGTCTTGGACGGTTCGGAGCACCTCAAGATTATCAAAAAATTCAAGGTGGATGAGCGGCTCTGAAGATGACTCTGCCGTTTTGCCGTATATAAGCGGCAGCGCAATGCGGCAGGCCTCAGTCGACAGCGGAGTCTTGGGCGAGTCGGAGCTCTTCAGGATCATCAAATAATTGAAGGTGGATGTACGGCTCTGAAGATGACTCTGCAGTTTTGCCGTATATAAGCGGCAGCGCAATGCGGCAGGCCTCAGTCGACAGCGGAGTCTTGGGCGAGTCGGAGCTCTTCAGGATCATCAAATAATTCAAGGTGGATGTGCGGCTCTGAAGATGACTCTGCAGTTTTGCCGTATATAAGCGGCAGCGCAACGCGGCAGGCCTCAGTCGACAGCGGAGTCTTGGGCGAGTCGGAGCTCTTCAGGATCATCAAATAATTGAAGGTGGATGTGCGGCTCTGAAGATGACTCTGCAGTTTTGCCGTATATAAGCGGCAGCGCAATGCGGCAGGCCTCAGTCGACAGCGGAGTCTTAGGCGAGTCGGAGCTCCTCAGATCGACAACTCTGCTTAAAATACACTGATTTGATACTTAGCGTGTAATTGATACTTAGGTTTAATAAAATTGTTTAGACAGAATAAAATAATATTAGATTAGAATTTAATTAAATATGATTTGTAAGGTTGGTGTGATGAGTTTCAGTGGAGGTTCGCAGTTCGCTTCGGCGTTCGGTCAGACGTTTCCAAAATCGTTACTCAAAGACTATATGCTTTACAAATCCAAAAACCTATTAGAATAGTCGTTATAGTTATAAAAAAATATGAATTTCAAAAAAATGCACCGGAGAACCGGAGAAAATTTGGATATGTCACTATACTGTGTCACTAATATAATATAAGATTTACTTATAGTCAGTATAACTTTTAAGAGAAATAAATACCTTTATAACGCAACGTATTTTTTTATCACAGTGCAACTTCAATTACACAAACACTAACATTAACACTAAAAATACAGCTTATACATAATGAGTCGAGTCAGTCATCATACATAATTTTCATACAACCAAATTTAACTTCCATTTTTGTTTTTTTATCTAATTTTTTAAGTTTAGCAGTTATTAGCTTAGCGATAATACTATTTTCTTCGTCCTTTTTTGGAACATCATTTGTACTTATGGAACTAAGTAAATTAATTTTAGATACGATGCCTTGAACCTCTTTCGGAACTAATGAATCCAATGAATTATCAGAATTTACTGAAGATAAACATGGTTGAAATGGTAATTTTATACCAGGGCTATTATTGATCACTGTCTGAAATTAAAAGACCGATAAAATAAATAAAATAAGACTATTGTTAATCCTGAATTGTAAAATCTTTTACCTGTTCTCCTATTCCATAGGTCGAATTGCAACCAATTTCTACATGTGTTGACTGTTCACCACCAGACGTATTATGTGCATTATCACTGTTAGCGTTTAAACTTGGTTGAGTCAGTCCACTTCTACTAGGTCTGTTATATGTTGTTCTCTGGAATAAAAAGATCATAAAGGAATAAATAATAATATTAATTGTAATAAACAATGAATTTCAATAGCTTTTACCTCTTCTTTACTTCCACAGGATGAATTCAAAGTAGTTCTTACATATGTCGATTGTTCACCACCAGAAGTATTATCTGGATTATCAGTGTCACCTAATAAACTTGGTTGTTCGCTTGTACTAGGGCTGTTATACAATGTTGTCTGGAAGAAAAAGACCAATTAAAAGAATAAATAATAATACTGTAATAAACAACGGATTCCAAAATATATTTACTGTATGTGATGGGGGATCGCAAACTTTGTCACCATAAATATTGTTCGCAGTATCATTGCTTTGGAATAAATGTGATACAAATTCTGTTTCATTACTTTGATCGATAGACATACATTCGTTTATAAGTTGATTGCTTTCCACATTTAGTGGAATTTGTTGAAGTGATAGATTTTTGTCCAATAAAGATCTCTCTAATTGACTTGAAGTGTTATTCATCGCAAGTATAGAACTTTTTTCAGTATCTACTTCAGACAATTTTTGTTTCTTACTTGCACTTCTGTAATTAGAAATACGTTGTTTACAGTTATAAATGATATTCCATAATAAATAGAAAATTATTAATTTTTGGTATACCTACCTCCTTTTGTACATATGAGGATACATGAAAAGCATTTTTTCATAAAGATTAAACCTTGTTTTGGAAGTCTCGCCAGAATCCCTTCTCTGCCTCTCTTTAGAAAAATATTGCTTTAAACGCCTCCAGCGGTTTTGACAACTTTGAACTAATAAAAGAAAAAAAATAACATTTTTATCTATTTTATTCCTTTGATACCACTTTTTAGTTTACACATACCACATGCATCCAAGGCCTCGCCAACTTCAATCCAAGCTTCGCCAACTGCATTGTCACCATATTTTTGTTTTTTATTGTATAGACAAGGACGAGATTGTATTTCTTTTATCAAATTTTCGTCAAATTCATCATTATCTTCGAAGTCGACAATATTACTAGTATCTACATTTTCTCTATTTTTAACCGGATGCTTAGAATAATCATGAAAATTCATGTTGAAGATATTTAATTCTTTGCTAACAATTCTAATTATATTATTTTTAATCCTTGGGTTTCGCATTAGATTGACCTGCCGTACTTGACTTGGGGAGAACTTATTTAAGGTTATTTCCGTCCAACCATAGGAACAGCGGCGCTGTTCCTTGTATCTGTTCCTGTATCTTGTATTCTGTATCTGTTCCTTTTAGCGTGTAACGGGCCTTATGGATTTTATCTTGTGGATTACATGCTGTGTAACCCCCCTACCCCAGCCTATAAAAGTATATTTTTTTAAAAAATAAAAATATTGACCGATGTATTTTAATTAGCTCTATCCAAAAACATCGCCAGATTAAACTGCTCCACCTTATATTTCTAATAAAAATCAATAAAGATTTGGGAAAAAAAATTAATTATCTTGATTTTGATACTGCTATATCTTTTTAAATAAACAATATTTTAAACTGCTCCAAACTGCTCCAAACTGCTCTACATCCATATAATACTGCTCCATAGTAATTTTTATCGGCTCCGCTATAGTTAACTGCAAAATAAATAAAATTCATTTTGTCAGAAATGAGCTGATTGAAGCGCGTAGCGCGCAGGCGCGGCTCTCATTCATTGCCGGGATAAAGTTTAAATTACATGCCAATGGTGTTTAAAAACATATTTTATTTTCGATTCTGCCTTAGGTGCCACTGTACTAACTATTAGAAGGAGATTTTCAGTCAAATAATCTGTGATAATCTAAGAAACAGCGATGGTAGTTTTATAATACTAAAAGGTAGCGATGGTAGTTTTATAATACTAAGGTCACCAGTCAAACGAGTGGGAGAGTTATGTTTTGCACGTGCATCAAATATTGTTTTTCAATTCAGGATGTGTAAACTGCGACTGAAAATTCGTATAACGCGTAAAGCGGCACTTGACACACGCTGCATCGAAAAGTATATATTTTCAAGTTTACTAATATCAATACAGTAAAATAAATTTATTCAACTTCAAATTTCTATAACTTAGAGAAGATCGCGATCCTGATCTAATTATTCGCGCGAACCACTCCAAAAATAAAAACACTTTAGCACCGGGATATCCTCGCAGGAGGTGTACACGTCACTTTCGGAGTCCTGGATTCGGCGTTCATTCAAATGTAAACTTTACGGGAACACGCGTAAAACCAAGAGACGAACTATTTTCTCGAAGAAAGACACAACAGCGTGTAGCTTATGTAAGGGGCTGATTATGACTCGGCTCATTGCGACGCTATATCAAGCATGCGCGAATCAGCAGGAAATCTCGATCAGGACACGAATCGTTTCTGGAATCCCTACAGCCTTGTTTTTTTTTTCTTCCTCTAATTTTGGATTTTCCTGCATCTCGAGAAACTCGCCGGATGAGCAGATGCGCGAAAGAATAATTAATGAAGCGATGCGAACGACGCTATGTGGATTTGCTTACAAGTTGTCCCGTCGCGCTTCGGAATATGGGTCACATACTGCGAGAAACGTACAAAAAGCTTTTTGCCGCGTGTTTGTAACTTTGAAAACGGCAATTTGCTTGTTGTAAGCCTCAACGAACTATAGGAAGATACAGACATTTTGAGCAGTCGATAATGAAAACTCTTTGCATTTATAGTTTATGTGATAAATGGTTTTAGATTTTTCTTTTATTTTACAATAAAATTTACAAACTTATGAACAAAAATTTTATGATAAGATCGACTGACTTCGAACTTATAACACGCATCGGTCTTATAATATTGGCCTTATTTATACTATTTAATAATTTAATACACGTTCTAGTAATGATTATATATTCTGTAAACACTGTTGAGCCCCTCACTTCATTGAATCTTTAAGCATCGAAAAACTGTGCTAAAGCCGTTTTCACCCTAGAACAAAGAACAATAGGGTACAACGTTGGTGATCGATCTACAATTCGAATTTTTCGACACAATTATCAAACAGTCAACGTACACAATTGTAGTAAAATCCTATACAATAGTCTCAATTCTTTCAAGCGAGCTTGACGCTGCGCCGCTCGAGCCTCCTCTCTCCAAACGAGATTGCAAACGCAAAATATTGCTGCTACTTGTAGTTTGACATTGCTATGCATCTGAAACGAATCATAAAAATTATAAGTCATTGACATACTAAATCTTACTTAAAATATAGTTAAAAATATTTAATATGTAATCCATAAGTTACTTCAAAACATCTTCGTTTGCCATTATATGGTCTCTCGCTCGGTCTCCGTCTGCGACGTTGGCCAGAATACAAAGCGCTTTCTTTTTTAGATCGGCAGGATCAACTAGATCTTCGAAAACCAAAATGACAGCTTGCATTATATGCGCCGCATGATCGGCTATGATGCAATCCATGTGAGTTTTGGTTGACAGAAGATTTCTTAAAAAGCCTTAAGTTTTCATAAAGACAGCCAATTAAGGATCAGCGAGTAGACGAAAAATTTGATCAGTTCCTAAACACGTTAATATCTGCGATTTTACTTCTTGCTCTGCTTGAAAAGCTACATGAATTTTATTTATTTTGCAGTTAACTATAGCGGAGCCGATAAAAATTACTATGGAGCAGTATTATATGGATGTAGAGAAGTTTGGAGCAGTTTGGAGCAATTTAAAATATTGTTTATTTAAAAAGATATAGCAGTATCAAAATTAAGATAATTAATTTTTTTTCCCAAATCTTTATTGATTTTTTATTAGAAATATAAGGTGGAGCAGTTTAATCTGGCGATGTTTTTGGATAGAGCTAATTAAAATACATCGGTCAGTATTTTTATTATTTAAAAAAATATACTTTTATAGGCTGGGGCAGGGGGGGTATGCTGTGTGGTGGAAGATAGACGGAACGCCTAACGTGACAGTAACGACGGTCACATTGCGCGATAATTGCAATGAATATTGATTCATCCCAGGGGCGGCATCCTCTAGCTTATATGTCGTCTATTAGCTTTGTGGTTATGGAAGACAAACTTATGTCGTGTGTTTTATGGATTTTATCTTGTGGATTACATGCTGTGTGGTGGAAGATAGACGGAACTCGAACCGTGACAGTAACGACGTTCACATTGCGCGGCAATTTGAAAAACGACTCGAATATAGGCGGAAAAGAAAGAATTTAATTATTTTATTTAATTTTAATGAAATTGAAATTTTAATCAATGTGTTTGTGATAATTGCAATGAATATTGATTCATCCCATGGATGTTCACATCTCCATATCATAGGTATTCGATCTAATTCGAATTAGTATTAAACTTCTTCTCCACATAAGTTATAAGTTGTTCGTTTAAATTGTAGTTAAAAGTCGTTGCGTTAAAAATTTATTTATATTTATTTATATTTAGTTGAAGTTGAAAAGAGTAAAGAGTTGAAAAGAGCTTTAACAAGCTTTAACAACATTTTATTGTCATGAAGGATATAAATTGTTTTCATATAATTTTAAATAAAAAAGGGTTCAGAATAAATAACACGTGTTCAATAATATTGTATACAAAAATTAAAATGTTTATTTGTAATACAAAATAATAAATAAAGTTTTATAAATTATTGTTGAGCAACACGCGTTTAACATTTATTTCAGAACATACACAGATATAAATTCTCCTGGTACTTACTACTAATACTACCTGGTACTCCTGGTAAGGCTACTCCAGTACCCTTGTTCTGCAGTCCTGAAGTTGCGAGAGCAAGGATTCCAGTCACGGTTAAAGTTGCACCTCCTAAAGCTGATTCAGATTTTAGATTTTAAAAATTAATTTACATACATTTACAATGTTCAAAAGATATGTATAGGAAATAAGTTTTAAGCGCGTTGCTCAACAATAATTTATAAAACTTTATTTATAATTTTGTATTACAAATAAACATTTTAATTTTTGTATACAATATTATTGAACACGAGTTATTTATTCTGAACCCTTTTTTATTTAAAATTATATGAAAACAATTTATATCCTTCATGACAATAAAATGTTGTTAAAGCTTGTTAAAGCTCTTTTTAACTCTTTACTCTTTTCAACTTCAACTAAATATAAATAAATATAAATAAATTTTTAACGCAACGACTTTTAACTGCAATTTAAACGAACAACTTATAAATTATGTGGAGAAGAAGTTTAATACTAATTCAAATTAGATCGAATACCTATGATATGGAGATGTGAACATCCATGGGATGAATCAATATTCATTGCAATTATCACAAACACATTAATATCCATATTTATTTTTATTTAATAATTAAGAATTACATTTTTAAACAGTTTCATATACAATTTCATTAAAATTAAATAAAATAATTAAATTCTTTCTTTTCCGCCTATATTCGAGTCGTTTTTCAAATTGCCGCGCAATGTGACCGTCGTTACTGTCACGTTAGGCGTTCCGTCTATCTTCCACCACACAGCATGTAATCCACAAGATGAAATCCACGACAAGTTTGTCTTCCATAACCACAAAGCTAATAGACAACATATAAGCTAGAGGATGCCGCCCCAGGGCCCGTATCCTCTAAGCCCGTATCCTTAATAAGGTACTCTATTTACTAATGATTATGCAATATGGTTAGGTAATAATGGTGAAATAAGTTATCAAATAATTAATTAGCGAATGATACAAATCATACTTTTATTATGTTATATTACAATGTTTTTACATATATATAATGCTGCAAAATTTATTTTTTATAATTATTATTTAAGTTTTTTATTCAGACTTATTTTTGTTGTACAAAAAGTTTAGTAAAAATGATGATAGATCAATGTAATCTTCATAAAAAAAATGGATCCCGGATTCGTACGCCGGTCAAAATAATAGAAAGCCGTGACTTAATCCGCGCCGTCACTGATACCATTTGTTTCTTCAGAATGGTAGTCGCATATGGTAATCACCCCCCTTTAGGGATTTGGATTGTGATTTGAGTTTTATTGTTATTTAAGTTTAAGATTAAGTTGGAATTTTAATTAATTATTTACGCATAAATGTCTAAAGACGATTCGTAAGAAAAAAAACTGCCGAGTCCTGGATTCGAAACCCGGCCTGTAGGAAAACACGTGCGCCACCTTCTCCAAGATGTTCTTTTAGAGTTTCCGGATAAATAAACAATTTTTGGCGATTTTTGGCGGTAACTCAATTAAAAGTGGCGAGGGTTCAATTTTTTAACTAAAGCAGAAATTCGCTAGAGTCAATATTTAATGAGAAATCGACAATTTTGTAAAATACATTTTCTTTTATTTTTAATTAATTAACTATTAGGGTTCAATAATATAACTAGTTTTTTCAGTAAGTGCTATTAAAAATACGTTGATTAGTATTTTTTTTAATGCATATACTGCATATTTGTGGGGTAAGGAGGGTTTAAAATAGGCAGAACGCCAGTCTCCATGTAATGGCGGCCTAATACTTATGCCCCTAATACTGTTTTTACGTAAGTTCGGTTAGGTACAGATAGTTATATTATCGAAACCCACCCATTGTTGCCTAACCTTATCTACACATAAGCCGGATTAGTGTATTACACTTTTCACTTGGAAGTTTGCAAATTGCTCTTCTCAGATGTTTTGTCGATTGAGTATACATCAAACATAAAAGAAGTATATTGATATATTTCAAGTTGTCAGATATTACTGATTTTTCACTAATATATTTCAATTTGTCAGATATTACTAATTTTAAATAATTTAATATTTTTTTAATGTAATAAAAAATACAAACATTTTATAACATTAACGTTTTGTTTTTAACATTCAACAACTTAAAACATTCTATTTACCTATGAATATGGAAGGTCAGAGCAATTATGGAATAAAAAGAGTTTTATCAAAATTAGAGAAGTCTATTAATAATGGTAATTATTATGAAGCACATCAGATGTATCGTACTTTATACTTTCGGTATGTGACATCTTTGACTTTAATCATTTTTAAATCTAATACATTTATAATTATTTTTATACAAAACATATTTATCTAGAATATTTAAGCAACTAAGAAAAAAGAAATTATTGCAATGTCAATTTAAAGTAATATTAGAAATATTTAATATGTAGTTCTTAATGATTCATCAAAATTTAAACAATCGTTTTTATACATTTTTCATTTGATAAACTGTTTAAAATGTGATACCCTGTAAGACTGCTTGTAAATTTCAAATTCTAACTTTTTCGTTGATTATGTATAGGCCTGTTAAGAGAATTGCCTATTTTCTTTACGTAATATTGGTCTGTAATTTTACCTTTCAGTTTAGTACAAATTATATAATAAATGTATAAAAATTAATTAGTCCATTAAATAACAGTACTATAATGATAATAATACTAAAAATATATATATATATATATATATATATATATATATATATATATATATATATATGTTATCAGTCGTTCTACTGTAATGTTTAAATAATTTATATTAAAATTAAAGATAACATAATCTTATGACCTATTTTTTGTGTTATTATCTGCATTGCACTTCCATTAATTGGTCCTAAATGTATAAAAAGTTAATTTATTAAGACTTTGATTAATTTGTAAGTGCTTAATCACAACATAATTTTAGCATACATTTTTATTCTGTACTATTATAACATGATTTGTACAAAATTGCAGTCCCAAATTGGTACTTGCGGAAGTATATAATTTGATTGTATAGAATACGTAATTTTTTCTTCTAAAGTATATTAATTAGTTTGAGGTAAAAATTGACTAGTATACAAAATTTTTTAATAATTTATGAACGGTAATTCAAAATTGATTCAAGACTGATAGTATTTTAGTAATGTACTATCAGTTAACAATAGTACATTAAAACAAAATAAATTATGAATTAATAAAAAGTAAAAAATTAAGATTATTAGTTTTGAATGTAAACTAAATAAATATCAAGCATGATAAAGATTATTCAAAATATTTTTATAATAGAAATTGAAAATCTATATATATAAACTAAACAATCTGGGATATTTTTGTACTGAAAATAGTCCATTTATATATTATAACTTATAGAAAAACAAAATGTCTGATTGAAATTCAGGGTCATTGCATACTAAAAGAATGACACTGAGGAGTGAGAAATGAGTTAGACATAAGGTGTTTATATGCCCTGTTTAGTTTTGTTATGAACATTATGTCCATGTTATATGTCAGGTAATGGATGCGAGTAGCCTTTGAATTGATTGTTTTGGAGTACAGTTTTTTAAAACAAATAACATGGAAATCTTATTATTAATTGACTACATCTAGTGTAATACTATAGAATATATAATCGCCAAGGAAAATAATATTCCCCTGAGTGCGCCACCAGACTTAATTTAATGCTAACTTATCATTTTGCTCAATACTATTCACATTATGAAGAATCAATATAAAGGGCAATAAATAAATTACATTACATGATAGCTATTTATGTTATATACAGTCTTTAATGCTATACTTATTTAACTAATGTAACTAGGCTTTAGCAATTGATGTTGATCAATTTTTTATTTTAACTTTATTAGATTATTTTGTAATATTTAATATTTTGTATTTTGTTGGTAGATTATTGAATATCTTGTTGTGTATCTAGTCATTAATATAACTACTTTCCCCTCGTATTGATTTATATGTCTACGGTATGACTGAACTTTTATTTCTTGTAATACTTTTTGAATGACTTTTCTTTGAGTGAACTGTAATTATAATATAAGGATTCAAAAGCAAACCTTAGATTATCTAGTAGAAATTAATTTTTTTTAATAATTTTTAGTAGTCTATATTGTAGTCTATTTAAATTGTTTTTATACGCTCTTCCCCTGCAACTATACGATAATTGGCAATGCTATGAAAGAACGCATAGTAAATCGTTCTTAAAGTCTCGTTTGCATTACTTTTAATACTTTGTAAAATATGAAAATTAGATATTTGGTTTCCCATAGAAGATATTCAATATATCTATCCCACTTTATATTAAACTAAAACTTAAACCTAAATAGTTACATTCTTCTTATTGTATTACATTGCCTTTGATTCTTATATTCATATCTTTGGGTATGCTAGATCATATTATCCAAACAAGATATATAGAGTTTTTTGACATCAAATCATCTACCTTTACTTAAATGTACTGGTTCATTTTTACATCAACTTCATGTTTCTAGTTTTCCCACTTGCTAGAATATTAGTGTTATCAGCATAAGAATAAATAGATTGAGTCATCTGGCATTGAAATTAGATCATTTATGTATGAAATAAACAACAACGGACCTAAGTTCGTTACTTGAAGAACTCCAGTGCTTATCTTAATATAAAACTATTTGATTGTTTTATCCAATCCTAACCTTCTGTTATCTCTTATCTAGGTAGCTTTTATGAAATAACATGCGTTACCTCTGAATACATATCCATATAATTTTTTTAATAGTATTTTGTGATTAAAAGTATCAAAAGGCCAGGTCTAAAAAAGTCTTAAGTAATTACTATAGGAGTACTTTTATCCAAGTTTTCATACATTTTTTTGGTAATAAAACTTAATAAATATATTGAAGAATATAGTCATCGCAACGAATCAAATTTTGGAATCTTTTTACTTACCCAATGTTTTGGAAGCTTTAGCTTCCCTTTTCAAGAACATTTAAAAACTGTTAACACAGTCATTACATGGAAGTCTGAAACATAGCCAGTCAACTCCATGCTAAAAATTATACTACAAAGGAGCCTTACTTCAGTATGTATGAGGAGGATTGCAAGATGTTGGTGCATCCTCACTGTATGGTCAGTTGATCGTAGTTTGAAAACATCTGGCCAGATTGATTTTTCTATATACATAATTTTGAAAATATGGTAGAATAAAGTTCAGTCATTAAATTCGATAATATTTTGAGTAATTTTGCGTTTATTTTGTCGATACCACCATTCCTAAGTTTCACGTTTTCTAAATAATTCTTTATATTTCAGATGAATTTGTTTGCTTGAAAAATATTGTATTTATAATAATTGGAGTTAATTTGATTGTTTTATTTGATAGAGTATTGATTATTGTCAATTTTTCGTCATCATGGCTGAAATAATTATTCAGTTAAGTTGTTTCACTTATAGTTTCCTTAATTATTTAATTACTATTTGTTGTCATTTATTTGATAGTAGTAATATTTTTTCCCTTTTGTCAATTTTTGAGTTCATAAACTTCCATAGAAAAATGTCAGATAATAATCAGATAAAAATCAGATGTGATTTTGGTGTGATTTTCAGATGAGAGTTAGGTGAGCCTCATTTGATTTTCATCTGATTCTCATATTTTCATCTGACGGTAGTCGAATATTATTTTGTCAAACTTAAATTTTGATTTGTCTCTTACTAACCTTACAAATTCCTTACAAATCTAAATCAAAATTTGACAAAATAACATTTGACTTTGCTCAGATGAGAATCAGATGATAAACGGATGATAATATGAGCAGAAATGAGTTTAAATAATATTATAAGTTAAAATAAAAAAAAAATCGTTTACGAGCTAAATTTCCAAGTCCAGATGTTGTCAAGTGACAAATACGAATTGATTGAGAACCCTTATAGTCGGGCTACTGCTGACAAAATTATGAGAGTAATATTTCATTTAAGATGAATACAGTATGTCTTTATGCTCTTTGTGCTCTTTGTGCTCTTTGTGCTCTTTGTGCTCCTTATACAAACAAAATCATTTGTGGTTTACCATAAGTATTTCACGCGTAGCCATCTTTAAACATCCTATCACGATATGTTTATAAATTCTCTTAAGAGCGTTCAGAACGGATCATCGAAGCCTCAGAATACGTTTGAACTTTATTGAAGCTAGTTTGTACTTTAATCGCTCTATACTATCATTAAAGTAAAAAATATATTCTATTTTTATTTTTTATTGTTATACATGTGTGGCATAATACGAGTATTACTTATCTCTAAAACAAAACTTTCAACAAAAGTAAAAGGTTAGGCGAGTTTCATCTATTCCGCACATTATTATGCATCTCAATAATATGGTTGGCTGACTCATTTATATGTTATAATCATTACAAAATCATTGTTACCAAATAAAAATCTAATAACCGTAGATATAATTTCATTACAAATAATTATGTTAACAACAAATAAAAATTTGACAACGAAATTACGGATAAAAAAGAAATTGACAACGAAATTATGGATAAAAAAGAAATGAGATCAATAAAAAAGTCAAGTTTATTACCAAATTATTATTTCAACAATAATATTGCAAACAAAAAGTGTTGTATTAAATTCTGGGCTGAGTCGAATAGTTGATTACAAAACTAAAGATTGATCTAAGATTAGTAAATAAAAACTTAAGTAATAAATTGATCAATCACAAACAACTGTTATGATAAACTTACTAATAGGTAACTTGCCAGGCCCGTTTCATTTTGTTTACAGGTAAATAAATAAAATATTTTTTTCATATTTTTTATTATAATTGGATATCAACATTTTAACTTCTTGCATTACTGGTATTCATAAAAAAGTTTTTGAGTATCCGGTATATAATATACATAATAAGTAATTGTTTATATTTGAGTTTTGATACGAAAAATGTTGAATTTTAATTATGTATTATATCATTTTTATAAACAACAATTTATTTTTAAATGCAGTTCGAATATATTCAAATAACAAATTTCAGAGTAAAGTTGTGATTATATGCACCTTCTTTTTATATATGCTGAAAGTTACTGCTACATAACACCATGAATAAAATGAAACGGGCCTGGCAAGTTACCTAGTAAGTTTATCATAACAGTTGTTTGTGATTGATCAATTTATTACTTAAGTTTTTATTTACTAATCTTAGATCAATCTTTAGTTTTGTAGTCAACTATTCGACTCAGCCCAGAATTTAATACAACACTTTTTGTTTGCAATATTATTGTTGAAATAATAATTTGGTAATAAACTTGACTTTTTTATTGATGTCATTTCTTTTTTATCCGTAATTTCGTTGTCAAATTTTTATTTATTGTTAACATAATTATTTGTAATGAAATTATATCTACGGTTATTACATTTTTATTTGGTAACAATGATTTTGTGATGATTATAACATATAAATGGGTCAGCCAACCATATTATTGAGATGCATAATAATGTGCGGAATAGATGAAACTCGCCTAACCTTTTACTTTTGTTAAAAGTTTTTTTTTAGAGATTTCATTTCTTTTTGAGCAAACTTATTGAGCACCTTAAATTTGTTCTAAAAATAAAATATAAACATTTTTAGCACCTTTAGGCCATTATTTCTTAGTAACATTGTTATCATTAATATGATTTAATTTAATTTCATCACTTTTGTTTATTTATGTTAGTAGAGGAATCTTCTTGTTGGACGTCACGATGTTATAAGTATGTTGAGCCAAGATTTATGATCTGACACGACGGCCTGCATGCACTGATGCGATGTATAAAATCTGTGGGAAAGCGATACCCAACTGTATTACACATAATATAGCTTGTGCGGCCAATTTCACGGTCCTACCACTTTTCGGATAAAAAGCCAACTTCACGGCCCTACCACACTGGAGAAAAAGTTAAAGAAACTGTTCCGAGCATTCGTGATATATACACTCGTTTATTATTTAACAAAACGGCCTATTTACAAATATTTTCGTAGGAAATCATAGTTCAACTCAGAAAAGACACTAATAAACCAAAAAACTCACGATCAGTAACGATAAGCATTTTTTTCTGTATTGTGAAAAAATCTGAACCCCAATATAGAAGTAAATAGTGTCACGGGCGCCGCGGCTTCGTCTGCTTCTCAAACTCGCCTTCGTGGCGCTACCGCGCCACTTGATATCAATGTAACTAGGATATTTTTGAATTCCAAAAAAATAGTGGAATAATTTATTTTGATCAATTTTTATATATATATTATTTATTCACGGCATTTTGAATGAGCACTGCAATGATATGTACACAATATAATTATGTTCCCAATATATATACATGTATATATATTATATTAAAAATACAGCGAATTTCATAAAATTGTTCGATATAACGTTTGTAGAATTTTATAGTAAAGAACGAAATATCTTTTGCAAAACATGCTATATTTTCAATATATTATTCTTGAAAAATATAAAATTCATAGTAAATATTTGTTTTGCAAAATTTTTATTTTCTATAACTGTGGAGAAAGTGTGTGTGCTTGCATAATAGACCAATTAAATTAACTTTTTATAGGAAAAAATTGAATATAATGTCTGAAATTAAAGTTTTTGTTTTGAGTGCATAAGTTACGATTGCCACTGCAAATCCCAAATGTATTTGTACACACATATAACATATTACACATTTTAGTGGGTAACAGCCATTTCGTGTGTTAAAAGTAAACGTTTACGTCTGTAATTAAAATAACACACTTATAATGCGAAATTCTACACACTTTGCATGTATTAAAATAG
Organism: Muscidifurax raptorellus; assembly: GCA_020010945.3. NCBI lineage: Eukaryota > Metazoa > Arthropoda > Insecta > Hymenoptera > Pteromalidae > Muscidifurax > Muscidifurax raptorellus. Next base: position 263,075 of record JAHUUD020000008.1, read on the forward strand.
TATCGCATAACAAGTGTGTATTTTAACACGCTCAAGTGGATAAAAATTACACGTCTGAATAGTGTAGAAAGTACACGATTCAAACGTATAGAAATTTAACGTATAATTGCGTTATTTTTACATGGCTTGCTAGTGCACGTTGTTTATTGTTGTCTATTCGGGGGTAGCTTTCTATTTTTTTAAACTTATGTGTGTTAAAAATTTAACACGGGCGAATCGTGTAAAATCACACACTTAAGTGTGCAATATAATAAAAAGAGATACCCCGAATAGACAACAATAAACAACGCGCACCAGCAAGCCATGTAAAAATAACACTTATACGTTAAATTTCTATACGTTTGAATCGTGTACTTTCTACACTATTCAGACGTGTAATTTTTATCCACTTGAGCGTGTTAAAATAACACACGTAAACGTGTAAACTTCGAAATAAACGTCTGAAAACGTCTGAAACGTATAATTTCTACATACTGTAGCCGTGTTAAAGTAACACACTTTAAACGTGTAAAATTATTACATGCGTATAAACATGTAAAATTTGGGACAAAGATTTTATACATGTAAAGGTGTGAAAATAATACACTACTTGGGTTTGCAGTATTTGACGGACTTAGAAATAAAAGAAAAATATTTCTTTCCATAATACGCGTATCAAAAAATATACATGCAGTAATGTATGAAAACGGTTTAATTTCGTTGTTGTAGATGTTTTGCTCCATTTTTGTATCATTAGTTATTATCTCGTTTATACACGGACATGAACAACCGTACAAGTTAATACCAGTTACGACGCCAATATTGCAAGAAGAATTATTTAAAGCAAGACTTAATCATGAAATTTGGACGATACTGCTCTTTACTGACTTATATGATTTAGAAAATGATGCACTTAATGTGGGTATTAAATTGCAAGGCCTTCTAAGTCATTGTCAATCAGCTTCTATTATTTGCCAACATTTGGAAAAATTGAACGCGCTTAATTCTAAATTTCTTCAAATCAAACGTAATATTAATTCTATACGTTCAATAAGTAACGATAAAAGACAAAAAGGATTATTTAACATAGTCGCAACAGTAAGAATATTTTTATTTGGTACTATGTCTGCCGATGATGCTGAACAAATTAATAAACAAATACTATTCATAAATTTGAGAATATCTCTCGTAAATATGAAAATACTATCAGAAGGATTTCTGATACTGTTGACATTGTTATTTATAATGAAAATATGATAGAATCTATAGGTTATGTAGAAATTGAAATTACCAATTTATTCGAAAATACTAATTTGATTTTCGACTCAATTGTTGAGGGAAATCTCGGGGTTGTATCGCCTAGATTAATAACACCAAAATCCTTCATTTATGGTCTACAAACAATTTACAAAAAAAATTTCATCAAAGATTACCTTTCCCTTTGAAAGATTACTCTTATTTACTACACATGAAAATCAGTAAAATTAATGTTATTTTATCAGGTACCAAACTTATCTAGGTGATTCATACACCGATACCAACTGGCGCTTATTATACCGTATACAAATTCACGCCAATACCTATGTCTGGGTGGACAAAATACTATATATTTGACAATATTATAAATCAACCTGTCGCTATTGATTCTGATTCTTATGAGTATACTATAATTGATTTAAATACTTGTATGTCAGTAAATGATTTAAAAATTTGTGAGATAATATATGCTGCCTGTCTCTTATCTTTCTTTTTTTCCTTGGTCTTCCCCTTCCTCTCACTATCACTTCTTCCTTTATATCCTCGTCGTTGTTGTCCGCCTTTGCCAGCTCGTCCGCCATCTTTCCTCTTTCCAACCTCACTTTTTCTCCTCCGGCTTTCTTTCACTTTCCTTCCTTCTCGATGTCCTTTTTTTCTAAAAACTTTTTGATCCCTTCTTTCCTCTCACTTTCCTTTCACTTTCCTCTACTTTTCACAATTTCCGCTTTCTTTTTCTCCTCACAAAGCTCAATTAAGTCGAAGTCCTTGAACCCGCGTGCGCTCTCCAACCTCCCCGCACACCTTCCCCCCAGTTATCTATTATAAAACTATTAATTTAACAAAAATTTGTAGCGATTGGCTTAGTAAAAAATCTTTTGAAAATTTTGAAAACAATGCCGTCGTTACTTTTGCTGCAGAAATTCTTCGAGCTGAAGTTTTAAATATGAAATATCAAAATTCCTGTTATCCACCAGCTCAAAAATTTCTTGATAATGTGAATTCCGAAATATCACAGTTATTACTATATTTTCTAAATAATCTGTTAATTAAAAAAAAAAAGGAAAATAGCGTAGATAGTAAAGTAGACCGTGATATTGCTTATTCTATAGTTTTGTTTCTGCGCCCAAGAGCATTTCTTTCAAAGTTACAAATAGCTCTGGGAATTTATATTTATAGAAAAACTGGTTCAAAATTAATTATTGATTTTCTTTCTAAATTTGACGTAATTGCATCGTACAAAGCCATTCAATTATATGAAGCCTCAACCATAATAAACCAACCAAATCAGCATGTTGATAGTGCCTTTGTTCCATTTGCCTTTGACAATACGGATCATAAATCAAATAATAAAACGGCGGAATTACAACGCCTGGAAATTACACGGCCGGTTAAGGGCTCGGACCGCGGCCCAAATGAGATTACATCGAGGTACAGTCGTAAAGCAAGATTACATCGAGACGCTGCAGTCGTAAATGAAGATTGCATCAATGAAGTCATAATAGACGCCCTGCGCGTATCTAAGAAATTCTACGCTTTACGAACCGACGACTATTCCTCTGTGTACTGGGTTTATAATTGGACGAACGGATGCAACGAGCTGTAATCGAATAGGAACTGTGCACGCGTGTTGTATAAGTTTTTATTTTTTTTTACGAGTGACAATGTGTTGAGTATAACGGATGTTGAGAGGAGTATTATTATAGTGTTAAGCTTATACTCGATTGTTGGCAAGATAAGCTTTAATGAGTTCATACTCGAGTTTTAATAAATAAATAAATAATACGGGATAGATAGGTGGCGCATAGGTGATAGGACGTGTATTCTGGTGCTCTTCAGTTTTTACCGATATTTAATAATTATTTATGTTTATCACCAAAAATAAGTGCCTGATCGTATTCCTGAACCTCTCAGTTGCAATTGGTGTTAATCACTGAGAGTTTTCCGTCAAGGATCGCCGCGATATCTGTAGATCTCTTTGCCGCCACGTTCGGCCTCGTGCCAGTACGCCTACAGCCTGCGAGTCGTGGCTGATTGCGTCACTCCGCCGGCTGCGGCGGAGCGGAGTTGCGGAGTTGCCCAGGAGGGTGCTGCAGTGGACCGAGTTGTCGTTTGACGGGGTCGCAATGTGGAGTCCGCCATCTTTTGTCGCGCGTGCTCTGTCTCTCTCTCTCTCTCTCTCTCTCTCTCTCTCTCTCTCTCTCTCTCTCTCTCTCTCTCTCTCTCTCTTACATCCTGGCTTACTTTGACTTCCACGTCGCACTCAGACCTGTGAGGGGGGAGGTGATCCCCTTAGGCATACCCCCCTTCGCCACCGAGACACTGAGGAAATCATTTCACATCAGCGTCTCAAATCTATGGAACTCTCTACCATCTCACCTAAGAAACACCACATCAATATCACTTTTCAAATCACTAGCAAAGAAACATTTCCTGGAGCAAGAAAATCAATAGCGCTGGCCTAATCTCATGCAATCAACTCATCACACTCACACTTAGCTCTCTCACATTCATTACATTCCACCACAGTTACTTCATTCATTTCATCTCATCTCACACCCATTAAATCATCTTAAAATAAATTACTAATGTATATATTGTACAATATAATGTATAGAAAAATACATTTTCAAAATTCAAAAAAATTCTATTGGAGCTTCGTTTCCCCTGGTACAGTGGTTGAACTCGGGGCGGCTGCTTGCGGCGAGGGATTTTCCGCCAGGGCCGTTTTCATTCAGCGTGTGTCATCTTTGCCCTGAGTGGGCTGCTGCTCGCTCCGTGCCCCGCCGGTTACCTGGGTTGCTGCTGTGCCCAGTTCGCATCGGACCTGTATCGTGGTTTTGACCGGTGCTAGACTCTCGCTGTAGCCGTGACTTTGACTTTTCGTGTCTGTTGTAGTGTCGTGGTGGCAGTTTTGGAGCTGATGTTAGGAGTCGAATGTGATTTTGCTTGCTGACGTGCGCGATCAGTGTCGACCGTCTTGTGCTGCTGTGCGTTGTCGGAGTTTGGATTCTGCTGCGGGTGTCCTGCGGTTGGGCTTGTGTTACGTTGCGGCTAGTGTTACTGCCTGAATAGCCTTGACTATGCCTGAACGCAATTGCAGCTCTTCTGTGTTTTCTCTTGACGGAGGTGACGGGCAGCAGAAGAGTTTTGATGACTCGCTGGTTGTAAAGCGCAGGCCCCCTGCGAGGCACAGTGGGGCTCCAGCTATGTCTTGCGACCATGCTGAGTGTGACTACTTTGGTAGAGGAGAGCTTCATTGCGTGGAGTGCCACGGACTCTACCATGTGGATTGTGCGGGGCGTGAGGGATACACTAAGTGTAGTGAAAGTGCCGACGATATTATTTGCGGCAGTTGTCGTCTTGTTCGAATGAGGTGCAGTCCCCGACTCGGCTCGCGGTGAGTACATCGGCGCGACAAAATGGTCAGCAGGTTCACCCGTCGCCCAGCTCTGAGGGCGCTGCTGCTGCTGCAGTCGAGGTCGAGTTGCCTGTACCACTGGATCTTCTATCTACTCGATAACCAACTAGCGACTCACAGCGCGGACATATCGACCATCGAAGAGAACTTTGTTTTCTGGGAGGCCAGACTCAAGAAGCTTGAGAATGAGTCCGCGGCGCGAGACACTGCTGCTAGTGGATCCGGCCCTTCCTTTGCTCATACGTCGGGCAGCTCGGCGGGTTCCGGATTCAATGCTGAACTCCGTGACCAAATGTATCGTTCGTTTAACGTGCTGCTGTACAACTTATCAACCAGCAAGTCAGATCTCCAAGCCGTGAAAGATTGTTTGGTCAAGCTCAGCAGGATTCATGTTAGCAGGTTCGCGAAGCCCACGGTTCGCAGTGAGTTTCCGCCCGTCATCATTAGATTTGGAACCAACCACGAGGTCATTAGTGTCATTACTTATAGGAAAATGTTACCCAAAGGTATCGCAGCAGCCGCTGATCTTACGCCGGCCCAGCGTGCTCGACGTCGCCAATTGCTGGAGGAGGCCAACAGACACAACCGGCTACACCCGGACCAGCCTAAGGCTGTGAAATTTGTTACGGGAAGCCTGGCTCTTATTGATGCCGGCAAAAGGCAGCAGCCATTTCCTGCGAACTCCAACTCATGACGCTGCTGCGAGGGACGCCAAGCTCTACTTGTACTACCAAAACATCCATTCACTGGTTAATAAGTTATCATATCTTCGCATTAATCTTCTTCAAATAACTTATTTACCAGATTTCATTGTTTTCACAGAGACTTGGCTGCAACCCTCGATATTGTCCGGCGAACTCGGCTTTGCAGGCTATGTGTATAGGAGAGATCGTAATCTGGAGGTCCTGGAAGTGTCGAGAGTTGGTGGAGTACTTATTGCGGTAAGGGAACACCTGAATGCAACAATTTTAACCGTTGATTCCACTCTGGAGGTGTTGTTTATTAAGATTTCCCTGCCAGGCTCTAAGCTAATACTTGGAACCGTCTATCACCAGCCTAATTTTGATACTGGGTCTTACCTGGAACTGGCTAACACCATAGAGGCGGTCGCTGATGCTAACAGGGACTATCAGCTTATCATGACGGGTGACTACAATCTCCCGTCTATTGTTTGGAGCTCCAATCCACTTCAGTTCTCTCAAACTGGATATATTGATTCTAGGTATCGATCGAGCGCTGTCTTCATCAGGGACTGTTTCTCTGATCTGGAGTCTACACAGCATTTCCCGCCGCACCCTGATAAGGGATACTCGTTGGACCTGCTCTTCGCCCCTCCAGGACTTCTCAAGACTTTAGATCTTCAGGATCGGCTACTCTCCAATGATGGTCATCATGTGCCGGGTTACTTTGAACTGAATCTGTCGTGTGCGTGTAATTCCGTCCGTATTTGTAAACGTAATTTTTATTCTGCTGACTATGAAGTCATTTCAAACCATCTTATGGACATGAATTGGGACTCGATTTTATCCTCAGACTGCTTGGACAGTAATCTTGAGAGTTTTTATTCGGTGATTAATAATTGTATTGAGAATCATGTGCCATTGTCTCAATCAAGTCCCACTTCATATCCTGTATGGTATGATCGTGAACTAATTGAGTCTGTAAAACTAAAGAAATTAGCGCATTTATTGTAGAAGGAGGGCGGCGTCACTCGTGATTACATTGAGTTTAAGAGACTTAGAGCTAAGTGTATTCGTCTGTCCCGCTGTAAATACCGTGAGCACATACGCGCGTTGAATCTAGTCTTAAGGGAAATATTGGAGTGTTCTGGTAGTTTGTTTGGAATTTAAACAGGGATTCTGGTATTCCTGTTGACATGTTCTTTGAAGGGAGAGGGGCCTCCGGTGAGTATGAAACGGCCAGTTTATTTTCGCAGTGCTTCGGTGCGGTTTATGACGGCCAGGTGGCTGACCCGCTAAGTCACACGGACTCGGGAATGTGTGTCTCAACAGCTTATGTTACGGCGAGCGATCTGCGACCGACTGTCGCGAATCTTAAGGAATCGGCCAATCCTGGTGCGGATGGTGTGCCTAATTTGTTTGTAAAAAGCTGCTGGGCTGCTTTGGAGAGGCCGGTTCATAGTCTATTTAATAAAATGTTAGATGCGGGTTACTTTCCAAAGGAATGGAAGCTCTCTTACATATTTCCGGTTTATAAAGGTGGTAACAAACACGACGTAACGAATTACAGACCGATCTCCCTTATCAGCAGCATTCCAAAATTTTTGACGCATTTTTAACCAATATTTTATCTCTGAAACTACTTGTTATCATTTCTGACAGTCAACACGGCTTCCTGCCGGTTCGTTCTACCCTAACAAATCTTATTTTCAATTTCAACTTTATATCTGAATCGTTAGAGAAATCGTATCAAGTTGACTCGGTGTACACCGACTTCTCAAAGGCCTTTGATAGGGTTGACCATGGCAGGTTGCTTTCTAAACTTTGGAATGCTGGTGTTAGGGGTCGTGTTTTTTATTTAGTCATCTGGCGTGCCGCAGGGATCGCATTTGGGACTATTATTATTTTGTATTTACATAAACAACCTTGTGAGCCGCATCCAATTTGCGAAAATACTGCTGTACGACGATGACGTCAAACTGTATGCACGTATCCAGAATGCTGAGGCCGCGGCGAGACTCAATGCTGACCTTGAGGCCTTGGGAGACTGGGCGAGTGAGAATGGCCTCCGGCTTAATTTATCGAAATGCCATGTTATATCCTTTTATAAGGGAAGATCTGTCCTGAGGCTACCTTATTCGCTCAGGGGCTCTACCATCGAGCGTGTTGTTATTGTTCGTGACCTGGGGGTCCTTTATGACTCTCAGATGACCCTCTCCACCTACATTGATGCGGTGATCTCTAAATGCCGTGGGTTGATCGGATTTATTAAGCGCACTACCATTGATTTTTCCAACATCTCCGCTATTATCCACCTCTACAGAGTACTAGTCTTGCCTCATTTTATTTATTGTTCACAAATTTGGTCTCCTTTCACACAGGTGGTGGCTCTTGCTTTGGAAAAGGTTCAGCATCTATTTCTCCGTTTTATAGCGTACAAGTCCGGTTACCCCATAACACCTATTGATCACGACTACACCTATCGCGTCTAGATTTGGTATTCAGACGATTAGTTCTACCAATCGTTATCATGATGGTGTCCTCGCTTTCAAGATGCTTCGTAAGGAGCATATCTATGATACCGTCTCTAGGCTTTTTTCGTGTAGAAATTTCAACTATTATCTAAGGGATCACAGACCTCTCGAGGAAAGTTTATGTCACTCTAACTTTGGTTTCTTCTCGACTTTGCCGCGTCTTAGGCGAGCGTGGAACCTCCTTCCAACTACGATAACGTCTATCGAATCGTTATATAGTTTTGAGATTGATCTTCGAGGACTTGTATCGACATTTTGATTTTTACTATGTTATTTCGCTTACCGTTTTTATTCACTTAGGATTTTACAATCTACTTCGCTATTTATTAAAATTTGTAATTTTCTACTCTGTTATCGACCAATGGTCGCTTGTAAAGGCCAGCAATGCCCGTTAACGAATAATAAATAAATAAATAAATAAATAAATAATGTTGGAACATTAGATGGCCATGAAACGTTTCACTGCTTAGGGGATATAGTAGTTTATACCCCATATTTTGAAGTTATCTTAGAGGATGGTTCAGCTAAATGTTCCAAAATGCCTACTGCTGCGGAGATTGCATCGTATAAGCATATACAAAATATTTAGTAATGTCGATTCTGATACATTGCAAAGTATAGAATTTATTTCTGTAAAGATGCTATGTTTAGAGCAATCGACCAATTTTTTCAGAATATTATGCAGCATACGCTTGGGGTAAAGAACTGTTACACTTACCATCTTGGAGAGGATTTATAGAGCTCGTATAAAAAGACCAAATGTACACAAAATCGCAGATATCTTGTTTACCGTTTATAAATCAGCCACCTTCTAAATTAACAACATTAAATACAGCTTTGCATTATGCAGTTACAGAAACAATTAAATTCAATCAAAAAACGACGTTTGTATCATTCGATTAACCATTATATTGGAAAGCTCGCACTATTGTTGCGCAGTTGCAACATGCAGAGTTGAAACATGTTATAGTTCGTTTAGGAGGATCTAATTTACTGATGTCCTATTAGGGAGCTATTGTTACATTATGAATGGAAGCGGACTCGAAGAAATGTGGTCCGTAATATATGCTCCAGTATCTGTCAAGAAAATGCTTGATGGCCATGCTTATTCGAGAGCAATTCGAGCATACATGTTAAGCTTTACAGCTTTAAGTATCATCATTTGTAAGTCGATAAAAAATACAACTGGAGTAGAGGAATTTTTTTTTAATTTTTTTAGAATTGGAAAGAAAACCCTCCGTTGATAGATGACTGCAAAAATAATCATTTTTTAAGACACGTCTCAGAAGAATTTGTACAATAATTAAATTATCTGGAAAACTCTGGACCAACGTCAAAACTATGGATACAATATTTTCAATGCATAACAATTGCATTACAGTTCATCGAAGCAGAACGCCTTGGCAATTGGAAATTACATTTGCAAACAGTGAGGGACATGCTACCACTATTTTATTCTAGTAGACATTTTGCTTATGCAAAAAGTTCCTAAATTTATCTTCAAGACATGGGAAGGTTAGAGCTGATAATGGATCCATTAGAATTCGATAATTATAGTAAGGAAGGTTACTTCACCATTCGTAGATCAGATAGAGCATGGTCTGGTGTATGGAGTGATATGATAATAGAGCAAACGTTAAACAGATTTTTTGGTACAGATTTAAAACATGGTAGAGGCGTTACACCAAGCGTTGTGGCACGCTATTTATTTGCCATGCCGTCGGCATTTAATATAATGGAGTGTTTAGAAAATTACTGTGGAATGAAATCAAGTAATAGTGAACAACATGTTGATCTGTCGAATAGTCGCATGAAAAGGGATAATCATGATCTAAACGAATTAGTTATCTGGCTTCAAAATCATCGCGCTTTCAGTCATCCACATTCGCTGGCATCACTTTCTACAGGGATAATTGGTAGAACAAACATTGATTGCAATAAAGTAATAGAAAAAGGAATTTTAGGGATTGAATCTATGGTTGGCAAAAATGCTGAAAATATTTCAATGACACATCTATACAAAGTAAAAAATCTAGCAAGTGTAGATATGTATTTGTTATTTCAAAGAATGTGTTCTGTTTTTAATGGGGATCTTGATAAAACACGGGAAGCCTTGTCGTACGAACTTACGCCATTCCCACTAAGTCTATTTGATGAAAAAGGTTTTATGAGAAAAACGGCAATCCAAACTATATAGTTTATTCAAACCATGTAATACATTTAGTTTACTTCAATTTGACACTATTTATGTTATAGATGGGGGTTGGCTATTGCATGCAGTGGTTTGGCCCCACAGTCTAAAATACAAAGAAGTTTTTGAATTATATTCATCGTACTTGAAAAGGAAATTTGGAAATAATGTGACTGTAATTTTTGATGGATATAATAATGACTATATTGGAGAAAATCTTTTGAAAGATATTGTCGAAGAGAGAAAAATGTGGGAGCTGATGTAGAAATCTCTGAAGATAAAATGTTGACTATGAATCAAACAAAATTACAGTCAAATATTATCAACAAACAAAATTTCGTTCATTTATTAGCAAATTATTTACAGAATAATGGTATTGATACAAAAATTGCTGACGAAGATGCGGACACATTAATTATTCGCACAGCAATGGAGTTAAAAGATTCAAATGAAAATTGAGTCACAGTTGTCGGTAATGATGTAGATTTGTTAATTTTACTAATCTCACACTGTTATGGTGGCTGTGAAATGTATTTTTACAAAATGTTACCAAACAAAAACAAAATCGAATTGTATTCAACAAAAGATCATAGACATTTGGAAAAATATATATTATTTGCTTTAGCATTTGCTGGGTGTGATTCTATAAGTGCTTTATATAGTAATGGAAAGAAAACAATTATAACTTTGCTACAAAAAAATGAAAATTTGCAAAAATTGATAAATATGTTTTATAAACCACATAAAAATGTTGAGGATTTATATGAAGTAGGTGAAGAAGTTATTATGCAATTATATGGCGCAGGTAATCAAAAACTATCTTTAGAGGAATTAAGATACAGAAACTTTTGCACATCTACAGCAGTTACAAAAAAAGAATTATCTTTATCATCCTTACCGCCAACAACTTCAGTATTAAAAGAACACGTTAAACGCGTTTATTACCAAATGCAATTTTGGCTTGGATGTAATTTTAATCCAGTAGATTCGGGTTGGAAGAGAACAACTAATATGCTATTACCAGTTATAAATACAAAGCCAATTACACTAAAAGAATTACTAGAAATGGTGAGCATTATTAACATTTACTTTGATTGTGTTTTGTAATGAAACTATGAGCTTTTCTTTCAGGTATTTTGTGGCTGTAAAATGAACTGTAACACCTCTCGATGTTCATGCAAAAAAGCCGGTATTAAATGCACTTACAGTTGCAAAAATTGTAATGGCATCAGTTGTTACAATGCTTCCGATATGCGCGATGTTATTCTTGAAAATGATATGGAAGAGTTCACTGATACGGAAGAGCAAAACGATGATGATATCCACACAAATGTTTAAAATGAATGGAGTGATTCACAAAATGAAGTTTTTTATATAAATCCGGAAGAATGAAATATACTAATACAAACAATATAAAAATGATGAATGCTATAAAAATTATTACAAATTTATAATTGCTATTTAAAAAAAAACTAACATTAATATTATATTGTTTCTTGTATAAAATAAAATTTATCTCTAGATGTTACATTTTTTTTTGTATATGGTATATCATTTAACACACAGGAATGTGGACTTAAAAAAAACTGTAGGTACTATAAAGAGCACATTATTTTTGACTTGGGAAATAATAAATTTATCACAGTTTATCGCCATGATTTTTTTTAAATATCCAACGATTAGTTATCGAGATATTTTGAATAAAAACAGACGTATATTGAGACGGCGGCCCCACGTGGTAGGTAAGAGACCACCAACGGATAACTTGCCGATAAGTAAGAGATAAGTTACCGACTAAGTGAGCGATAGTATGTACATGCAATAGCCTATCTAAGCGCAGGTAGAGGGCGTGCGCGCATAAAGCATTGGAGAGAGGGACGGCCACGGATATAAAAGGAGACCCGCAGCCAGCAGCGATCACTCACGATATGGCCTTAGCGCGGAGAACATAAGGAGAATTGTCGTCCTCTCCAAGTGCTCTGTCTCCTTAGTACTCAGTATGTAAATGAGCATTGTGCTCTCAAACGGTCCTAAGGGGACCCTCCCCCTTTCCATTTAGTATAAGGTCAGATTTGTATCTTTAAAACAATATATATTTATATTCTTTTCAATTAATTGTTATTATTGTTTTGTTTACCCCTCACCTCTCGAATGTCCCTTGGGATCAGGAAGGTAGTTCCCTGTTCTCAAGTGGATATCTTTTGAGTACGGATCGGTTGTGAGAGGGTGGATCCTCACGTACTGATCCGAAGCTGCATGGATATCTTGAGTGTGCGGAGCTCGTGGAGTAGATCTCCCTCCACCACTCTCGGTGCACACGAGCAGATTCCCTCTGGTGGATCCTCCACTGCAGAGGGTAGGGACGGCTTACACTCACTCAACCGATAGTGCGGGGTGATTGTAAGTCTAATCTTTGCTTCCTCGAGTGCATTCTCGCCTCTTCCCACATCGAGTCTCGAACTTTATCTACGGCCTCGCCTCGGCATAGCTTGGCCCGTTTCAATATTCATACTTTAGAAAGCGCAGGCAACAGTTACAGCAAAAAGCTACAGTAAAAAGAAAATCAATTCTAAGCTGTGATACGGGCGTATATATATATATATATATATATATATATATATATATATATATATATATATATATATATATATATATATATATATATATATATATATATATATATATATATATATATATATATATGCGTATGTGTATATAATTTATCTATAATGTTTTTTAATTTGGTTGCAGTATGGATTTACTCAACGCAGTGGCAAAATCAGCAGCATACCTGCCAACTAAAAAGCTGAAAGATTTAGAAGTTGAGAAAAAATATAAAATAATTCAACTAAAGAAGATTTAGACGAGGTTTGGATTGAAGATAGTAACCGAACTGGAAAACAGCTTCGATATGTTTCTACCTGCACGAGTCTCATCACTGTTGACGAAAAATGCGGCTACGTTGGAGAAGATTGAGAGGGAAGTACAGAGCCGAGATGTTTATATAAAATATCTCGGCGATAATTTATTAGAATTTATTTAAGTTTTAAACAGAAAAAAATTCATAATATTCATACATGTATGTAAATATGATTATTAAGATTTTTTTGTTAATTATAGTTATTGGTCTATATACGCGGGATTATTTACGCTTAATATTTTATTTTAAAGATTTCCATTTTTTCAATTTATAAATCACAATTTGTAAACTTAAGGATTCTTCAACATTTTATCATATATGTATTAACTATACTTATAAATCATAATTCTATTACTATTAGGAGTTCTAACACTATTTGTATACTCAAGGATTTTTATATCATAATTATTTAATTCAAAATTTATATTATTATTATTATTAAGGATTTTGAAACATGTATTTACATAGAATTTTACTATTATGAGTTCTAACGCTATTTGTATACTCAAGGATTCTTCGACATTTTACCATATATGTATTAACTAAATTTATAAATCATAATTCTATTACTATTAAGAGTTCTAACGCTATTTGTATACTTGAGGATTTTGAAACATGTATTTACATAGAAAAATTGTTTATTCATACATAGAGGTTAATGGATCGATGGATAAGTTTAGTTTTATAGTAATATCAAGTACACATTATTTACTCTGTTCATCTTGCGTTATATAATAAGTAATGTATGTTTTTTTGAATAAACTAAAATAAAAAATGAATATTTTGATGTATTTATTTATTAATCCCAACCTTTAGTCCTTCAAATCCTATTCCAAATTATCCATCACTGTCGATATAATAGTAGTAATAGTAGCAATCGATAAGGTAGAGTATCTTGATTAAAAAAGAAAAAATCAGAAAAAGATTGCTGAGACTAGAATTTGAACCGGCGCTCCCGAGATCTCTGCTCAGACACCCAGCCAGCGTCCAGATGCTAGCTCCTGAACGAATCAGTCATGTTGAAATTTCAACCAATCACGTTTGATAAAACAGGTTGGGAGAGCGTCAGAAACAGTACCGATATGGGGGGGGGGGGGCGCTATCGCTGGCAGCACGGTCGGTATGCAATGTTCTGTCGGTAAAACAGGGACCTACTAATATGAGTGACCATTGGTCGGTATTTAGTGTTGCGGGACCCGCCTGTGGCAGTATCAGCCCTGCCCCTACTACTTATATACACAGCAGTTTTGTATTGCAGTAAGGATATACGTAGAAAGAAGAAGCTCTCGGTAATACGCAGTAGCAATTTGTAATGCAGGGGCAAGATACAGAAAAAAAGATGAACAGCAGGCGTAACCTTATCCACTCTATCGAAAGATGCATGCTTGCCTGGAGACAGCTCGGTGTCAGGAATGTGCTACCCGGAGTATACTACCCAGACCAGTAAGTTTATCTCGGACCCGGAGCCGGAGCGTTCGCAGAAGCGCGCTTCGCAGCGGTTCTCTCATTAGCGCTCCGCGTTCGCGCTCTGTTTGAAAATGAGGAGGGGCGGGGCTCTGTAAGAGCAATGTTCCCAAAAGACAACGTTCAATTCCCAAGCTCAAAAATTTTTTTTTTCGTTTTTTTTTTATTGTTAATGTTAGGCTATCCTTAAATAACTATTTAAAGTTAAAGATATGTTAATAATAATTAACATATAAATCATCTTTTTTTGAGTAATACATGTAAAATCAATACTACTTATACAATAAAAAACACATTTTAATCAAATTGAAAATAACAACAATATTTGTTATTTTCAATAGACACAAACCCATAATCAGCAAGCATAAATTTATTAACACCAAATAATCTAAAACCTAATTTTTTTTTAACTAATTATGTTTAGGCTTAAACACAATTGAATTAAAATCAAAGTTACCCCACCCCTCGATAAACATATGCTACTTTAATCTTGACTCCAATGATGTTGTTGGCCAAGCGGTCTAGGTCGTTGCTTGCCAATTTTATGCACTCAAGTTCGAACCCGACCTAGGGCAAATTTTTTTTCCTTTTATTTATCAAATACGTACCTGATGGAGATCTTAGAAATTACATTTTGTTTATGTAACGTTTATTTTGCTAAGGTAAGTAATTGAAAAAAATGTAATTTTACAATTTGAAATTTTTTATTACGATACTGTATGTCATAACTTGAACGTTATATTAATAAAGTTTAACTTGCGTTTTTCCTAAAATTATATAAGTATTATTAAGACAACGTGTTTATTGCTAATTTTGTTGTACATGAAAACTACATTTTGTTTAAGAAATTATTATTTTATTTACGCAAATAGATATAAGGCATGCAATAAATACATTGCTGATTAATGGTTTATGTAGCTGCAGATCAATTTATGCATATCTCCATTTGAGTATCCATTTATAGCAATCTCATAGTTGATTGCAAATAATCAACAATTGTAGTTATTTTCAATTTTATTAAAATGTTTTTTTTTTATTGTATAAGTAGTATTAACTTCAAATGTATTACTCAAAAAAAAAGATGATTTATGTGTTAATTATTGTTAACATTTTCTTTAACTTTAAATAGCTACTTAAGGATGACCTAACATTAACGATAAAAAAAACGAAAAAAAAATAATTTTCGACCTTGGGACTTGAACTTTGTCTTTTGGAAACACTGCTCTTGCAGAGCCCCACCCCTCCTCATTTTCAAACAGAGCGCAAACACGGAGTGCCAATGAGAGCGCCACAGCGAAGCGCGCTAGTGCGCACGCTCCGGATCCCGGTCCGAGATAGACTCACTGACCCAGAGTATACAGCCCGACTCCTGGTGCTTGCCGTAGATGCACACCTGTTTGCAGTGTCCTTCTTTACCGACCGAGCCTTGCAGGTGTGCTGATGACGTCACGAATCACCTTAAAGCTTGTAGAATATTGTGGGAGGAGCTTATTCTCACCTGTCGAGCTCAGCCAATCAGGTGCATTCTCACCTGCACAGGTGAGTCGAAGGGTCGAGTAGTAGAGGGGAGAGGGGTGCAGAAACGGCCTATACTGACTACTTACACTTATATAAAAATAAATACACTTTCAGCAAGTTTCACTCTGAAAAAAATTAACTTATATAAATACACTTATCATTTGCAGAATTACTCGTGAACGCGAAGATAGACATGGCAATTATTAATATTAATTAATTATTGTTAAAACTACGGGTAATATCCCTAGTTTACATATATCAGATGTTCAGTATACTCCGTACTATACCTGAGCAGCATATAGACTATAGAACTGGAATTATACAATAAGAATGTAGAAACGGAATGGAAGAGATACTGATGTTTACGTTAGATTATTTCATTTCTTGTTATCAATGAATTTCATAAATTAATATCTATTATATATCAATGATTATATTACTTTAAAAATTAAGAATATTTTTCAATATTTTAACTCCCTTTCAAAAATAATTCATTATCATATCAGTTGATGATACTTTTAAAGTAGTTAGGCCTGAAAGAAAATTATGAGCGCATATATTGTTTTTCAGTTAAATATAAATTAATTTCATAAGTTTCACATGTTGAATTAATATCCCTTTACAAAAAAGTCATGACCGGATGTTGTGAAGCCAAGATTAACGGCTATGTGATTGGTTTATATAATGCGCATGCGTCTAAGACCGGAAGTTGCGAATTCTGCTAGGTTAAGGCGCGCAAAGCGCGCAGTTCGTATTAATAAAAATATGAATATCCTTTGGACTGCAGTTGTAGCTATAAATGTAGTACGCTTAATCATTTAATTATTATTGTAATCTATGACACAAATACTTTGCTACAATTATACTAATATTATAATATAATAATATTTAACCTATGTACATTATTAAAAATAATTGTTTGTGAAAATGTCATATTTTTTTCTTTTAGATATCTAGGACAAAAAAAGTATCATGAATTGATTCAAATCTTATACAACGGTTCTCTCTTACTTTTGCAACGTGAACAAGTACGTATATAGTAATACACGTGTTTTTATATGTCCGTAATTTTTAGAAGCTTTAGCGCATTTTCTAAATGTAAAAATATATATTTTCGAAAACTCCTATACATTTACGTGACGGAGTAATTTTCTCTTATTAACTAACTAGAGGCATCAGACATGCCTCTCCCCCATACAGTTCCTTTGCATGCAATGAAGTTACTTGGGAGATAACTTACATGAGTTCGAGATGAAGCTGGATAAGCTCATTGAAAGCAGAACATGGCTTTGTTCATTTTAATAAACTCTAATATGTTGTCTCAAAAATTGTAAATTACAAAATGGCTATTATATTATAAATACTAATATTATATACTGTTATCAGAGTTGGGGCGAATAGAGTCCAGGGACTCCTGTAACCCAACCTAGGTTAAGCGTGAATGAAAAGGATGGTATGATCTGCCTCTGGAAGTCCGACAAGCATTTATGCTATTCCTACGTATGAATGGAGGCTAGACTGTATGTAGTATGACTGGAGGTTATTGCTGTAAAGCAATGACATACCAGTATTTATATGTATTCTCGTTATCCTTGTTATCTGGACCTGCGAACAGGAAATACTGTTTTCCTCTGCAGGATTTGCGGCGTTATAGTGTGTTATTGTGTGAATAATAACAACTCTGTATCGGATGCATATGTTTGTAACTCTGGAATTAAATAAATAAACAAATAAATAATTTGAGCAGAGATTCGTCGTACGCACTCTGACATTATCGTGAGAGATGATTCAGAGACGGATGCGTATGTGAACATCGTTCATATAAGGGATATATTGTTGTTTTCGTGTTTTCTCTACTCGACCAATTCACTTGGAGCTTGTCAGCGATTTGACAACAGCGTCATTTATTTCTGCATAACGTGGGTTTGTCGGTAGACGAGGGCTTTGCTCTAAGCTTTACAGTGATAACGCAACGAATTTTAACGAGCTGAAGGCGATGTTTAAATGGGCTTCGGAGTTTCATCGAAAGGTTGCTTCGATTCTCGCTAACAACGGGACTGACTGGGTCTTTATTCCTCCAAGTGCTCCACATTACGGCGGTTATGGGAGACTGGAGTCAAGTCCATGAAGCATCACTTGAAGAGAGTTGTCGGAGAACATACCTTCACATTCGAGGAATTTTCAACGGTTCTCGTTGAAATCGAGGCTTGTTTGAATTCGCGGCCTCTCAGTGCCTTGAACTCGATCTGCAAGCACTGACGCCGTTTCACTTTTTGACGGGTAGTTCTTCCGCCTTGTTGCCTGATGCTGATCCGCTTAACGTGCCGGAGAATAGGTTGAACCGTTTTCAACTTTTTCAACGAATTCGAAATCAATTTTGGAAGAGATGGTGGGCGGAGTATTTACTCCATTTACAACAGAGAGAAAAGTGGAGATACCCGACGGAGAATTTTATAGTAGGGCGTTTAGTATTGGTGAGGGACGATCGTTATCCACAGGTCAAGTGGCCTGTAGGGCGAGTAGTTAAGGTACACCCAGGCCCAGACGGATCGGTGCGAGTGGCAACAGTAAAAACTGCCTGTCTTTACCTGCTTCACATCGATGACGGTATAAAGGCTGATGCTCCAGTTTCCAAGGATTGATTAATAGAATAGAATAGAATAAATTTTATTGGAGCAAGTAAAAAAATATAAAACATTACAAAGTTCACTCAGTAGAATTTTTTGGCTCTTAACGGCACTTGTAGAGAACAAGTTTCATGCTAGGCCCTTATTCTTTTATAGTCAATCACAGTGATTTACATTATCACAGTCAATTCATCTAATAAAACGTTTACAGAGCTATTGCAGCAAATATGCAGCCTTATGTACAAATTTGTCGTCAGGCTCGATTTTTGTCGGGCAGCGAATTCCACAGCCTCGCCCCAAAAACTCGAAACGATTTTACGCCCACCTCTGTGCGCTACTTCAGTAAAGCCAGTTCCCTGGATACTTAGGATCTGCACTGGTTTTTTTCGAAAAGGGCAGAACGATAGGGCGGCTGCCCCATAGAATAAGCCTTGTATACAAGTACCGACGCGAAATAGGCTCTTCGATTACTAACATCCAACCAGTTCAGCTCGCTGCGGTGAGGGGTGATGCGCTCGCCCCGTCCAACACCCCTAACATATCTCACACATGTATTTTGTAACCTCTGTAGTTTCGTCTGAAGCTCCTCCGACACATCCAGATAAACCACCGAGCAATAGTCCAGATGAGAAACGACAAGGGCGCTGGCCACCTGCTTGCACAGAACCTCAGTGGTACAGGGCCTAAAAGAACTCAGCCCATAATGGTCTCTGTTAACCTTGCGGCTAACAGCATCCACCTGTGGTTTCCGTGTAAGTTTAGAGTCCATGTTTACACCAAGGTTCTTTACTACATCGACAAAGGGCACGAAAACACCATCTTGAACCTCAACACCCTGCAGGTTTAGCCTCTGAAGCTGATTAAGCTTGTGCTCGAAACCGAAAATGATTGCCTGTGTTTTCTTTGTGTTGAGGTTCTTTGTGCAGCACATTCTCAGATGCCCAAGCCGATACAGAGCGCGCCATACCCGACATGCGACCCACCCCCATCCCAACTAGATCATCCTTCGTGACCTGAGTATATACCTGCAGGTCATCGGCGTATAGCCGGTGCGTGACAGCCTCATCCAAATACCCCCGTGGGCTTTTCAATTTATACAAAACATCTTTTAAATCATTGATGTACATGCTGAAGAGAGGCCCCAGTATCGAGCCCGCGGGATACCAAGGTTTGTTGTTAACCAATCAGATTCCCCGTCTGTTCTGGTAACCACTCTCCGATTACGTCCGGTTATGAATGATCGAACCCACATGACCGTCAACCTATAGAAACCCATTCCAATCAGCTTGCGAAGGAGTTTAGATGGTAAAATAGTGTCAAAGGCTTTACTGAAATCAAAAAGTAGCTAAATTGTCAGGAGGCGCTTATTACTGTCAATACCCGTCCTAATGTCTTCCGTGAGTTTAAGCAGTGCTGTTTGTGTTGAATTATTGCGTCGAAATCCAGTCTGGTGAGGGTCAAGAACTTTCTGCGCTTCCAAGAATTCAACAATCTGGTCGTGTACCAACTTTTCTAGGACCTTGGAGAGAAAGCAACAGGGCTTGTCTGGCGATTCGCACGTTTTTTAGCCCTTTATAAGATTTTCGTAGTATCCTCAAGGATTTTGCATTTTGGTTTTCATTCTTCTTTGTGCTGGTGCGATTCTCGTTCTTTTCAGAGCGAATCTGCCGGTTTCCTTTTCAACTTCGTCCGTTTGTCTCTCGTAAATCGTGACCGCGGCTTGTTCGGGATAATGACCGCGTGCGTGCGACTTCGGGTACGTGGGGTTTTCTGCTGGTGTGTGAAAGTGTGTGCGTACCTCGAGGACGACCTCGAGGACGAGATTTAGGGACCTTGTGGAGAACGCGGCCACGTGTTGGACGTGCACGTTCCAAGACGAGCGTAGTTGCGGCAACGCCCTTTGCTGCCCGGCACCGAAGCGTTAGTTCGTCCGAAACGTCGGGGCGCGCTCGGTGCTGTTTTCACGCTCTCCACGCCTGGCTTGCTGGATTCTTCTAGGCGAGAAGCTACGGCAGTGTGGTACATCTTCCCTTTGGCTCAGCAGCTCCCAGGTGGGAACGTTCGAGTATTCTTCTTAGGATAGCGCGAGCTGCGTGTCCAGGTAAAAGAGCTCTAATTTTGCATGCGAAAAGGTATCTGGCGTTTCTCTCTCGTAATCTTAAGTCTTTTCTATTGGAATTTTATTGCAAAGTCGAGTCTCCGTTATCTTGTATATTTTCATTTCCTTTTTAAATAAATGGTTCAACTTGGTTTGGGTTTTCTCTCTACTCCGTGAGAGGTTTTACGCCAAAACAAGCAATTTGTTTATTATCGCGAAATTGTGTCTTTTTATTGTTCAACCTCTCACTCACTCATTCCGTCCTTTTAGTTTGTCTGAACTCATTTGAGTTTTCTACTTAAGTGTAGAATCAATTATTTTCAATATCATCTGCTATATTTTAAAATATAACCTACCAAACAAGCGGGAAATACATTTCTTGTCGAGTTCTTTATCTGTTGGGATAAATATGATTCATTAACTTGAATCATATTTATCCCAACAGATAATTTGATTGGCGTTACGTTAATAAAACTACAGTTGTGTAATCGTTACATTTTTGTATTACTTTCTGTAGTAACTATCGACATCTGCGTTTGTTAATGTGCAAGTATTAAATTTTACAACTTTTTATTACTCGATAACTTGATATGCGACTGTATGTAGCGAACAAGTAAGTAGCAACTCGTCTAATGACTAGATTAACTTTCAATCCATCACGTGCTTATTGTGCGCAAATCGATGTGTCGCTAAAAACCTTGCACTCAACAACTATTTTTTTCTCTCAGATATCAACCACAACTCATCGGACGTAGCGCAGTTCTAATAAAAGGATTAATACGCAGCAGATCAATAGCGCAACGTCATAAGAGACAAAAACTGCTGCCATCTTCGTTATCAGTTATTATCAGTACGCTTTCTCAAAGAAATACAATAATTATATATAACTATAATTTTGATTATTAAAACTTTTAGAGTATTTATGTTGTTAATGATTGTCATGTAGCCAATAAGTAGCTTTTACTAATTATATTTAGGTTTGACTCTACGTACATCGTTCACTAAGACGACGGGGCAGCAAGTAAGTATTAAAATAATAATTTTATAGGGAAACTTATCATTGAGGCATTATTTCTTAGATTTATATTTGTTATCTTTTTCTTAAAAAATTTCGTATTTAGTGTTACGGAAGTAGGTAAGCTAGGGGGGTTCTGGACCACTTCAGGGATCTACCTTACCGACAGTCGGTAACCGCTAGCTCAAGTGGTTCATGTCTCGGCTAACTCAAGTGGTTCGTGTCTCGGCTAACCCAGCCGGTAAGGTAGCTGACCCAAGTTACCGACCGTGCTGTTACCGACCGACATTGGGGAATCCCCGAGCTAAGCCAGGTTACCGACCGAGCTGATGACATCGGGGAATCCCCGAGGGGGTATAACTTAAGTTGTAGATGTAGTAAGGGAAAAATCGAATCCTAACCTCAATTTCGAAATTTTTTTTTTTTTCACTATTAGGTAGAGATTACAAAGTTGGAACCCCACCAAGTGGGGTAAACCCCACTTGGTGGGGTGAAAATTTTGTCCGTTTTTCTCTAAAACCCTCCCCTGACGAGATATTGACAAAAAATGCATTTCTAACCTCAAAATTCAATATTTTCGAGTACAACCTGTGTCTCTATATGGAGAGCGTTGAGACGCAGCGAAATGACTTGACAGCTTCCTTCTACCCACTGTAGTTCGCGAGTAATAAGCGAAAATCGAATCCTAACCTCAAATTCGAATAATTTTTTTTCATTATTAGGTAGAGATAACAAACTTGGAACCCCACCAAGTGGGGTTTACCCCACTTGGTGGGGTGAAAATTTTGTCCGTTTTTCTCTAAAACCCTTCCCTGACGAGATATTGACAAAAAATGCATTTCTAACCTCAAAATTCAATATTTTCGAGTACAACCTGTGTCTCTATATGGAGAGCGTTGAGACGCAGCGAAATGACTTGACAGCTTCCTTCTACCCACTGTAGTTCGCGAGTGATAAGCAAAAATCGAATCCTAACCTCAAATTCGAATAATTTTTTTTCATTATTAGGTAGAGATTACAAAGTTACAAGTCTAGCATTAATCGACAAAGGGGTGTAAATACGCATCGATATCCTTTATCATAGCTATTACATATAGCAAGATACAAAATTGATGACGTCATACACAGGTACGGGACTTCTCGTCGATCTCTCGTAGTATCTGACATTGCCAATACAGGTTCGAGGCTGCTCGTCGTACTCGCAACATCCGATATCGCTATGCATGTTCGAACTGCGTTTCCTACAGAATGACCTGTATGTATATCCGAAGCTGCCGTGCAGGTTCGAGGCTGCTCGTCGTACTCGTAGCATCCGATATCGCTATGCAAGTTCGAACTGCGTTTCCTACAGAATGACCCGTATGTATATCCGAAGCTGCCGTGCAGGTTCGAGGCTGCTCGTCGTACTCGTAGCATCCGATATCGCTATGCAAGTTTGAACTGCATCACCCATCGACCCTATAAAGGAGATCGCGGAGCGGGGAACCGTCATTATTTACACGACTTGCCTTAGACTAAGAAGTAAGAAATGTTTTGTTTCTGTGGCCTACCAGACCATCTCAACGATCCTCGTCTGCAGAGGGCTAGGATCGCGATGGAGCTACCTCTGCCACCATTTGCCGTAAGTATCAATACGTAGATCATTTTGTGAATAATTAAATAATTTTTCACATTTTTTTTTCATAGTTAAAACACGACGAGACCATGGCCGCGATGAGCTCGGAGGAAGAGTCTCCTCTCTCCTGGTCTCCCCTAGCCCACAGCACTGGCCTCTCCGAAATGGAGGAGAGCTTGGTGGCGGCGGCTTCCCTGCTGGAGAGGGCCCTGCTGGAGGTAGACTCCGTTCCTCGACTACCGTCGACGAAGAAGGAGGTACCGGGGAAGTGGGCTGTGCTGGCACACGACCTCCAGCTCTCGAGCAGCAGCAGTGGCGAGCTTGTGATGCAGGAGTTGGCGAAGGTGTGTCCTCCTCGTCAGCAGAGCGCACCATCAAGTGACGACGAGGAGAAAGAAAATTCTCCTGTACGCTCTGCTGATGAGAAGCGCGCACTTCATCGTCGACGTCGCTCACCAGCCCAAGAGGAGGATGATCCCTGCGTGCGCAAGGCCACCCGACCATCGAAGGTCGTAGACGTCAAGCGTCGACGATTAGATTTGAAGGATTTTTAATTGTATTAAAAAAAAAAAAATAAAAATAAAAAAAAATAAAAAAAAAGGAAGTCAATGGAGAGGTAGAGATAATTGGTTGTACCTCACAGGTGAGAGCGGAGGTAGGGGCTCTCACCAGTTCCTTAAAAAAAATTAATGATGACCTTGAATCCGAGAGTATGCTTTCACCACGCAGGTAACTTAAAATTTTTTTTTTATTAAACTAAAGATGACCTTGAATCCAAGAGCATGTTTTTAACCGCGAACTAGTAATTTTTTTAGAGAGAGATGATGAGAGCCCCCGCCTCCGCCCTCACCTGTGAGGTACTTCCAGCTCTACGTCACTAATGAGTCTCTTACCACGAGTGGTGAGAGGCGCATGCGCGACTCGTTTACCTCTCCGTTTATCTCTCTTTTTTTTTACTTTATTCAAACGTATTATCTACATCATTGTAATAGTTTCTGAGCGGTAACGAGGAGGCGAGACACTCGGTGCTCCATCCGCAATCGACCTCGTCAACCCCACGATGGCCCAACAGCCATTCTTTCATTATCTTGGCGTTGTGCACGGCACAGATCGGGGCCCACTTCGATGGATGATGCGAGCAGGTTGTGTTGATCGTCGTAGCTTTCTGGAGCTTCTGCAGTGAAGGACATCCCAGTTCCTCCAGATCGTAGACGTTGTAAGTCATCGTCACTCCCATCAACCACTTCTTTTTCTCAAGACCCTTGACGTAGATCTTGCTCGCATTTCGCAGCACGTTCTGGATGGTGTTAGTGACCTCGTCGTAGCAGATGTCGCCCGAGCTCCAGGGTATCCCATGGTAGTTGTACTCTAACCATCGATTCTCGCTCTTGTACTTGGAAGGTAGGTAGTCCCAGCTGGTCGGTGGTTGGAAGAGGTAGACGGACGGCAGAGAGTCTTCCTGGAGAGGAACCATAACCACCTCCTTGAAGACGAAGTCGTTCACCGGTCTCTTGAAGCCTTGTACGTCCACTACGAACTCCATATCGATGGCAATTGAATCACTTGGCTGCAGTCACCGCTTTTATACCCTTCTCTGAGGCTTACCCCACCACGTTTTACTATGACAAGTATGTGCAGGTACTACCGATCTGTAGAAATTGCTGAGCCCTTGCGAGCCGATGCAGGTCTCGGAGAACCTGCTCTAACCTGTAGGTCTCTGCGAGCATCGATCAGAACTTTCTTCAAGTCGATGCTGGTTTTCCAATATCTGTTCCAACAAGTAGCTCTCTTAGGTGTATATAAGGAGCCAGGGATCCGAGGTTTCCTCAGTATCAAAAGTTCTTCGATAAGTGAACAAATCTTTCGAATACCTAGAGGAAGACCCTCGACGAAGAAGACACTCTTCAAGATCACCATGGCTTCTGCGGAGGACTGCAGGGAGGCCGTCGCCATGATGCAGGAGGCACTGAGTCTCATGATTGAGGGTGCCATCGACGATGCATCGGTGGAACGCTGGACCAACGTCATCGTCCCCGATCACATCACTACCTTCGAGCGCCTCTTGGAGACGCCAAGGCTCAGTGTGCCAGAGAGACAAAAGTACCAGTCTACAGTGGCACTCCTGCATACCATTCGACACAGAATGAGCTGCTGTGTCAAGCGTGGTGGAAACCTCCAACAGCAGCCAAGTGTAGCCTGGAATGAAGTGAAGTCGGCCTTTGTAAGTCGTATCAGATCAGGTGTGATCACGAACTTGAGACATCTGGACATCTCCACGTTCATGGGTGACGCTAGAGCCCTCTTCGCCTCGAAGATCGAGTTGGCGCTCCGCGAACACAATGCTGTGAAAGTGAATACTGTGCTGGCAGCTGAGTACATGATCGTGAAGAATGACGAGGAAACCAAGGACATCAAGTACTTCAACACGAAGAGTGCGTCGATTTACCAGACCACTGACTTGAATGAGTGGTTCACTGCGAACGTCCAACAGCCCATAGAACGCGACATGGAAGAATTCCAAGAACGAGACTCCGGCTGGACCCTACATTCCATTCTAAACTTGACAGTGAACGTGAACAAGTTGAATCCATTGAGAGGAAGCTCCTACATCGAACTACCACCCCTCATCAATTCGAAGCATGCCTGTATCAACGTGAAAAACAACGACAACCAGTGTTTCAAGTGGGCTGTGCTATCCGCGCTGCATCCTCCATCATATCACGCAGATAGAGTTTCAAAGTACGAGGAATTCGCGGATGAGCTTAACTTCCAAGGCATCGACTTCCCAGTGTCTCCGAAACACATCGTCAAGTTTGAGAAGCTGAACGATGTGTCGGTGAACTTGTACATTCTCAAAAAGAGGGGTGAGAGATTCGAAGTGTCCCCGTGTCATGTGACAGCGTCGAAGAAGATCCAACACGTCAACCTTCTCCTCGTGCAAGATTACTATGTGGACGAGGAGGAAGATGAGGACGATGGCGACATCGAGCTATTGCCGAAATTCCACTACGTGTGGATAAAAGATCTGTCCAGGCTAGTGAGAGCACAAACGTCGAACAAAAAATGTAAGCAATACATCTGTGAACGTTGTCTCCACTACTTTTGGACAGAGATCAAACTGAGTGCTCACGAGGTCGATTGCGCACAAGTCAATCAGTGCAAAGTTAAACTGCCCACGAAACACAACAACATCCTAAAGTTCAAGAACTTTGGTCACAGAGAGCGAGTGCCTTTCGTCGTCTACGCCGACTTTGAGTGCCTATTGCGACCCGTAGAAGACGATGAGCGTGCGTACCAGCAGCACGAACCATTCAGTGTCGGTTACTACCTCAGATGTAGCTTCGATTATGCTCGTTCTGAGTACAAATGCTACAGACAGAAGGACGAAAGGCTCTCAAGGCTCAGCTGAGTGGTTCGTCAAGAGCCTGCAAGCTTTGGCCGAGGAGCTGGATGAAATCTACAAGAATCCCAAACCAATGAATGCACTCACAGCTTTGGAAAGAGAGGAGTTCGAGAGAGCGAGAGTCTGCCACATCTGCAGAAAGCCATTCTCAGCTGAGGATAGGAAGATCAAGGATCATTGCCACCTCACGGGAAGGTATGTGCACTCAATTATATATGTATAAAATAATCATAATTGTTTATTTCTAATCTCACAATGTTCAATGTTTCAGATACCGTGGTCCAGCGCACAACAAGTGCAACATCAACTACAATGACTCGAGGACCATACCCGTGATATTCCACAACCTCAGCGGCTACGACTCTCATCTTTTCATCAAGGAGATAGCAACCTGCTTCAAGGGTCGAGTGTCGCTCATACCACAGACCAAGGAGCGATACATCTCCTTCTCCAAGTTTGTCGAGGGTACGGAGTTCAATTTCCGATTCATCGACTCTTATCGCTTCATGGCATCTAGCCTAGAGAAACTCGCCTCCTACCTCGAGAAACTGAACATAGCAGAGGGAGTATTCCAACTGGACTACACAGCTGATCAGCTCGAGCTGTTGAAGAGGAAGGGGGTATTCCCTTACGACTACATTAGCTGCTTCGACAAGCTCCAGGACACTGAGCTGCCTACAAAGGAGCAGTTCTACAGCAAACTGAACGATAGTCACATCTCTAACGACGACTACGAACACGCCAAGATGGTGTGGCGAGTCTTCGACATCCAGACTCTCGGAGATTACTCGGACCTGTATCTCAAGACGGATGTGCTCCTTCTTGCCGACGTGTTCGAGAACTTCAGGGACAACTGTCTCGAAGCCTACGGCCTCGATCCCGCACACTACTACACCACCCCTGGCCTCACGTGGGATGCCATGCTCAAGTACACGAACATCGAGCTCGAGCTGTTGACCGACGTCGACATGCTCCTGTTCGTTGAGCGAGGTATAAAGGGTGGTGTGAGTCAGTGCTCCAATCGTTACGCCAAGGCCAACAACCGATACATGGGAGACGACTACAACGAGGCAGAGGAGTCCAAGTATCTCGTGTACTTCGACGTTAACAATCTCTACGGCTGGGCGATGCGAGAGTGTCTGCCATACGGCGGCTTCAAGTGGATCAACGTCGCCGTCGAGGCACCCGACTTCTTCGAAGTGTCAGACGATCATCCTGTGGGTTACATACTAGAGGTTGACCTCGAGTACCCTGAGACACTTCACGATGCTCACAAGGACCTGCCTCTGTGTCCCGAGCACACAGTAGCTCCAGGTACCCGAGAAGAGAAGCTGATGACGACTCTCCACGACAAGGAGAGATACGTCATCCACTATCGCAGCCTCAAACAGGCTCTCAAGCATGGACTGCGACTGAAGAAGATCCACAGAGCCTTGAAGTTCAATCAGAGGGCATGGCTGCGCTCGTACATTGATTTGAACAGCGAGAAGAGGAAGATGGCAAAGAATGAGTTCGAGAAGCTCCTCTACAAGCTCTTCAACAACGCCGTATACGGAAAAACGATGGAGAACGAGCGCAAGCGCATAGACGTGAAGCTCGTCACGAAGTGGGGTGGGCGATACGGTGCAGAGGCACTCATAGCCAAACCCAACTTTCACAGCTGCTCCATCTTCGAGGAGAATTTCGTGGCCGTGGAGCTTGCACGCACCGAGATCACCGTGAGAAAGCCCATCTACATAGGTCTCTGCGTGCTCGACTTGTCGAAGTCGCTCGTCTACGACTTCCACTATGAGTACATGCGAGACCGAGTGGGTGATCGATGCAAGCTCCTGTACACCGACACGGATAGCCTCGTGTACGAGGTGACTGGTGTCGATGTGTACGAGGTCATGAAGCGAGACATCGACCACTTCGATACGTCGGACTATCCCGAGGCAAATCAGTTCGACATGCCCCGTGTCAACAAAAAAGTGGTCGGCCTCATGAAGGACGAGTGTGGCGGCCGTGTCATGACGGAGTTTGTGGGTTTGCGCAGTAAGATGTATTGCGTGAAGATCGAGGGCCAAGACACCATCAAGAAGGCTAAGGGTGTGAAAGCTGCCGTCGTCAGAACGACCATCACGTTCGACGACTACGTGAAGTGTCTACGCCAGAACACCAGGCAGACACGGCAGCAGTGCAACATCCGCTCTCGACTTCACGTTGTACGCAGTGAGAAGGAGAGCAAGATAGCGCTGTGCCCACACGACAACAAGCGCTACCTCGTCCCCGGCGAGACGGACACACTTCCCTGGGGGCACTACGCCATATCGGAGGAGGAGCTCCTGCTGAATCTTGTCGGGGCGCGCGCGGACCCGCGGGAGCACGCGGACCCGCCGGCGCGCGCGGACCCGTCGACCGCGGAAATGGTGGGAACAACCCTACATAAGGCGGCGCGCTGTGGAGCTGGTATCATTCAGTCGGCCGAAGAGCCAAAGAGCAAGAGGTCTCGAAAGGAGCACTGAATACCAGAAGCGTATACAATATTACTCAGAGGTGAGTGTGTTAGAGTTCTCTGTCGTAGAAAAAAAATCTCAACGAGAATAATAATAATCATTCGCTTGTTTCAGAAAATGGACGTGAACAAGCTGAACCAGATCGCACGTGGGGGCTTTTTGCCCACGAAGAAGTTCTCCGAGTGTGCGAGGAATCAGAAATTCTTGGTGACAGCGCTGAGGAAGGTCAGTACCAGGTACGGCAAAAGAGTCGTCGCGGAGCTGGACAACGAGTTCCAGATGTTCCTCCTAGGCCGAGTATCAGATGCACTCATTGCGAACGAAGACTTTTTCGAGAGCCTGCAGGAGTCCATTCAGCGATACAAGTTATTCGTTACATATACCGATCACAATAACATTGAATTTAGTGATTAATATACTGTATTATTCAGTGATTAATGTTCAATAAAGAAAAAGTTCAAATAAACTGTTTTATTTATTGTTTGTAGAATAAAAAAAAAAAAAAAGAGATTAATGGAGAGGTATACGAGGCACGCATGCGCCTCTCACCACTCGTGGTAAGAGGTTCATTAGTGACGTTGAGTTGGAAGTACCTCACAGGTGAGAGCAAAGGTGGGGGCTCTCACTATCTCTAAAAAAATAAAATTATTTAGAATAAGAAATAACACTTGCATATTATACGTTTAAAAAAATTCTTTATTCCAGATCATTTTTTTTTATACAGATGATTTGTCGGTCCAGCTGTTGTGAGAGCTGTCGAAACCCAACCACTTAACATAGATTTGATTACCGCGTCTCTTGATAACTTTTTCCACGAGATAGACGTCGGGATACTTCGCTTTCGAGAGTTCCTGTTCGTAGAAACCACCACTCACTGGCTGATCCTTGTAATCCTTCAAATGATATGTAACTGGCTTCGTCTTGGATACTTTGGTAATCGTAAAGATCTCTGTTGACCAGTTGGGAGTGTATCCTTTCTCGAAGGCTTGTTTAATCTTGCTCACGCGAACTTTATCGTTCAACTTGAATTTCGGTTTCTTTAGAGCTTTCGCATCGATGGAGGAGAGTCGATCGAGAATTTGAGCTTCGTATGCAGCTGTAACGTCCTTAGGTTTCATACCTATAGTTCGATGTTTCGTATCATTGTAAGCTTCAATTAGTCTAGGTAGTATGTCCAACCATTTGTAATTTCCTCGTAAGCTGAGCTGTATCCACATCTTGTTCTTCAACGTGCGATTGAAGCGTTCGCAAATAGATGCTTTGAGATTGCTGTACGTGGAGTAAAGATTGATCTTGTATTGCCTCATGAGACTTTCAAAATTTGAATTATAAAATTCCTTACCTCGGTCTGTTTGCAAATTTTTCGGCACTCTACCACGACGTAATACGGACTTCATTGCTGCAGTAACATCTTTTCCAGTTTTTTGCTTGATTGGCATAGCCCACGCATACTTCGAAAACGTATCGATGATCGTGAGCATGTACTTGTAGCCTTTATTCTCGCGAGCGTAGGGTTGCATCTCAACCAAGTCAGCCTGCCACGTTTCGTCGAGTCCACGTACATCAAATTTACGACGTGGATAGTTGCGTCGCGCTGGCTTATGAAGTTCCTCCACTACTCCCCTATGTGCCATCGTTTTCCTTAACGTTCGAGCTGCTGAACACTAGCTTGTACAATTCCTCGATAGCTAGGTCAATTTTCTTCACTTTCTCTGTACTCTGATCTTTGAAAATTTGTAGCTCCAATTGTGCATCGTCGAGATCCTTCCTCAAGCGAGCTGTAACCTCGTACACACTACGTACTTCCGACTGAACCAAGCTTTGCAAGATTTTCAGGTTCACTGCATTGCCCAACTGCTGAGGCTCCGAAACGTTACACAGTCTCTTGTTCTCTAAGTCGTACTGACCGTCTGGTGTCAATTTGTAGCCAATACCTGGAGGACCGCGACTACCCTCTTTTTTCTTCAGATTACGTCCGAACACGTCGACGCTCATGATTGAAATGAATGAAATGTTCGCGTGCAGTTCAATATATATAGCCAGCCTCGCGAAGTTCCTCTATGATCGAATGAATCTCATTGGTGTGACTGGGATTACCAGCTGATTGCTCAGCCATCAGTAGGCGGAGTCTATCTACGAGTTCATTCGGATCATCCCAGTAGACGTAATCCATCTTCGTGTCTCGTCTTGCAATTTTGTATGGAGGGAGTTGATGTCGCAGTAGTCCACCTGTTTTTGAAGTAGATTTTCGTTTTCTCGATTCATCCACCACCGTGAAAAGAGGGGCAATATAGTCACTGTATTTCTTACTATTGTGCACGCGAATAGATTCATTGGGGTTGAATTTCTTTTTGTGCGCACTGGATGCTTCAAGAATCTCTCGATAATTCTTCAAGTCATCGCTAGTAATCAACTGTCTATTGGGATACTTAGATATAAGCAAGTCCAATAATCCTTGAGTTTTAGCATAACTTTTGTCGTTTACTTTCACATGAAGATCTTCGAAAAGTATCGAAGAATTTCCAATCATGTAAGCACCTTTCTCCTTGTACACTCCATAAATTTTGTCCATATTCTTGCTATATCTTGGGTCAAGCATGAATTTATGTTTATTTTGACGATCTTCTTTATCAGTTTCTTGATTTTTCGAATGATCAGCTTCCTCGTTATCTTCTTCAGCTGCTGTTTCAAACGATGTGTCAGCTTCCTTAAAGATCTGCGTTGCATCATGCTCACTGTCAACTTTATACGTATCATCGAGACTACCAACACTTTTATCATCATCATCATCATCATCGAATGACTTCGATTTCTTTTTAATCTTCGATGAATTCACTGCCGGGAGATTTCTTTTGGTTGTCTCGGTAACGAGTACTTGAAGAGGATCAATGATTGGTTTGAATGTTTCACCCACAGCTCTCTCAAAGTTCTCTTTTCCAAATTTCAGTAAATTATACTTGCGTTTGACAGCGTTTCGAGCTTTGACCAGCTCATGAAGAATGTTCTTTCTTCGCTGCAAGTCAGACATGTTGACGCTTCAAAAGTTGTCAACAGATTGTTAACGGTACGTATGTATGCCGATATTTATAGCAAACGTGTCGAAACCCTTTCTGTATCGACCATCGTTGACTGGACTGTCCTTGTCGATCATCAAGAATGCATGCTTATCGTCCGACCAACATTTCGAGCACAGGTCTTTGAATTGAGGATAGGTCATATCGGTATTGACGTGGTCGTCATACAGATGATGCATATTTACATCATCTTGTCGAAAGACGACGAGTAGATTCACATTATCTCGCACGAGGTGTTTAGGAATGTGGGCGTACGATTGACACAGATAGAAGCAATCGACGTTCTTGTGTCTTCCCATACAGAAATAGGCTCTGATATTGTTTTGCTTTTCGCAGGCCACATCGTCGAATATCATGATGGAATTGGGTAATGCTTTCTCGGGAGATACAACCTCGTCGTGCTCGCTAAAAGCGAAATACTGTATACCCTTCAACGGTTTCAAGAGCTCCTTAAGGAATCGATATTTCGACTGATCTAGCGACTTCGAATAGACGTAAATGTTTTCGAATCGGAGCCCATTGGGGTGCGTTATGAGTGCAAGCAGACTGTTAGTTTTACCACAGTTCGATGGACCGCAGAATACTGCTCGAATGCTGTCTGGAAGCAGTCGTCCATGACGCTTCATCTTTTTTCTCTGCTGCTCCTCTATAGTGTCAAAATTCACTATAGGAAGTTTAACGGATTGTTCCTTGAAGTTCATGTGTTCACCACGAGAGCTCGTTTACGATTGAGAGCAAAACTATAAATACCACGCTTATATAGCTTGCGTCTCAGTCATAATCAAACCTTCGAGGTATGATGATCGTACATAAACGCTCTCGACGAGGTCACGGTATAGTAAACACTCTGATCAATAAACTTCCGTTCGAATTGCATATACCCGGATATCAGTACTGTGGACCAGGCACCAAGTTAGCCAAACGCTTAGCTCGCGGTGATCCAGGAATCAATCCTCTCGACAGTGCCTGTAAAGAGCACGACATAGCCTACTCGCAGAATCGCGAAAACATCGAGGCTAGACACGAGGCGGACAAAGTCTTAGCCGATCGAGCTTGGCAAAGAGTCTTGGCCAAAGACTCGGGTATAGGTGAAAAAGCCGCAGCTTACTCAGTAGCAAACGTCATGAAGATGAAATCAAAACTTGGAATGGGTGTGAGAAAGAAGAAGAGTCCTACGAGATTAGCAAACATCATCAAGGCTGCTTCCAATTCGATGGTGTCTAGTAAAAATTATCGCAAAGCAATTCTTTCGGCCTTGAAAGGTGCTCGGGAGGCTGTCAAGAAGGCTGGTGGTAAGCGCAGTATAATTGTACCACGTGTCTTACCTGTACCATCGAAGGTAGGAGGATTTCTACCATTCCTCGTGCCCGTTTTCGCTGGATTGAGTGCAGCTGGCGCTATTGCTGGAGGTGTGGCCGGTATAGCGAAATCACTCAACGACGCCAACGCTGCCAAGTTGCAGTTGGAGGAGAGCCGTCGTCATAATAAAAAGATGGAGGATATCGCTGTTGGCAAAGGATTGTTCTTGAAACCTCACAAAACGGGACTGGGTCTTCGTCTCAAGCCTTACCGAGGTAGTGGACTGAGGAAGAAAAAAAAAAGATCCTCAAAGTGAGCAGCTTACCACATAGAGCACTCACCGACATCGATATTTCCAAGTACGCCAAACTATTGAGAATTCCCCACTTTCGAGGTGTATTCATGAGAAATGCATTGCCCGCTGATGGTCCACGTCGTAACGAATCAGTTGTAGTGAACCTCGACGATGCGGATGGTCCGGGAACTCATTGGGTAGCGTATCGCAAGCGAGGGAATGATGTGATATATTTCGATAGTTTCGGTGATCTACAGCCTCCACTAGATCTAATGCTATACTTGGGAGTAAACGAGGTGAAGTACAATCACGAGAGATATCAAGACTACAACACCGTCAACTGCGGTCATCTCTGTCTCGAGTTTCTGACCAACAGACTTCGCGTATATAAGGCGTGAACGTGCGGGCAATCAGTCATTATGCAACAAACTATCATGGAGAGTGAATCACTGACAATCAGTCTGTCAGACACATCTTCTGTACTAGAAACTCAGTTCTTTCCTCCAATCGAGCTATCACCTCATAAAAACTACGTTCTCGGCTTAGTCGAGCTCTTAACCTTCAATTCTATACCCAATATCGACACAGGTGCTAACAAACTGTACGTCGGTAAGGAAGTTGTCGTGTTACCAACTGGAAGTTACGAAATTGAGGATATAGATACTTATCTGCGAGAATTTCTGGAGCAGAAGGGCATTTCATTCAGTCTGAAGCCCAACAATAATACACTTCGCAGTATCATAAAGTGCAGTCACAACATCGATTTTCGTCCACGAGATTCCATAGGTGCACTGCTCGGCTTTGCTCAAAGACTCCTCCCAGCGAATCTAACTCACAGCTCGGATCTACCCGTTGCCATACTCAAGGTCAACGCTCTTCGAGTGGAGTGCAGCATAACAACTGGCGCCTACATAAAAGGTCAGCAAGTTCATACCATACACGAGTTCTTTCCTGCAGTACCACCAGGATATAAGATCATCGAGGTGCCATCGCAGGTCATTTACCTTCCAGTCACGGTCCACAGCATTAGTCATCTTCAATTACGTATAGTCGATCAAGACGGAAATCTAGTCAACTTTCGTGGAGAAATCATTACCATCAGATTACATATCAAACGAGTATAAGATGGGAATCGTTTACAACTTCAAAGTCGGCAGAGGCTATATAAGGCAAGCTAGACGTCGACCACCCATCAGTCTTCAACGGACTTCCAAAACGTTAACACGTCGGAACATTCAGTTTCTAAAAAGTCTAAACTTAAGAGTGATAAGCGCCCGTGGTGGTGGAAAATAACTTGTATATTCTTGTGCTGTATATCGAATAAAGAGCATGGAAGATATTCTAAGCATACAGTCTCCCGTGGCATTCGATGAGTCTCTTGCACATTACGAGCTGCATCCTCATCAACCATACACTGCCTCGTCATTCAACAACAGCGACGAAATTCGCATCGCCATCCAACATCAAGACTTGTACGTTCTGCCGTCGCGCAGTATGATACACATATGCGGTAGACTCACAAAATCAGATGGAAATACAGTAGCGCACACAACTCTGGTAAACAACGCCTTCTGCCACATGTTCGAGGAAATTCGCTACAAAATCAATGCCGTGGAAATCGATAAATGTAAGAACGTCGGTTTGACAACTATCATGAAAGGATGGCTGTCACTCAATCCGAGTCAGAGTGTGCTCGTGGAAAATGCGGGTTGGCTCGACGTTGCAGAGACGCAAAGTCTGACCAACGATCAAGGCTACTTTGATGTCGCCATCCCACTGAGTATGATTC
Source organism: Muscidifurax raptorellus (assembly GCA_020010945.3). NCBI lineage: Eukaryota > Metazoa > Arthropoda > Insecta > Hymenoptera > Pteromalidae > Muscidifurax > Muscidifurax raptorellus. The sequence continues at coordinate 298,746 of JAHUUD020000008.1, forward strand.
TCGGATTCGCCGAAGACTATCGAAAGATCGTAGCGAATGTCAAGCACGAACTCATACTCACCAGATCGAGAAACGATTTGAATGCAATTGTTCAGACAGGTCAACAAGGTACGGGCAATGACATAACTTACGAAGAATTCAAGATAACATTGACGAGAATCGAGTGGTTGATGCCATACATCGTAGCATCCAACGTCGACAAAATACGTCTGCTGAATTACATAGAGAAGAACAGACCCATCAGTATGAGTTTCAGGAGTTGGGAGCTTTACGAGTATCCGGTACTGCCGAGCTCCACGAGACACGTCTGGACAGTCAAGACATCCAATCAACTGGAGAAGCCGAGATTCGTCGTTTTAGGCTTTCAAACGAATCGAAAGAACTCGAAAACAGTCAATGCCAGTCGTTTCGATCACTGCAATCTGAACAACGTGAAATTGTTCCTCAATTCGCAGTACTATCCGTACGGCAATCTCAATCTCCACATAGATCAACAACAGTACGCAGTTTTGTACGATATGTACGCGAACTTTCAGACTGCGTACTACGAAAAAAAAACGCCGAACCTTTGCTTAGAAAGGGGGATTTCATCAATCACGTCCCCCTCTACGTCATCGACTGCTCCAAGCAGAGCGAGGTGTTGAAGAACGCTCCCGTCGACGTACGTCTGGAGTTTGAATCTCGAGCCAATTTTCCCGCCAACACCTCGGCTTACTGCCTGATCTTGCACGACCGCATAGTCCAGTACAATCCTGTCAGCGGGGACGTGAAGAAACTTGTCTAGTGGGGTGGAAGCCTATAAAAGCGCTCGCTCTAAAGTAGAGAAATCAATCGTCGAGATGGAGTACGTAGTGGACATGCAAGGATACAAGCAGTCGGGCAACGACTTCATCCTCAAGGAGTTAGCCATAGTACCGCTCAATCGAGACATCGATCCTCTGGTGTTACTATTCAAAGAACCCTTTCCTTGGCGACGTCTTACCGACAAATACAAGAGAGAAAACACTTGGATGTATCACTACTATCATGGAATACCTTGGAGCGCTGGTGAACAACCATACACAGACGTAGGCAAGATTCTTCGAGAAGCTCTTCGCGATGCTACTCGAATTTTCGTGATGGGCTCTTTGAAGAAAAAATGGCTCGAACGTTTTAAGTTCAACGTTCACGATATAGCTGAAATGGGCTATCCACCACTGGATAAACTGAAGGTAGTGACCATCTGTACTCATCACGATGGTGGAACATCTTCTCAAATCAACTGTGCTCATCATAACGTGAAACTTCTAAAAATATTCTACAAAGAAACTTTCAGTCAGATAGATGGTGAGAAGAAACCAATCGACTGCTCGATGATATGGGAATAGTAACTCGAAGGGAGGGGGAAATCACCCTTCCTCTTGCTTGAGGCTATAAATAGCCTGCGAATTTTACATATCTCATTTGTACTTTGAACGTTGATAAAGATGGATCAAAATACCAGTCCTACTACCAAATACGAACCTCTTCCTCCTTGCAAAAATGAGGAAAAGAACAAAGAAAATTCTCAGTGGAAATCGTATTTCGAAAAATATTCGACGAACACAAAATCTTTTCCAGAGCGCAACAAATACGAGAGACTTGATGATAGGAATCAACGTTAAGTGTAAATAACAGTGTTGAAGGCGCTCGTGCATATTTTTGGTATTCAATGTATAAAATAAACATCTAAATAAAAAAAAAATGTTTTCTTTTTAAATACTCATATTTATTTCCTACCTTTCTACAAACCATCTAGAGCTGGGGTCTGACTTTGTAATCTCTACCTAATAGTGAAAAAAAAAAAAATTTCGAAATTGAGGTTAGGATTCGATTTTTGCCTTACTACATCTACAACTTGAGTTATACCCCCTCGGGGATTCCCCGATGTCATCAGCTCCGTCGGTAACCTGGCTTAGCTCGGGGATTCCCCGATGTCGGTCGGTAACAGCACGGTCGGTAACTTGGGTCAGCTACCTTACCGGCTGGGTTAGCCGAGACACGAACCACTTGAGTTAGCCGAGACATGAACCACTTGAGCTAGCGGTTACCGACTGTCGGTAAGGTAGATCCCTGAAGTGGTCCAGAACCCCCCTAGCTTACCTACTTACGGATGGATGGATGGATGGTTGATTGGTTGGCGGGTGGGTCCTGCCTTGCGAGCAGGGCAAGAAGCCACAAGGTGGATTGCGAAGAAGTCCCTTTATTCGTGTCAGACAGAGCTCTGCTCAGTCTGGTGGTCGCCGGAGGACTGCCGCTCTGCCGCCGCTGCGACGAGGAGGTGGCGAGCGTCTCCACGTGCAGAAGTGCAAGCATTGCACCTCTGTGCGTGAGAACTGCAGGCAACGGCGTTCCCTGCTGACGACGCATCCGGCGTCGTCGGGTAGCGGCCATCCGAGATGCCACGGAGAACCTAACGCTTCTCCGTGACATTAGTATTAATCTATCTGCTACTTAGCTGATTCTACCTTAGCAACTAAACTTTAACGCCTAACAGTTTTCAAAGTGGTTTTACTAAATTTATTAATGTATGTTTAGGAGTATATAGAGAAACTTTTTATACTGCATATATATGACAAATTCAGAAAAGTAGTTGTTATCTAAAATGCTCGGGTTGTCAAAAAAATGTTACTATTTTGTAAAGTTTTATATACTTATTCGGATTGTAATCCACGTTATTGTTCTATACTTAAGGTTGCAATGGGACGAGACTTGCGTTGATAGGAGAAAATCACAAAAGGAGCCCCGAGACCGGGATTCGATTCGGCACCCTGCCCTCTAGGCGCGGACTCTACTATTAAGCCATGCGCGTACAATTCATTCATTCTCATTACTGCCTCGATTATCGACGTGAGGAAGAATGGCCGTACTCATTACAAGTTATGTAGTCAATTTTTTCCAAAAATTTTTCTTATTCATTTATCGATATATGATTTATGTGAAAAAAAACGAGGAACGTAGCTTCCTTCAACTTAATTTATTATACCAATAAATAAAATATTGATTTGTAGAGAGAAGGTTACTTCTTCCCACTGACTCTAACGCTCAGTAATATTCAATAAAAATTTTACAAACAACTTTACAGCACACTGGGCTTCCTTAACTTGGGATTATTCGTTGACATTGTCATGGATGACCTTAAGACTGAATGTCTATTGAATCTTTCTTTTAAACCAATTTTCGTTTTCCGACATGTAGATAACGTAATAACTTGCATTCCAGATAATAAAATGGATGAAATATTAACAATATTAAACTCTTATAACAATAGATTGCAATTCGCATATGGGATTGAAAAAGACGGCTCCATATTTTTATTTAAGTGGACGACCCACCTTAAAAAATCAATTTTTTTTATTTCACTTTTCAATAAGAAATTTTTTGCAGAATATGATTCTGACACCCGTTATAAGAAAAAAAAATTCATTGCCAAGTTACAAGTGAAATCCTAAAAGTAGATATTTATTGTTTCCTTTTGTAAATTTCGTATTTTTTGTGAATCATTGTCTAGTTTATTATGTATGACTAAATATTCAATGTTCAGTTTTGCTAGTTAAGGGGACACACCTTTAAAACTCGAAAAAATAATTATTTTTAATTTCACACAGATAAGTTGAATTGATTTGAAATTTTGTATACATACATAACACAACTTTATCTTTATTTGATAATTTTTTGAAATTAAATTTTCAATCAATTAATTAAATTTTCAAAAATAACATAAAAATGATCGAATTTTACGTTATTTGGTGGAGAGGGCGGAGGGGGGGTATTACCAAAACAACTATATATATATATGTATGGTAGCAGGGTTTCTTGACGGATAAATGCCTATGGCCACCGTACAAATGCAAAGTACTCCTGCACTTTGCTTCTGCGAGATGCTGACCTCGGTCGTGTGGTCGCTTACCTGCGACAATGCTCCGGTGCTCAGTATGCACTGCACCTCTGGTTAGCGGTTTGAATAGGAAAAGGAATCGGGATGCTATCAAATAAGTACACTGCCGATTCAGATAGAGAATAGCGTTTATTCAATATAAAGCGTATACGCGTGTTCCGCGATTTTGCGTCACGAGAAGGCCGTAAAAGAAAGCCCGGATCCACGACTGGGGCCAAATGCCTCGCCAGTCGATTGCGCGTAATTATATAGAAATCTAAACCTACTTTTACGATGCGATGATCCTCGTCCTTTGCACTGGCCAGGAAGTTCTTCTCTCGACCTCGCTTTTCATGTTGGGCTGTTGCTACAGTCGCTGATGTGCTGCCGTTGCTGCTCTCTGTTGCTGAGGTTGCTGTTGCTGCTACGCTGCTGAGGTTGCTGTTGCTGAGGTTGCTGTTGCTGACATTGCTGCTGACACTGTTAACTACTTTGGAACATCCTCAAGACTCTACCACTCACTCTCGCGAACGTTAACTGACTCGAATTTTCCCTCTATAGGCCCTCTATAGGACTCTGCGAGTCCCCTCTATAGGCCTTCCCGCGTTTTGCCTACCCGCGCCGGCGTGCGCGTCTCACTGCCCGTTATACCCCCCCCCCCTAAAACCAAAACATCGCCCCGAGTTTGGTTCTACCATCTTATAGGGATAGGATGGTGCCAAATAACAAACTCCTCATCTGCAACAACAAACAAAGTAAAATTTATTATTAAAGGGGGCGCGCTATGCGCCGAATAAGGGTAATTGGGGCACCGCGAAGCTCGATTTACCCTCTCATGGCCGCAGACAAAACAGCTTCGCTTGGCCGTCCACACCCCATGCGGACAAGCTGGCGATGGTGGAGCGGGACCCCTGCTGCTGGACCTCTGGCGCCTCCTCCTGGACCTGGAATGGGAACGGCTGGATCGGCGTCTCTTATTGTTAGTCCCCCTGGGGTGTTCCTCTCGACGATCCAACTATGGTCCCCGCGTCCCTGTGCGAGACCTGCTGCGCCGCACGACCGGCGTCGTTCGCCGGTTCATCGGGAGACGGGGTCGCCTGCACGCCCCTGGCCAGACCCCTCTATTCTTCTTTAGCACACCGTCACCTGGCCTCCAAGCGCGCCCGCGCGATGGCTTCTTGCTGGGGCCTTGCGTGGCCTTGCGTGCTTTTGGGGCACTACCTTCAGGACCACTCTTTGGCCCTCAGGTCTCCTATGGCGGCGCGACTGATCAATGGCCTTGAGCGCGGCCTTTTCCTCCTCGATCAGCCGCACCCAGGCTTTCGAGCGCTGTCGGAAGGCAGTCCCGTGCTGGCGTACGACGCTGTCATAGCGCCTAAAGGCCTCCCGCGCCAGCTTGCGAGCCTCCAGTTTCGCCTCGATCGCCTCCTTGATCAATGGCCGTAGTTCGGCCCACTCCTTCTCCACCTCGCCTGAGGCAGTATCTGGAGCAGGTGCTGCTGGTGCTTGGTCCTTGGGCTGGGCGGACTTCAACCGCGCCGGAATAGGCAAGCCTGCGAAACGCAGGCGGCACGGCGGAGCCTCACCGTCTTTCTCCGTCGGTTGGCTGTCGGTGGTACTCGGAGGCCTTATCAGGAGCTCATCCTCCCGAGTCTCCTCTGCCCAGTCCCTTCTTGGATGATCCCCCTCTTCAGATAGGTGGTCGTTGTCCATGAGGTCATCCTCATCCACGATCAAATCCGCCGGTAGGTAGGCCTTCTCAAATATCCTGCTGCGGGCACCGTCCCAGTCACCCGAATCCATCCTGAAACAGAAATACAGATTATTCTGTCTACCTCGCACTGTCAGCGGCTGTGCGGGCACCGATAGAGTCGTGTATTGGCCTCTCCGTGGCCCACCGAGCGGTCTGGTCTCTGGCCGCCCTGTGACTGGGTTTTCCTACGAGGGGACGGGGTCGAGTCTCCCGCATTGTCACCTTGACGCTCCGCAGAACGCTGAGGGGGACTCACACTTCGAGCACCGTTGTGCTGCGATCGATCGCTACGCGTATTGCCACTCTGGTCTCTCCAGAGTGGTCTTCGCTCGCTCGCAGTTCCCGTCGCGTGTTTGCTTTAGTACCCGCTTCCCTAGGGCAGTCTGAATTACCTGTTCCGGTCTCCTCTTTTCCAGATAATGTCCTCGCCGGATGGAATCGTTTGAGTTGGCTCGCATGGACCAAATCTATCATGCCCTTCTTCATCCCTCAGACGATACGTGTTGGTGCCCAGGACATCTACAACTCTGTATGGTCCAACATATGGTGGAACAAACTTGGCTGATTGTTCATCTGCTGCGGAGGACAGCAGATGATTGCGTTTCCACACCAAATCATTGACCTTGAACTGAGCCTCTCTGCGTCGAGCGTCATAATATCCAGCTTGGCGCTCTTGTTCGCACTTGGCTCGTTCAGCTGCATTCCCATGCACTTGGCTCAGCCCTTTCATGCGGTTTAACCAGTCGGCGTATGCACTATTCTGCAACTCTCCTGCAGCCGCTATATCCTGGCTACACCTGGTAGACGACGGGTTTGGTGGTTGCCTGCCGTATAACATCACCGCTGGACTAACCCCTGTCGTTGAATGTGGAACTGTGTTATATCCAAAGATGATTTCGCTCAAGTGGTCATCCCATTTGGAATGGATTTTATCTATGAGCGCTCGTATCATACTGGTTACCGTCTTATTAACTCACTCGACCAGCTGATGGTTCATCGTGGCACTCGTGTAATATCTCTTCGCGCTTTTGGCGCGGAAAGCCAATTTTTCATGCCTCCTCATCTTCAATTGATGGTGGCAAGTTTCTATCCGGGCGATAAGTGTACAGTTGTCCTCCATGAAGTTTGAGTCAAGGTACATCTTGTGGTCTCGTTTGAACCTTCTTGGCTCTTTCCTGATACCATTCGTCTTGTGTTTCATTGGCCCATTTGACCACACAAATTGATGTCGCGCTGTCTTCGTACATCCTTGATAAGGCATCTGGTACAGCCTTCCTATGCTCCACTGTATCACTATCTCCTTGCATTTCCAAAGCCCACCGGGCTAATCTCCCAGTTGGATTTCGCAGGTTACATAGCCAGCGCAGAGTACTATGGTCTGTTATGACTTTAAACTCATATCCTTCGATAAAAGGTTTAAATTTTCTTATCGCCCATATCACAGCTAGGCATTCACGCTCAGTTACTGAGTAGTTTCGCTCAGCCGGAGAAAGGGTACGGCTAGCAAACTCTAATACTCTTTCTTCGCTGTCTATAATTTGCATTAATACGGCTTTTAAGCCAGTATCGCTTGCATCCGTTAGTACGATGAACTGAGCGCTGAAGTCTGGTTGAAGTAAGACTGGTGCTGCCACCATCAGCGCTTAAATCTTCATAAAAGCATCTTGTTGTGCTTCACTCCACTCATACTTCCTTGCCTTCTTGGTCAATGCAAAAAGAGTTTCAGCGATGCTCGCAAAGTCTTTTAAAAACTTGCGATACCATGACGCCATTCCTAAGAATCGCCTTAGCTGTTTCAAGTTTTTCGGTGCCGAATAGTCCATCACTGGAGCTATCTTACTTGGATCAGGCCGAAATCCGTCCTGGTTGACTAGGACACCTAGGTACTTGACCTCACCTTGGCAAAAGACACTCGTCTCATGGCAAAAGGCATTTTCTCATGATTGATGACAAGTCCTGTCTCTTTCACCCTTGTCAAGACCCTTTCTAGGTACTTAAGATGTTCCTCGAACGTCTCTGTGACAATGATTACTTCATCGATTAGCCTCTGAAATGACGCTCCTTGGTAGGCTAAACCAAAAGGCATGCGCTTAAACTGGAACAATCCCAGACCTGGCACCGTAAACGCCGTGATTGGTCTCGCTTCTTTCTTGGGCAGTATCTGGTGAGTAGTAATCCCCCCACAGTGGCCAGTCAAAGCAAACCAGCCGCCGCCGCCGCTGGTTGTGCTGACGCACCACTGTGGGGGGGGGGGGGGGGGGGGGGCTTCAGCGCGCGGGATCAAAATTGAACAAGTCAATTTTGATTCGATTCGAAAGATGAACGCTTGTCCACACCTGGAAATAGTATTGTCGAATTCCGATATACGTAGAACGGCATTTCACGACGTGATATCTCAAAATTAGACAAAGACATGCAAACCTTTATATAGCAAACGAAGATTGCGACGTGCTGCCTCCCAGCAGCGCGCACGCAACTCTTGCGCCTCTTCTGCGCTCGATTTATTTATTTCGTCGAGGGACTCGACGCGATCACTTTAGCTTGGGAGAGCTGAGAAAGAGGAAAGAAAATAATACTACAAATTTTATTTGAACGACTCTATATTTCGCCCAACCCCTCCCTACAACGTGGTGGCTATGGAAGCCTCCCACGCGTCGTACAGCCACGCAGGGCCTTCTCACTGTCCCTACTACCCGCAGGCTCGGTGCTCTCCCGGTGCGTAAGCACCTGGTAAGCAGCCGGCTAACCTCTCTCGGCACACGCGCTCTGCCTGCCTCGCACGACACGCGCCGGCCTAGCGCAGAGCCAGACCGTGCAGCTCGCTGTCGCCGGCAGCACTCACTCGCTCTATCTCTCTCTCTCGCACACACGACCGCGCGACCGACTCGCGTTGGCTTTTTCCTCAGCGCAACGATGCGCTGGGTCAAAGCACGACCGGCTGTACCGCGTACACTCACTCGCCGTCTCTCGCTTTCTCTCTCTCTCTCTCTCTCTCACTCTCGCAAGCCCCGCACTGCTTGCTCACGTCCTCATGCGCCCGGCACCGCACGCGAAAACTCACGGGTACTCTCTCTCTCTCGCACGCTCTCTCTCTCTCTCTCTCTCTCTCCCGAGTCTCCGACGGCACGCTTGCTCGCGCCGGAGATTTCGCGTAAAACGACAAGTCTTACCTCTCGAGGGGGGGGACGAGCCCCAGGTTCCCTCCTCTCCCACGAAGCGCAGGAAGCCCCGCTGCCGTCAGGCTCGCTGGCTTCCCGGATGCCCGGGGTCTCTCTCTCTTCTCTCGGCGCCTGGCTGGCGAGGAGGCTGAAGCTCTCCCGAGCTCGTTGCTCCTGGCCGGCCCTGGACGTCCTCTCGTTCTCTCCGCCGCTGATGCCTGCAAGCCGCTGGCGACACACTCGCCAACGGGAACAGGGGAATAGTCCTGGGGATGGCGTTGACACCAAGTGTCTCCGCCGTGGCACTCACTTTGTTTCTCTCTCTCACTGCACGCACACAACACTCGCGTTTATCGGCACTTCGAAATCGTCGACTTGCGTCGACGATGTCAGCACGAGAACTGACACGATTTGCGCGCGCTCTCGCGAACTGCCGCGCCACATGCTTAACGCATATCGCGGGCCCGCTCATGTAAGAACCGCGCTGATTGGCTCACGGTCCGCGCGAGCCGTTGAGCCTCGCGTTGCAGTCAGCCGATAGGCTGAAAACCGCGAGACGCTGGCTTTGGCTTCGCGCGCTATCCCGCGCTCGTGTCTCTGCTTGCTGCACCGATTTCTCAGAAATCGCGCGGCAAACTCGACAACAAGCTAGCCCGGCGCCGCTTCACCGAAAACAGTCTGGCTCTCGCACTGTTTACGTGCGGGCTTGGACTCGCCGAATCGGTCGGAAATTTCCCGACTCGACTCGGCTGCGACGTACAACGTCGCAATCCTCCCCCCTTAACCTTGCTAGCCAGGCTGAGGAAATTCCCTGAACCATATTGGTCCCAGGAATTTGGAAAACCGCTCAGCTCTACCCTGTTAGTGTTGGGTTTGAACTGGGCGGGGGCGCCACCCTTCATCCACCCACTCGCCCCGGGGTCACACAATTGACGATGCAACCCCGTATTCTTCACCTCTGGCCTGGCTATTCTCCGGCTCTCCTCCGCTGGCTACTCTGGCTCACTGCCGAGGCTCGTCTCGCAGTCGTCCGTAAACTTCACGGAGGACTAGCTCTCGAGTCTCGGCAGAAACCCCTTCCAGGCCTCGCAGGATCTGCAGGATCTGCTCTACCGGTTGAAACCGATAGGCATCTCCCACTGCCTGCTGGCGCTGGTTTGGGCGTTCCTCCACCCGCTCCGGCTCTATCCGCACTCTCCTCCTGGCCCCGTCCTCCGAGCTCACCGCTGATGCGGTGGCTTCTCTCCTCCCTCTCCGAGGACTGGCCACCCTGGCTGCGTTGCTCGACCTCCTATGCTCTCTATACGCAGCTGCACAACGCGGGCAGCCAGCCATAAGCACCCCGTGCCTTCCGCAATTGTAGCAGAAGTCCCGGGTCACCTCACGAGGGCACTCGTGAAGGCCATGGCCAAACTGCCAGCAGTTGAAGCAGCTGTAAGGAGCTGGATCTACCGGCGGATCGGTCGGAATCGGGGTCAGTCCGCCGAACCACACGCCCCTGAGCTTTACTGCCAGAGTCCTGCGGACGTCGGATCTGCTCCGAACCCTTACACGACCCGACGGGCGATCCAGGGCCTGCAGCTCCTCGCGACGCGACCTCTCGGGTCCTTCCCTGGTCCGTTGTCGCTGCTCTCTGTCTCTCTCTCTCTCTGACGCGGCTCCTCCACCTCTGGCTGCGCCTCTCCCTCTCTTCGCACTCTCCTAGCTTCACGCCGGCGGGCAGCCCTGGCCGCATTGCGGCGGGCGTTCCGCGAAGCGGTCTGCGCTGTCTGCGGCATCTCCTCTTGGGCAGGAGTGGCTGGACGATGCTCGGCCCCAGGCCTCTGCTCGTTGTTGCGAGCCGCCTGCGCCGCCAGTTCTTCTCGGCGACGGTCCGCTGCCTCCTCCTGCTGCCGCCGTCTCTCTTCGGCCGCTCTTGCCGCCCTCTCGGCACGACGGCGTCTCTCCTCCTCCTCTTCCGGCCTCACCTCCTGCTGGCCTTCTCGGGGGGCATCGGCTGGACTCGGGTTCTCCCTCGCCGGCCCAGGCAACTCGTTGGCAACGGCCTCCGAGTCGTCTGTTCGGTCGGTAGGGGCCCAGTTGGTCCAGTCGATCTCCGCTGTTCCTGGATACACCCCTCCGAAAAAACCTCGCAGAGGCGCGCCAGCTTCGCCCTCCGATGACTGGCCATCCTCGTTGTGGACGTGGTGGTCAGCCAGCGTTAGCTGCCGTACGCCACCCTTCTTCTTCTTCTTCTTCTTACTCTTCCTCTTCTTCTTCTTTTCCCCCGCTGGCTGCCAGTACATCGGATCTATTGAAGTTTAATGGCCAAGGCTCACCCAAATACCCTCGGGTAAGGGTGCTCCGGCGTCTTAAGCATGTACCAAGTTCTCAGACTTCCTCGCAGTTATAGATGTCCACAACCCCCTGGCCAGGAGACCTTCATATCGAATGGCGTCGGGATCGGTTGGCTAACTGAGACGGGTTTTCGGAAGCGTTTAATGGGTACCAAAGGGTGCGCGCCTGTTCGCTCCCAACGGAGCGGCAGGCGTCTTGAATCTGCGAACACATAGCAGCTATCAAACCCGAGGCCAAACTCGCACCAAAAGACGAGTCAAGGGTCGATTTAAGGACGGAGGAGTGCAAGCTCCTCTAAAAAGGTCTTTTCAAGTACAAGCCTTCTCGAACGCGATTTTCTTCTCGAACGCGATTCTCTTCTCGAACGCCATTTTCCTCTCGAACGCGAGTCTCTTCTCGAACGCGATTTTCCTCTCGAACGCGATTCCCCTAGCTGTTCTCGGCTCCTGGGATCTCGAATTGTCTAGTCCAAAAGCCTTGATCATTTATTATATATGGCTACACGGAAATGATTCCGCCGTGTTTTTGAGATGCTGTGTGAAGGCGCTTCAAAGCGTTGGAGGTACTAAGCTTGACCTAGCATGTTGGTGGCGGCGGTTTTGTACTCGTCCAGCTTGCTGGGCTATATCGGGGCTGTAATAGACAGGGCTATTAAGCTTCACCTCGACGAAGGTATCTTCCACTCTCAGGGGAACACAAATCCGAAAGGAGGCGGGTTTCCACATACTCAGAGCGTAGCCGTTTTGCCATTAGTGGGTACTGACCAGGACTAGCCTGGTCAGACTGGAGACTCCCAGGGATGGGAGCCGCTAGGAAGTGCCAAATACCTCCATACGTGAAATGTCGGAACACAGCTGCTCAAAATTTCGATGAAAGTCGACATAATTACAAAATGGACGGGACATGAGAGATCTCTGGGGTTGAAACCGGGGGTTGTAAAGTGAGCCGTGTGTTGCATAAAAGGCTCAGCAAATACTTGAAAGAGCGCGGAAGGAGAAAAGTCTCCTGCTGAAACGCCTGAAGGAGATCGGAAGGCATGAAAACCTAACCGAACTCTCCTGGGTCTCTAGAGCGTCTGGTAGGGGTCGAACGATGATCAAGTGGTTAGTACGACAACGGAAGGGGACAGATCATGGGGAAACCACTGACCAAGATGCGAAACCACTCCCATGTCGGGGTATCGGCCGGGTCCCGCTTATGCGGCTTTGCTGATACGCTACCTGACGGTGGGAGAGGATAGAATCGAACGCAGGGGTTGGCTGAAAGCGAGGATGGAAACTTGCGGAACGCTAATCTAGCGCGTACGGAAACCCACCACGCTTTCTCCACAGAATAAATCCGGGTAGGAGGCTGCCAAATAAGCGGTCACCGAACCGATGACTGGTACGACGGGCCACCAGTACACAGGGCCGGGAAGCCAAGCCCCACAGTGAGATATCGAACGCGCCAGATCGCACTGTGTTCCCCGGATAAGGGTTGGACTCTGTGTGGCAGTGGTAACAGACTTCACGGTGGAATGGTGTAAACCGGAGCCACTTAGTTCAAACTCGAAAGTGGAAGACGTGGGGTTACTAGAACAAACCCGCGAACTCAAACCAAGGGTTACGACTCTAGCGCGGTGCTTTCGGGCACTTCTGTGGGGTTCCTTCGGGGACTTCCGTGATGATGAGTTTTGGTACTCGTTAGAGGCTGCAAGCTGAAGTTAAGCAGCTTCCCTATGTGAAAGAGAGAGTCTCCCAACTGTCTGTTCAGGTGATACTGAATGGGTTGGCTTACTTGCGGATCGATCGCATGGCGGCAGTGAATACCCAAGGGTGAATCAAACTGTCGTCCGTGGATAGAGGTTAATACCCTCATTATTAGTGCCAGTCCATCGGCTCTTCTCGCGGTCTCTGCGTCCTCCGCCTCAGATCCTCCATCAGATCTTCCCGGTTATACTCTGGCACATAGCATCGACGGAAGGCCAGACAGAATTCACTCCACGTTTGAATCCTGTCTCGCTTCGCTCGGAACCAATGTCCAGCATCTCCCTTGAAAATACAAGGCAGAACACTGAGCCACTCCGCGTCAGTTCCTTTAGCCTCCCGTCGGCAATTACTCAGCCGATCTATAAACTCCTCTGCATCCTCACTCCGGCCTTCCCCTGTGAACTTGAAGTCCCAGTCCTTAAGCCTCTTCGTGATACGGGCCGTATTATCATGGCCATCACGGCGAGAGTGTGCCGAGCTCGCCTTGCTGGACGCACTTTCCCACTCTCTCCTGCCCTCTTTGCGCGACGTTTACTCGCGTGAGAGACTTCCCACTCGCTCTCCGACTCCTCAGAGACCTGCCTCGCACGGCTGGACCTGCGGCCTTTTGGCCAGGTCCGCCGGAGCTGGCAGATCTCTCCTCTGTGTAGCGCTACCCCCAGAGGAATATAGTGGCAGTCCCACTCCTCTCGCAGAGGTAAGCCGTTGGCTTTTCAGCCTCAGCTCATCCTCTCCGCGAAGGATGGACTGCCCAACCTCTGTGCGCGCTACGCGTTGAGCTCTTTCTCTAGCAGCCTCTCGCACCTGCTCTAGGCGATGCTGCTGCTCTCTCTCAGTCTCTCGCTCTTCGCGCTCTACGCGAAGTTCTTCGAGGTTCTCATTATATACGCGCTTGCCCTCGGAAGAGAGTTCTTCGTTGAAAACTCTCTCCCTGGCTTGCTCGTAGGTCATTCCGCGCGCGCGGAATTCTCCTATACGAGCAGCGCGTGCGGCGAACAACTCGTTCGTCGCACTGTGACGCTCAGCCCCGTTTCTCGTGCTCTCGGCTGAGCTCTCGCCGCTTTGGCGGCTCCTGCGCCGAAGCCGCCGATCTACGCCTGCAATATTCGCTGCAGGCGTATAGTAGCGTTCATTCCTCGCATCGAACGCATCCTCACTAGCAGAGCTCTCTACTCTGGCATCGCGTCTGGCAGGACCCGCTGGTGGCTGCCTATATCCCCTCACCACCCTCGCTGAGATATACTCCCAGTTAGCAGTAGGATTGCTAACCAGGTAACCCGGCAGCCCCCTCGCCGGTGTCGCCGACAGCTGGTCTAAATCGCCGACTGCAGCTGTTGCAATCGGGCGACCCGACAACGACGCTGTCGTCGTCACCACTGCTCTGATTGCCTGCGATGTTACTACTGACTGCGCTGTCGTAGTCGCAATCGCAGGCCCCACTACCGCCACCTCATTTTCACGAGTATTGAGGGGTAAGTCGCCACCATTCTCGCTTTCGCTAGAATGTGGTCTGACTTCCCTCGCTGTACTCTTAGGCTTGGCTACCCGTCGCCTAAGCCCGGGTAGTACTTCGCTTAGTACTACCCTCTCTATCTCGTTATCGGGACGCGTGAGATACCCGCCCGCATTATCCCACCCGTACCACGGCACGTCATGCCCCTTCTCCATAAAACACGCGCGCAAAACCCGGTCCCGCTTCACCTCGACCGAGCCACGCACACTACATCCCCTAGTGGCGAGCTCTGCATCGAGTTCAGCCTCGACCAGACGATTGACGTCATATTTTAACGTCCGCGCCTCTCGCGATTTGAGCAGCTTCCTCATCGCCGCGGCATGTGCCGTCGCGGCGGAGGTCTGCTGCACGGCCGTCGCTGGCCTTCTCTCCCCCCCTGACGCGCTATCTCGCTGCATCGCGGCCTCTCACACACACTCACACACTCACACACTCTAACCGCGAAAGCTCTTATCTCCTCTTCCCCGGTGATCACGGAGAATCCCCACAAGGGATGCCAATTGCGACGTGCTGCCTCCCAGCAGCGCGCACGCAACTCTTGCGCCTCTTCTACGCTCGATTTATTTATTTCGTCGAGGGACTCGACGCGATCACTTTAGCTTGGGAGAGCTGGGAAAGAGGAAAGAAAATAATACTACAAATTTTATTTGAACGACTCTATATTTCGCCCAACCCCTCCCTACAACGTGGTGGCTATGGAAGCCTCCCACGCGTCGTACAGCCACGCAGGGTCTTCTCACTCTCCCTACTACCCGCAGGCTCGGTGCTCTCCCGGTGCGTAAGCACCTGGTAAGCAGCCGGCTAACCTCTCTCGGCACACGCGCTCTGCCTGCCTCGCACGACACGCGCCGGCCTAGCGCAGAGCCAGACCGTGCAGCTCGCTGTCGCCGGCAGCACTCACTCGCTCTATCTCTCTCTCTTGCACACACGACCGCGCGCCCGACTCGCGTTGGCTTTTTCCTCAGCGCAACGATGCGCTGGGTCAAAGCACGACCGGCTGTACCGCGTACACTCACTCGCCGTCTCTCGCTTTCTCTCTCTCTCTCCCTCTCTGGTATGTTCAACATCGCTTACAAGTCACTCTACCAGCTACACCTGTTTAACAGTTTTTTTCACTCCTACGAGTTATTTTTTTCAGCGGAAGGGACACCCCATAAGGCTCTTAAGCTAGCGCAAAAAACACTAGGCATCTCTGAGTGTTTTATGAGCCGGGAGATGTCTTTATCCGCTACATAACCTCAAATATTGGTAGCTGGGAGGACGTTCACGGTGCAGCTAAACGGACACATCGTCGATAACAACAAAACTCAACATCTCTGAAAAAAGAAAAAGAAAAGGAAAAAGAAAAAGGAAGGAGAAGAAAAATATAGAGGCACCGGCGGAGAGGAGAGAGGCGACATTTGAGGTTAGAGAAATACATTTTCCTCTATCTCTTTCTATTGCGCGCGAAGAAGGTCAACATCGCAGCAACGAAAGCAGCTGATCGACTAGTCAAGCAAGTAAGCACCAAAGGCACTAGTATTAAGTTGGCATCACTGACATCACCATGAGTCTACATCTGCTCATGCGTGAGTCTAGTTAGTTTTGGCGAGGGAAATTCAAACTTGACCTCCATTACTGTAGCGCGCGAAATTCGAATTTAAAAATTCAAGTGACGCATTAACTTCAAGTTAATCTAGTCTAAATTGGTTTATTTTTACTTTGTGTTTTTGCTAATGCAATGGCTCCGGCATCTTGCTCGAAGGCATCATGTAAGAAGATTTATCGGACAAATGCTGTTATGTTGAGATGCCACAAATGCGATAAACCATATCATAATGTGTGCCATGACTGGACTTTCCGCGGACGAGATATTTGTATCTGCGTAACTTGTAACACGAAGAGACAGAGTGGTATTGGCGGCAGCGGTAGCAATACTAGTGTTTGCAATTTAAGTCAGGATACTGTAGTCAACAAAAGCAAAGTTATCACTATTAATAACAATAGAAAATCGACAGACAAATCTGCTTCACAAAAATCTCAAACCTCAAACATAACTTCAAGGAAAGTAAAAAACACTCTAAAAATGATAATACTACTATAAATAATACTGTGAATGTAATGAATAATACCATTGTAAATAATACTGAAAATAAGACTGTTAAAAATCATAATGACATAAATAATACTGTACATAAAGTTTTTGTGAATAATATTAGTTTAAATAATACTGCTATAAATAATACTGACTTGGTTAACAGCACTGGGCTTGCTGACGCTTCGGTTGCTACTTCTGAGGCAATTTTTGTAAATAATGCGAATAACGTAACCAACAGCGCAGTTGGTTTAAAGGATTCTGTGCTTGATTTTGAAAAAAGCAATTGTGAATTGTCGCCATCCGTGACATACGTAAATAATAATGTACTTATCCCGCAGACCACCTTGGATCTGTTTTTTCAAAGGTTCGATATGCTCCAGCAGCAGTTTGACGATATCATGTCCCATATGAGACGAGGTTCTGTATCTGCCGGTAGCTCTGTCTCACTCGCACCAACTGCAGAGGAGATAAATAGAGATCTGGTGGAGCAAGTCTCGGCTCTGAGGGACGTGGTGGATAGGCAGACATCCTAGTTGGAGGAACTGCGTCTGGATCGGCAGCTGATGCTGGAGGAGGGGCGGCTCCTGAGGGAGCAGAATAAAGCTCTCAGTGAAAGCTTGTGAGCTCTGCGGGACCACAAGTGTCATGGCGACGTGAATGCCGGCGTTGTCTTGCCTACCAACTGCACATTACAGCCATTGGCTCTCCCGTCGTCCGGGTCGTCTCGGGAGGCTGGGGTCGCGGGGCTGGGTGGCAGGGGTGATGAGGACTGCGAAATAGTTATTAACGGTATATTATCAAGCGAAGTAACGGCCTCTCAAGAGGACCTGCATAATGTGGCCTTCGCAGTTCTCAGCACCATAATCCCCACCTTCGACCGGGGTAACGTCACCGGGGTCCGCGTCCTGGGGCCTCGTTGTCCGACCGTGACGAGTAGGGATTCTGCGGGGGGCGGCTTGGGATCGAGGACGAGGGTAGGTGCGCAGCCATCTTGCGTGGTGAGGCTTTCCCGGGCGAGTTTGGTCGGTGATGTGATGCGGGCTAGGCGTGCGCTCTCCAATAATTATTTAACAACAAAAGACATAAACCCAGATATGCTTGGTCGGTTGTCGGCTGTCGGCCTGCCTGTACGGAAAATTTTTATCAATGAGCTGCTGCCCCACAGCAAATTTCAAGTTTTTAAAAGTCTGAAACCCATAGCACAGGGGCTGGGTTTCAAGTACGTCTGGCACGCCGGCGGTAGGTTTCTTGCTAGGCGTAGGGGTGGTGAGCGTGCGCATATCTTTGCGTCGGCTGCCGATTTGCAAGGTATTCACACGGCGTACCGGGCTTCTCCTGACCGACGGCCATCCACAGGTACACAAGTTAGTGACAGCGACGACAACGGAACTGTACAGAGCACAGTGATAAGTCCGGAGGGCAGATCGGCGGCCTCCACCTGACTAGATAAGCCTGCTAACATCGGAGGGAGGGCGAGAGATTCCTTCAGAGCGGGATTTCTGAATGTGAATTCGCTGAGAGCTCGCATTGAGAGTCGTCGACTCTTCCTTACAGAACATCCCTCCTATAACATCTTTGGTATTGCTGAGTCATGGTTGGGCTCGGTCGTTGATGATGGTCTCATCCGGATCGACGGCTTTTCACTACTGAGACAGGATCGCAATGTGAATGGAGGCGGGGTGGCGTTGTATGTACGCAATGAATTTAAAGTACGTTTATTGGCTAGTTCAAACACACAGGGACCTGGTAAACCCGGGATCCCTGAGTATCTGTTTTGCAGCATACAGCAGGGTTCCTCTCCTCCAGTTCTTGTCGGGGTCATTTATAGACCTCCGAAGGTTGCGATGCAAAGGGACTCTGATCTTTTCAGCGTCCTACGTGATCTCAGCGGTGAATTTAGCCACAAAATCATCACGGGCGATCTGAATGCTGACCTGTTGTCGGGATCGGATGACGCCAACACCATTCGGCGTCTCGCTGAGGAGTTATCTCTTCAGATAGTCGGCCATGGTCCCACGCATTATACCTCTACCTCTTCCACATGGATTGACTTGATACTAACGGACGAGAACGACAGTACACATGACATTAAGAAGGAAAGGCTGCCCAGTTTTGGCAAACACTGTATTATAGAGGTCTCTCTTAACATCCACGCTCCCATTCTTGGGAAGGAGCCTTTTGTATACAGGAATTTCAAAGGCATAGACACCGCCTCGCTTGGTGACTTACTATCAAGCTGCAACTGGGAGGCCATGAACTCTATTGAAACCAATTTGGAGGGTGCTTTGGAAAACTTGAATGCTAACTTAAATTCGGTAATTGACATATTAGCACCTCGTAAGATGGTTTGCATAAAGAAAAAATATGCTCCTTGGTTTGGTTCTGAGCTGCGATTGCTCATTGATAAGAGGGATGCCACGCACGGACGCTACAAGCGCACTGGGCGTTCAGTTCAAGAGCGAAGCTCCTATATCACTAGACATTTGTCGGATGCTCTTGATGATAATCAGGATATATGGAAGAAAATGCGTAACCTCGGCCTCATACCTAGGCGTAAAGAGGAGGAGTTTCATGGTTTTACGCCGGGCGAGCTGAACGACCATTTCGCTGGGATATCTGTCTCACCCTATGAAAACCTGGATGACGCGCTGGACTTCATTTCTACTGCAAGTGAGGAAGGCTTCAAGTTTAGTCCAGTCAACATAAATGATGTCATTCTCGCCATTGCACACTTTTCCTCATAGGCGAGGGGTGTTGATGGGGTCCCTCAGGGAGTGATCGTGAAAGCTCTCCCAATAATTGGCGGATTTATTGTAAAGATATTGAACTCCTCTTTCGCTCTGGGCGTCTTTCCGGGCATTTGGAAGCAGGCGCAATTAATAGCACTAAAAAAGAACAGTGCCCCTTCATCTGTGTCAGACTTTCGACCTATAGCTCTACTCTGCTTCCTATCTAAGGTGCTCGAAAAGTTAGCCCATTCTCAAATTACGGAGTATCTAAACAAAAAAAAAATTTTGGATCCTCTCCAGACTGGTTTCAGAAAACATCCCAGTACCCAGACGGCGTTAATCAAACTAACAGATGACGTACGCATGGCCATTAACAGAAAGGAGGTGACGCTCTTGCTGCTATTTGATTTCAGCAAGGCCTTTGACACCATATCACCTACAAAATTATTAACTAAGCTGCAACGGCTGGGTTTCTCACGGATGACTCTCTTGTCGATAAAATCATATCTTCAAGGCCGCACGCAGATGGTTACTTCTACCAGGGATGGTAATTCCGAGTGGTTGGAAACCAATCTGGGTGTTCCACAGGGTTCGGTCCTGGGACCTCTGCTGTTCAGCCTGTACGTTAACGACCTACAAGACTTACTAGACAAAAGGACGACAAAACATATTTTTTATGCAGACGACCTACAGATTTACCTACATACCACCAAGGGTAAACTTGGGGAGGGCCTGACGCAACTATCCGAAGCCGCAAGGCGGGTGTCAGAATGGGCGGAGAGCTCTGGACTGCGTCTGAACTCTAGCAAAACCAAGGCAACATTTTTTGGCTCCAGAAAGAACGTAAATGACATTAAGTCCTTGAATTTGCCTGGGGTAAGGATGTGTGACGGAGTGATCGTCTCTTTTGAAGATGCGGTGGTGAGTCTCGGTGTTACATTAGATAGTAAATTAACATGGAAACCGCAAGTAGATTGTATTACTAGAAATGTTAATAAAGCCCTGTATAGCTTGCGGTTTATCAGGGATTGTACCACCGAGGCTCTAAGGAGAAGGCTGGTTGAGTCACTGGTCCAACCCCATCTAGACTATTGTACTGTGGTGTACCTGGACGCGACTGACGAACAGAGAATACGATTACAGAGACTAAGTAATTCTTGTGTAAGATACTTTGGAGTAAGAAGGGACGAGCACATCTCCCCCTACCGGAGAAGACTGGGCTGGCTCAGTACTGACTCACGTAGGCTTTATTTTAAAGCTATACTCCTTTACAAAATTATGAGATTGCGTGAGCCAGAGTATCTGGTATCGTTTTTTAGCAAGCATCAGCCCAGGCCTTCCGCAAGGGGGCCGCCGCCTGAGCTTCATGTTCCGGTGGTGAGCACTGAAACTGGCCTAAAAGCCTTTCCGATCCAGGGTGCACGTTTCTGGAACTCCTTACCCTCTTCCATACGCCTTTTACCTTCTCTTGCGTCCTTTAAGGAAGCAGCCGTCCCTCATGTGGGCGGATGACGCGGGTATTCGATGGAATTTATATGTGATTATTTTGACTCGGCCTTTCCGGCCTAGACCTGTGATATTCTCGACGAGAACGTTATAATGACTGTGATATGATGGGTCTACGACCAAATTTATTTATTTATATTGAAAATATCTCTGAAAGAGTGTATATTTATTTATTGTATTTATTTATTTTTTACTGTATAGTAAAATAAAGATCTATCTATCTATCTATCTATCTCTCACTCTCGCAAGCCCCGCACTGCTTGCTCACGTCCTCGTGCGCCCGGCACCGCACGCGAAAACTCACGGGTACTCTCTCTCTCTCGCACGCTCTCTCTCTCTCTCTCTCTCTCTCTCTCTCGAGTCTCCGACGGCACGCTTGCTCGCGCCGGAGATTTCGCGTAAAACGACAAGTCTTACCTCTCGAGGGGGGGGGGGCGAGCCCCAGGTTCCCTCCTCTCCCACGAAGCGCAGGAAGCCCCGCTGCCGTCAGGCTCGCTGGCTTCCCGGATGCCCGGGGTCTCTCTCTCTCTCTTCTCTCGGCGCCTGGCTGGCGATGAGGCTGAAGCGCTCCCGAGCTCGTTGCTCCTGGCTGGCCCTGGACGTTCTCTCGTTCTCTCCGCCGCTGATGCCTGCAAGCCGCTGGCGACACACTCGCCAACGGGAACAGGGGAATAGTCCTGGGGATGGCGTTGACACTAAGTGTCTCCGCCGTGGCACTCACTTTGTTTCTGTCTCTCACTGCACGCACACAACACTCGCGTTTATCGGCACTTCGAAATCGTCGACTTGCGTCGACGATGTCAGCACGAGAACTGACACGATTTGCGCGCGCTCTCGCGAACTGCCGCGCCACATGCTTAACGCATATCGCGGGCCCGCTCATGTAAGAGCCGCGCTGATTGGCTCACGGTCCGCGCGAGCCGTTGAGCCTCGCGTTGCAGTCAGCCGATAGGCTGAAAACTGCGAGACGCTGGCTCTGGCTTCGCGCGCTATCCCGCGCTCGTGTCTCTGCTTGCTGCGCCGATTTTTCAGAAGTCGCGCGGCTAGCTCGACAACAAGCTAGCCCGGCGCCGCTTCACCGAAAACAGTCTGGCTCTCGCACTGTTTACGTGCGGGCTTAGACTCGCCGAATCGGTCGGAAATTTCCCGACTCGACTCGGCTGCGACGTACAACGTCGCAAGATTTACAGAGTTAGACAAAAGTTACTCGTATGGCTATAAGATACAGTAACTGTCAGCCTGTAGTTACATGTAGCAAAAACTTGTCTATAGATGACACTACAAAAGAAAAAACTATTTTTTGGCTGAGAATTGTGCTGACATCGAGCTGATTGGGCACGACACACCACTATCAACCTGATTGGACAAGGTACGATGCCGTCGAGCTGATTGGGTGTTTGTACTGATACAGCTGGTGGTGGTGGTGGGCGGTCACAATGATAGCGCTAGTCATGGTGGGGGGGGGGGGGAGGTCTATATTTAAGTCAGCGTGTTCACACTGCAAATTACCAGTATTTAACTAGCTACACGGCACAGCTTTAAACCCGAACTAAACGGTTCTTTTTTTATCTATTTAAAAAAAAAGGATGCATATCAATTATATTTATTACTATCATTTAAATAATATAATAATAAAATGATGTACATTATATGTTTAGATGGATTTAAAGGGCCTGAACAAGATTGCTAGTGGAGGTTACCTTCGAACGAAGAAGATATCTGAGGTGGAGGTTGATCGTCATCACATGGTGACGGCATTAAGAGAAGTAAAAACACGTTTCGGCTCGAAGGTTGTGACAGTTCTCGGTGAAGAACTCCAAATTTTTCTTCCTTCTCAGGTATCTTCTGCACATACGAAGGATACTACCTTATTTCACAAGCTGAGTGCTCAAGCCAAAAAATTACAACTTTTCTTAGATTACAAGGGTAACAACGCTATTGAGTTTACTACGGTATAATATAAAAAAATTTACCACGGTATAATATAAATATATAAAAAAAATGGCTGCGGTGAGCGGAGGCTCGCTCCTTCGTGACACAATAAAAACTTATAAATGTCATCCTAAACAAAAAGTTAAGTTAGTAGTGTGCATTATTTGTGAAGAAGTGTGTCATACGAGTGATTTTGTAAAAAACGAGAAAGCAATACTATTGAGTTCAGTACTGGGAATCTGTCATAAACATGAGGATCTAGACCTAACCTTAAAATTACACAGTAAATCACTGAGTAACGATGCGAGAATTGTAATCGCTCAAGTGAAGCATTTTGAAGAAAAACGAAACGAGAAAGCAGTTACTGGAAGATTTTCGAAATGATCTAGCAGAAGATAATAGTGAATTAATAGATAGCAGCTTGAAGCGTGAAAATGCCCTTTTAAATGAACTGAATTTGGAATTAAAGGAAAAAAACGAATTATTAAAGCAATTATTAGACAAAAATAGGAATGAAGCAGTTTCGGTCAGAAGCAAAAGTTTTGCTGAAGCAGTGTCAGTGAGATATACCAAAACATCAGAGAAAATAAGAATAGACTCTTTGTAGGATATCAAAACTGCAAAGTATATGATTATATTAATGTTAAACCATGTTTTAATTGTGGCAGATTTGGTCACAATGGCACCAAGTGTAAAAATAGTAATATTTGCCTAAAGTGTGCTGCTGAGCATAAAACAAGAGACTGCAAAACAAATAAGTTTAAGTGTGCAAACTGTGTTTTCAGTAATGACACTTATAAAACAAATTTCAACGTAGAACATGTGGCAATAGATAGCCACGAATGCGAAATCTTGAAATCTAAGATAAGGAAGTATATTGATTATACCGACTATACAATTAAACCTACAATACCAAGATATATCGGCACAGTAGAAACGTCTGAAAGAGGCATTGTAGCTGAAGCTTTAGGAATTTTGTCAATATCGCTTCAATCGATAAATTCAAATATAGCAGGAAGACTACGGAGAAATAAGAAATAGCAATGGATCAAGACATCAGTGTTGAAGATATAAGCAAGTTTGAATTTGAAGTTGATGATGTAAAAAAACTCAATAAGATACTAAGAAAAACAAAACATTATTTTATGCGTAAACATTAGAAGCTTAAATGCTAATTTTGAAAAACTGGAAGTTTTTGTAGTCTTTAAAAAGAAAACCGTTTATAATTGTATGCACGGAAACTTGGAATTTACAATTTGCTGAATACTATCAACTACAAGGCTACAAAATTTGTTACAATGACAGTAAAATTAATAAGGCGGATGGCGTCTTAATTTATATAAAAAACAATATATATAGCAATAATAAAATTGATGTAGTTGACAGATTGAGCGTTGTGAGTACTGACATAAAACTTATGACAGGAGAATCAGCTGCAATATCTGCTATGTATAGGTGCCATGACATATCAAAGTCTGAATTTGTTAATAGCGTTAAAAAATTTTTGATAAAACATAGAAATGTTAAAAACCATTGTATTGTTGGTGATTTTAATATTGATATATTAGATAATAATGTAGTAAATTTGTAGGCTAGTGACAAAACAATTAGTCAAGAATTTGTAATTAACTATTTTGAGCGTGAATATATACCGTATTTCAGAGAAATTACTCGGCCCTCCTTAGATAATATGAAGGGAACGTGCATTGATAACTGTTTCGCTAAAACTACAAGTATTAAAGTTGAACCTATTAAGCTAAATATTCCTTTCAATGATTAATATCCGTTATTAATAAGTATAGATCAGATTGAGTTACAGATGCCAAGTGAAACAGATAACAAATGCATTAATTATAGGAAATTACAAAATATAGCTGGAAATATTGGTTGGCAGATAGTTTTTGCAATATAGGATCCGAATGATGCTTTAAACAAATTGATACAATTGATACATGACTGTCTTGAGATGGCCTCATATTCCATAAAATTAAAGAAAAAAAATAACAAATCAATGCCAAGAAAAAATTGGATAACTAAAGCAATCCAAATCTCTTGCAAAACTAAAGGAAATTTGTATAAAACATGGAAAATGAACCCAACTAATTTGGAATTGAAATCTGCAATAGCAAACTCCATGATTGATTGTTTTTGCAAAATAGGTATGGACTTGAGTAATCAAATTCCCGATTTAGATATAGATCAACAAAAGCTCCCAGAAAGAAATAGCAAATCAATTTACTTCGTCAGCGAACGTCAGCGAACTGTATTGTAATTCGAAAAACTATGGAATCATTAAAAAACAAATCTGGAGGCGTTGATAATATCAATGCAAAAACAATCAAATTATTGGTAAACTCCATAGCTGAACCTTTGGAATATATTTTTAATATTTGTTTACAAAAGGCTACGTGGCCAACTGCGCTTTAACAGGCTGACATTGTTCCCATCGATAAAGCTGGTGACAAGTCCTGCAAATCGAACTATATACCCATATCACTAATATCGAACATTGCGAAGATATTTGAGAAAATCATGTATAATAGGTTGTATTTGTTTCTGACTGAATGTAATGTTATATCGGACAAACAATTTGGTTTTGTTAAAAACAAAGGAACAACAGATGCGTTGAATTATATTACAGATATTATATATAAAAAATTGATAAATCCAAGCCAATCATAACTGCCTTCTTGGATTTGGCAAAAGCGTTTGATACGGTGGACCACAGAAAGCTTTTAGATAAACTAGAGAGATATGGAATACGAGGCAGTGCCTTAAAACTAATGAACAACTATCTCTCAGATAGAAAACAATGCGTCAAAATACTGAATTTGAAAAGTGAATATAAAGAAATATCAATTGGTGACCCACAAGGGACTATATCAGGACCTTTATTTTTTATTCTATACGTAAATGATCTACTGAGAGGTATGCAATATGATACTATTGTTTCCTATGCAGTCGACAGTGTCATCATTGCAAGTGATAACTCGTGGTCGTCAGCACAGGATAAAATGAACATATATCTTAGTGAAGTTGCAATGTGGCTTAATGTAAATAAACTATTGTTAAATGTTAATAAATCGGTTTATGTTACGTATGGCAGCTACTGTGATAGCGTTCCTGACTCGCGAAATATCGAGATAGGGAATAATACACTAAAGAGAGTAGAAAATTACAAGTATCTAGGCCTAATCTTTGATTATAACATGAAATGGGATAATCATGTAAACTACATAGTTAAGAAAACGAAATATTTAATTTTTATTTTTGCAAAAATTAGGTATAAATTGGACAACAAGACTTTAAATATGATATACGTATTATGCTTTTTTCCAAAGTCAAATTAATTATGGTATAATGGCTTGGGGTGGAGCGTACAGTAATTGTCTGTACTTAATACAGGGTATACAAAGAAAATTATTAAAGATTATAAATAATAATCAATTTCACCAACAATCCCCTCCACTTACCGTAAAGCAATCATTCCATTTAGAGGCCATAAGCTATCATTATGCTAAGTTACGAGATAAATATATGAATAGCACAAGCAATACTAAAAACAACAGTATCCAGCTTCCAATTATTGAGAAAAGCATAAGTAAGAAAACCAGCTATTTTGTAGCTATAAATATTTTTAATACTTTAACAGATGATCTGAAAACTCTAGTGATTAGCAAAGTCTCGATCAAGTAGAGACTGAAAAGATTGATAAGAGAAAATTATATTATATAGTTAAAGAGAATTTTTATATTATACTGTTACTTAACTTTTGCGGGAATTTTAAAACAGATTCCAATAAGAAGACTCAATATCTTGTTGGATCTCATTTTAGTTTTTAGGTTTAGACATTAAGTTTCTATGTATGTACCATCCCTATGTACAGATAATAAAGTTTGTCTCTTTAGGATGCCTCTTTTATAAGGCATATTTTATATGGTCAATAAATAAGTAAATAAATAACCACGGTTTTTTTCTAAATAAATGTATTTGTTACTTTCATTGTTTCTTCAAATTTCTTAATCCCTTATACCATACCTAATTCTTATGCATGAGGACGAAAAAAAACTTCTATTATGTAACTATAGATGGCACTGTGTTACGTGAAAAGTGATTGGTCGGTCATCACTCCATCGCTGACCTGATTGGTTGGTTGCCTGTGCTTACGTGAGTATTACTACATCCACAATCCACGACCTTATATTATGTGAAGATTTAAGTGAAGTGTTGGTTATATGATTGTCTCAGTAGCAGTTATGGATACGCGATAGAAACATCCGTTTACCTCCATGCTGTGCGGTCCTACAGGATGTGGTAAAACGGTATTTGTGAAGAAGTTCCTAAAGGATCTTGATCATCTGTGCGATACCCAAATCGAATGTGTCATTATCTATTACGCAGAGTGGCAGCAGAGCTACAAGGATCTTCATAGCAAGAAGGTGGAATTCCGCAAGGATTTACCGCAGACTAGTGACTGGGCCAGTGATTCCAGACCGAAACTCGTGATCATTGACGACTTGATGCGAGAATCGTCGTCGAACGGCAGTATAGTCGACACTTTCTTAAAGACCTGCTACCAACACTCGCTCTCGGTGATAATCATCACACAGAAGGTCTTTCATCATTGTCGTGTCTAGAAATTTGCGAGATAGATCTCAGATACAGTATCTGTCGCGTCAACTCTGTCCCGAGGATCCACAATTTTTGCAAGAGGCTTACTGGGACGCCACATCGAGACCATACGGTTACCTTCTGCTGGATTGAGAACAGACTACACCGGACAACTGCCGATTTCGCACCTGTATCTTTCCGGACGACGAAGTGCACTATGACTACGTGTCACGAAATAAAAAATTGAATAATGACGACACGTTGAATCTTATACCAATCGTCTCCTTGTGATGGGCTTGTCTAAGAGACGACATCTCTTTGCGCGTAAGGACGCTGTCATTTTGAAAGCGCTGTTCCATTCCAACGATAATCAGCGAATGGCTCTTTTGCAGATGGCAGCTTCGAAATTAGTGTGTCATATTTGTGAGTGAAGTCTTACAAATCACGCTTATGCAGACATGCAAAAACACTGCGGAAGTCAGCCGAACCTTGTGTGAGCCTGTCGAAAAAGAAAAAAATCATTGTACAACGCGGTGGTTTCTTACCAGCATTATTGGCCCCTATTATCGGTACACTGTTGGCTAGTATCATTAGTAAGTAGACACCATGGAACACGCTAAGAAGATAGTGCTTGAGCCGCATGAGAACGTTGAACGTCTCCAGAGTGTGCTGGGAAATAGCGGGTGCAATAATGCTGCTAATATATTACAGACTATTCAAACACCCGGAACCGTGATGACTAGACTGGATGCTGAAATGAACGACATACTGAATTCATCTACTTGCAAAAGTGAGCGGAAAAAATGGACACAATATCGTTCTGTGCTGCAGCGTTATCTCCAACTCAAGGATGTCGATAACTATGATAAGATTAGAAAAAAAGGAGGAAAAAGATAACAAAGGTTAGCGTCAAATGCAAAACAACAACCATGATGATGATGAGAACGACGACAATTATAATGACGAGGCACAGCAGCTCGAGAGAGAGGGTCGGATTGATGCGAGCATCATCGAGAGCGTGCCTACAAAGTACAGGCGACAGGCTGGACAAGTATTGCGTAAATTACGTGTTAGTGGGAATATCGCCTGGGATGCAAATGGTACCGTGAGAATAGGTGGTATGCGTATACACGGAGCCAACATGATTGACCTGGTAAATGATGCTATGAGAAATATGAAAGGTTCTCCACCACCTGGATACACGTAATTTGCCGTTGCTCTTCGAGAATCGTTTATACCACGCGAATACATCGGTAACAATCGTGTTTGGAATACCATAGTAGCTAGTACACCAGGTTAGGCTGTCCCATCTGGAAATATACCACTACCACCAGGTTGTGCCACTGGTACCGCTCCACGCCAGAATGTATCACCAGGTAGCGTTGATCGTCTATTTCAAAGGCCACGCCAGGCTGCTGTCGAGACCAGTAGCTCTGACACCGGCGAAGGAGACGAAAGCAACGGAGGCATAGCAGCGCGAGTACATAAACGGAAAAAAGCAGCAGCAGTAGCAGCAGGAACTGGTCAGGGAAGTGCAAAAAAGTCGATGAAAAAAGTTGTTGCTGGCAGTTCTGAAATTACAGCATGGCGACGATTGAGCGGGAGGTTCGACCAAGACAGAAGAGTGAAATCACCGACCAAGAAGAAAAAGAAGAGCAAGAACGAGTGTACGTGAAAAATAGCGCATTGGATGAATCGATCGATTTGCTACCGTTTAAAATGCACATAAGTAGTATGGACCTCACTATGGGCCAGACAAGCATTACCCTCTCCACTGCACCAGAGTGGTTGGAGGCAAGTTCGTCTGGCGCCATAGTGAGGCGGTGTGGCGGTAAGACCCAGGGGTGGGAGGGAGACACATTGGTGAGAGAAGCCGGAGTGTTGGGGGAAGTCAGAGGGGTGGCGGCGGGGTGGTGGGAAATACCGAGGGAGAGAGGGAGAGAGAGAGAATTTTCGTACGTAACGGTGCTGCGACGATGTGTTGTGAGCAGGCGGTAAAACGAGACTGACAACGTCACGATGCCGTTTTATGCATCTGCACCCGCACTATTGGTGTGCTGGTGTGGCGGGAGAAGGGAGGGGATATGGTGAGAGAAGCGACGCTGTGTGGTGGTGGGAAATACGATGTGATGATGATGGGGAGAGGGTGGGAGAATGTGTATTGTTGATACACATACGCTTTTATTTTGTGATTCTTTTATTTATTTTTTATTTTATTTATTTATTATTTCTATTAATAATAAGTGGATGCGGATAGGAGGTTAATAATGAATAAATAATTCAAGATAAGTATATATTTTTATATTAATAAAATATTTCATTTTATTATAATCAAAATTACGAAGCATTAACATATTTCTTTAATTCGTGTACAAAAGCATCAAGATGATTTGCTATTAGTTGGTAAAATACATCGACAACATCTTCACGTACAAAAGCCAATTGATTATTATTCATGGCTTTTGTACGTGTTACCACATTTTTTTGCACGATATCCACCCAAGTCTCGCCATACACATCAATGAGTTTTTTTATATACTTAATAGGGCGTAAATGCACCGACTTTTACAAGGGGTACGGCATCAAGAGAAACACTTATTTATAAGTTCCAAAATCTCGCACGCAGCTGACACTAGCTGCTATACACCTTAAAAATTCTAGACACGTATCGATACACTTGACAATATATTCAGCCAAATTGAGAAACGACATTTCTTTCATACAGAACAGTTGAGCGATAACGTATCATTACACAGCTGGGCAACCTGGAATATGTTATAGCCAAATTTTAACTTCCAACCTGTACTGTAAATTTTTTTTCCCACCAATGCCTTGCTATCGGCACTGTTGGTAACACTACACAAATATTTTCTGATCGTTTCAAAATGTGCTTTAAAGTCTTGGTGAATAGGACGCGTCGTAGGTGAATAGGACGCCATTGAAGTCGTCACCCAGTATCCGGACCACAGGCTTGTAGTACTCATCTCGAAAATTGTCGTATTCGAAACCAATAATTATTTCCGTTCGATATGAGTGGTCCAAACTGTATATGGCGCTGATTAGTAGCGTAGTTTTCTAAGCTTGATTGAGAGCACAACGATAATTTTTATAGAATAATTTTACAGCGTGATGTATGCAGTAACGATAGTCCGTTAATGTATCAAAGGACGGACAATTTGGATCTCGCTCCAGATTAATAATTTGACATGGTATAAACTTTTGCAGCACTGATAATTTATCACTATCTCTGACATAAATTTTTCGTGCACTTTTAGAAAGCTCTTTCAGGACTTTCTGCACACCTTTCAGAGGTACATCACCGTCCAGAAAGTCTAAACCGTGATGTTACTGTGTCAGCCAATCGTTTTGTTGTCGTACATCTTCACATAGGCTTCCGAGGCTTGGTATTGATGACGATATCAACCAGTGTCCACTAAAATTACCATTAACAGCCACCACAGCAACTTCTTTTGGTAGATTACGACTACGAGAGTCCTTAAGAAACTGAATGTCAATAATAATCCATGACTAATAAGTAATGTGTGCAAAAATGTGTTGTTGATTGAGAAGCAAATGAAGACTACTGACAAACTGACTGAGAAATTGTTTCCTCTCTCTGTCTCTCCATATATATGATATTGAAAAAGCGCCATCTATGAGATTAGCTTTTTAACTACCAAAATCTACAATGATCTGACGCGCAGCGTCAATTTCTAAAATATTATCGTGTTCAGCATAGATAATACAGTTGACTGTTTCGGTGAGAGCATGACTAAAACGCACTTCTAATCTAACACTTCCGTGTTTTACCAAATTCCAATGGCTACACTCATTTGCCGATAAATCAGGTTCAAATCAAATGCGAAACGACAGTAACCGTGAGGATAGTCTTCGTGTGTTATTTGATTACCCTCGTTGAGAAAGTGTATACCTGTACCTGAGAACAGGGTGTGGTACGCATCTACATATAATTTTCTACTTTGGAAGTCTGGCTGTAGAGGTTGACGGTATTTGCATACCATCAATGTACAGGCACAGAAAATTAATATTAAACTGTTCAAAATTGAAGAGGTTAAGCTGTCAGTTTCCATTGAAAGCCTTATTCTTCACAAATTCCAAGATGATTCTTTTCGGCAATTGATCCAATATTATGTTGTCCAATGTCTCACCATGTACACCATTATGCATAGTGATGGCTTTCACCTCTACACGTGTTAATGGATATTTAGCTGTCATTTTCGAGAGAGATTGAGCATGTGCTAGCAATATATCAGGGCTGATTCTCACACGTCTAACCAATAAATTAGCCTTCTCGATATGTATAGAGTAGTAGCCTGATGGATCCATGAGACAAAAATTATCGCGAGATTTCACTAGACGCACTCGTACTTCCACACTATTGAGCAATAGCTTCTCCTGGTTAAATACATCTGCATGAAAATGTCCGATGAGGTCGACAGGTTTACCAGCACCGAATAATTTTCTCCGCTCCACAAGACCAGCGTTTTCAGTTTTCGTATTATCGATTTTTTGAGCTGTATCGTTAGACCACAAAACAGTAGATAGATGAGAGGATTTGGCGCTAGGTCCATAATTTCACTATGTTTCAATGTACGCTTTGTAGGCATAGGCGTTAGTTGGCGGTGAGACAGGTTTTTGATTAAAAAGCACATCTACCTGATTAAAGAGAGAATGCATCAAATTGTTAACTGGTCCCACCCGAGCGGCTAAACCTCTAAAATCTGCTAGATCTGCTGCCTCACCACATCCTCGGTAATCGCACATTTTTAACTGACTCGTAGACTGAGCATCGTGTGAGCCAGATCAATGTATTCATCACTATTACCAGGAATCACAAATTCAATTGGCGAATCATCGGCTAAAGACGAAATAGGCTTATATTACACCCAATACGACCCATCGATCGTCGTCTGGGTTGGTCGTATATCAAACAGCTGTAGCTCAGACTTGAGACACTAACGAGAGTGGGTATGTAAAAATGCCATATTTAACTGTCAAAAATATCTTCAGCTGTTCTTCCTCTTTTCCTTCTTCTAGTACTGCTCTTCCTCTTGTTCTTCTTCTTTCTACCCAGACTGACTACTGTCTTCTTCTTTTTTCCACCACCTCTTCATTTACGTGTTTTTTTAATACCATTACTAGTGGTCTTATGTTTTTTCCCGCCAACACTTCTCCGTTTTACTTTGCGCGGGTCACCGTGACAATACCAGGGCCAGCGAGCAACTGAGCAGACGGACCGTAGCGTGACATTTTATACCCCGAACCCTCTATCAATTTATCCCATTTTTCTTCGGCTTTTCTCTTCAGTATTACTCCTGACTCTCTCACACGATTACAAAGCGATTGTCTAAGCGGTGTGTTATGCGCTGCTACGTCAGATATAACGTTGAAACCCGTGCGTACAGCCTCCCTACCTACCGTTCGTGCACCACGACTGAGAAGTGGAAGCACTCGTCGAAATACACCAGCTAGAAAAGAGCCGATTCGTCCATGACCTTTCTGGTAGGGCGAACCAATGTAGATATGTCCAACACCTCCAAGACTCCTAACGCCACTACTGCCGCCTCCACGACCAACTTGGTTACTAAAGTAGTCTTCGTAGCGGTTCATCTTCTAGTCAACTTTCTTAAAATGAAGTGTCACGGTCACTGTCCCGTGATCGAATGGCATTGGCTGGCCAAATTCATCCCTTAAAACTGTTTCAATTGTTTGAAACGAATTGAACAATAACGGTATGTACATCGGCGGAGAGAAACTTTTGATCCGCGTAGTACCATACTCAAAGTGATCGGTTGTATTTACAGATACAACACGTAACAAACGTGAATGTATATCACCCATCACGTAAGGTTCATAGATGTCACAGTAGATCATAAATATAGATGGTAAACTGTTTGAAAGTCTAGCAGGTGTGTCACTCTCTATTAAACTTTGTTGTTCATGATCAAAAAGAATTCTTCTCCCTTTTTCATTGCCGAGAATTTTTCGCACCCTGTCCGATACGCATAGTTCATGGCTATATTCAGAGCAGTCACCATCTATACACAAACATTTGACCGTTACATAACCTCCACGTTCAACCATCAGCTGTAAATGACCTCTAATACACTCCAAATTATTTATTTCATCAGCCAGTATGGATACATCTTTATAATTTCCTGCTCGGAGCAGTGATACTGAACTTGTAAAATTTTTTATTCTTAATATGTTTGTTTCAAGTTTAGTGGGGGGTATACGTTTATGAGAAATTCACCTCTCCTTTTTCTCGGAAGGCACGTTTTGAAACTTAAGCGGAATTTGAACTTCTGTGAATGCGACTGCCGATGACCCCTGTAACCTGATCCGTTGCGGTAACTGCGTAATAAATCGCGTTGTCGTATTTTCCGAGAAATATCTCATACTACTGTTGCTAGACAGGATGACGTAAAACTGTTCCTTCATTTCTGCGAAAGTTGACTGGCTTTCACCCAGTAATTGAACTTTTCCGGAAAACCTTTCCACTTGACAAAATAATCCTTCGAGCGTCCCTTGCCTCTACTATTTAATATCTGCTCCATTTCAAATAATGCCTCAGACAAATCCTTTAGAACTCTGCTCAATTCTTCAGCGTAAAAACAACCATCGATTTCTTCACCGGATAAATCTTGCAGAAAGTAGACAGGTGGTGAAAGTGTTAGAGAAATTCGCACAATTTTAAATATCTCCAAGTTCCAACCACTCTCGTATCCTTTTGCAAAGACAGTTTTCTCACGACTGACGCGAACCAGTTCACCAACTTTAAATCTCGGTTGAATTTTATTATTATTATTATTATTGTAGCGATGCTGTATATTTTCTCGCAACGTTGTACACTGTGACCGAGGCTGGTGTCATTTTTGTCGCCGAGTGTTTACTCTGATTGTATGCAGCTACTATATTATGTAACACATCGATATACCGTCGTGAATTTTTTTTGGTAAAATAGCGCCAAACACGTTCTTTAATTGTCCGTATCAGTCTCTCTGCGATAGCTGCTTTTGTATCTGGACTAAGTGCTACTGTGTACACAATATCGTTGTCCTGTAAAATTTTCTGCATTTCACGACCAACAAATTCTTTGTCCTTATCTGTCTGGAGACAAATGAGTTTTCGAAAACCGCTTCTTGCTAACACTCGTAGAAAACCCTCAGCAACAATTTTCGAAGTTTTATCCTTAATTGCTTCTAACCAGGCAAATTTACTCACAACATAGATGACAGTTATAACATAAGAATTGCCATCGTTGTAATTCTTCAGAGATTTTAAATCCATTAAAACGGCTTTCCACACATCGTCCAAGTTGCGCACATTATAATTACGTCTCGAATATCGACGTCTTATTGGCCTGTGTAAATTGTAAACATCTTGAGTCTCAAGCCATTTTATAACAGTTTCGCAATTAATTTTTTTTTTCACCTTTTGTTTAATTTTTTTTATTTTTATTTCGATTTTTTATTACATACAGTTTGAAAAAGTTTCTCGATACCCGCATACGCTGCCGAATGCCGAATAACAAAAATAATTATATGTTCTGTTTTCGTATCACAGATACGCCGGAGATAGGGTAGAAACTTTTTGACAAACACAGTCTTACCACAACCTGTTGGCCCACATAGCATAGATGTAAACGGATATTTCCATCGCATATCCATAACTATGACTAATGAGGAAAAAAAAGAAACTGTTATTTAAGATTTAGAAAATGTTATACAACGCCATCTATATTTTAATTTTGATTTAAATTTTACTATTTTGTTTAAATGAAAGAACGTATTAGGATAGAGTATGTGAGAAAGGTGAATACATTTTTAACACTATGACGGTTAGCACTGCTAACGTCATAAACTCCCCAGCATGCGATTACTTTTAAATATTATATATGTTACTATAATATATTTTACTATAAACTCTATAGTCATGTTACAGGTGAGAACGGACGGGAGAGAGAGAGAGAGAGAGAGAGAGAGAGAGAGAGAGAGAGAGAGAGAGAGAGAGAGAGAGAGGGCTTCGCGCCGATATACGCGACAGCACGAGAGATAGTGGAGATACGTTCCGGCCGTGTCAGGAGACGCATATAGATTCCGCGATACGAAATTGTCAAGGCGCGAGGTAGGTTTCGTAAGTCGATACGTTGGAGAGTACGACCCTTGTGCGACGACGCAGGCGACCAGTGTGCCAGTGCACTCAGCGATATCCGCCTTTGCAATCTCCTACGTCCCAGGAGCTAGCGCATACGCATCGCCCGGAACTTTTAGCGAGGAAATAGCGATCTCCTGGCTTATTCTCCTGGCTTCTACAACCTCTCTGTCTTTCGCCAGCTCTCTCCTGTTCTCTCGTGACATCTATCACCCGCGCTTTCGCTCTGTTGAGCGCGTGTGTGTATTAGAATATTTGCAGAACTTTATAATAAATTACATCAATTCACTGCTTCACAATAATTTACGTTTATCTTTGTACTTCGCCTTGTTTCGCCTTGCCCGATTTCCCGTCATTGCATGACTAAACCCTGCCGCCTCCGCGGGCACGTGCTTGATATTGCAGCACATGTGTTTCTGCCCTAGCCGCTGCACGATTCGATCTGTGCTAGGTTCCCCACGTCTCGCGAACATCTGCGAGAAACGAGACACGAGTTTCGATTTTAACGCGACTCCCCGGCTGCACTGCAAGCGGATAACGTCCGCGCAGCCGCGTATGCAGAAGCTGTTAACCCCGTTATAACAGATACAAGTATTTGATGTCGAAATTAAATATTTTTTATTATTATAAATTCAATGACATTTGCTTAAATTTTTCTACGAGTACATTATCAATGATATTACTAATTCTAAATATTCTCAGTTTAAAACGTTCTCTATCACGAGCTGCCTGTTCGCCGCAATGTGCATATCTATATGCATATAGTCATGTATGCATCAGTTATACTCTTGGTGGTTGCTCGTCAAAATGTACTCTTCTTTTTGATCTTCTTCTTCTTCTTTTTCCTTGATCGCCCAACTCTAGACCGTTGTTGCCTTTGTAATCCAAAAATAATTGTAGTTTATTGGCTTGTTCACATAAATTGTCAAACAGTTTGGTATCCTTGTCTAGCGCAGCGGATACTCGAGACGGTAGAAAAACTTGGTATTCCTCGTCAAGGACAGCCACAATTTTAGAACCGAAACGTGTCTTGACAGGTTTCAGTGACGTCACCATGTAATGTCTATCAATTTCCAACTTGGAAATTTTCTTTGTTGACAGGAATCCACCAGCAGCAATCTTATTCAGTCCTTCCAAATCCATTATTATTATTATTATTCTCTTTCTCTCTCTCTCTCTCTCTCTCTCTCTCTCTCTCTCTCTCTCTCTCTCTCTCGCTACGCTACATAAGTACTGAACGCCTTCACTGTACACTCCTCTTTTGAACTGCTATTTCTGCTGCTTTCTGCCTTCGGGCTTGTATTCTTGCAGTTCGTTGCACGCTACTAATTGCAACCTTCAGCCTGTCATAATTTCGCTGGAGGCTGCACTCATCACACGCTGTCTAATCTACTGAAAGTCTCTCGCTCTGGTTTCTAACCTCAAACCGCTTCGCCTGGCTTGGCTTCGCTTATTTCTCTTTCTTCCTGCATCGGCACCTTCCGATCAGCACACGAGGCAACATCTCACGAAACGACGAAGAAGATCCACGTCAATCTAAAACTACACAGGTCGGTGCGCTACTCTATCTCTCTATCTTCTCCTCCTATACTCCTCCAACTGCCATCTGGTGAGGAGCTCAACACTCATTCCTCTGTCGGTAACTTACCAATTACGAACATCCACTCTTAATATCTGCATTATCGACTGCCAGTAAGTTATCGGCAAATTATCGACAATGAGTCTAAATGGAGAGAAAGTTGCAGAGGCGTACCAAACCACCTGTGAAGTCTGTAACAAGACCATACAGACTAAGTACCCTAAGCAGTGCGAAGTATGTCGCAACTTCTTCCACACAAGATGCGTAGTATATCGTTCTGTGACGATGAAAGGCGTCCGGTCGCTCGCGTGTGCAACGTGTGCTGACTTCAACAGCAAGGCGAGACTAGATGCCTCGCTCAATGCCAGCACGATGCCGAGAAATGTTAAAAGGTCAAAGCCATCCCTGTTTGCGCCCTCATCGACCAGCAACTCGCGCAGCCGATCGCCGTCGCGCCAACTTATGTCCACTACGAAGAAGGACGTCACCTTGCAGGACATCCTAGTAGCAATAAAGGACGTCCGGGCAAGGCAAGATGAAGCGGCGGAGTCCCTGAGAATCACAGCCAACAAGCTCACGGGGCTGGATACGAGACTGGGCCTACTGGAGCACCGACTCATCGCCCTGGACGACCTGCCCTTGCTCCAAACTCGCATTACAAATGCTGAGCAGACGATCACGGAGCTAAGGGCACAAATTGAAGATCTATCGTCCAGGTCCTCTCCTGCGCAGCCCCCTCACAACACCTCGTCCGACAACGTCTCCCCTGCCATTATCATCCCCTCGGAAATTGCTAATCTGCGAAGGGAGCTGCTAAAGATCAAGCAGCAGCAGGGGAACACTAACTACAACGGTGTCGTGCTAATGGGACTGCGCTATTCGAGGGAAACATCTATCGACCTGCTGGCCTACTCAGTGGTTTCTGCCCTCGACCCTACAGTCCTCAGAAGGGACATAGCCGGTGCTAGGGTCATGGGGAGAGTGAACGCGGCCGACGATATCCAGACCGCTGACAGCAGACTACCACCAATTGCTGTCACTCTCTCTTCCCATGCCCTTGCACGCTCTACCATCAGAACCAAAATCAGGAAGGGCAAACTCCACACTACCGAGCTCGACGCGAACATCTTGGAGGAAGCTAGGGCCCCTCACCAGGAGGGGCTCATTAAAGTAAACGAGCTGCTGTCACCAGAGGCACACAAACTTCGCGTCAGAGAGGGCAACCATCATCGGCTCTGAAAAGGACCTGGATGATTTTTTAGCACTGAGGCCACCAGTCAGCTGCAACAACAACAACAGCAACGGTTAAAGAGGACAACACACATTTTTCATCCTTCATCACCTACATCTTCAGCACTCTTAACTACACCCGCATCTTCCAACGTAACTCTGTCCGAAGGCTTAAGGGCCTGCCATTTCAATGCTAACTCTCTCACGGGTCACATTGAGGCGGTTAGGCTCTTCTTGTCTACTCGTACCTTCTTTCACGTGATTGCTGTAACTGAGACCTGGCTAGACGACAAGATAAAAACCATCCCTTTAATTGACAACTACATACTGCTTAGACGGGACAGAAACAGGAACAGTGGGGGTGTGGCCATACAGTTATAAAACTCTCAAAACCAAAATCATTTCCTCATCCGACAGTACTTGGTCGAGCAAGCCAGGGAGACCGGAGTATCTTTTTTGCGAAATCTCCGCGAAGGGAATCATCCCTATCTTCGTCGGCGTTGTTTATCGTCCACCTCATGCCCCTTTCATCCAGAGCAGCGACTTCATAGAAAATCTCTCCACAAGCATGCATAACTACTCAACTAAACTGATAATGGGAGATTTCAACGCCGATCAACTCTTATCATCTGAAGATGCCAAATTCATCAGGGCCTTCATTGATAAAAACGCCCTCCAGTCGGTTCCATATGGTGCAACGCATCACAAATCGGAATCTGACACTTGGCTCGACCTCTGCCTTATTGACGAGCAGGATCGCCTGCTCGCGCACTGGAAGACAGACACTCCTTTCATAAACAGTCACGACCTAATCACGGGCACTCTCGACGTACAGATGCCACTACACATACCTCAAACTTACACATACAGAAACTACAAAGGCATCTGTGCCGAGAAGCTAAGGGACTTCCTCGGCGCGTGCGACTGGTCATTGCTTCATACTTCATCACTTAACGATTGCATCACCCTACTAAATACAAACGTAACAGACGCTATAAACCATCTCGCCCTATTACCCACAGTGACTCCTAGACCGAAGTGCCACCCGTGGTTCACCGCGGCTCTTCG
The DNA here is from genome assembly GCA_020010945.3 of Muscidifurax raptorellus. Lineage (NCBI taxonomy): Eukaryota > Metazoa > Arthropoda > Insecta > Hymenoptera > Pteromalidae > Muscidifurax > Muscidifurax raptorellus. The sequence goes on from JAHUUD020000008.1 coordinate 338,057, forward strand.
TGACCTCTTGAAGGAACGGGACAGACTATACAGACGTTTCCGCAGATCATGTCTCCCTTTGGACCTGTACTTTTACAGACTAGCTAGGGATGATGCTCATAGGCAGGTTGAGATTGCCAGGCTGAATTACTACCATTCACGCCTGGCATCCTTAACTGACGCCGCTGAGATCTGGAGAGAGCTCGAGAGACTTGGAATCACCACCTCCAAGGAAAAACTTCCTTCTCGCTTCTCCAATGAAGACCTCAACAAGCATTTCAGCGACATATCAACTGACCCGCTGACACCTGCTGTCAAGGAATATCTGCGTACGCTTGAGAGTCTGAACACCCCCGAACATTTTAACTTCAGGGAGATAACGGAAACGGACGTAATAGCCGCAATAATGCACTTTGACTCCCAGGTAAGAGGCGGCGACGGCATCCCACAGGTCGTCATTCACAAGGCATTGCCAGTACTCGCTCCTATTCTCTGTCGTATTTTCAACCTGTCTCTGAGTGAGTCATGCTTCCCCTCTGACTGGAAAAAGTCATTAGTGCATGCGCTAAACTAAGTCAGCTCTCCAACAGCACTAACTGACTATAGTCCGATCTCCCTCCTTTACTTTCTGTCCAAGGCACTGGAATGGCTGGTCCATAAACAAATCTCTGAACATCTTGAATCGAGGTTTTGCCTTGACGACCTCCAAACTGCCTTTCGCTTTGGACATAGCACTCAATCAGGACTCATTAAGCTAACCGATGACGTCAGGCTTGGCATAAATAGTAAGAAAGTAAACACACTTCTCCTTCTTTTCGATTTTAGTAAGGCGTTTGACACTGTGTGTCGCGTCAAACTACTCAGTAAGCTAACTTCCTTTGGCTTCTCTAAACAGGTTATCCGCTGGCTCGCATCATACCTCACAGGCAGAGAGCAGGCTGTCATTGGTGACAACGGTGAACTATCCACCTTTCGCTCACTTAACACCGGAGTGCCGCAGGGGTCCGTCTTGGGTCACTTGCTTTTCTCACTATACATCAATGACATCAGCTACTGCCTCGACCCAGACATTTTTCATCTCATGTACGCGGATGACTTGCAGGTTTACAGCCAATGCCGACTTGAGGAGCTCGATTCCTGTTCCGCGAGGATGAGTGCTAACGCCGATAGGATTTCAGGCTGGACTGCACAGAATCATCTCAAACTCAACGTTCGCAAAACGCAAGCGATCGTCCTAGGTTCCCCCTATTACATAAATGCTTTACCGACGCTTGCGAATACCTTTATTAACATAGGGGGAGCCCGGGTCGATTACCAATCACATGTGCGTAGTCTAGGGTTGGTGCTTGACTCTAAGCTCTCTTGGAAGGAATACGTTACACAACTGTGTAAACGTGCCCACTCGCTAATGTATCGACTAAACTTCTTTAGCAAAAGCACTGATCTGAAGCTGCGCAAATATATCGTGCAGGCACTCCTGTTTCCTATCATAGACTACTGTTCACTTGTGTACTGCGCCTTGATGCAAGAACTAGACACCAAACTACAGAGACTGGTAAACATGGGAATTCGTTACATGGCTCAAGAAAAACCATAGCGCAAGCTTAATCTCATGCAATCTTCTCATTACATATGTACTTGAATCGATCACATCTCATTACATTTCACCACAGTCACTACATTCCATCTCATCTCACACCCATCAATTTCACCTAAATATCTAAGAACTATGAAATATGTAAATATTGTATAATATAATGTACAGAAATAAACATCTTAAAATCTAAATCTAAATCTAAAAATCTCTCTCTCTCTCTCAATAATACTGACCGTAAAAGCGCATCCGCGCGGAGTTAAATACATATTCTCTCCTCCCTTTTGAGACTGCCCAACATCACTCAAATCATCATCAGCGGCCAATCAACACAGCGATGCCGTCGTAGCATGTATCAGCATCATGCTGCCATCCCCACTCCGATTATAATTAGTCTATCTTGTAACCATAGGGAAAACTTTTGTGCAAGTCAACAAATCTGCGTTTAGCGTAGACAGGTTTGCATGTTTTTTGGTCTCATTCTGCGTTATTACGTCATGAAATGCCGTTCTACGTATAACAGTATTTGACAAAACTATTTCCGTATTTGGCCTGGAGGCAAATACCGTTCACTTTGCACACACAGCCCTCTTCACCATTCGGTTTTCGACACTTGTACGCGTAAAATTTTGGCCCACCTGACAAAAACTTGTAATATATGCTCCGGGACCCATTTCAGCTAGCTCATCCGTTAGACTACCTAATGATGCACCAATCGGCAATTCAAATTCGCCTTCTTAGTAATAGAGAACACGCGAACCCAGAGGATGTAGATATTCAAACCGTTTGAGACGTGCTTGAGCAGTAATAAAGGCTGCAAGAACCACATTTGTCAGCGACGATACTACTGCACCGCTCAATGCCTCCTCTCTATAGCACCAGTTGACATAGAGTGTGTCATCGTTAACAGGTAAAATACCGTTAACCGTCACCTCGGGGCTAGTGAGTAAATTCACTAGTATCTCTGGACTTTTTACCACCATTGTTTTTGTCAAGTTTTCACGCTGTTCAAACTTGCCCTATAATGAATTCAGACAGAGTTTTGCCACCGATCGTAGTCCTGCATTTGAGTTTATATGATCCTTGTTTACTCGTATACCCTCTTCGTGCTCCCCCTCATTCACGTAACGCTCCTGATCTTCATCTGTGACACATTCTGGTGGGTAACCCGATGTGGCGACATTTTGAGCAAAAAATTCATTAATGTATTCGGCGAAATTCCTCCTTTTTGCGACTGTTGATCATATTCGGTCAACTCATACTGCCAAATTTCGTGCACTTCTTTCACAATGTAACCTATTTCCACAGCTGTTTTCACCTCCTCTGACACCCACGTTCCTCGCAAGACACGTTCTTTCGGATCCTCGTGAGGACAGTCGTCTTGTATCAGTTGCCATACACCTCGCAAACAGTTTGAGTACCATCGTATAACGGTGGGTTGCCACGAGCGAAAGTCGTCAAATTATACACAAAGATTGCCGTATAGTGTTGAGCAAAATAATCTTGAAACTGCTGGATTTGTGCTAGTGCACAACCTTCAGCGGGTATTTGAACACGTGCCAAATTTACAAGTTCATGGGCGGCATTTTTCTGAGTCCTGCCACTGGATTTTCTAATTGCATTCCAATAATCATGGAGCTGTCCACTGCAAATCTGTCTTCTGATAGCGTAGGCATATGCAGCTGCTAAACTCCTGGGTAGGCAAAGGTTATCAACATAGTAATGTTGATAACCTTTTATAATTGTGAGGATATGGCTACACTTTTCACAATAGCACAGTTAACGACTAGAGTTTCATTTGTATTTAAATTATCATTATTACTCCTCACAACACTATAAACAATCCCCACAGATCATCTAGTAGAAAGTTTCTTATAAGTCTAAATGAAAGCTACACTGGTCTATAATTGAGTTGCTTGGATGTAAAAGTTACACCTATATAGTCATCTGGTTGACCTCTTCGACACAATTTTTGACACATCCTTCGAACCACCTATGTATATTACTGCTCCTGGTGGGATTGGTATTAGTCCTTTAATTTCGGTTCCCTCATAACCGAATTGTCGATAGAATCGCGAGGTTTCACTTTCAATTTGAAAATGAGATTGTTGACCACCACCACCACCATCACTACCACCACCGATTTGTCCTTCTCCTCGGACTTCTTCTTCTTCTTCTTCTCTGCCGTATTCTTCTTCTTCTTCTTCTTCTTCTTCTTCTTCTTCTTCTTCTTCTTCTTCACCTGTCTGTAACAAAGACTCTGTAAGATAACAATGACCAAACGATTAAACCTTCAATCAATTTACATAATATTTTTTATGTTTACCTTCTGCTTCTTCTGCTGCTGTATCGGCGCTGCTACTGTAGACTAGAACCGAGCCACCGTCGGCGCCTTTTAATTTGTCGCCCACTTGTTGTTGTTGTTGTTGATGATGATGATGATGATGAGGGCAGCCTGCATCGTCTATCGTCATTGTTAGATATAGTTGGTTCCAGATGTTGGGTAATTGAACTAGTAGATGGCGTTGGCTGCTGCTGATGGTCTCTACCTTCCGTAGTTAGAGTGGTGATACGTGTCATACATATGTGTGTAAAACAAATTGTGAACATGCAAAATTTTTAGTACACATACACCACTCACCAGAAATACTTGATGATAACCCCTGATCGAATTCACAAATACGTATGATATTGTCACCTTCAACATCTCGGCGCATCCCATTGATCACTGAAAGACAAAATGTACACCTTAGATCAATATATATAAAAATTAAAATTCAGCAAAATTATTAGACAGGTATACTTACGATGACGATGTAGCATTCTTTGTGCTAGTGGGAGTTCTTTGAGAGATTGATAAAATATCGTCATTGTGGAATAGAGATATGGTAAACATATAGTATATCGTCTCTATACCTCGATGTAATAGCAGAAGATGCAACTTACTGCATAAAATTTATGCAGGTAGGTTTGTAGATCCGATATCTACACTCTGCCACACATATTGTAAATGTGTGGTTCACTCACTTTCGCAATATTGTACGCAAGCCGTAAAACTTTGGTCAACTATCTACCACGCCTCGTCTTCTCAGAAAATTCGCAAGGCAATGCGACGCGTGTGCAACTACGTCTTTGCGATCAAATACACGACGAAATATTTTTTATTTAGCCTGATACGCTAGCTACAGCGAAATTTCTCACATTTTTATTTTTGCTGTGTCCGTGTCTTTCTGCCTTTTTTTTCCTTTCTTTCTTTCTTTCTCTAACGCTCGTTTTCTCAAAAAATTATCAAGGGTAATGACAACTTCGGCTTACTACACTTTTTTTACCTGATCCGAAATAAAAAATGCTCGACCACTCGAACTAATGCACTTGAGGGTTTGAGCATCACCTGACAGGTAGGGGAAAGAGATAAATCTCATGGTAAACAACAGTTGCACGTTGTGTGTATGTTTGTGTGTGTGTGTGTGTGTATGTAACTTGAGCTTACCATGCGTTTTTTTTTCAGAGCGTGAGAGACGTCACGGAGAAGATTTTCCGTGGACTTCAGCAGTTTGTTGTTAATATGCAACGAGCAACCGACATACAATGTAACTGATACCTGAGTCTACTAATTTCTACAAATCTAAACTTCATTTTAAACATTGTGAACTGTCGCGATAAATATTTTTTATAAAGTGGAGAGAGAGAGAGAGAGAGAGAGAGAGAGAGAGAGAGAGAGAGAGAGAGAGAGAGAGACAGAGAGAGAGAGAGATTAGATTAGATTAGATTAGATTAGTTTTTTTTCTCTGTACATTTTGTTGTACAACATAGTTATAAGATATACAATACAGAAAATATTTACAAGGGTGTTATAAACAATTTAGAGAAAAATACACAGTTTTTGAATTAAAAAGAAGATTGAGGATGCATGTATGAATAATGGTGTGACATGAATGCTTTGATAAGTGTGGTATGCATGTTGTAGATGAGGTGAGAATATTATTAAGAATGGATTCGAGACGGCTATTTAAGATTTTTCGAGATTGAGGTAATGTTGCCTGACCTGACGTTTGAAAGGAGGTGATGATCTAACGTTGCGGAGATGAGCTGGTAATGAATTCCAGAGATATGAGGCGCTTACCTGGAATGAATTCCTCAGTTTCTCTGTGGCGAAAACAGAGATGTCCAGGGGAGTCACCTCGCCCCTCACTGGGCGGAGTGCGACGTGGAAGTCAAAAAAGGCCAAAATATAGGATGGAACAACGGTATTGAAGAGTTTTCTTAGAAAACCGGCCGTAAAGTACTTCCTACGTCCGGCGGTGGTAAGCCATTGCAACTCACGCCTGTAGGGGGCGATATGCTCGTCCCTCCTTATACCATAGATGTAACGTATTCCTGTGTTCACCAGTCTCTGTAGTCTGATGTCTAGTTCTTGTGAGAGGTCACAGTATACCAATGAACAGTAGTCAATGATGGGGAAAAGTAAATCTTGCACAAGATGCTTCCGCAGCTCGAAACTAGTGCTTTTTCTAAAAAAATACAGTCTGTACATGAGCGAGTGTGCACGTTTACACAGTTGTGTAACGTGCTCTTTCCAGGTAAGTTTGGAATCAAGCACTAGGCCCAGGCTACGCACTATCGACCGATATTCAACCCGGGCCTCTCCTATTTTAATGTAGGTATTAGCAGTGGAAGGTAGAGCGTTTATATAATAGGAGGAGCCCAGGACGATCGCCTGAGTTTTGAGTACGTTCAGTTTAAGATGATTTTGCGCAGCCCAGCCCATTATCCTTTCGGCATTAGCGCTCATCCTCTCGGAACAGGAATCGAGCTCCTCTAGGTGGCATTGGCTGTAAATTTGCAGGTCATCCGCGTAGATGAGATGAGATACGTCTGAGTCCAAACAGAGGCCGATGTCATTGATGTACAATGCGAATAATAGTAGTCCCAGTACGGACCCCTGTGGTACTCCCGTGTTTAGCGGTAGAAAAGTGAAGAGTTCGTCATTGTCACCAATGACGGCCTACTTTCTGCCTGTGAGGTAGGAGGCAAAGCGGATAACCTGCTTAAAAAAGCCGAAAAAGATTATAATTAGCTTTTTGAGTAGTCTGGCGTGACACACTGTGTCAAACGCCTTACTAAAGTCAAAAAGAAGTAGAACAGTTACCTTCTTTCTGTTTATTCCAAGCCTGACATCATCAGTCAACTTAATTAAGCCGGATTGTGTGCTGTGGCCAGTGTGAAAACCAGTTTCTAAGTTGTCAAGGAAAAGTCTTAACTCAAGATACTCCGAGGTTTGTCTGTGCACCAGCCACTCCAGCGCCTTGGACAGGAAACAAAGAAGAGAGATCGGACGATAGTCAGTTAAGGCTATTGGTGAACTGACTTTGTTCAGTGCATGCACTAGTGACTTTTTCCAGTCCGAGTGGAAACGTGACTCGCTCAAAGAAAGGTTGAAAATACGACATAAGAATGGAGCGAGTACCGGCAGTGCTTTGTAAATAACAACCTGTGGGATGCCGTCACTACCCCTGGCCTGGGAGTCAAAGTGCATCACTGCAGATAAAACGTCCGATTTTGTTATCTCTATAAAGTAGAAATGTTCGGGGATGTTCAGACTCTCCAGGGTCTGCATGTATTCCTTCACAGAGGGGGCCAGTCGGTCGTTGGAGATGCCGCTGAAATATGCGTTGAGGTCTTCGCTGGAGAAGCGAGAGGGTGGTTTTACTTTGAAGGTGGTGATTCCAAGTCTCTCAAGCTCTCTCCAGATCTCACCGGCATCGGTCAAGGAGGACAGGCGTGTGTGATAGTTGTTCAGCCTGGCATCCTCGACCTGCCTATGAGCATCGTCCCTCGCTATTATGTAAAAATACAGGTCCAGCGGGAGACGTGTCCTACGAAACCGCCTGTAGAATCTGTTCCGTTCTTTCAAGAGGTCACGAAGAGCCGTGGCGAGATGAGTTATGGCGTTAGTCAGGTTGGTGTTAAGGGTGGTAATGCAATCGTCAAGTGATGAAGTGGCGAGCGATGGCCAGTCACATGCACCGAGGTAGGCCTTCAGTCTCTCGGCACAGATTCCTCTGTAATTTCTGCATGTAAAAGTTTTAGGGTCGTGGCGTGGTATCTGTACGTCTAGAGTGGCCGTGATTAGGTCATGTCCGTTTATGAATGGTGTGTCAGTTTTCCAGTATGACAGCAGGCGATCCTGCTCGTCTATTAAGCAGAGGTCAAGCCAGGTGTCTGATTCCGGTTTATGGTGTGTTGCGCCATAAGTAACCGACTGAAGGGAGTTCTCCTCGGCGAAGGCCTTGATGAATTTGGCATCTTCAGATCTAGAGAGTTGGTCCGCATTGAAGTCCCCCATAATTATCTTTTTGGAGTAATTGTGCATGTAAGTCGTAAGCTTTTCAATGAAGTCATTACCTTGAATGAAAGGTGCATGGGGTGGACGATACACAACTCCCACAAAGATGGGAGAGACCTCTTTTGCGGAGATCTCACAAAAGAGATACTCTGACTTCCCTGGCTTACCCAACCAGTCACCGTCAGATGATGTCAGAACTGTAGCCGTTAGTGAAAGATGTATGTAAAGGACCACACCTCCACCGTTTCTATTCCGGTCCCGTCTGAGAAGTATGTAGTTGTCGAGTAGAGGTATTGTTTGTACCTTGTCGTCCAGCCAGGTCTCAGTTACAGCTATTCCATGATAAAGGGGACGAGTGGACAAAAAGAGCCTTACCGGCTCAATGTGACCCGTAAGAGAGTTCGCACGGAGTTGCCTTGGAAACGGGTGAAGATGAGGTGAACGAAAATGAAGATGATGGTGGTGTAGATGGAATAATCTGTAATGATTTTAGTTGACGCTGCTGCTGTTGATCAGGGGCCTCCTGGCTATAAAATTAGTCAGTTCTTCATCGCTGGTGATGATGCTGGCTCGTTCCTTATCTTTGGCAGTGCAGATGAAGATTCTCCCGTCTCTCACGTAGGCTCTGCATCCCTGTTTCCTCCTGGCCTCCAGCCTGGCCATAACACATAGTTTATGTATCTCTGGGGAAAGCAGCTCGATTGGCATTTGAATTTTTCAAATATCTTGAAGATTGACATATTTTTAAAAGCTGATTTCTACGGGATATCAGGTCTCGGCTAAAAGATCTACTACCACGAGTGCGAGAGAGGAGTCTCTCTCTCTCTCTCTCTCTCTCTCTCTCTCTCGCACGCACTCGCAGCGTTGGTATACGCGCGCACGTATAAATCCGTGAATGCGAGAGAGAAACATCTATAGTGCAGCGAGTGCGAGAGAGAGTATCGAATAGAATAGATAGAATAGAATACATAATTTATTTTGCACAATTCAAAAACATTTTGTACATATCATAGTCATATCGTAGTCAATATACATTTCGTCGATACAACTTTACAATGCGCAACTTTTATTTATCGTCTGCTCGGTACATGTAATGGCGTATTGCTGTCTTAAAACTACCAAGCGACAGAAGACTTCTCAATTCGCCCGGTAGCGAATTGCAGAGTCGTGCACCCTGGGAACTGAAAGACTTCATCCCAGCCTCAGTACGCGAATTCGGGACTATGAGTTCTTTGGGGTCCCTGCTCGAGGTCCTAGACTGGTTTCTGTCAAAAATAGCAGCAAGATATGGAGGCTGCCTCTTAACTATAGCCTTGTACAGCATGAGCGCGACTAAATACTCTCTCCTCTCTCGAACCGTTATACATCCCAATTTCTTTCTGTATGGGGAAATATGCTCGTCCTTCCTAACACCACAGATATATCTTATACAAGAATTCTGCAGCCCCTGAAGTCCAGACTCAAACTCCCCTGAGATATCCATATAAACAAGAGAGCAATAATAATCCAGATGAGAGATTGCAAAGCACTAGCTAACCGCTTACGAAGCGCCTCGGTTGTGCAAGATCTGAAAGATCTGAGACTATATAAAGCCCTACCTACTTTACGACTAACTACATTAACCGGTGGCTTCCACGTCATTCTCAAGTCCATCAAAACACCAAGCTTAGTCACATTGTCAACAAATGGACCGAAAACGCCACTTTCAAACTCAATGCCGGGCAGCTCTAGACTTTGTATTTTACTAATGTTATACTCCGAACCAAATATCACAGCTTTTATTTTGTTAACGTTAAGGCGGATGCATGCGCATTCTCAGTCGCCCACGCCGACACAGCTCTGGCCACTATTAACAAACGATCCACACCCTCCACAAGATTGTCTCTAGCTATCTGAGTATATGTTTGGAGATTATCCGCATAAGGCAAGTGCCTAACACCGTCTGATAATGAACCCTTAGGCTCCTGAAAATTGGCCAAAACATCCTGAAGATCGTTTATGTACAAACTGAAAAGCAAAGGTCCCAGTACCGAGCCCTGTGGTACTCCAAGATTGGTAGTGAGCCAATCTGTCTCGCCGTTTGTTTTTGTAACTACTCGATGGTTACGTCCTGCGATATATCATGCAATCCACAGAACCACCGGAGGAGTAGAAGGAGTTTAGAGGGAGAAATGTTGTCAAACGCCTTGCTAAATATTCCGAGATTTGATCGTGAATGATCTTCTCAATATCTTGGCGAGGAAACACAGCAGAGCAATTGGACGGAAGTCCGAGGCAGCAGATGGAATTGCCTTTTTCTTCAGAGGAACCAGATGCGCCATCTTCCATGCTGCAGGAAAAACTCCATGTGACAGAGAGAGGTTAAAAATTGTAACCAAATGATGACCCAGAACCGGAAGAGACTTAGCAATGATATCCTGAGGAATACCATCTACCTCTTTCGCCTGTGATGTAAAATGCGCAACAGCCAGAACAACATCAGAAAACGTTACCTCACGAAACTTAAAACCATCTTTACTGGCCGTTGCAAGGACAGCATACAAGTCTTCCTCACGCTCTGCCTGAGAAATGGAAACGCCCGCAAAATGAGTATTTAATTCATCTGGTGAAAAGCGATGTAATTCCTCTCTAGTCCTAGTCAAGAGCCCAAGATCACGGAGCTCATTCCAGATGTTTTTATCGCCATCCATGGCCTCCGAGATTTTTTTCTGAATAAAGACATCCCGCGCCTCTGCCGTGCGTAGCTCAGCCTCCGCAGCGAGCGACTGAAACTTAATCCACAGACGATTGTCACGCGTACGACGAAACCGACGTCTAACAGCATCACGTCGATTATACAGTTCTTGAAGCTCGATGTTGATCCATAGTGAGAGACCCTTCCTCTTTGGTTTAAACTGCTTTAAGGGCGCGAGTTCATCAATAGCAGCTGCGACATTTCGGTTCAGAGATTCAAGTTTTTTGTCTAATGGCTCAACAGGACAGAGGACAGTCGACCACTGAAATGTCTCATGGAGAGAAAGAAGCTCACCCTGCCTAACAGATTTAAAATCTCGGAAATAAAAGGAGCTCAAAGTAGGAGGTGAGGACCTAGGAGCAGGGATGGTTAGGTCAATGATGTTGTGCCTGCTCGGAAAGGTCGCCATTGAGTTATTGCTGTCCAGGACTGTCTCGCCCTCATCAACAAAGATCACATCAATCCAGGTGTGAGGATTGCAACATCGTGAGTCGGGCCATGATCAACAAGCTGAAGATTCAGCTTACAAGATAGCTCTCTGATGAAATTTGCATCCTGGGACGTCGACAACATATTCGCGTTCAGATCTCCCATTATTATGCGATGATCAAACTCCACCGCATGTAGTCTCAAGTTATCGAGCAGGTCTGAATTCTCTGTGAAAGAGATACCCGGTGGTCTGTAAATTACAGCAACAAAAACAGGAGATAATTTACCCCTCTGTACTGTACACATGAAATATTCTGGAATTCCCGGTTTACTAACATCGGTCATTGTTGATGATGAACATAACAAAGTAGCCTTGTAACTATTATGGATATAAAGAGCCAGTTCACCTCCCTGGGTATTCCTATCCTGTCGAAGAACCGAGTATCCATCAACCTGCGCAAACACATCATCAACATTTTGCCCGAAACGCGATTCAGCCACACCCAACAAGTAATAGAAGGGACGAGCCCCTACTATGAATTGGCGAAACATTTCCATATGTTTATTCAAGGACGTTGCATTTAAGAAACCAGCCCTCGATCCCTCGAGCTCAGCTCCCTTAGCCTTTTCTCCGTCTAGTCAAATATTTTTAGCCGTATCTCGCGCTTTGTCACACGAAGATACTGCATTGTTTGCAGAAATACAGTTTTGTACCGCTATAACTATATTTACAGGCTTGATGACGCGAGTTGCACGGTCATAAGACGCAACGATTGCGTGCAAGTCAGCAGCTGTCCTAAAAGCGTGAGCAATATCCCTGCCTCGTCTTTTTACCATAAAACGACCGCCTCTATGCCAAACATATTTGAAGCCTAGGCCACGAGCCAGGCTTTTGAAGCTTCTAAATTGAAGAAAAAGTTCCTTCTATAATAATTCATTTATAAAAATTTTTCGATGAATTAGGCCATTACTCGTTTCCTGGTCCAAAGACGAAACGTTAATATGTCTAGTATTTAGGCCGGTGAAACGATGCTTCGCACACATGATGTCTCCCATCAACAACCGATTCGATAAGCGAACTATCCACGGCGACAATCGTTCAGCCTTCTCTGCTGTGCACGCACTTTTACTTTCCGACCGGAGCAGACGCGTGGAGACGTCATCGGCCCTAACGACCCATGTCAAGATGGTGCTGAGAACAGCATGGGCCCCATCACCACGCTTTTCCTCCAAACCATCGAATATGCTAGAAACTATAATTTCAGCATTCTCATCACCATCCAGCCGAACCGTCAAACGACTGTTTGAAGGATTGCGACCCTCCTTTTTTCAGTTTCTACCTCGCCATCGACGGCGACTTTTACAAATTTTTAAGTCGCCGAGAGAAACGTTATTATCCACAGAGGCGCCTGCGCCATTACTAGAATTTTTTGAAATAGTATCTCCGACGGTAGCGCCCGCACTAGAAGTAGAGGCATCCAAGTTTGAGTGATACGAATACTTGGGAGACATAAGTACAACGAACACCTATGTCCTCGGTACTGCCACCATGATCCGAGCTGGATCTGTCCTCACTGCACTTTGCTGCTGCGATATCAACAGTCTTTTCAAGTTTTTGCATTAAGTTATTTAATTGATCCTTGAGCACTCTAATTTCCTGAAGCAAGAGCTGGCGATCATTGTGCAAACCATCAACCTTAGTATTTTGCTCGATTATTATTTTTTCAAGTGACGAAACTTTATCTACTAGAGTGTCAATAATACACGGTTTCTCAACCGCTGGGGCCGCCCCTGATTAGCAGTACTAAGTTTTCTCTCCACAAGAGATTTAAGATCACACATTGCGAGAGACAGTATACATACGCACGGCAGCGCATTGCATCAACGCTCTCTCTCGCACTCGCAGCGAAGGTATACGCGCGCGCGTATACACCCGTGAGTGCCAGAGAGAAACATCTATAGAGCAGCGAAAGCAAGAGTGAGTATACATACGTGCCTCAGCGCTCTCTCTCGCACTCATAGCGTCGGTATACGCGCGCGCGTATACGGCCGTGAGTGCGAGAAAAAAACGTCTATAGTGCAGCGAGTGCAAGAGAGTATACATACGCGCGGCAGCGCATTGCATCAGCGCTGTCTCTCTCGCACTCGCAGCGTCGGTATACGAAAATAAAAAATAAAAAAGTGAATAAACAATTGATGCATGATGAGTAGAGAAAAAAGAAGATTCGAGAACATTTATTACGCGCCTCCACATCCGGCAGCGTACGCTGGTATTGATACACTTTTTTAAGGTAAGCGTGAGAGAGGTGAGTAGTAAACAGTAATAAAAAAGGTGAGTAGTGAACAGTAATAAAAAAGAAAAAGTTAATCGTGAGAGTATTGTAGAGTGGCTCGACAGTCAAGATGCGTATAATCGATATCGACCAATCAGATATCGATTTCCGCGACGTAGTTACAATGTGCGAAATTTGGATGATGTGTGGAAGGTTGATCTCATGGATTTGAGATCCTTAAAAACTTACAATGAGGGCTACAGTTATATTTTGACTGTCATCGATGTTATCAGCAAATATAGCTGGTTGGAACCGATCAAGCAAAAAACCTCCAGAACTGTCGCTGAGGCTTTTTTGCGTTTACTGTCGAGAAGCAATGGGAGTAAACCAAAGTGTCTCCAGACAGACAAGTATAAAGAATTTCTTGGTCGTGAGACGCAGCAAGTTTTGCGCGACAATGACATCAATCACAGAGTGGCACGCAGTCCGGACACAAAGGCTGCTATCGCGGAGAGACTTATACGAACTATTAAGGAGCAAATTTGGCGATATTTCACTCACAAAAATACACGGAGGTACATCGATGTGTTGCAGAATATTATAGAGACATACAATCACAGTATACACTCAGCGATAAAGATGACACCTGCATCTGTGACCTTGTTCAACGTTTGAAAAGTACGGGAAAATTTACATCGTCGCTATAATAATAACAATGGTTGTAATTTACCCAAGTTCAAAGTAGGTGAGTTGGTTCGCGTCAGTCGTGCACAATCCATCTTTGACAAAAGATGCGAGGGCGGCTAGACACTAGAGTTATTTAAAATTGTGCGTATTTCTCTGACAAGATCTATCAGGTGAGTACATAGATGGTGGTTTCTATGCGACGGAATTGAGCAGAGTTCGAAAAGATCTGGTCACGGAATCATTCCAAACAAAAAAAATTTTACGCAGTAGAGGTAAGGAGTATTTCGTCAGCTGGAAAGGCTCTCCAGAAAAGTTCAACTCCTTGGTAATCAACTTTCGCAAATATGAGGGATCAATGTTACATTATTCTGCCTAGCAACAGCAGTATGAATTATTTAGCGGAAACACTACAACGCATTATGTTACACAGTTACAACAAGAGATCAGATTACAAGGTTCATGGATGGTCGCGCTCACAGAAATTCAAATTCCGCTAACATTCCAACACGTGTCAGTCAACAAAGAAGAAAAAAAATCTTTCCGGAAACGAATTCCCCCCACAAGACTCGAAACGAATGAGCTAAGAGTGGAAAATTTTACAATCTCGTTCACGAGATAAATAACTTAGAATGTATTAGTGGTCATTTACGGCTGATAGTTGAACGTGGTGGTTATGTGACAGTGAGCAGAGTCTGTGGAAAGGATAGCTGCTCTCAGTTGAGTCACGAGCTTTGCTTATCGGAAAAAATGCGAAAAATTCTCGGATTTGAGAAGGATAGGCAGATTCTCTTTGTTGGCTATTAATACACAATAGAGGCTGATAAACCTGCTCGAGTTTCCAATGGTCTACCAGCCATGTTTATGATCTACAGCGACATCTGTAAACCCTATATGACAGGTGATGTTCAATCAAGGTTGCTACGCACTGTATCGATGAATACCGATAATTACGAATGCGGTACTACCCGAATCAAAAGTTTCTCTCCTTCTATGTACGCACCATTGTTATTCAGCTCATTTCAGAATATTGAAATTGATATAAGAGACGAATGTGGACAATCGATACTATTCGATTATGGGACAGTGACCGTGACGCTTCATTTCAAGAAAGTCGACTAGATGAATCGCTACAAAGATTACTTCAGTTGCCAAGTTGGCAATGGCTACCGTGGGGCAGGAGGAGGGGGTAGGAATCCGTACACCGGAGGAATTGGACATATTTACATCGGTTCTTCATACCAAACAGGTCATGGTAATATCGGCTTCTTCCTAGCCGGTATATTTCGTCGAGTTCTCTGCTTATTAGTCGGGGAGCCAAAGCTGTGGGTAACGAGGCTGTACGTACGGGTTTCAACATTGTTTCCAACGGTACGGCACGCAACACACCAGTTAAGGAAACACTGTCCTTTCACAATCGTGTGAGGGAATCTCGTGAAGTTCTGAAAAGAAAGGCGGAAGAAAAATTGGACAGACTGATGGAGGGCTCGGGATATAAAATGGCACGCTACGGGAATCCAGCTCAGTTACAGTTGCTCGGTGCACCTGTCACAGTGCGCAAAAGAAAGAGGGGTCTCGGTAGAAAAAAACGTATAGATACCGAAGGGTTGCCCTGTACGCTGAAAAATCTTGCAGCGCTTTTTATTTTGATAGTTTTAGTCTCCCTCTATTCATACCCGATCATATAAATCGGTTGCGATAAAATTGTAAACAATTTCGCTGGAATAATATTCGACGACAGAGCGAATCTTTCAAAGTGTGCGGTCAGTATTGTATTACGTTGCTGCATTATATAAGCGCTGGTCTGGGTTACAATAAATTTCTAAATGTAGACTGTAAAGAAAGAAAAAACGCTGACAAAAATTTTATCGGAAGCGGGGGCTGCATTTTCAGGTGCTTGCAATGCTGCAGTTCTAAGATGTCATTGTTGTAGTGCAAAATGATACTGCGAGATACAGCGTTTTTTTTTCTTCGAATGTTTGCTGCTCAATCAGTATTAATGCCGTCTCTTTGTTCCCCCTCCGATGAGTATCGCACACGTGGCGGTTACCACCTCCACATCCACCATCTACTCCATTGCCTACTACATACCAAGCGCTCGGAGTAGTTTAGTCGTTTCAAAGTGGTGGCAGAGGTGACAGCAACGACATGGCGCACCAAAAGGAAGACCGGTTTCAGCTGCTGAATACCCTGTACACTTTAGACAAGTCGTACACAACAGAGATCATTGTGGGCCTGGAATACACCATCTTGAGAGACAAGTATTACGAGCCTGTGGTACGCCTATTAGGCGACAACTCCAATCGAATCGCTTTTACCTACGATGGATGGCTGCAATTCAGAGACTGTTTCAACGAATTTTTCAAGTATCTTTGTGGACCCAGCAGCGAAGACATGACAGGTCAACAGAATTGCGGTACAGGATGGATAGCAAAATTCACACACAGTGGGAAAGACAGGGCTATCGAAATTGAGGATAATACTCTTCCTAGGGCACTTGGAGTTCTCAGCAAACGCTATTGTGCAAGTATTATTTTGAATGAAGTTAAGTTTCTTCGTTTGAATGAATATGTTGTGAAATGTATTGATGCACGCCTAGAATATCTTAAGCTTGTAGCGGGTAGTATAATTTGTGTTGCGAGAGAGACTGTAGAATACATTAATAGTGTTGATCTAGACAATATATCACTCATGAATATTGCTGTGTATACAACGACTTTTGTCAAACAAATTATTAATCTGATTGATGATAAATGGTTCGATATTATTACAGCCAGTGTGCAAACGCGTGCGAGAAAATTAAAAGACCAAATTCCGTTTAGCAGAAATGATATTGTCGATGTATCTTATCAGCTTGCGTCACATCACCTCGATGTAATTACTGAACAGTCACAACGAGTAAAATAATGTTTTCTTTTTTAATTTTTGATATTATGACCAATTTTTATATATATACATATTTAGTGATCGGGTGTAGATTGAAGAAGAAGAACACACTCGGCGAATTCGGAATAGAAGTTTTTATTTTTGCAGAACTGGCGTGTAACGCGGATGTAGCGAGATCGGTAGGTTGTCTGTTGCTCTGTTCGAGTCTCGAGAAGAAGTATGTTTTCCGGGCTCGCTCCGTTGTCGTGGAAAAATTCTCTTGCCTCCCACTCTCTTACCTCTGACCAATCAGCGGTAAGGAAATGGGCGCTCGGTAGCGGTGTGCGCATGCCCGCACGCTCGGGCCCCCGAGACCGTCCGGCCGGTCCGCTTAAGCTTTTTTTATGGTCCTCGGCCGGACGCTCTCGGACGCGCTTTCGAGAGAGCATGCGGGTTGTGACGAGTTTCGGAAAAAACCCCGGCACTCAAGCGTTTACGGGATGTGGCTCTTTCGAGAGAGAAAGAGTGTCGTAAACAGTTTCGGGGAAAACCCCGGCACTAAAACATTTATGGAACCCGGTTTTAAGGTTTGTGTTTTCGTGTACGGTGTGTAGCTCGGCCGCTACAGTACCCCCTTGCCAGTGATGAAGTCACGGTGAAGAAAAGGAGTGTGTGTACATATATTTTGAAATGATATAAAATACTACATGTAAGACAATTTTTAGTTTAAACCCGCTTGATAGCGTTAGGCGAAACGGACTTTTCGTTGTGATCTGCGGGCTAGTTCGTTGTCGGTCATCTCTCGGTTGTTGGCACCGGGTGTCGTCGTGCTCTCTGGTGGGCTGATTTTTTGGAGGTGGTCCTGTGGGTCCTCCAGCACGTATGCAGGATTCAAGCGGTCGATGGTGATGGTAGAATGCTTGCCGTTCAGGTTGACGACGAACGTTTTGTCGGAACGACTGATGACCGGGAAAGGACCGTCGTAGGGCATCTCTAACGTTCCTTTCATTGCGTCATGTCGGACGAATACGCCCTTCGCCGTGGCGAGTTCTTTGAACACAAACGTTTTGTGCTCGCGGTGTCGTCGTTCCGGATTTGGTCTGAGCCGTTGGAAGTGTCGTCGTAGCTCCGTGATAAAGTCGGCCGTGTCGACCTCGTCTGTGGCTGATGATGCCAGGAGCTCTCCAGGGAGTCGGAGAGGCTGTCCGTAGACGAGGTCGGCTGCGGTTGCTTCCAAGTCTTCGCGCCAAGTCTCACGGATACCGAGAAGGACAGTAGGTAGTACCCGTGTCCACTGTGCGTTCTCGTGGCATCTGATGGCGGCTTTCAGTTGTCGATGCAGGCGCTCGACGAGTCCGTTAGACTGTGGCTGGTATGCTGTTGTTCGGAGGTAAGTCATGCCGGTCAATCGACTAAGCGATTTGAACAGGTGCGACTCAAACTGTCGTCCTTGATCGGTGCTTACTCGCAGGGGCGTTCCGAAACGGCATATCCAGCCGCTGTAGAACGTGCGAGCGACGGTCTCTGCTTCCTGGTCCTTCATCGGGAACGCTTCGGGCCAGCGCGAGAATCTGTCCACGCACGTGAGGCAGTAACGGTACCCTTCCGAGCACGGCATGATGGTGATGTCGATGTGCACGTGCTCGAAACGAGATGATGGTGGAAGGAAACTGCCGAGCGGCCAACGCGTGTGTCTCGTGACCTTCGCCCGTTGACATTGGGCGCAAGCTTGCGTCCATGCACGAATGTCGCCCCGAATTGATGGCCAAACGAATCGTTTGGTAACGGCCTTGATGGTTGCTTTGATCCCCGGATGAGAGAGGCGATGCACCGACTCGAAGGCTGCTCGTCGGAAGGCTGGAGGAACGTACGGTCGAGAGGCCTGGCCCGATACGTCGCAATAGATGCGGACGCCCGTACCGGGGATGTTTATCTTCCTGAGCAGGAGAGACGTCTCCGAGTCGATGAGCTGTTTGAGCTGGTCGTCGCTCTCCTGTGCCTGGGCGATGGCTGCGTAGTCGAGGGTCGTTGTCACCTCCTCGATGCGTGAGAGTGCGTCAGCCACAACGTTATCCTTACCTGCGATATGCCGAATATCTGTTGTGAACTGCCCGATGAAGTCTAGGTGTCGTGCTTGGCGAGGCGAGGCCTTTTCGGGCTTCTGCTGGAAGGCGAAGGTCAGCGGCTTGTGATCTGTGAAAACCACGAAGTCGCGTCCTTCTACCATGTGGCGAAACTGGCGGATGGCCAAGTAGACAGCGAGAAGCTCTCGATCGAAGGCGCTGTACTTGGTTTGCGCTGGGCTGAGCTTCTTCGAGAAGAAAGCCAGCGGTTCCCACACGCCGTCGACTCGTTGTTGCAAGGCGGCTCCTGCGCTAAAGTCCGAGGCGTCCGTGAAGAGCGCTAGCAACGCTCCCGTCTTGGGGTAGGCGAGCAGGGAAGCTCGCGCCAGGTCGTCTTTGGCCTTCCGGAAGGCCGCCTCTGCTTCGGGTGTCCAGTGGAGCTCGTCTTTACCCTTGATGTTTCCGACGAGAAGATCGTTGAGCGGCGCCTGTGTCCTAGCGCAGTTCGGCATGCAGTTCCGGTAGAAGTTGATCATCCCGAGGAACTGCCGCAGCCCCTTTGCGGTGTTCGGACGAGGGTAGCTGCTAACGGCCGCGACCTTTTCCGAGGGTGGACGTACTCCATTGGCGCTGACCCAGTGACCGAGGAACAGCACTTCTGGAACGCCGAAGACGCACTTCGCGGGATTGATGACGATCCCGTATTCGTTGAGACGTTGGAACAGGGCGCGTAGATGCGCCAGGTGCTCTGTCTCGTCCGTTGAAGCGATGAGGATGTCGTCCATGTAGGGGTGACAGAAGTCGAGTCCTCGAGTGACCTCGTCGATCAGTCGTTGGCAGGTCTGGGCCGCGTTGCGGAGGCCAAACGTCATGAACGGCGACTCGAATAGGCCAAACGGTGTCGTGATGGCCGTCTTCTTGATGTCCTCCTCCGCTACTGGTATCTGGTGGAACGCCTTCACCAAGTCAACCTTTGAGAAGGTTTTCTTGCCGCGGAGCGTCTATGCGAAGTCGGCGATGTGTCGCACGGGGTAGCGGTCGGGTACGGTGCGCGCGTTGAGTCCGCGATAATTCCCGCACGGTCGCCAGTCCCCGTCGTCCTTGGGCACCATGTGCAGCGGCGCCGACCAGCTGCTGGACGATGGGCGCATCGTGCCGGACTGCACCATGATCCCGAACTGCCTCCGCGCGACTACAAAGCGGTCAGGCGCGAGTCTCCGAGGTCTGCACGAAACGGGCGGTCCGGGTGTCGTCTCGATGTGGTGCTGCGTGCTGTGTTTGATTACTGGTGCGCGGCCGTCGGGTCGAGTGATCTCGGGGAATTCAGCTAACAACTTGTGATAGACTGACTCACCCGAGTTGATGACCTTTACGCTTGGCACGTCGCATGTCGAGACGCGTCCGCGTGTCGTGCACTTGGTCCCCTCGTCGATGAGCTGCCCGTTCTTGAGGTCCACGAGCAGGCCATAGTGGGCGAGGAAGTCAGCTCCGATGATCGGTCGAGTGACGTCGGCGACGACGAATCGCCAGAGAAGGCGTCGGCGTAGTCCGAAGTTGAGACAGAGTTCGGCTGTGCCATACGTATGTATCACAGAGCCGTTCGCTGCGGAGAGTTCGTACTCGGACTTGCTCAACCTCTGTCGGACGTGCGAGCGAGGGATGACGCAGGTGTCGGCACCGGTGTCGATGAGGAAATCTCGCTTCGTCTCCCTGTCCGTGACGAATAGGCGGCGAGTCTGGTTGGCCGAGTTGGACGCCGCACTTAATTCCCGGCCCTGGCGTTTCCCGCGAACTTGCAGCCGTCACCCTTGCATTTGCGGGCCGTAGCGCCGTAGCGGTGATGGTACCAGCACGTGTCGACCGGTGGCTCGCTGCAAGTGGATCGCGTGCGGGCGCGGGAGCGAGATCTCGAGCGGTCTCGGCGTGCGCTGTCGTCCTGCTGGCGGTTGCGGATCGCGTTGATCTCCTGCCGAATCGAACGAAGCTCGTCCTGCAGGCCGAGCGAGAGTTGCGCGAACTTCACAGACATATCTGCTTCGTGGGTCACGTCACTTCGCACTTCACTGACGTGTACGCCCGGGCGTGTGGCTTCGACGACGGTATTCGCGAGATCCGCGACCTTGCTCAGCTCTTCGTCTTTCTGCGTAGCAAGTATCGCTTGTGCGGCCTGCGGCAGGCGTCTCCTCTCTCTCGAGCAGTTGTCGCGTGTTCGCCTCTTGCGATGTCCCCAGCCGCTTGATAAGCTCAGTCTTGAGCCGTGTAAAAGGCTGATCTGCGGGCGGAGACATGATGATGTCCCTAACTTCCCGGGCGTGACGCATGTCCAGGACGCCGAGGATGTGACCGAATTTTGTTGCTTCAACCGTTATATTCGAGGCGTCGAAACTCCGCTCGACCATCGCGAACCATAATGCCGGCTCGCTGGAGTCGAACGGCGGCAGACGTACTGCCACACGGTGCACCTCGTTCGTTGTGTCGTTCCTGGCCTGGCTGAGGGTTTCGGGAAGCGACATCTCGTAGCACTACACTTGATCACTCACAAAGACGAGAAGTTCGTGTCACGTTGATCACGTCGGGGTCACCACTTTAGTGATCGGGTGTAGATTGAAGAAGAAGAACACACTCGGCGAATTCGGAATAGAAGTTTTTATTTTTGCAGAACTGGCGTGTACCGCGGATGTAGCGAGATCGGTAGGTTGTCTGTTGCTCTGTTCGAGTCCCGAGAAGAAGTGTGTTTTCCGGGCTCGCTCCGTTGTCGTGGAAAAATTCTCTTGCCTCCCACTCTCTTACCTCTGACCAATCAGCGGTAAGGGAATGGGCGCTCGGTGGCGGTGTGCGCATGCCCGCACGCTCGGGCCCCCGAGACCGTCCGGCCGGTCCGCTTAAGCTTTTTTTATGGTCCTCGGCCGGACGCTCTCGGACGCGCTTTCGAGAGAGCATGCGGGTTGTGACGAGTTTCGGGTTGCGGCATGGTCGCTTTTCTCTACGTCGTCCTTTCCTCTGCAGAGAATGCAGCTGGGCTGGTTTGTGCAGTCTTTTGCTACATGTCCCGCTGAGCCACATTTGTAGCAGCAGCGGCTTCTGTCGTGCTGCTCAATGCAGCTTGCAGCAGTATGGCCGAAACCCAAGCATTTATAGCACCTGAGCGGGCGGGTGTCTCGCTTTATTGCCCTTATTCGGCAGATAACCCACCCTATCTTTATCTTCTCACCCTTGATAAACTTCTGGGCTATCTGGGCAGGTAGCTGTACTATTGCTTTCTGCGTATCTCCATAAGCTTTACGAAGCGACTTAACCGCCGTAGGTTCGAAATTATGTCCTTCCTCGTTATTTTTGCGTAGTGCGTCCACTATGTCCTCCTTAGTGGTCAGCATGTCAAGATCTTTAATCTCGAAGGCCTCTTCATGATGCAGCGCCCTGATTGTAGCAGTTTCCACTAGTACTGCTTTCACCGCTTCCTGGAGCTCAGCTGTTTCCACCTCCTTGGAACGTCGTAGTTCGAGTAGCAGATCTCCTGCTGTTGTTTTGCGTATTCTATGTACGCTGTTTCCTAACTTTTCTAGGCTAGGCTCTGCCTTCATTTTCTTTAAGATTTCGGCGTAGCTTTTTCCACCCTCGGCCTTGATGACTAAGGCGTCAGGTCTAGGAGGTCTTGCTCTTGCCGTCCTACTTTTTCTGGTGCCTTTTTGGTCTTGGCCACGAGCACCAGTGTTATCCTTCCTGTTTACGCTTTTTTCTTTTTTCTTCTTTGCCTTCCTTGTCACCACCTCTTGCCACAAGTCTTTCTCCCTCTGGCGGACATTGTCGTCGGCTACTCTTCTTGCAGAGCTCGCCCCACTAACGTGGCTAGCCTGCTGTAGTTTCCCCTTGCCGACCGGCTTAGGGGTCACTTCATTCGCCTCTGCTTGGCTAATTGCCCTTTCCTGAAGGCTAGGGGTTGTTTGGGTCACCTTGCCCTTAGTCCCTGGCCGTTGGCACTGCATAAGGTTATCGTCTGCAGAGCAGAGAGCCCTGTAGCTGGCCCTTATGCTCCGGGCGAGATCCTTAATTTGTTTGTGCACATTGTGTCTGTCCCTGACATAATCGATCAGCTCATCGATTTTGCTGCCAAGGCGATCTAGGTGCACGTTTTTGGAGGTCGCGCTTTCTGCTCGCTTGTCGCCATCTGCGTCTACCTCCATATTCTCTGCCTTCTTTCCTGTAGCATTACCATTGCCTTCCCGTGCCAGGTTACCTACAACGGGGCTCGTTGTGTTGTACATCGAAAGCGTACTTTCGCCTCTCCCAGATCCAAGGGGTTTGTCCCCAAGGAGGCGAGCGTCGACCACCGGGGCTGATACCCGATCGGAATCGACGGCAGGATTAGTAATGCCTGCCTGGGTACTCATATGTTTGAGAACGCTTCTTGATTGATTGTCCTTGCCACCCTAAATACCTGATGTTTCGGTAATTCTAAGCAGTGCTGGGGTGCCGAGGACTTTCGTGGCAGCACCGTTAGCTCCTGTACCCTAGGAAGGGGTCTTTTAACAAAGTGCTAGCATCCGGGCCAGATGCGCATTGGTTTTTTAAGCGAGGTTGTTACTCCTCCCCCTCCTCCTTCCCCACCTCTTGGGTAGTGGGGCCCCGGGCTTGGGACCGGTGTAGCGGAGTTAAGAGTGTGTGTGTGTGTATGCGGGTGTGTGTATGAGTGTGTGTTGGTGATTAGGGGAGTGTGGGTTGTGCGTTCGATAGACTGACCTCGAATGCAGATGATGAACGACGACTATATAATTTTTCAGTTCATCTAGATTGATTTTCTAACTGAAAGGCTTCTTTCTCTTCTTATTCCTTATATGCAAATAAGGAGATTAAGTTATGTTCATAGACAATTTGGAATATATGGATAAATAATCAACGTCTCTTTTACAGTTGATCACTTCCAAGAAAAATCAATTACAAACATTGCATTTACGAACACATAAAAAAAAATATTCATAAAAGTAGTTTTGTTCACGGATTAGTTTGCATGAGGTCTAATTAAATTAAATTATTATTAAAATGTGGTTACAGCTTTTGCTTTCTATGCCTGTAAATCACCACTATAAAATAACAATTAATCACTCCTTTTTTAATCAAGATATACCACAAATTATTCAAGAAAATATTGATGATTTCAGAAAGAACATTGATATTAAAGTAAGTCTTACTGCACAACAACAAACATTTGTATCGAATGAAGAGAAATATTTGAGACAAGCACCAGGACAAAGTAACAACCAGCAGAGTTTACTGTGTACAAATGCCACAATTACTAACGAACAAGTACAGTCTGAAGAATATTGAGTTTACAATAAATGCATTGAGTCTAATTTAGCATTTTTACGGTGAATACCAAATTCAGTTTGTTACTGGTCTCTAAAAAAGAGATTTATTTGCAATGATTAGGCAAATAGGGAAGCCAAATGCATTTATGAGACCAAGTATAAATACAATAGGATGGTCTAAATTATTGAAAATTTTACATACCTTAGCCCGCGGGAGAAAAGATGTTTAATAATTTATCGCATCAGAATTAAGTTTCATTGAAAAAAGTTCCTTGATAAATAATGATGGTTAACGTAATTTTGACAATATTGCAGTGAAAAAATTTAGTCCTTTTGAAAATTATAGAGTTATCAAGTTTTTTAAACGGATAGAATTTCAACATCGAGGAAGTCCGCATGCACACAAGTATTAAACTTGTAACTCATAAACATACCTTGACATGTTATAAGAAAATTATAGTACATTATAACGGGTTGCTACCCGGTACCCACGCGGTATTCGAGGCAAGTTGAGCGAGCGACGACACAGGCAGCATTGGCTATAAGAATAGCATGCTTGCTTAGAGATCTCGGGGACGCCGGATCGATCCTCGGTCCCGGCGCTCCTTTTGTGTTTTTCGTCGCTCACTTAAGGTCCCACCCCGTTACAACATATAATATAGAAAATTATATTCTCATGAAAACGAAAATACTTTTTTAGAAGAAATGAATTTGATTCAGATATCGATATTCAAAAGGCTATTGATATATACCGACAATTATGTTGCCAAGATGAACACTTGAAAGATGATGAGTCAGAAATTGAAGTCGTTGTTACAAGATTTCCAGAGGCAAACTCTATTCAAGAATTATATTGAGATTCATATGCTGCTATTAATAAAGATTTACGTTTAGCTGCACTAAAAAATATAGAAGCAATAGATAAAAGAAAAGAAAATATAATGAGTCTTGATCAGTTTTGTGAACGTATGAAAAGTGTTAACGAAAAACAAAAGGATTTACTTTGACATGATATTTATCATTTTTTATCTGCGGAGAAATCACCATTACAAATATTTTTTACTGTACCAGCTGGATGTGGAATAACTTTTGTTATAAAATTGATTATGGAAATAAACAATGGATTTGGAGATAATGACGGCTTTTGCAATGCATACATTACGCGTGCTTCGACTGACAAAGATGCTGTTACAGTTGATGGAACTATTATTCATACAGCATTGAAAATATCGTTATCTAAACTACTTCCACTGTAAATCGACACAGCACAGCAGTATCGGTGCTTGTTTAAATACGTTAAATGGTTAATAATTGTCGAAATCAGTATGATTAGTGCCAAACTTTTAAATCAAATGGTGTCGAGAATTAAAATTGAAGTTTAATGTAACTGAAGTTATGCGACAAATTAATGTTGTATTTGCTACTTTACTCACAAAAATTGGCAATGGATCTATTCTAAGTGATGAAGAATTGGCGATTATTGAGTCCAGATTTTTTATAACGTAAGAATACGCACAACGCTGTCCAAACGGTATTAGATTATTCCATGAAAATACATCTGTTAGTGAATATGACATAAACATTTTATGACAATCTAAAAATAAATTTGATTTAATTGCAATGGACGTTATTGTAGGTTGTACTAATCACGAATAGGAAACATTTATTAGGCAGAAATTACATAGAATGTCAGTGATCGATACATGTGAATCGCAATATGAAACTATCTTTGTAATTGGAAAACCTTATATTGTTACAACAAATGTGTACAAAAAAACTGGCACTAACGCTCAAAAAAGTACACCACAAAGTACGATTGTTCCTATACTGTAGCGGAGGTTCAGTTATTTTTAATGATAATTCACATAAACTTCCAATGATTTTAGCAGAAAATTTTAATATTAATTTTGCTAATAATGATTCAATACCATTAATTACATTTCTTCATGAAGTATTTGAATTACGCAAAAATAATGATCCAAGACAACCTACAACTAGATAAGGAACGATAATCGATGCAATATTTATAAGATTTCTTGATGATGTTATGTCTAATACTTTCGTCGCATATTTTAGTTATCATCGGTTAATCGTCACTATAATACCAAACGAAACAGCATCGACTATTACTATTTCATAAATAACTGATGCTGTATCACACAATATTTAACAGTATTGTAAAAGTGTAAATATTTGTATTATATTTCTTAACAAAAATATCACAATACACACGTTAACAATATCACACGTGTGTTGCGAGAATTTCTTCTTTTTAATTTGATATCCGCGACACTTTGTACTCAAAGCTAAGCCGAAATAATCAGTTCAATAACTATAATGTATATGCCGTAAGATCTGTACCGCTATATATCTCGCGAAGAGGAACTCGATATTCGGCGAAAGCTATTCTTAGTAATCAAATATATCAATATGCCTACATAGTCACCATGATATGTCCTACCACGGTAGACTATATTTCCGACTAATTATCTGGAACTAAAGCATAACACCCTTGCAGATAATACTCGATTACTTAAGGATCCGTCTCAGTGAAGGGGCATTCAGTAAGATTGTAGCTTTCATTCAAGCACGCCACTATGACCGATTTTTCATTGGATAAACTCAATATACATACATATCAATTTACGATTTCATTATTTCAATTTATACCGTAATATTTCTTACAATGGATTAATTTTCGTTGTAAGGTACCTACGACACGGTACAGTCGTGATGCAATCTATGTCCATAAATTCCAGTGTCACCCAGGAAGTGATGTCCTTCACAGTTTCAGTAGGTCCTAGTACAGTCTGTCCGAACCTTTCGAAGGTTTGCTTTTCCTGTCCCTGTTCGAGCTGTAAGAGTACCAATCCATCTCTAGTCCTTCGTATGGCTCGTATATCTACATGACTATCAATTGGATTGACGCTTTGTTTTATGGAGGCAAGAACGTCCGCGTATGTCTTACCCTCCACTGGCTTGTTAAGGATCGTACATCGCCTGGGTTTCAGGCTTGGACGACCCGTCTGACCAGCTTTGGGCTCACTAATCGTTTTCGTCGGAACGTTTGCGTTCGAGTCTGTTCTTGTTGCCGATTTTTGTCTTTTGCGGTTACATTAGTCACCATTGCCCAAGTTTCCTTAGGCTGGCCTTCTTGTTGTGTAGAAGTTCCCGCCTCTGGACTCAGAATCTGTCTCTCTTTTCCGTTTAGGTCTGGGGGTGTTTCATCCTGGAGTTGAGAGTTGTTCACCGGTCTTGTCCAGTTTCTAAAAAACAGCGCCATACGTTGAAGTTCATGCATTCCAACTTCCATCGCTTCCTCAATCTTACACATGCCATTTTTTATTTCCATATTGACATTCGTCTGGACCTTAGTCTTCGCCTTCATATTTTTAAAATTCTGCGTATCGCAAGGAGCTACGCGCGCAGGTTGCACTCTTAACCCTGCTTGGTTTTGCTTGTTTAGCATTTTTCGTCGTTTTTTCTTTTTGTTTTGTCTGGCAGTGCCAAACTTTTGCCGTGTAGTAGGCACTGTTACTAGTGAGGAAACCCCTTTTTGAATGCCGTGTGCCCATACTCGAAGGACGCTGCTACACTGGAGACTGTTCCGGAAGCGAATTTCAGTAGTTCCATGCACACATGGGAGAACCCCGTTCATAAAGCCCCCGCATTCATAACCCGTTAGGAATTCACTGTTTATAGGTGTTCCCCTCCAGCATTTGAAAGCATTTAAAAGCAAAAATCGGTCTATAGGGCTGCCCAATCCACTCCCCGCTTCAACCGCCTTTCAGTCGGGTCTCAATGCGTGTTTAAATAATAAGTATTATTCTTCAATGTTATGGTGCAATTACTTCTGATTTTAAAATTAAATTATATTTAAATCATGGTATATTGTTTTATTATCGATTTTGTTTCATATTCATATTATTATTATTTAAACTTTACATGTTTAAATTGAACAAGCGAGCGTTTGTTTAGCTAGTATTCAATTAACGAACTATAGTGCTGAGTTCTGAAAATCTTTTTTTTTTAATTATTTTTTATGTTATTGACTTGAGTTTAATTGGAACTTTCATAACAAATATTATATATATATATATAGCTTTTCCATGCCCCGTTATGTACCTATTGGATACCTCCTCCTTATGAACAACTTGGCACGCGCCAGCAATCGAGGTTAATTTTATTAATATAATTATTATTTTTACTTCAGCATACCAGTGGTGCGGATTTGGGAATCTTACTTATTGATGTCTTGAAAAAGGCGGAAATCAATCCAACGCACAGTTATTTTGAAAAAATGGTTGATTTATTTAAACTAATGAATGCAGCATCTCCAGAAAGAGAAACATTTGTTCAGAACGCATTACGATGGAGTATGACAGGTTCTACTTATAAGTCAGGACATCCTGATTTTCATCGAAAACTGGCACAAGTCTATTGGCAGGGTAAAAATAAGATTATTTTTTAATTTAACCTACTTAAGTCCTCCTTTGAATCGTATAAACATTTTGCCACTATCCATTATTATATAGCGATAAGGAACAGTATGTGTCATTTCCCTGTTGCAACTATGCGTGTGGTATGCACTAAGATATAGGACTTCTGTATCTCAACTGAATAAGACGAAGAAGATTTCCTAAAATAAAACTTGAAATGAAATCCCCCCATCCCCCCGACTCGACCTCGCAAATTTCGATAATCTTTTGATATCTTGTAGTTCATTCAAAAATAAGTAACACGTGATTTTTTTTATCGGCTGAAAAAAACTTTGAGGGGGGTGAAATCCGCTCTCAAGCACCACCCCGAAAATGGATTTTGCAATATATTTCAGATTCTAATTGAGGTTTTACAATGAAACAAAAATTATTTAATTGCTCGTGTAAATACGGAACTTCCGCATGTAGTTTCGACCATAAGGTATGCAACCCTTATTTTTTATTGAAGATCTATCCTTTTTGTAAATATTTGTATGAACAAAATTTCAAATAAGCTCAAAAAATTTGGCCAAAATATTTTTGTGGATCGAGTATAGAAATAAGTTGACCTTTTAGAGATTACTTTTCAAACCATCCCCTAAATCTGTTCGATAGACTACAAGTTCTATAAAATTGCTAATGCAAAAATACAACTTAAGCATATAGTTTTGATACTGTGGGTTGCAACCACTTTTTTCAGTTAAATTTCTACCTTATTTTGCCAATTTTTATGAAAAAATATTTAAACTGAGACAAAAAAGGAATTCGAAAAATTATTATCGTGGATTGATTACAAAAATGAAGTGGACTAATTCGAGATTATTTATCAAACCTCTCTCAAAATGGAAAAACTACATTAAAAAAATGTTTTTCTGTATACTACAAGATCTAGTTGATAATTTACTGTGAATCGCATTGCGCATTACATCTAATGTAAAAAAATACCACTAACATATCTAGTTCCGACTATAAAGGTTGCAACCCCTATTATTACAAATGAGCAACAAAACTGGAAAAAAGTATTTTTGTTGATTGAATACGAAAATAAATTTGGGTCCTTTCGAAATTATTCTTCAATCCACTCTCATAATGGAAAAGTCACCCCCCAAAAATCGACCTGAATAATAAAACATTGGAGATTTAATTTTCTGTTTCGTAAAATAAAATAAACATTTGTAATTTGTCAAGTAGATAACTTCATGAAAGAAGCCTACATTATGTTCTTTTTTATACAATATTCTAGTATTTTTGTTCGATTACCATGGCTTACGATAGTGTTACGTCCTCGGCTATGATGCTGTCGTTGGTTGCAACATTTTTATTGGTTAGTTTATTATGGGGAACACAGATAACGACAAGAATTTTTATAAGAAAATCCTGGTGGTGTTTCTAAACGCTTTCGGTGTTTAGACATTCCCGCGATCCTGAAGAACAGCGCAAAATGCCTGGTCAGGAAACCTTCTGTTAGTGAAAAAGAACTTGAT
Organism: Muscidifurax raptorellus; assembly: GCA_020010945.3. Taxonomy (NCBI): domain Eukaryota; kingdom Metazoa; phylum Arthropoda; class Insecta; order Hymenoptera; family Pteromalidae; genus Muscidifurax; species Muscidifurax raptorellus. The sequence goes on from JAHUUD020000008.1 coordinate 368,289, forward strand.
ATCGTGCCTTCAGAATATGATTCGACTTGAAAAATCCCTCATAATCTGTGCTACGCATTAGTTTTAAGGCTTTTATTCTGAGAGTGAGAGAGTGTGTGTAAGAGGGAGAGAGAAGCTTCTAGCGGGCTAGTAGCGCTGTATTAAATTGATACTTACCTTTTGTTGAGTCGGCTGCTTTGTTGCTGTGCTACCTGTTCGTCCTCTCGATGGGTGATCGGAATCACTGGGTCGGTGGTCGACGTGGGTTATAAATTATTTAATTAGGTGATGATAATATGTAAGGACTCGGAATTTGGATTTCGATTAAAAAGTCGTGATTTAATAGCAATAAACCCCTTTTTTTATTTACTTGAAATAACAAGTACCCGAACTCGGTCGACGCTCAGTGTAACTATCGCGTTAATGAAATATACTAAGTCGATGTAGTAGCGCTAAGCTCACAAACTGTAGATGACACGATTTACTCCGAGAGACGGTGCGAGAAGTAATGATCGTATAGCTTTTTACTGAAAGGGTTACTAGTACCCAAAACGAATAATTTAAAATGCACTTGATTCTGATTGGTTTTCAGACGACTTTACTTTATTTAACTCCGAAGCGCGTTTGAAAGGCTTTTGTGATGTCGTTTTTCTTTTCTTTGCCCGTTGCTATGCGGTAACTACTTTATCTCGCGGCTCGATTTCCTGGTTTTCTTTCAAATTTATACTATATGAAAATTATTAGTGTTTGTGTTAATTTGACGCGAAGCTCTAATTTCTTTCAGTAATAAATGTTGCGGAACTTGAATCCCGGACCGAATGATTTTTGCGCGCACTGAAGCTAAGTCTCGAAACGAATAATTTTATGTGCACCGATGCTAAGTCCCGATCCGAGTTCTGACTCTGATCGGGATAAATTTTGTCCCACGGCGACTAAGAGTGGAGCCATGCCGTTTGTCCCCAATAGAAGGGGTTAGTTTTTCCATATATGGAGTTATGTATGATCGCTCCCTACTCCTCTTCTTACTATTTTTCGTCTCTGGCTTTTTCTTGCAGCTTATCATACATCCCCTCCCCCCGATATAGTTCCGTCCTGCTCAGCTCTATGTTTGTTCAGGTGGTCGATCTACTTTGCCGTGAATATGAACTCTTACTGTTTGCAGGTAAGTCTGCTTCTCTTGCAATAGGTATCAAAAGAGGGACCGCTATTGGCTTAGGCCCTGCGATGTGAAGTAAGGTGGTCCTTCGGTAATAGGTGGAGCATTGCGTTTCTAACGTCTGCATCTCCTTAATTGTTCTTGATTTTCCTCTTTGTGGATATGATGTTTATATATTTTTTTACACTCGCTGTATCTTTACGCTCGCTATTGAACTGCTTCTAGCGACGTTTGATATGCTCAAATCTCAATCTGGTTTTAACTTTCGTGCATTATAATCTTACGACGTATTTGAGTTAGTTATTCTTACTCTTGTTTAATTGTATATTACCGAAATTTGTGTTCGTATAATAATGTCGTCTTGCGTATGATTGTTCATATTTCGTTTTAGATATTTGTTATATCAATCATTTTACTTTAATAATATTAATTCCGCATACGATCATTTAGTCTCTCCTGTTCTTATCGTCTCCCGCTTCCTATCTTTTAGAGTATTTGGAATATATAATGTGCTTTACCGTGTTGGCTTGTACTTTTATTCTCGTGACCTTCTCGACTGGGAGCTATTCAGTTTTCACTCTCACTCAATGTCGTCGATGCTCTCTCTCTCCCGCTATACTCAGTGGGATCGCCATTCTATTGCCTGCTATTTTTTTAGTATCTATAATCATTGTTATTGAAAATAAAAATGCGAAAAATTGAGCATTTCACAATAGGAAGTGTTTGTCTGACTAAACCGGATGTGACGATAACATTATTGCCGAATGGTTTATTCTTAATGCGAAGACCTTGAAAAAATGTATCTATCTATTGCTTCAAATCCGTATTTCAAAACCATTAAGATTTCATCCCAAATTATAATTTCAATATTTTTTTTTAAAAATCCGTATTTTGATTTCGGACAAATATTACATGTTGTTTGTTCATCAATGTTTAAAGGAAGTTTAAATGAACTTTGAACGGTTTTACCGTTAATTAATAAATGAGCATTAATTCCAATCCATGCTATTGTGAGAATAGATGTATTTAAAGACATAAAATATTTAATAATAACGATAAAATATAACTTATTGCTTGTATCGTTTATCGTTGCATTTATTATTAAATCAAATATAAGTTTTTGATCTATAGTTAAAGAATCGACTAAGATTTCTGTACGTATATTAATGTCTCTATTGGCTCCATAGGTTTTATTACAATCGTAACTATATGTTATACCATCAAATTCTTCATGTGTTGAGTTTTCGTCATAATTATCAATTTTAAATTCATTCAATATCAATCCATGTATAATAAAACTTATTGATATTTTTTGAAGCTTTATTTTCGGCTTTCATCTTTTCCAATTTTGGATCCATGAAATGAATATTGTATTTATTATATAATTCTAATGAATTGTGAGGATGCTGGAAAACAAGTATATATGCAAATAATTTACACATAGATTTCGGGAATTTAAATATCGCAGCTTCTTTTAGACAATTGTCCCATTCGTTATCATGACTAATAAGATCTCTTGCCAAACACGCCTCTTCATATTACTACAGAGGGTTAAAGTTGGTCATTTTTTTTTTCATTTTTTATCATTTATTCATTTAACTCTTCGGAATAGCATTTTTGTCAAAAAACACATGCGTACTTTTTTTATAAAACTTTCTCAGCTTCTCATTAAAAACGCTCCCAAGGGGTTATATATGTGTGTGTGTGCGTGTGCGTGTTTTTTTTTCTTTATAGACTGAGAGATTAAGGGCAAATGCATTATGGACGATATGGCACCGACTGGCACCACCTGTGTGGGACTCTCACCCACTAAGCCGTTCGCTACCGTTACCTTTGAATTTTAACGGCAACAGAATCCTCTCCGTCCTCCTTACCGGCCCTAAGTAAGTTGGACCTGGCTCTTTCTCCAATAAGTCACCCCCGCGGTAACAGCGTTTGAGTATTACTTCGCGGGGGGACTTTGGGCTACCGCCCTCGTCTGTTGATGTGGTCGTCATCACGTTTTTCTCTCTTTCTGTCCCTTGAACAGTCGTTCGTCATGAATCTTCTTTGTCGTCTGCCGTCTACTTCTTACTGCATCGTCTGGTCGTCTGTTTCTTGCAGCATCTCACGTCTTCTTCTTCTTTTTTCTTCGTCCTTTCGGACCTTCTTAAGGGTGTCTGCACCAAAATTGTTTATTGCGCTCCATCCGTCGGCCGAAGTCATCATAGCTACCATAATAGACTCATGCGTTACTCTGGTCTGTAGGTAGCACTCAAGTTCTTCTCGTTCCTGTTTATAGCGTGGGCATTCACTGAATACATGCTCAGCGCCCTCGATTGCATTTAACCACGTCGGGCAATCCGGGCAATTCTCTTCTATGTCCACTCAGAAACTGTGTTAGGTAGAAGTTTACTTCCCCATGTCTTCTTTTTGTCCAGTCTTCTACACTTGATATGAGGAGGTATGTCCACCGTACCTTACTACTAGAGCCCCATCGCTTTTGCCACTCCGTCATTGTTCCTTTCCTAGCGGCATCACGAATTTCTATCTTGGTTTTGCCGCTTCCTCGTGTTTTTTCTTCCCCGATTGATTTTCTCTCCCTCGCTAATAGGTCTATTGGCGGGAGACCTGCAATAACGCAGACCGCCTCGTCCGATACCGTACGGTAAGCAGACGCGACCCTAAGTGCATTTCGCCTCTGCACTGGGGAGAGCTTTCGCTCATGTGCCTTCACCAGCATAGCGTCTGCCCATATCGGGGCTCCGTACAACATGATTGATGTACTAACGCTTGCCAGTAGCGGTCTGCGATTCTGTGTGGAACCACCCACATTTGGCATCAACCGCGCCAACACTGCGGTAGTTTTTGCGGCTTTCTCTCCTGCCAAGTGCTGTTTAAAAGTCAGCTTTGCGTCTAACGTTATAGCTAAATATTTAATAGTCGGTTTAGAAGTAATTTCATGGCCGCCTATTGTCTAGGTAATCGTCTCCGTCTTCTTTCTGCTAGATATAAGGATTGCCTCCGTTTATGGCCTGCAAGCTTTAGATTCGCATTATTTAGCCACTTCTGTATTTTAATGATAGCTTCACTAGCAATTTCAGCTACCCCTTCTTTCTCTTTTGCAACCACTACCAAAGCTATGTCGTCTGCGAATTCTGCGATCATTGCTCCTTCTGGTATTTCTAGCTTGAGTACGCCGTCGTACATAATGTTCCATAACGATGGGCCCAGTACTGACCCCTGTGGAACTCCCCCGGTAATATTATAATTCACCGTCCCGCCTCGGTTTCGTACAAGAGAGTTCTGTCCTTGAGGAAGTCGGACATTATTCTTCTTATATACGGATGGACTCCTAGTCTCACTAGTGCTTCGTGAATTTTGCACCAATTTGCAGAGTTGAATGCATTTTTAACGTCAAGTGTAACCACCGCGCCTTTCCACCTTTTTCCACTTATGGCTGTCCGTGCTGTATTCACCACTAAGCTGCATTTTTAACGTCAAGTGTAACCACCGCGCCTTTCCACCTTTTTCCACTTATGGCTGTCCGTGCTGTATTCACCACTAAGCTGATAGAGTCTAATGTTGAGCGTCACTTACGGAAACCATACTGGTGTTTTGCAAGACCCTCTGTCCCCTCGGTTGTGCATTCCATCCTAACGAAGATTATGCGCTCTAATATTTTGCCCTGCGTATCGAGCATACAGAGCGGTCTGTATGACGACCCTTCTCTCGGTGGCTTGCTACCCTTTGGTAGCAACACAAGCCTTTGCTTTTTCCAGTTTAACGGAAACGTTCCTTCTTTGAGACAAGTGTTTTACAATTCAATGCAATATTGGGTATGCCATCAAGTCCTGCAGCCTTGTTGTTTCCAGTCCTCCGGCAGGCTAATAGTAGCTCCTCCTCCGTAATTAAGGGTATATTATCTACATCTATTACTTCTACCATAGCACATGGAATGTCCGTCTAATTTGGGAAAAGCGTTGTTACCACCCTGCTTAGTACGTAGGTAGTACGTACGTACTGGTACGTAGTAGTACGTACCAGCCGGTCTAGTAGCTGCTGAAACTGCTCTATTGACGCACTAAGGGAGACATAGCAACTGTATACGTGTATGCCGCCTATTTTCGCTCTTACGAAGCCATTTTCCTTGTTTACCATCTTGCCCTGAAAGGTAAAGTCTGCTTGCCGTGATTGCGGCTTTACCTGAGGCGTCAGATTCCCAAGATGGCTCATTCAGATCTGTGTACTGCTCACTGACAAGAGTGACATCGACCTTGTGTTCTCTTACAAACTGACAGAGAAGGTTTTGCGCAGTCTCACAATGGTTGAGATTTAGCTAAACTATTCTCATTATCCTTTCCTGATATTTTAACCGCTGCTTGGTAGGCTGGGCACAAGTAGCTACCAGTGACATGGTTCGTCGGTATATTGTCGCCTTTTTTACGGCACAGTAAACAACACGGTTTATTACGGCAGCTATTTGCTTTATGCCCCGTCTTACCGCATTTGTAGCTGCATTTGCTTCTATCCTGCGGATCAGTACACTTGCGGTTGGACGAACGGATCCTACAATTGACCCATCCAATTTTAATTTTCTCTAGCTTTGTGAAGTTGGTCGCTATTTCTTTCGACAGTTGCACAACAGCTATCTGCTTGTCTCCGTACGCTTTTCTCTTTCTCCTATTTCCCTTTGTAAGGCCTCCAGTACCTCCTCTTTTGAGGTAAGTATGTCGAGATCCCTTATTTCAAAGGTCTCCTCTTGCTGCAGTGTTTTTATTGTGGTTCCTTTTACTAGTACTGCTTTAACCGCTTCTTGTAAGTCTGCGGTTTTAATTTCTTTTCTGCATTTGAGCTCTACTAGGAGATCTCCCGCCACCATTTTGCATATTTTATTAACGCTATCTCCTATCGCATTCAGTGAAGGAGCAGTTCTCAATGTTGACAAAAGGTCCACGTAGCTCCTTCCTTCCGGTGCCTTAATGATAAGAGGGTCTCGTTGGTCTTGTCCGCTTTGTTTATTCTTTGCTGATCCTATTGTGGTTGTTAATGCCAGGGACCTTGTTTTTCTCTTTATTTGACTGTTTCTCCTTTTTTTTGCCTTTCTTGTAACGACCGCTTGCCAAGTTGCCTCTTTAGGTCGTTTATTCTCTTTCTCCTCGATGTTACTCCTATGCTGCGGAGTAGTTAAGGTCTCCCTTGGTTTAGCCGCCTTTTTAGGTCTCAGATTTGGTGTTGTCTGAGTTTCCTTGCCTAGCGTTCCTGGACGTTGGCACTGTAGCAGGTCATTCTCCGCGCTACACAAACTTTTATACATGACATTAATGCCTTGTGCCATGTTCTTGATAGTTTTAAGGACATTATGTTTGTCCTTTACAAACTCTTTGAGTTCCTGTATCTTTTCTCCTAGACGCTCCAACTGGTCATTTCTTCTTTCAAGGTTGTAGTCCCAGTTTGAGTTACTGCCTCCTTGATTCACCTGCTCTTGTTCCGCCTATATTGCCATTTCAGAAATAGTTTTTATTGGATTGCACTCCATGGTATTCGTTTTTCTACTCAGACTGCCGTTTTCGTCCGATCTCTGAGTAGTGAACCCAGTTGTTAAGACACTTTTTGGGGTATCCGAAGTTCCCAGGTTTGCTTCGTTTGCTACAAACTCTTTGAGTTCCTGTATCTTTTCTCTTAGACGCTGCAACTGGTAATTTCTTCTTTCAAAGTTGTAGTCCCAGTTTTAGTTACTGCCTCCTTAATTCACCTGTTCTTGTTCCGTCTATATTGCCATTTCAGAAATAGTTTTTATTGGACTGCACTCCATGGTATTCGTTTTTCTACTCAGACTGCTGTTTTCGTCCGATCTCTGAGTAGTGAACCCAGTTGTTAAGACACTTTTTGGGGTATCCGAAGTTCCCAGGTTTGCTTCGTTTGTTGTACTAAGTATTTTTATTTTTATCCACCTCTTCCATATTTAGTCACCTACCTTCCACCGAGCTCTCTCTGCGAAGTTATGCTTCACGGGCGTGAATTCTGGTCTCATGTCCCAGCGCAAGTTGTCCTCAAAAAGGTAACGAGGTCCCCCCTCTGACAATAATAGGGCCCGTTCCGGGCGCCACCCGGCACTACGGCGGTCATTGGGATTTTCGCCAGATGATAGGCCAGCTAGGGCGTGTAGGCGAAACATCCCCGGGCCCCTGTACTTTCCGGCAGCCTGGGAGTGTCAAAACCCAGTTTATCTCGTACCCTTTCCCTTCAGCAGTCGAAGTCGAGTCGGACTACGGCAATGGGCGAGCGCCTGCTTAGACATAACCCGAAGATCAAACCTTGTTTTCGGTAGTGACAGATCTTCAATAAGCTGTTTGGTCCGCGGGAGATATTTTATTTCTCTGCAACCCTCTGTTTGCAGCACTACGTACGTAGTACTATGCGCTTACAGCGAGCGTTTCTCTATCCGCCACCCGAGGACGCGCCACATGTGGTACAGCTACCCCTCGTGGCGTCTGTGTGTGTGTCTGCGTGGGTGCGTGCGTGCGTGCGTGCGTTCGTGCGTGTGTGCGTGCGTGTGTGTGTATTTAATATACTAATATGAAATGTCTACACCTAGTATAAGAGAAGCCAGTCATTTCCAGTTTTCGTTCCATCTGTATAATTGTTCTGCACATAAGCATGCTTTTCGACCGTAGCTCACGGCGCGGTAAGTTTTGTATTTTATTGAACAGTGCGTGGTCGCACTTATGTCACGTCTATCGGTGCCATTGGCATTAACAATCTATTTTTTCACCATGCAGTATCGCCCAAGCGTAGCGACCCTGGGGGGTTATGCTATAACGATAAAATAGTGATAAGTTTTCTGTTTATCACAAAGTCTTATGATGATAAGCGTACATAATTGATAAATTCAGACTCCCCCCCCCCCCCCCCCCCACCGTCGCTAGAAAAACTGATTGAATCCGATAGAAATCGATAAAATTCATCATTCAGGTCCATAAGATTTCTTATCGGCTCGAATGGTAAATCTTTTAATGCCAATTTTAGCATTTGGGCTCGATAAAATGGGATACAATTCGATATAGGCCAATATAGGCCGATAGATACTCCATGCAAAAAATTACAATTGAAATCAATAGACTCGAGATCATCTTGAATTTTATCGATTATTCAATTGTAATTTTTCGCTTGGAGTTTTTATCGGCCTATATCGACTTGTATCACATTTTATCGAGCCCAAATGTAAAAAATTGCATTCAGGTTAACTATTCAACCCGATAAGACATCTTACCGACTTCCATAAATTTTTTCCAACTGGGGAGATAAAAGTACGGTGAAAAAAATGACTTCTAAACAAGCAAAGCAAGCACACGCCACAGATTGGCGTGACAGCGGACTTGCCAGCAGTATCGTATATAGAATAAGTCGAACTTTACGGCACGGCGTGTATCACCATCCGAGCGCAGCGAATACGCTTAACGCCATGCCATGAAGGACGACTTATTCCACGTGTATCGTACAGTATTTTATAGCACTGACTATAATAAATCTTCTATCACGCCTATCCGTGGAATAAGCAGCTCTTTTTGCATCGTGAAATTAGCGCACGAGCGTAGCGAGTGTGATAAACCCGGTACAGTAAAAGCTACTTATTCAACGGATAGGCGTAACATAAGTGAGGATTTATTCCACGTAGTGTGATTAAAAATAGATATAATTCAGGAGAATCTCAGGTGAGAATCTGAGTTGAAATTTTAAAAATCTAAAAACTGACTTAAACGATTCAAAACATTGATTTTTCAACTTATTTGGGGGTATTTACTACCTGAAAGGGAACTTTCAATTTTAACAAACTAAATTATAGCTATTTAGAAAATTCTAGCAACCCGTAGGAAAAAATCTCAGGTGAGCTTTTGGCCGGAGATCTCAACTTAGAGTTTTCAATAGGGATTCGTTTTATTTCAGTGATTTCACATTCAAATGCAGACCATATATACAAAGATTCCTGCTGGAAAAAGCCGATTGAACCGATTTCTTATCGACTTGAATGGTGAATCTTAATTCCATTTTTTGTATTATAGGTCTCGATAAAATCCGATTAAGTCGATATGGGTCGCGAAACTATAGAAAAAATTACAATTGAAATCACTAGACTCGAGATCATCTTGAATTCGCCTCGACCTATATCGACTCATATCGACATAAATCGCATTTTATCAAGCCGTAATGAAAAAAATGGAATTAAGATTCACTATTCAAGTCGATTAGACAACTTATCGGCTTCTATCAACTTTTTTTAAGAGGGATATTCTTACAGACTTATTGCTATGATAACAATTGCACAGTTTTAAGCATTAATTATTTGTTGTTAATTATCTTTATTCTTTGATTGATTATGCAACTAATGAATTTAATCTTGAAAATTAAATAAGTTGCACATTAATAACTGAAATACCAATGATTGATAAAATACATTATTGGATATCAGTTTTAAATGCTGCTACAAAATAATAGTATATTTTTTGCCTGCTGGGCAGAAAAGTGAACTTTTTTGCCGACTGGTCTAAAAATAAGCACGTTAAACTTGCTTTTCAGTCAAAAAACCGTGAAAAACGTGCATGTGTTACCAAAAGATATGAATATGCTACAAGTGTCACTGAAGCCAAATCCAATCCGCAAAACCCCTTTCCAAGGAATAACGTTTATTTTCTGTGCTGAAAAAACATGCAAAGAATATAAGAAAAAAAGATAAAGGATGCAGATAACATTAATAATATTACGTTTGCATTTATCATTTGTTTTTATACAAAATTACAAAATAGTTTTTTTAATTTACAATATTATTTGTATACTTTGTAAGGAGCATATAATTACGAAGTAACTATACAATTGTGTAGTTCTTTTTATACTAATTTATTTACAATAGAAGGGAGAATAATGCTAAATCTAAAAACTATTCGTTAAATTTTATCTTTCTTCTTTTAATCGTAGTTCGTGTATGTACTTGTTGTAAGTTTTGGTTGGAGCGTAAAGTTTCCATAGACTCACAGGGAAGATATGCTTGTTTATCTAATAACATAACCTATAACGATACAAATTACTTAAAATCTTTGATCAATTACAAAAAAGGCTTTACAAACTATTGACTAAACTTAGGAACATTTTGCTTGCGTGCGATATTTCAGTCTCAATTAATGTATCAGACATACAAACATCCTTGTGCACATTGAATGTTAAGAGGGGTTCACTTTTTCCTCTTGCCTTTACAAAATAAAATTATTTAATTTTACATATATTTCTTGAATATTTTACAAAGAACTTTCTCAATTAGATAATGTCTCTATCAGCTTACTTTGGATACAATGAAGTCATAGAATGTGTAATAATGTGGAAGTATTTGACATACGTTAGTTGATCTGTCATTACGGTATTCCATTCGCTCAATTCGATATTTTCATAAGACTCTTAGACATCGTTGTAGGAATTCTTAAATTACCTATGAACATTATGTAATATCTAGCTTCAGATATCTTATTTTGCCTACAAAACATGTGTGAACTATAAATACTTAAACTATACATGCAATTAATTTACCATTTTGATCTCTCCTTATCTTAGTCAACTTTTGATGCTGCGATTGAATCATGTTTTTCAGTACCCAGTACAGAGTTGGTAGAATTCACGTTCATAGTTTGGTACCTGAAACAATGATCTTTTTATTATTACAAACCGCCTTGCACACCTCAGTCCATCTATAATTAGTCCTACCATTGCGCACACAGCTCACACGTGTTGCCTAACAAAGAAGAACAAGAATACATTTTTTGTACAGGATCCTGCAAAACACCGGAGCTTATTGGGCAAATTATGTTTTAATTACTTCCCTTATCACTTCAATGATTCGAACTTCAACATCATTGTTGGCGATTCACATCAAATACCTGGGAGATTCAAACCACAACAGTTTAAAATAAACTAAGTAAACATCAGACATAACCTTAGGAGCCTGGCACAGTCGTCAGCTTTTTTACAAGCATTTTATTGGAACATTCCAATTAACCATGATGCACAATTTTAATCAACTAAACTACACGTTCAACTGTAACCAAGTTCTTACGTTGATATGCGTACTGATCAACATAGTAAATTTTTATCAGCTTATCCATATAACTTACTTGTTGTTTGTCTTATTTAACACAGCACACATCATAAACTTGTTCTATATCTATATATACTCAATAATATTAATTAGTTATAAAAGTAACGAAAAAATAATTGATTATTAAATTATTCCAAACCACCTAATAATTGCGTTTATTAGGTAATTTAAAGATTGAGAAAAATTCGCATCGATTTCATGCATTTTTCATTTTTTTTACTGGCTAATATCCATAAAAAGGCTCCATAAAAATTTTGCACACAATAACAATAAATTAAACTTATAATTATGTAATTCACCTTGATATGAGAGCTATCCAACTTCAAGTCTGTACCTAACCTAATATAGGATAATTCTTTTCCTTCAAATTGTTTATTAACGATTGAGGAAGTAGATCTTAAGTAGAACCCTATCAAGTGGCGCGGTAGCGCCACGAAGGCGAGTTTGAGAAGCAGACGAAGCCGCGGCGCCCGTGTCACTATTTACTTCTATATTGGGGTTCGAATTTTTTCACAATACAGAAAAAGAATACTTATCGTTACTGATCGTGAGTTTTTTGATTTATTAGTGTCTTTTCTGAGTTGAACAATGATTTCCTACGAAAATATTTGTAAATAAGCCGTTTTGTTAAATAATAAACGAGTGTATATATCATGAATACTCGGAACAGTTGCTTTAACTTTTTCTCCAGTGTGGTAGGACCGTGAAGTTGGCTTTTTATCCGAAAAGTGGTAGGACCGTGAAATTGGCCGCACAAGCTATATTATGTGTATCGCTTTCCCACAGATTTTATACATCGCATCAGTGCATGCAGGCCATCGTGTCAGATCATAAAACTTTGCTCAACATACTTATAACATCGTGACGTCCAACAAGAAGATTCCTCTACTAAAATAAATAAACAAAAGTGATGAAATTAAATTAAATCATATTAGTGACAACAATGTTACTAAGAAATAATGGCCTAAAGGTGCTAAAAATGTTTATATTTTATTTTTAGAACAAATTTAAGGTGCTCAATAAGTTCGCCCAAAAAGAAATGAAATCTCTAAAAAAAACTTTTAACAAAAGTAAAAGGTTAGGCGAGTTTCATCTATTCCGCACATTATTATGCATCTCAATAATATGGTTGGCTGACCCATTTATATATTATAGTCATCACAAAATCATTGTTACCTAATAAAAATGTAATAACCGTAGATATAATTTCATTACAAATAATTATGTTAACAATAAATAAAAATTTGACAACGAAATTACGGATAAAAAAGAAATGAGATCAATAAAAAAGTCAAGTTTATTACCAAATTATTATTTTAACAATAATATTGCAAGCAAAAAGTGTTGTATTCAATTCTGGGCTGAGTCGAATAGTTAATTACAAAACTAAAGATTGATCTAAGATTAGTAAATAAAAACTTAAGTAATAAATTGATCAATCACAAACAACTGTTATGATAAACTTACTAGGTAACTTGCCAGGCCCGTTTCATTTTGTTTACAGGTAAACAAATAAAATATTTTTTTCATATTTTTTATTATAATTGGATATCAACATTTTAACTTCTTGCATTACTGGTATTCATAAAAAAGTTTTTGAGTATCCAGTATATAATATACATAAAAAGTAATTGTTTATATTTGAGGTTCGATACGAAAAATGTTGAATTTTAATTATGTATTATATCATTTTTATAAACAACAATTTATTTTTAAATACAGTTCGAATATATTCAAATAACAAATTTCAGAGTAAAGTTGTGATTATATGCACCTACTTTTTATATATGCTGAAAGTTACTGCTACATAACACCATGAATAAAATGAAACGGGCCTGGCAAGTTACCTAGTAAGTTTATCATAACAGTTGTTTGTGATTGATCAATTTATTACTTAAGTTTTTATTTACTAATCTTAGATCAATCTTTAGTTTTGTAATTAACTATTCGACTCAGCCCAGAATTGAATACAACACTTTTTGCTTGCAATATTATTGTTGAAATAATAATTTGGTAATAAACTTGACTTTTTTATTGATCTCATTTCTTTTTTATCCGTAATTTCGTTGTCAAATTTTTATTTATTGTTAACATAATTATTTGTAATGAAATTATATCTACGGTTATTACATTTTTATTTGGTAACAATGATTTTGTGATGACTATAATATATAAATGGGTCAGCCAACCATATTATTGAGATGCATAATAATGTGCGGAATAGATGAAACTCGCCTAACCTTTTACTTTTGTTAAAAGTTTTTTTTAGAGATTTTATTACTCTTAATTTTTTGACTGGTATGCAAATGCAAGAACAATTTTTCATAAGGTTACTTAGCAATAAGGGAAGCGGCTGTCAATTCTCCTTTCAGGTAAGTATCAGTTGATTTGATCGAGTAAACCTAATGCATGCATATAGCATACCCGAACGCCCCGATACGCGCACCATCTGGTAGAGGTGTGGTATAAACTATAATGAGCAGTTCCAAATTCGTCCACCAGTAGCGCTGACCTGACAGTCCTGACACTGACCTAGTACATAGTACCTTTTCTACCTTTACCGGTACAAGACCGGTGCCAACAAGCGATCGCGCGTTTTGTTCTTTCTTCTTTGTTCGTTCAAAAGGTGCTTCGACGTACATACTCACACCGGCGTTTCTGGAAGCTGCATGAAGAAGAAATGGCCGAAAATAACGGAGTAAGGAACGACTTGGCCTATTTGGCAATTAGAAATGAGGGTAAAATATTTATTTTTACATTCACTTCTAAAAAGTATTTAATGCACATTTCAAAGGATGCTCATGAAATTGAAAACCTAGCAAAACGTATACATCACGTGTTCAAGGGCATTCTTTGTTATTTTGATAAATATCAAAGAACACAATAAATATTGTTAAAATGAAAAAACTAAGATTATTATCATGCTGCTCTTGATTAATAATAAATGATTTTTACAGAGCATGATGACCTTGAATTTCAAGTGCAGGAAATGGAAGGGATTTTAGAAGATCATGAAGATCAACCTGCCGACCCCCAAGCTGGTTTATTTCCTGATTTGAAGTTTAACTCATAAATTTGCATATAATTTTAAATAATATTTTGAAAGACTCTGATATCCGTTACCATCAATTTGTTGATGGTTCCAGCACCATGCTGGTGCTGGAAATAGACGTCAGGACCAAGCACAAGGAAATCCACCACCGCAAAATGGTCAAAATGTTAAACGTCAGGACCAAGCTAAAAGAAATCCACCACCTCAAAATAGTCAACGTCAGGGTCAAGCTCAAGGAAATGAAGCTGCTGGAGGACAAGCTCAAGAAAATCTACCACCGGGAAATGGTAAAAAATATATTTTTAACAGTATCTATTATCTAATATTACCATAATTTGTATGAATTATGTCTGATGGCATCAATTAATATGATTGTAGTTCCAAATCGTGGTAAAAGAGGTGTTCGAGGAGGTCAAAATCAGAGACGCTTCAATCCCTTATGATCGTGATTTGAAGAATGCAGCAACATTCTTTATTGATGTGGTTCAGGCTAGCGTTGCCCTGACAAGAGAAAATTTACAGATGAAAAGAGAGTTTAGAAAGAAACAAGAAAATCAACGACGTGACCAGTAAAAATAAAAAAACTTATGTACTAAGCTCAGTTCTGTGTATTATTTAAAATAAATTATTTATTGTGAAAACATACATACTACATTTTATAGAATTGCCATACTTTATTGTTTTTATTAGTTGCATTATTGATCGATATATAGTTGATGAAATGAGGTTCAGCTTTGACAGAAGATTTTGGTAACGATGCGCCATCAGGCTTTTTTGGTTCAGTATTACTTAAATCAGTACTTTACGCTAATAATGGACTGTCCGAAATGTTTTAAGCTGTCTGTGTACTCTTGTGATTGGTGTCTGATCATACAACTTGGCTATATCTATAAGTGGAAGCTTCTTTGCTGGTTTACCATAATCTACCACCAGCACCTTCTGGGCCTGTAGAAGAGCCTTTGGTAAGACCTGGGGACTAGGACCAGACAAGGTGAGGTGGATATACGAGTCCATTATCAAACCAAGGTTACTGCATAGGGCACTGGTCTGGGGACACAAGTGTGAACTCAACACACATGTTAGGTCCCTAGAAAAGGTGCAGAGAATGGTAATGGTAGGACTGACAGGGGCCATGAGGACTACACGGACGGCTGCTATGGAGCTCCTTCTGGGTCTGCCCCCCTTGAACAAGGTTGCATTAATGGGAGTACTTAAAGCGACTGTAAGGATAATGGATTCGGGATGTGGCAAGCATTTCATGGACAAGAAATTGACAGAAGAGGTGCTACCCAACATCGCAAGGGTAGGAAGTAACAGAATGACGGAACACATCCGGTTCGACAAACCTTATAAGGTGGTTATATCGGGAAAACAGGACTGGAAAGGAGGAACGCACCCCCTAGCTGAACATGGGGTGGTGTGGTTCACGGACGGCTCGAAAACAGAAAGCGGAGTGAGAGCAGGAGCGTGGATGAAGGGTAGCTCATTGGAATTGGTGTGCTCCCTTAATTCCATTGCAACTGTTTTTCAAGCTGAGGTCAGAGCCATTAAGGAATGCGCGTGCTGGATGGTGACCAAGAGGATCTCACAGAAGTCCATAACGATCTGCTCGGATAGAAGAGCCGCGCTACTAGCCCTGGACGGGATAAAAGTAGGGTCACTGACATCACTGGTGGCCAGAAATGATGTAAAACTACTCTGGGTGCCCGGGACACTCGGGTATTACAGGTAATGAGAAGGCAGATAGGTTGGCTGCTAGAGGATCTTGCAAGCTGAGGACGAAGAAGTGCGAGGTGGCGATACCCGCCTGTGAAGTGCACACCGCAGCTAAAGGGTGGCTCCAAAGGGTACTTAATGATAAATGGAATACCTCGCGGGGCATGAGGCAGACCAAAAGACTTCTGGGCGAGGTTCCACCGGACGAATGAATCTCGAGAATACGGAACCTGAACAGGGGTAGACTGAGGCTGGCAATGGGTTGGCTCACTGAACATTGGAGCGTGCGATACCACCTCTCAAAGATGAATATTTGTGAGGAGGCTATTTGCAGATGGTGTGGGACAGCAGAAGAGACTACAGAGCATCTCTTGTGCGTCTGCCCCGCGTTTGTGGGAACTAGGAACATGATGTGGGCCACTCCCTTTATTAGTAGGGAGGACTTAAGGCTATATAGTCTTCAGTCCTTGTGCAAAGTATCCCGGGCAATCGACAGGAAATTGCAGCGGGTAGAGATGGTGTACGACATGTATAAAGGAGGGTAGAAGGCATAGCGCAATGGTATTCCCGAGTGCTTGACAGGCAAGTCCCCGGGTAGGGGCCGCCGCGGTTACCTTCGTTTCATTGATTAGTCATTAGTTATTATTACCATTATCTTATTAGATTATTATATAGATTAGGTTACCATAATCTGGAGGTAATACACTTATCAGATCATTATCATTAAATGGCGGTGGTAGAACAGGTGCAGCTATCAAAAACGATTTAAATGAAAAATTCAATTCAAATTTCTCTAGGAATGAAACTTTAGCCATGGAAGGAAAAGATTTGTACTCGAAAACAAATAAAAACAATATTATTTATTGAAATTAAATTATTTTTATAAGAATTTTATAGAAAATTACAACCTATGCACTAACGTAAATAAGTGTAATAATGTATTTTTTGTATACAAATCTTTTCTATTTTATATATTTATAAAATTATTATTAACATGCGAACAAAAAAAAACAACGATGGCTTAGAAATTTTCATAATAAAAATATTTATTTTATTTTCACAAATTTACATATTGACAAGTTTCATAATGCCACTCGCTACTTAATATGTTAATTTTTTTTTAAATTTTATTTTACAGTAACGTACGCGTTATGTACAATAAACCCTTCAGCTTGACCTACCGTTTAAGCGGTCAATCCCCTGTTGAAAATATATACCTGGATATCCAGGGGGATTTTCCATGCGGATAATCTATGTGGGTTCATGTAGATTCCATATGGGTTCGTGTGGATTCCATGTAGATATTCCACATAAATATCCACATGGATATCCATCTAGTTTTTTAAAAAGTTAAAAGTGTTAAAAACTTCTCATGTGCTTGTTATATATTATAGTTCATCAAACCATTAAATAGAGGTACCATCTAGATAATAACACCAAAACTGGGGTTGTTAGCTCCAAAATTTTCACTTTTTAATTATTTTATAGAAATTAAAATTTTTTGTAATGTTAAAAAAATGAAGATTTTGGAGCTAACAACCCCAATTTTGATGTTATCATCCTGGTGGTACTTCCCTTAATGATTAGATGAACTACATAATAACATGCGCATAAGAAATTTTTAATTCTCTTGACTTTTTAAAAAATTAGATGGATATCCATGCTAATATCCATATGGAATCCATATGGAATCCACATGAATCCATATAGATTATCCACATGGAAAATTCACCTGTATATCCAGGTATATATTTTCAATCGCTTATGGATTTGTTTTCTCTTTCTTAATGACTACTCTCTTACTCTTTATCTGAGTAATTAATGGGAGCTTCACTTGGCTTCAGAAGCTTGCCGACGAAATAAAAGTCTCACCTCTCTGAAATAAAAGTCATAATTGATAAGCAGACAGAAGGAACATTTTAGTCTTTAAGATTTCACAAACTATATAATTTAAACATTAAATTACCATTACAAGCTAAATACTCTGTGCACCAAAATTAAACTCAGCATCTATCACAGTGATTTCGGCACTTGGATGTAAATATTGTTATTCTTCTTGAGACGGCGGCCCCACGTGGTAGGTAAGAGACCACCAACGGATAACTTACCGATAAATACTAAGAGATAAGTTAACGATTAAGTGAGCGATAGTATTCACATGTAATAGCCTACCTAAGCGCAGGTAGATGGCGTGCGCGCATAAAGCATTGGAGAGAGGGACGGCCACGGATATAAATGGAGACCCGCAGCCAGCAGCGATCACTTACGATCTGGCTCTAGCGCGGAGAGCACAAGGAGAACTGTCGTTCTCTCCAAGTGCTCTGTCTCTTTAGTACCTAGTATGCAAACGAGCAGTGTGCTCTCGAACAGTACTAAGGAGGTCCTCCCCCTTTCCATTTAGCATAAGACCAGATCTGTATTCTTGAAACAATATATATCTATAATTTATTTAATTCTTTGTTACATTATAGTCATTGCTTTGTTCATGCCATAAAAATTATTCACCCTTCCCCTCTCGAATATACCTTGGGATCAGGAAGGTAGATCCCTGTTATTAAGTGGGTATCTACCGAGTACGGATTGGTAGTGAGAAGGTAGATCCTCACGCACTGGTCCGAAGCTGCGTGGATTACCTAAGTGTGCAGAGCTCGTGGAGTAGATCTCCCTCCACGACTCCCAGTGCACACGGGTTGGGAAATCTTATATTCACTCAACCGATAGTGCGGGGTGATTGTAAGTTCAATCTTGCTTCCTCGAGCGCATTCTCGCCTCTTCCCACATCGAGTCTCAAACCCTACACTCGGCCTCGCCTCGGCA
The DNA here is from genome assembly GCA_020010945.3 of Muscidifurax raptorellus. Lineage (NCBI taxonomy): Eukaryota > Metazoa > Arthropoda > Insecta > Hymenoptera > Pteromalidae > Muscidifurax > Muscidifurax raptorellus. The sequence goes on from JAHUUD020000008.1 coordinate 387,129, forward strand.
TTGCTTGGCCCGTTTCATTTGCGCCCGAACAGGGACCCGAGTTTGTTATTAACGCGAGACAAAAGCAGAGTCAGCTCCGGAATTATAATTTTTTCTAGTAACATACAAAAGGTATCAAATAATTCCCGTACTGACGCTTGCTTTCGAGGAACAACGCATACACATGAGCATTGATGAGACCACGGAATACATCGATACTCTAAAACTACATGATCAAGCCCACCAGGAGGCTATTCAATTATTAAATAACACGGTCGTCGATTTATTCAAGCAAATCAAAGTGCTCAAAGCCGTAGGTTAGCGACTCTTCGGATGTACTCGGAGAAACCGTAGACCGAATCAACGAGCTCGGCGTCAATTTTTCACGTGCCCGCCGCGACCTGGCTGATCTGACTAGTATATCAAAGCGTAACTTTCAAGGATTAGAATACCGCATTCAGACATTGGAAAGCCAGATCACCGGGATTACGAAGGGTATGGAAAATTTGACAATATAGATCTCTCGCGTTCGCGACCCCCCCCCCCCTGGTCCCGAGAAAAGGAAACGCCTCGTTCCAGATTTAAATGAAAGACGGATGCAAAACGTCATAACATTCTTGAGCAATTGAGTTCCATATTTTGAAAAGAAAATCAGTAGAATCATTAACTTATCTTGATAAATCATTTCTTGTAAGCACAATAGCCGTAAACATGGAGAAAAAAGACGGTCGCAAGTGCTTCTCGAAGAAATTAGACAAGAAGACCCTAGCCGGGTTAATGATAAAAGTCTAGAATGGAAAGATGCGGTAATCTTGGAATTCTCATTATTGGACCAGAGACAAAGTACACTCGAGGAGCAAGTAGATACATTAGAGAACGCGGAAGATGATATCAACATCACATGCGTTAAACAAAAACAGACATTGGGAGGAGAGTCGACACTAAGTAGCACCGATGAACGCATCGATGCTCTAGCTACTGCTGTCGAAAATTTAATACGTGAGAATAAAACGCGCAAAAGGTAGATTAAAGAATTGAAGCACGCGAACGAACGGTTAATGGGGCGAGTGGAACTCCTCGAGACTGAAAACGACGCGCTGATCAGTAAAAATACCAAACGTTGAACAGATCTCAATTGAATTCTTGAGAAAGTCGAGTCAGCGGGTCACAAATTACGGGAAGAGATCGGAAAAATCTCAGAAATCATGACTGACGAGTCAACGAGATTCGAAAAGATGATTCGTACACGCGGGATCGCAAAAAACGGTGAATTACTATCTGATATCACGCGACGTATGAAAATCGAGATACCGAAATTCGAAGCACTCGCGGGTGAAAGACCTATGAAGTTCTTGAAAGAGATCGAAAATTACATAAATATCGTGAAACCGGAGGATCACGAACTAAAATGCGTAATCTCACAAGTGCTTGAAGAAGACGCACAGAATTGGTGATATCTACTTCAAAGCGAGGTGGATAGTTTCGACGCATTTTCGACCAAATTCAGGGAAAGATTTTGGAATAAAAATATACAGAGAATCAATGGAAGAAAGGTCGAATTTGGCCAATATTTCCCTGGACACCGAAGTCGGATCAACTATGCCACATATCTATTCGGACTAGCTCGCGAACTAGAGATGGCTCTAGTGTAATGGAATCACCGATTCCATTACGCATCCAAAACACTACGATTGCTATATATATCACATCTACACACACACACACACACACTTACTCACTAGCACGTCATCGCGGCACCCAAGAAGTGGATCTGAAAATCGGGAGAGAGATTCGCACATACGTGTCAGCGGCACCTTCACACAAATGGACTATATTCCGATGAACCACGCAGTAAATCCAAAATGCCATAAAAACGCTAAGGGACATTATAGATTCAATAATAACTTCATAAGAACCGCGAGTTCGTATTTTTAAACGGAAAGCCATAAATTAAGAAGCACGAGAACGAGGGGAGCTGTTTCAATGATGACGTTACGCAATACGGCGACAAATCATCGCGGAAAAACGAGCACAAATAAGGGAGAGTTCTAAAAGAGACAAATTCCTAAGTGGTAGTCATAAACTATGATGTTTATGACTTGACCTGCTACGATTCTCTTAATATTGAGAGAGGAAAATACAAAATAGTGAAGCGACCTAATATGGAAAACGCTAGCTCGAGAAAAACAAGGGGATATGCAAGTATATAAAGCCCGGGAGCAAACGGCAAGGAGCGCTCAGTAAGATCCGAAATCTCTCGCAGAACGTTACTCTGCTCGTCGCCAGACCATTCGTAAAACAAGTATCACGCATTACTGGCTACTCGTACGTTTAAAAGTAGAGAGTATACCGGACTTAGTCGCTCAGTCGAGCAAGTGCATCCATCGGCATTTTTCCAAATATCACCCCCTGCTGAAAAGAAGAAGCAACAGAGGCAGTGGACTCCTTGCGATCTACACTACGCACACCAAAGGGACGAGCCGTCACACCTAAGTGTATCTAGCCATCGCTGTAAACTGAACCACCGAGCCTAGGCTGGAAGGCGCCGAGGATTGACAGCTGCAGACACTCAAGAACCTCCTCACACATATAACAGCCACGCACACTTACGTATTAAGGTACTTTTCTCTTTTCATAAAAATAAACGTGTGTCGATTTAAAAGAAATAGTGTATAGTTTAAAGTGACTTCGTATCCGGCTCCCTTCCCCGGTAGGCGATGACCGCGTCCGCGGTAGCCAAAAGGGACTTCCTATCCTTCACTCTTTTAATCATTTAAATTATTATAACTTTCACGTATCGCCAAGTTCGATTATCAATTCAGGTAGGAATTCATGTAATTGTTTTAATGTGTTAGATTTTGTAATTGAAATTTTGTAATCTGGACGTAACAAGAAGAACCAGAGCTCGTAAGAAAAATCGCGGAACATTTTGACCGCGAAATTAGGCGGACTGTTACTGGACACAAAATTCAGACGATTAACAAATTTTTAGAAATTCTAGCTGAATTCGACAGTGACGACACGACCAAAAGAGTACCAGACATACCGAAAGTCAACACAAACAATCAAAATACAAATATACTTTCAAACACATTCCCCAACAGTCAATAACCGACCCACCCTCCCAACGACAAAAATCCAAAAAACCTCCTAAACAATAACTCAGGACATAAACCGAAACCGTCATGGACAGAATGCACAATCCAAACAATGCAAACAGCTGGCACGATGAAAAAAATGGACACACAAAACACTGGGGAAAACCAGGGAAAAGGGGGACGGAAACAGAAAAGTTCACAAGTAAAAGACTCGTGCAATTTCGATCTTTTAAGCTGCTTTCGGGAAGACGGAACATTAAGTATGGGAAACGAAAAGTAGTTACGTCAAAAAAGGACGCACTTCCATCTCGGGGGAAGAAAGGCGTAACTATGATTGCGTCCATCATGGAGGACCCTCGCGCGGAATTATTGCACGATATTAATCCAGAAGGCCGCGAAATCGAAGTACAACACTGCCCAGAAATCAAAATTTTAATTGAAAACATAGACATAGAAGCACTTATCGATACGGGAAGCAAAGTAACGGCAATATCGGAAGAATTCTATCATCAAAATTACGAAAAATTCAAAGCCTGTCCAACATTACCTATCACCGGAAAACTAATAAAAGGTGCTACCGGTAGCAAGTCGGCACGTTTAAAATATCAAATCTTTGCAAATACGAAGTTAGATAACCTACCTCGAAAAATCATTTTCTTAGTAATTCCAAAACTAATTAAGCCATGTATTATTGGCTACGATATAATAACACTCTTCGGAATGTTAATTGATTCGATAAATCAACAAATCATTTTTTCAATAGACAAAGTAGATGGACTAATATCGTACGTGCATACAAAAATACCGCGTAACGAATTCACGTCACTCGCAATTCAAAAAAAGGATAAATACACCGAAGGAGCGTATGGTTTCGATTCTGAAATTCAAATTGCGACCCAAGAGATGAGTAGATACACCGCAGAAGGGTATCGCTCAGATGATAATAATCTTTACGAAGATTATGGAAACAATATTGAAAACCCATACGGGCTCACGATTGAGGAGATCGATAGAAAAGTTGAATCTTGTGAAAACCTCAACGAGGCACAAAAAACAAATCTTGAGAAAATTATTGATAAAAAGAAAAGAAGTATTCGGGAAAAAACCGGGATTAATGAGCATGAGTTGATTATAAAAGACACGACGCCGTGGTTTTGTAGACCGTACCCAATCCCATTAGCGAATAAACAAGACACGCTAAAAGAATTCAGACGAATGTTGGAGTTGGAAATTATAACATGCTCGAATAGCGTATACATAAATCCGATTCAAATCGTTAGAAAAAAAGACAGATCGATCAGACCGTGCCTAAACGCGCAGAAGCTTAACGCGGTACTTCAAGATTACTTCGAAGGACCTCCCGGTATCGACGAGGTCTTGCAAAGATGCACTGATAAGCCAATAACAAGCGTATCAGATTTTACAGCAAGTTATTGGCACATCAAACTCGCGGAAGATTCGCGAAAATACACAGCTTTCAAAATCGACAGTCATGTTTACGAATTCAATATTGTACCGTTCGGGATAAAAATTAGCCGATCCGCGTTAAATCGAGGGCTTGCGGATCTCATGATACGGTCGCAAAATTTCGACGAGCATATAGAGCACTTAGATAAATAATACGAACGTTTGATTGAACATAACTAACGGTTAAATTTCAAGAAAACAAAATTTTTTTGTGAAGAAATCGAATTTCTGGGACACTTTATTTCCGCAAAAGGGATACGACCGGACCCAGATAAAATTTGGCCAATAACAAATTTTAAACCACCACGAAATTGAAAACAATTGTAAAGTTTCATCAAGTTTATAAACTTCTACTCAAAGTTTACACAAAATTTTTTGGAATGCTTAGTCCCATTGTTGGATTTTATGAGAAAAAATGTCGCGTTTCATTGGACAAGCGTACATCAAGCAGCATTCGAAAAAATAAAAACACTGTTGGATGAAAATTTTTTCTTAAAATACGCAAACTCAAAAAAACCCTACATTTCAACCACGGACGCATCTGATTACGCATGCGCCGCGGCCCTGTCTCAGTTAGATGAGGAAGGGGAAGAGGAAGTGGCCTGTTTTGTGAGCAGAACATTCAAGGGAAGTGAATGCTCATATGTTACAACAGAAAAGGAAATGCTCGCCCTTGTGTGGTCGCTCAATAAGTTAGACACTTCCTTGAGGGGGACAATTGAGATTACAGTCCGAACGGATAACAAGGCTCTGACATTTTTGCGAACTTTCAAATTTAATAATCAAAGATTACAGAGATGAAACCTAGCGATCTAGGACTTTAAACTCAACCCAGTACACATACCAGGAAAACAAAACGCCGTCGCAGGACTACCTTACTTGTTACTCGAATGGATGATAGCGAAAAATCGAAAAAAGAAAGCCAGTGAGAAATAATTATCTCGGCCATAGTATGGCAAAAACCGAGCCGCGAGCTCATAAATATCTGTAAAGAAATTGAAAAAAAAATCAAAGACGCGAGCTCATAAATATCTGTATAGAAATTCAAAAAAATCAAAGACGCGATCCTGACACGCGAGCAATAATTTGTAAGCTAGAAAATAAGGATGAATAAATGGGTAAAAGATACGAAAGATGCTTTGTCAACGAAACCCACGAAGCCTACAGCCACATAGGGGGGCGAAAATTAAACAAAATTTTAAACGAGCATTTTTATGCAAATGGCTTACGCAAAAAGATAGCGCGAAATTTAAAATCCTCTGACAATTGTCAACGTACAAAACATTTAACTACAAAATACAGAGAATTAGCACAGCCTATCTTGACGCAAAAGCCAAATGAATTACTATCAATAGCCTTTTACGGCCCATTGCCGACATCTGCAGGAGGAGTAAAATACCTGTTAACAACAATAGACGTTTTTAGTAAATTTGTGGTATTTTACCCCTTACGCAGAGCAGCAACTCAAGTAGTAATTAAGAAATTATTGGAAGATTACATACACATTTACGGCAAACCAAAAGCGATCATATGTGATCACGGCACGCAGTTCACTTCCAGTAAATTCGTAAAGGCATTCGAAAATGAAAACATAAAAATAATGTACTCATCTATTCGACACCCGCAAAGTAATATTGTAGAACGGGTACACCGAGAACTAGGTAGATTTTTTAGAACGTTCATTAGAGATAAACATACATTTTTTTGAAGCATTTGATAAAAATAAATAAATTTGTTCATATGATCTTGGTACAATATGTTCATTCAAAACAGATCAATTTTCAACTTCAAAACAAATTTTAACAATTGCTATGAGGACTCTGGATATTGATATTATATTTGGAGTCTAAGGAAATATAAACAACTTTTAGTTCTTTTACGTTTGTCAAAATTGTCAATATTAAAAAAAATGTGCATGACTAGGATGTTTGAATAATTTATTTTTCAGTTTTAAATATTGTTAACAAAATGTATAACTTACAGTCCTGGTAAGTTTTTCTAGAACTAAGAGTTAATCCAAAGCCTTTACAGTCGTACTTGTTTTGCATGCAATGTTTTGCATCAATATGCCCTGAATTTCCACGATCTGACCAGTGGTAATATCTCGTTCATACTTGAGAGTGGAAGTTTTTCCGGTTTCCGGATTCATAACGTACATATTCTTTCTTTCCATTTTTGGATTTCAGAATTTTCCGTATTCCCAAAATGTGTACTCTTTCAGCTCTGTTCTGATATCAGGTAGTATTGGTGGCAGCCCAATTGAGTTTATTTAAATGAATAAATCTTCAATTCAAACTATGATGAAGGTTACATTCCTCTTTTTATTCAAACTCTTGACTACATAACCTTTATAAAGCGATTTGCATTGTATACTCTTAAGAAAAAATTGAAAGTCAAAAAACTTGATTGAGTTTAAATTAAATAAAAATTAAACAACGAGGGTTATTGCATTTCTTCACTCAAACTTGACTTCGTATATTAGTATAAACACAAGTCAGAATGAATATACACTCGAGAATGAGCAAACAATGTTTATCTATATATCTATATAATAACATCAAAGTATACTGCGTGTGTGTATACAGCCTGTATACTAACTAACACGAACGGAAACTACGTGATTGGATGGTCACTGAAAAATTATTGGGAGAGGATGGACACATCAGGCGAAGCGAAAATAATAACTCTTAAATCATTATTATTATATCTCCTTGTAGAAGCAGATATTGTATACAATTCTTGTTTTGTGTGAAAGCTAAGATAAAAAACTATCACATGAGAGCATTCAAGCTACCATGTAATATGCCATTTAACAAATAAACAAAATTGAAGAAGCGACACCAGCAATTTCAACGTATATAAGGGCCGTTATGTAGCGCCCGAAAGCGACGTCGGTTACTGCAGTACCTATACTTGCCATCGTGGCGCTGTCGCGCCCCTTGATATGTAATAAAAAATAATAGAGGTGATAACTCAGCCTACCGTTTTATATAATATTATACTTATATTATATGTAATTTCAATAATTATAATAACGATTCAAATCACCTGCAAGGCCATTTGTAGATTAAATCGTGGATAATTTTGCGTCTTAAAAACTTATCTAAATTTTAATCATAACTTAACTTGATTGCTTCATCGCAAATTCTACATCATCAACTCCAATTATTCCGATATTCAAACAACCCCATTGTTGAACGTCCCTGACATTATACATTTTTTAGTTATCATTATCTTCTAAACTGCTTCAGCATAATTTTCACCCCGTAGACTCAAATTACTCCACTTCTACTTTCACTTATTAATTGCTTAAATTTTCTCGATACAAATAATAATAATAATAATAATAATAGTAACGTCTCAATTTTTAAACCTGCTATTAAATGGACAAGACTTGTTTAAATGAATAATGAACCTTAACAATTTCAAGAAGGGTTCATAATAAACCATAAAACTATTTTTAAAATTAAATTTTAATTTGACCATCGAAGATATAAAACGGTGTGGCTCACTGGTGGTGTCGTTGCGGCCGCGCAGACGTTAGCTGCGTGCTATGCGGCCGAAGAGCTGCTACTCCGATATAATCAACTCGCGAGCGTGCGACTTGTTTGCTCGCCGTATAGCGAGCTGTCGGGAACCGGGCTAGTCAGGTCGCACGATGTTCGGAAAGCGAACGACGTGCCCCCGAAGGCGGCTGGGTTGCTGAAATAGTCGCGGAAAGAAAAAAAGGCAATGCGAGGGAAATAGTATGCAAACAGCAAGGAATTGTAAGCGTGTACGCCAGAATAAGTGGACGAAACGTTTATTCAAATAATAAGCGATACAAAAAGCTCGTATCGGCACGAGCGTCTACACACGGAAACGAGAAGGTCAGCGAGAGGGCGGACGTGCCCTGGTGAGATTCGCAGGAGAGAGAGAGAGAGAGAGAGAGAGAGAGAGAGAGAGAGAGAGAGAGAGAGAGAGAGAGAGAGAGATAGATAGATCTTTATTCTCACTGTACAATAAAAAATAATAAATAAATTAAATACAATAAATAAATATATACTCTTTTTTAGAGTTATTTTGGTATAAATAAATAGATTTGGTCGTAGACCCATCATATCACAGTCAGCTTAACGTTCTCGTCGAGAATATCACACATCTAGGCCGGAAAGGCCGAGTCAAAATAATCACAAATAAAGTTTATCGAATGCCCGCGTCATCCGCCCACATGAGGGACGGCTAGGGCTCAAGGCCGAGCAGATAGCCGCACACTGCCTCCTTAAAGGATGCGAGAGAAGGTAGAAGGCGTATGGAAGAGGGCAAGGAGTTCCAGAAACGTGCACCCTGGATCTGAAAGGCCTTTAGGCCAGTTTCAGTGCTCACCACCGGAACATGAAGCTCAGGCGGGGGCCCCCTTGCGGAAGGCCTGGGCTGATGCTTGCTAAAAAACGATACCAGATACTCTGGCTCACGCAATCTCATAATTTTGTATAGGAGTATAGCTTTAAAATAAAGCCTACGTGAGTCAGTACTAAGCCAGCCCAGTCTTCTCCGGTAGGGGGAGATGTGCTCGTCCCTTCTTATTCCAAAGATGTATCTTACACAAGAATTACTTAGTCGCTGTAGTCGTATTCTCTGTTCGTCAGTCGCGTCCAGGTACACCACAGTACAATAGTCCAGATGGGGTTGGACCAGTGACTGAACCAGCCTTCTCCTTAGAGCCTCGGTGGTACAATCCCTGATAAAACGCAAGCTATACAGGGCTTTATTGACTTTTCTAGTTATACAATCTACTTGCGGTTTCCATGTTAATTTACTATCTAATATAACACCGAGACTCACCACCGCATCTTCAAAAGGGACGATCACTCCGTCACACATCCTTACCCCAGGCAAATTCAAGGACTTAATGTCATTTACGTTCTTTCTGGAGCCAAAAAATATTGCCTTGGTTTTGCTAGAGTTCAGACGCAGTCCAGAGCTCTCCGCCCATTCTGACACCCGCCTTGCGGCTTCGGATAGTTGCGTCAGGCCCTCCCCAAGTTTACCCTTGGTGGTATGGAGGTAAATCTGTAGGTCGTCTGCATAAAAAATATGTTTTGTCGTCCTTTTGTCTAGTAAGTCTTGTAGGTCGTTAACGTACAGACTGAACAGCAGAGGTCCCAGGACCGAATCCTATGGAACACCCAGATTGGTTTCCAACCACTCGGAATTACCATCCCTGGTAGAAGTAACCATCTGCGTGCGGCCTTGAAGATATGATTTTAACCACAAGAGAGCCATCCGTGAGAAACCCAGCCGTTGCAGCTTAGTTAATAATTTTGTAGGTGATATGGTGTCAAAGGCCTTGCCGAAATCAAATAACAGCAAGAGCGTCACCTCCTTTCTGTTAATGGCCATACGTATGTCATCTGTCAGTTTAATTAACGCCGTCTGGGTACTGTGATGTTTTCTGAAACCAGTCTGGAGAGGATCCAAAATTTTGTTTTTGTTTAGATACTCCGTGATTTGGGAATGAGCTAACTTTTCGAGCACTTTAGATAGGAAGCAGAGTAGAGCTATAGGTCGAAAGTCTGACACAGATGAAGGGGCACTGTTCTTTTTTAGTGCTATTAATTGCGCCTGCTTCCAAATGCCCAGAAAGACGCCCAGAGCGAAAGAGGAGTTAAATATCTTTACAATAAATTCGCCAATTATTGGGAGAGCTTTCACGATCACTCCCTGAGGGACCCCATCAACACCCCTCGCCTGTGAGAAAAAGTGTGCAATGGCGAGAATGACATCATTTATGTTGACTGGACTAAACTTGAAGCCTTCCTCACTTGCAGTAGAAATGAAGTCCAGCGCGTCATCCAGGTTTTCATAGGGTGAGACAGATATCCCAGCAAAATGGTCGTTCAGCTCGCCCGGCGTAAAACCATGAAACGCCTCCTCTTTACGCCTAGGTACGCCTGTCACTGTTGACAGAGAAGGTTCATGCCAGCTCTGCAAAGAATAAAATAAAAAATTTGCATTTTAGAGGGAACTAAATTATATTTATTTATTTATTTTATTAAATAAATTAAATAATAAATACAAGTTAGTGGCAATAAAAATCTAATCCTTGGTTAAAATCAACATTTATAATAAATACATTTATAACAAATACCTTAGTGGGCTCCTGCTGCATATGATTCCTCTGGGATTCCTTCTCGTGTTCTTATTCTGATAGTCCGAGCCTCTACGGTACTGTTTAATATTTTTCTTTCTGCATGAAAGAGACTGGCATCGTTGCTCGTATTGATCCAATCCACTGCTGCACATCCTGGACTGATGTCAAACTTCCTCATAATATTCAGAAATCCTGTGCGTCCATCATTGAAATAGGTCACAGCTATATATACACCAATCTTGAGAACCAGCAAGCCACTCTTGGTCCAACTTTTTCACTTGAATTGATTGAAGCAATCTGTTTACACTTACACACACAATATCAACTTTGAACTCGAAGCCTTGTACACCAGACTCACTAAATGTCACTTTGCCGTTGCACTAATTGCATACTAAAATGTTCTGAAGTGCAGGGAATAGAATACTGATGTCAATAATTCTATTTCTTGTGTCACCAATAGAGTCTTTGATCACTGTTACACTTTTAAGTTTTTTTGTACTGGTAGAGGGTCTTGGTCTTTTTAAATGATTTTCCTTCTTCGTCAAAAATTCACTTGTCCTCTTTTTAGGTCTCCCTCGAGAATACTTATTATCAGGATGAGTGCTTTGAAGTCTTCCCTTCTTATCCCTTGAAGATATTTTGCACAGATTTCGCTGCACTACACACACATACACACACAAATTGTCACACAAAAAAGCAAACACAAATAAATTTGAATAACGAATTTGTTTAAAATTGTCTCTATTGAAACAAACAAATATCGTGTAAATTCAAACTTTTTTCAGCAATACCTGCGTGTAAATAGCAGCCGTGTTTATCAACTTGTACCAATAAGCTGTGTGAACATAATCGAATTTGAGCTACGTGAAGGTAGTTCGAAAACGATCTCAGCTGCATGCGAGTTTCAATACTATCCGTCAATAAAGCGCGTCGAGCGTCAACTTTCGAATCAATTCCTATCACATTCAAACATATCATGACCGTCATAATACGTTAACATAAAATTCTAGGTTTTTGAAAATACATAATATTTTTTAAAATCGAATAACATTATTATTCGATACTTTTTATATTATTTAACAAAATTTATTTCATATTTGGTCTTAAAAAAGAAAAAATATAATAGAAATATAAAATAGGAAAAAATCCAATTTTATTGAAATTCAGTAAAAAGGTGGTATACAAATTTTGCTTAAAACTTTACCAAAATTTTTTTTTTTTGAAATATTTGAGTTCAGAATTGCATTTAATGGAAAGTTTCCTATAAAAATAAGAAATAAAAAAAATTCGATTTTTTTGAAGATTCAAAGGTGGTTTGTCCCCTTAAAGACATATAACTAGTATCCTGAAGTGATATTTATATACTGTTAGAAATATATCCCAGGGATTGTTAATTGTAAGTACTAATCCGAGAGATAACGTATTCATATTTTGCAACAATAGCGAATTGTACTTTAACGCTATAGAGCGTCGCTGAGTATCTGCTTGGGCGCTGAAAACTGCTAAGACGCTTCGACCGTCGTTGACGATGTGTGCACGCGCAATTACCAGCGATCCACTAGCGCATCCAGCGTTCGACTTCGCACGTGAAACAACACCGTCGTCTGAAATCAGCCCACACTATCATTCAAAGCATGGATTCCTATTCGTACGCGGGATATCCAAGCTCCTAGCTGGGATGCTGAGCAGCCGCGCTCAACGAAGGAGCGCGGCTGATGAGGAGAGCTTGCACGCCCTGGCTCCATGCTTGGACGAGCATTTCCTGTCCCGCACGCGCAAAGGCTAGCCCACCGCATCACATCGGTGCTTTATGTGCATCCTGTAAGCTCACCGCGTCACAATGCTATTGGAATCTTTTGTAGCCATTTTGTTCGGGGAAAAAATTAGTATTCGTTGAATACTTTTGAGTATATTTTTTCCATGTAGAAGACGATGTTGATGACGACAAATCCTTTTTCTTTTTATCATCTTCTTGGAGCTTCGAATAGTCGGTTGAATAGGTTTGGTTTGAATACATCTTGTAAGAATGATGCGAATGAGCGATTACGCAAATATTTATACTTCGTCGGACGCAATTTCTTCCCATTTGCAACAATAGCGAATTGTACTTTAACGCAATAGAGCTTTGCTGAGTATCTGCTTGGGCGCTGAAAACTGCCAAGCGTCTAGCCGTGGATTCAAGATTCAAGATAATCGAAATGTTCGTTTACATTCGCAAGCGTAGGCGAGTATATGAGTACTTAAGAATAATAGTGTCTGTTTGATATATAGATCACGAATTTTGTATGGTTGATCGTATCTCCGATACCAAACGGTACCTTCTAGGTAGCCTCGACTATTTGTAGCTTTGCCATACAACAACCTGTGTCCAGAATGGAATTCATAATTCATAATTATCTAATCTACTCCTTACTATGAAAGCCCTTATAATAGTTATTAATATTTTCTATACCAATCGACTCGTGGTCATTTGAATTATTTCTTGTCTTTGTTAAATATGAAATACTCCGTAATCTTGAAAAAGAAGGTCCATGAAATCAAACTATGTGCGAATAAACTTAATACTTCCTTCTTTTTAATAACGTATATAGCCATATATAAATACATTGAAGTATCATGAGTGCTTTATATAGATCTTAATTTTCTTAATTTATATTTTTATATTTATATTTATTTCTTTCAGAAAAAAATTATCCTCTTGCTAAACAACATTATTTGTATACTAAAGATGGTTTGGGATGTGCGTCTATGTTAATTGAGCTACACGAAAAGCATGGCTACTCTAATGAAATCGACATGTTTATAACACAAACAGTCTTACAGTAAGTGTTTACTCATTTAATTATAAATTAAAATATATGTGTTTGTTTCTGCTGGATTATTAGTAAACGTAATATTGTTAGTTACGGTTTAGCACAGCGAGGTGAGCGCAATCCTCATGCCTCAATACTCTACTCTTTATCACTCTGCATTCAGGGTGCGTTCGATTTGGAAAATATGACATGGGCATGTAACATATATATGACAACTAGAGAGGATCACCATGCAAATATACACTGAAGCTCTGGCATATACCATGCCATATACCACGTCACATACGAAACGAGCGGATACCGAAAGCATATTTTCCAAATCGGACAAACCCTCAGGCTGCGTGTGATGCTACAACAGTAGATAAGCTAAGGTAATATGGCGTCTGGGTGATACTAATTCAGGGTTATACTAAATCATGCTGATACTAATTTAGCTGATACTAATTCACATGCGTTATAATTCATGCACGCGAATTTTTTGTTTGTTTCTACTTCACGTGTCTTCTAATTCATGTGCTTCGTAATTCACAATTCTGCTTCCTCCCAGAGGAAGCTTTGTAATGGGTGATATTTTTGAAACTACTCAGTCAATATCAATCAAATTTGACATGCATATCTATTTTTGGATTCTAAATTCTGGAAAAACATGTATCTTTTAATTTTTTCAATTACTTTCTTTTTATGACCATTTTTTGATTTTCGAAATACATCATTTTCCTTTTCTTCAATCATTGCATTGTCACAAACAATTCAGCTAAAATGCATTTAAAAGATAATAAAATGATCTATTTTCCCCGCTTGGTCCGCCAAGCCATGGCTCGCTCGGAATTGACCGCTCTGTTCGTCAGATAAAATGAAAAAGGTGATTTTATTTTAAAAATTCATATCTCTGAAACTAAACATCATAACATCACGAAAAAAATTTGTTGATGGGTTACGTGTCAAACTATATTCCATTAAAATTTCAAGTGATTTGACTATTTATTTTTTTTGTAATAAAGCAAAAACTGATAAAAATGAGTTTTCTTTGAGTCTCGATTCGTCTTAAAATTTTGGGAAAAGATAGATCTTTTGATTACGTCGGCTAAGTTCTTTTTGCAGCTTATGAAAACAATTAGTTGAAAAGATATTAAAATACAAATTCTTTGTCTCTCACCCTATATATCCTATATAACTGAAAATTATTATTTTTGTTAAACCTTATAACTCGCTAACGAAAACTCAGAATGTTTTGACAAAATGCATGGTTTTATGAGGTTATGAGGTCTATTTATGATATAAATTCTAATTTATTTTATTAAGAAGATCCGGAGAAAAAGAAATGCATTATTAAATTAATATACTTGAACGATATATACGAACAAGGAACAATATATTTGTTTGGAGGAAGCTATGTGCCAATGAATTGGCAGCGGTTTTTTGTTCCTACTTGACGACAAAGTAAGAAAAAATTTTGGTTTTGCGGGGATTTGATCCCGGGACCTTACGGTCACCAGTCGGGTATCTTACCGACTTACCCGTTGTGAGCTCCTGTTATATTAAGTATGGACCATTCTTATAAGCTTATCTACTACTATTGTTACATGTAAATTATTAATAATTATCTACTTTGCGTTTATTCTTTTTTTAATAACGATTTATTAAATTTATTAATTACAATTTATTAATTACAATTTATTGAATGAAAAAAAATTGAAGTCACCGGGATTTGAACTCGGGGTTTTCGGTTCCGAGTCGGTCGCTTTACTGACTTACCCATTGTGATTTCTTGCTTGAATCATGCTGTGACATGGCACATGCCCACAGATACGCAAGCATGTACCTGCGCACACACAAGCGTAAACACTTATGCATACGTCGGCACGACAGTCGAAGCGGCTATAGCCGCGCGCGAAAAAAAGTAAGAAAGGGGGGAACAATATAGGAATGAGTGCGAGAGAGAGAGAGAGATTAGATTAGATTATTGTCTGTACATTGTGTTATACAAAAAAGAGTAAGAAGATATATAATATAGAGGTATTTACATTTTTACAGATACAGATTTAAATATTTTTACAGATAAATATAGCTTAATAATTAGAAGTTAAAATGACAAATGAGGATGCATGTATGAGTGATGGTGTGGGACGAAATGCTTTGAATGAGTGTGGTATGCATGGTTGTACATGGGGTGAGAAATGTTGTGTAAGCTGGATTCGTGATGGCTATTTAGATTCTCTCTAGATTGAGGTAGTGTTGCCTGATGCGACGTTTGAAAAGAGGTATTGATTCAATGTTACGGAGATGAGCTGGTAATGAGTTCCAGAGATATGAGGCGCTTACGTGGAATGAATTCCTCAGCGCCTCTGTGGCGAAAACGGGAATGTCTAGGGGAGTCACCTCGCCCCTCACTGGGCGGAGTGCAACGTGGAAGTCGAAAAAGGCCAAGATGTAGGATGGAGTGGCAGTATTGAATAGTTTTCTTAGAAAACAGGCCGTAAAGTACTTCCTACGTCCGGCGGTGGTGAGCCATTGCAACTCACGCCTGTAGGGGGCGATGTGCTCGTCCCTCCTTATACCATAGATGTAACGTATTCCTGTGTTCACCAGTCTCTGTAGTTTGGTGTCAAGTTCTTGTGAGAGGTCACAGTATACCAATGAACAGTAGTCGATGATGGGGAAAAGTAAGGCCTGCACAAGATGCTTGCGCAGCTCGAAACCAGTGCTCTTTCTAAAAAAATACAGTCTATACATGAGAGAGTGTGCACGTTTACACAGTTGTGTAACGTGCTCTTTCCAGGTGAGTTTAGAATCAAGCACCAGCCCCAGGCTACGCACTGTCGACCGATATTCAACCTGGGCCTCTCCTATTTTAATGTAGGTGTTAGCGGTGGAAGGAAGAGCGTTTATATAATAGGAGGAGCCCAGGACGATCGCCTGAGTTTTGAGTACGTTCAGTTTGAGATGATTTAGCGCAGCCCAGCCCATTATCCTTTCGGCATTAGCACTCATCCTCTCGGAACAGGAATCGAGCTCCTCTAGGTGGCATTGGCTGTAAATTTGCAGGTCATCCGCGTAGATGAGATGAGATACGTCAGAGTCCAAGCAGAGGCCGATGTCATTGATGTACAATGCGAATAATAGTGGTCCCAGTACGGACCCCTGTGGTACTCCCGTGTTTAGCGGTAGAAATGTGGAGAGTTCGTCATTGTCACCAATGACGGCCTGCTTTCTGCCTGTGAGATATGAGGCAAACCAACGAATGACCTGCTTAGAAAAGCCGAAGAAGGTTAGCTTTTTGAGTAGTCTGGCGTGACACACTGTGTCAAACGCCTTACTAAAGTCAAAAAGAAGTAGAAGTGTTACTTTCTTTCTGTTTATTCCAAGCCTGACATCATCAGTCAGCTTAATTAAGCCGGACTGTGTGCTGTGGCCAGTGCGAAAACCAGTTTGTAAGTTGTCGAGGAAAAGTCTCGATTCAAGATACTCCGAGGTTTGTCTGTGCACTAGCCACTCCAGCGCCTTGGACAGGAAACAAAGAAGAGAGATCGGACGATAGTCAGTTAAGGCTGTTGGCGAACTGACTTTATTCAGTGCATGCACCAGTGACTTTTTCCAGTCGGAGGGGAAGCTTGACTCGCTCAAAGAAAGGTTGAAAATACGACATAAGAATGGAGCGAGTACCGGCAGTGCTTTGAGAATGACAACCTGTGGGATGCCGTCACTACCCCTTATCTCTCTGAAATAGAAGTGTTCGGGGATGTTCAGACTCTCCAGGGTCTGCATGTATTCCTCCACATTGGGGGCCTGTCGGTCGTTGGAAATGCTGCTGAAATATGCGTTGAGGTCTTCACTGGAGAAACGAGAGGGAGGTTTTACTTTGGAGGTGGTGATTCCAAGTCTCTCAAGTTCTCTCCAGATCTCACCGGCATCGGTCAAGGAGGACAGGCGTGTGTGATAGTAGTTCAGCCTGGCGTCCTCGACCTGCCTATGAGCTTCATCCCTCGCTATCCTGTAAAAATACAGGTCTTGCGGGAGACGTGACCTGCGAAACCGTCTGTAGAGTCTGTTCCGTTCTTTCAAGAGGTCACGAAGAGCCGTGGTAAACCACGGGTGACGCTTCGGTCCGGGTGTCACTGTCCGTAATGGAGCGAGATGAGTAATGGCGTTAATCAGGTTGGTGTTGAGGGTGTTGATGCAATCGTCGAGTGATGAGGTGGCGAGCGATGACCAGTCACATGCACCGAGGTAGGCCTTAAGTCTCTCGGCACAGATTGCTCTGTAGTTTCTGTATGTAAAAGTTTTCGGGTCGTAGCGTGGTATCTGTACGTCAAGAGTGGCCGTGATCAGGTCATGTCCGTTTATGAAAGGTGTGTCAGTTTTCCAGTGCGACAGCAGGCGATCCTGCTCGTCTATTAAGCAGAGGTCAAGCCAGGTGTCAGATTCCTGTTTATGATGTGTTGCACCATAAGGAACCGACTGAAGAGAGTTCTCCTCTACGAAGGCCTTGATGAATTTGGCATCTTCAGATCTAGAGAGTTGGTCCGCATTGAAATCCCCCATAATTATCTTTGTGGAGTAATTGTGCATGTGTGTCGTGAGCTTTTCAATGAAATCATTACCTTGAATGAATGGTGCATGGGGTGGACGATACACAACTCCCACAAAGATAGGGGAGACCTCTTTTGCGGAGATCTCGCAGAAGAGATACTCTGGCTTCCCTGGCTTACCCAACCAGTCACCGTCAGATGATGTCAGAACAGTAGCCGTTAGTGATAGATGTATGTAGAGGGCCACACCTCCACCGTTTCTGTTTCGGTCCCGTCTGAGAAGTATGTAGTTGTCGAGTAGAGGTATTGTTTGTACCTTGTCGTCCAGCCAGGTCTCAGTTACAGCTATCACGTGATAAAGGGGACGAGTGGACAAAAAGAGCCTTACCGCCTCAATGTGACCCGTTAGGGAGTTTGCATTGAAATGGCAGACCCTTAGACCGTCGGACAGAGTTGCCTTGGAACCGGATGAAGATGAGGTGAGCGACAATGAAGATGATGGTGGTGTAGGTGGAATGAGATGAGTCATTTTTAGTTGCTGCTGCTGTTGATAAGGGGTCTCCTGGCTAAAAAATTAGACAGTTCTTCATCGCTGGTGATGATGGTAGCTCGCTCCTTATCTTCAGCAGTGCGAATGAAGATTCTCCCGTCTCTCACATAGGATCTGCACCCTTGTCTCCTCCTGGCCTCCAGCCTGGCCCTAACACGAAGTTTATGTATCTCTGGGGGAAGCAGCTCATTGATGTTAATGAGACCCTGATGGTCTGGGGCTAAGGCCTTGGCTTCCTCCAGTAGATTGGCATTAAGCTCTGATGTGTGGAGCTTGCCCTTCTTTATTTTCGCCGCCAAGGTGGAGCGTACAAGGGCATGGGAAGACAGTGTGACAGCGATAGGTGGAAGTCTGCTGTCAGCTGTCGAGGTGTTGTTGACAGCGTTGAGTCTTCCCATGATCCTGGTGGCGACGATATCCCTCTTAATGAGGGCGGGGTCAAGGGCAGAAAGCACTGTAAAAGCCAGGAGGTTGAGTGAGCTCTCTTTGGTGTAGCTCAGTCCTGTGATGACCACCGCGGTGTTGTTGCTCTGCTCCTGGCGATTCTTGATGGCCGCTAGTTCCCTTCGTAGATTTGTGATCTCGAGGGGATCAGCGGCTGGAGAGATGTTGCTGCTATTCGCTGCGAGCAGGGAGGCGTGCCCTGATGTAAGATGTTGTAACTCTGCCTTCAGCTCGGTGATGGTTGACTCAGCATCTGTCATGCGAGTCTGGAGCTGAGGCAGTACATCAAGGGCTTGCAGGCGCTGTTCGAGGGGGCCTAACCTCGCTTCAAGCCCAGAGATCCTCTCCGTTAGGAGTCTCTGAGCCTCCGCTGCGCTATCCTGCTTGGCACTGATCTCCCTCAGAGCCACAAAGATGTTTTGGAGGGTGGACTCCATTGTCGATGTCGATGACGATGACTCTATATTGCGCATAGGCGATTGACTGCGCGAGGGATTAGTGGAAGGTGGTGCAGACTGCGTCTTCTTCTTGGCGCCCTTAGATGTTGCGCTGCTGCCATTGAGAGAAGACTCAAGTCTCCTTCTTATTTGTGCTTCAGCACAGGCTGAGCACGCAAACGTTGCAACAGCTCTCACCATCACAGACCGAAAGGAAATGCACCTTGTGTGAAAGTAGAAATTGCATATTTCGCATTGTTTAGGGTCTTTTGTCTGGATGGCTTTATTACAGGTATGGCAGATGGTTTGATATTGCTCTGTGAGCTTCTCCACGCTATTGCTCATTTTTACCGGCAACTTACTGGCAGTTGATAAAGTAAGAGATAAGGTAGAGCAGGTAAAAGAGCTTGTAGAACTCGTCTCCAGATGGTGGTAGTGGAGAGTAAGTAGAGTGGAGCGTACCGACCTGTGTTTTATGGAGCTGGAGCTGTTGTTCCGTCGACTCAAGAGGTGTCACCACGTGTATATCCAAAGAGATAGAAATCAAGCCAAGCAGAGAAAAACGGCGCCAGGAGATTTGCAGGTTATGTTGCAGTGATGAAATTTTAGGTGAAGAATAGTGGTAAAAAGCTAATGCAGCCTCCAGTGAATTTTACATCAGCTTGAAGGTTGCATTAAGGAGCGTGCAACAAACTGCAAATGAAAAATGCCCGAAGGCAAAAAGCGGCAGAAAGCAGTACAAAAACAGAGACGTGCAGTGTATGACAGTTGTTGTACTTACGGAGAGAGAGAGAGAGAGAGAGAGAGAGAGAGAGAGAGAGAAATGATGCGCGCTACGAATAAGTGCGCACAGAGAAAGAGAGGGCCAGAGAAGCCGAGCGGCACGTAAGCTGAAGAAACCCGAAGGGAGACGAGGCCGCAAAGGGAGACCGAGAGGTAAGAAAGCTCACTCTCTCTCTCGATCGGACCAGACTAGCGATAAGATGCATCAATCAAAGGCCGCAATTCGGCCTTCGCTATCAACCACCCGGCGGCGCCAAAAAGCGAAGATTTTGGGGCCATGCATCGGCTTCATCCAGCAACATCCGTACCGGGGAGAAGCACCAACGGCAACCCTGGCGCATGACCAGCGCATTCAGCAGAGCACCGTAGCGAGAGGCCGAGGCGGACATCGGCGGGGACCCGCACCAGCGAGAGCACCAGCGGCAGCGCACCGAGCCAACGACGCGGCGACGCAACGACAACACGAAGTGTGTCCCCACTGTAACACGTTGGCGGAGACGGCGCTCACCCGACTTCCTGGGGCGAAGCGACGTACACTCTTGTCGTCCTTCTCTCTCTCGTACGGAAGCGCCACAAAGGCGCGTAGCATAGGGTTTGGGGCTCTATCGTTCGAAGCCGGTTAATCGCCATGAAGCTAAGACGCTTCGACCGTCGTTGACGATGTGTGCACGGGCAATTACCAGCGATCCACTAGCGCATCCGGCGTTCGACTTCGCACGCGAAACAACAATCGTTGTCAATCACTAATGAACGAATAAAGTACAGGTGGGCGAAATCAGCCCACAATAGATTAAAGAAGGTAAAGACTGTCTCATTCATTCAAAGCATGGATTCCTATTCATACGCGGGATATCCAAGCTCCTAGAGGACCCCGCCACTTTCCGCGGTCCGACCAGCCGGATGCGGTCGGAGATGCTGAGCAGCCGCGCTCAACGAAGGAGCGCGGCTGATGAGGAGAGCTTGCACGCCCTGGCTCCATGCTTGGACGAGCATTTCCTGTCCCGCACGCACAAAGGCTAGCCCACCGCATCACATCGGTGCTTTATGTGCATCCTGTAAGCTCACCGCGTCACAATGCTATTGGAATCTTTTGTAGCCATTTTGTTCCGGGAAAAAATTAGTATTCGTTGAATACTTTTGAGTATATTTTTTCCATGTAGAAGACGATGTTGATGACGACGAATCCTTTTTCTTTTTATCATCTTCTTGGAGCTTCGAATAGTCGGTTGAATAGGTTTGGTTTGAATACATCTTGTAAGAATGATGCGAATGAGCGATTACGCAAATATTTATACTTCGTCGGACGAAATACCTTCCCACTCCCTGTACGTGCAAATGAAGTAAAACAGCCTCATGAGTTTGACGTTCTGTAGTGCACAGGTGGCTTTGTGCACTCTATTATGATTTGTGCATATGGTAATTACTTTCGGATGATTTATAGGTGGATAGGCGAAATCAGTGATGTCGATGACTTTAAAGTTGAAATGTTCGAGTCACTGTTTTTTGAAATCACCAATGACATAAATCTTACTGGCATCTTTCAGTGTTTCTCACAGAAGGTTTCCTATTTCGGTGTACTCATAATCACCGAAATGCCAGCTCAATCCGTGATAATAAAGTTCAAGCCATAGATTCTCACGCTTATACTTTTCAGTCAACTAACGCCAAGGAAATGGTTCTTTGAATAAAAGTACAACAGGCTCAGCGTCTTTCTCGAGTTGTAGTATAGCCAACTCCTTCAGGATGAAGTCTTTCCCAGGTTTCTTAAAGCCCTGCATGTTGATTGCGTACGCCTTCTCGATGAGGTCTTATGTGAGCGTATTGATGTCACCGCTGACAGGGTTATACTAAACTATGCGATTGTGTAAGATCAAGCAGTAAGCTGGAGTTCCAGCTGGAAAGTTTTTTCGAGATTCAAATTCAAGACGAACGTCCACAGGAGCATTTTTCTAAGACTCGTTCTGCTTCGAACAGTCGATCACCATGAGCGGTAAGTGTGAAATAAAATCGTTCTTGTTTATGACCGGCTCTGAAACGTTGTCATAGTAGAGGTTCTGGAAATTTGCGAACATATCATACAACATAGCGTATTGATAATGCTCGATATCTAAATTTAAATTCCAGTACGAATAATACTGTGAAATTAGGAAAAACTTAACGTTGCTTATATCGCAATGATCAAATTGACTAGCATTTTTAGTTTTTTAGTTCTTGCGATTGGTTTGAAATGCCAAGGTAACGAAGCGTGATTTTTCCAACTGATTGGACGTCTTTACAGTCCACACATTTTTGGTTGCGGTCGGAAGTACCGGATACTCGTATATCTCCCAACTTCGGAAACTCATACTGATCGGCCTATTTTTTTCTATGTAATTTAGAAGTCGAATTTCATTGGTATTATGTGCGACAAAGTACGGCATGAGCCATTCTATTCTAGTCAATTCAGCTGTCGTGAACTTGGACAAACCAAATTTGTTAAATTGGCTGTATCTGTTTTCCCGAGGCAGGATGATCGAAAGAAGGGAAAAGAAAAGTCCTCAATACAATATTATGGACAGAGAACGCTTCCCCGGCGAGGGGGGGGGGGGGGGGGCGTATGTGAAACCGATATGTCTCTATTTCGGCTGCTAATTTGTAATATTAGTAATTAAATTATAAATTAGCAGCCGAAAGAGAGACATATCGGTTTCACATACGCACCACCACCCCCCTCTCCGCCCGCCGCCCGGCGGACAAGCATTCTTAATGCTATATCTTATGCTATATTCTTAATGCTAAATCTAACTTAGTACGTGCTAGAGCAGTGCCATTTGGTTTCGTTAATTTACCGCAAATGTGCAGTGAACTACGTGATGACAAAAGGCTCAAATCTTGATGTTGAATGGCGATGCTAATCTCATCTCTGTTGTTGTAGGATGAAATTGTGTAGGGCTGATGAGCGTGCAGCTCGTAATGTGCCAACGCTCATCAAAGGTTATTGGTGACTGTATGCTTCGAATCTCGTCCATTTTTTTTTTGTTAAACAGCAGAATAGTATGCAGTTTATTTTCCACCAGGAACGATGACTCGTAAATTTAGGATTTTTAAGAACTGGATGTTTTGCCGTGTTAGCGCTTTGGCGTTTCGCCGACGACTGATAACTGAGCGACATGTTGGTTTGCTTATATAGCCTGCACCAACTTTTCTATTATACACTATTCTCATTACGTTGCTTTTAAATGCAATCAGATTGTGATAGTTTCGTCTCAGAAATTTACGAGCTGTCCGTCTTGATCGACTGTGCGAATTTGTAAGTGATCTTGATGGTGATTGGAAGGTAAATGACTTGCGACGGGACTTCGATGATCTTATATCCTGGTGGTACTGCGGGGAAAAAATTCGTGAATGGTATGCGCTAATTGTCCGTTTTTGTAGGCACCACTGGTGATGTTGCATTTGATTCTCAGAGCATTAACTTTGAGAATAGCAACTGAAAAGTCAGCGGGATGAGTAAAGTTTGCTTGCAGAACGCGCTGTGTGAAGCCGAGTAACGTACCAATCTAGTTTTGCGGCCGAAAATCAAGCTGATGATCGCACTTTATGATACTACGTAGTGTATTGTTGTTGGGTTGTATGCTGCTCGAAATTCCCTTATTAGTCAAAGTTTGGCAAAGATAACTCTCAATATCTTGAATCTCATAACTGCCCGTAGGTAAAGCAATATCCTCCTCGCTAACTTAAAATTAATTATTTCCTTTATCGATATTGGGTATCGAATTGAAAGTTAAAAGTTCAACCAATACGAGAACGTACTGTCTATGCGGTGATAATTCAATGGGAGGAAAGTACTGAGTTCCGAGTATGGATTAAGTACTAGAGAGAGTCAGAGTAAACGAATTCACCATGACTGTTGAATTAAAAATGATTGAACCCAGACTATTCACTTCTTTGTATAGTTCGATGAGGACGAGCGAGCTTGTTGCTCAAAAATTGTAGACAGAGATCACCACAGTTAAATGTATCATAGTCTTGATCTCTCTTTGGGTTGTACTTGACTCTGTTTACCTTTAAGTATAGCATCAAGCCCGTAGGTGGTTGAAGATTGCTGAAATTATCAAAGTAGACTAAGGATTTTCCTCTTTTGCGATATGCTACTCACTGCGTTCCAGGACCACTGGCATCGTCCAAGTTCACGACAGCTGATTCGTTATAACGAGGTCCGCCAGCTGGTATGTCGTTTCTTATGAACACACCTCGAAAATGTGCTATTTTCAAAATTTTGACATACTTTACGGGATCGGAGCCACTGAGAATTTGATAATTCACGAAGGAATACCAGCGTATGAACCGCAAAGTAATCCTGTAGAAAGGGTAAATCGTGACTTAAAAACACGTATAATCGTGTATATAAAGGACAATCATAAGGAATAGGACAAATTTATTCCACAATTCCAATTCACGCATAACACTAACGTACACACTACGACAAGCAAGACACCCGCATTTTTAATCTTAGGCCCAGAATTAGCTCTCTCGCATAGCTCCTAAACGCGCGCAACCCGATACACCGCCTCGACAGCGTACCGCGCCAGTAGTTCCGCGCCGGCCACCAGGGGCTATGCCACCAGTTCGCGCTTCCCACAGTAGAAGTGCATCCTGGAAGGGGAGGCAGCTCGATCTCTCTTGGGATCTATATCTCCCATCTCCGCTTCTCCACTCAGATTCCGAATCTGGTGGCGAGAGCTCGTACCTGGGTAACCTGTGCAGCTACCAGAACACGGAAAAATCTCATTTTTGTTAAATACTAATTATATTTGTCATTATTTCGCTTCCCTCTCCTTCTCGCATGCAGGGGCCTCCTACGCAGCTCTGCGGGTTAAATTGGAGCTCACTCGGCTCTCCCTCACTCAAGCCCACTGAGCAAGAGTTTTGGAACTAACAGAAGGCTACTCAGCATCTCCTCCTTTCACCCTTTACAACAACTGGGTGGTGAAGGCTTCACCAGGTTGGGCGGCCTTTCCTCGCCCAGATTCGCTTCAAGAGTCTACCTAGAGAGGTCCGAACTGTGTCCGCTCTCTAAGCAACATGAAAGCTTCAAGGGGACACACGACCTTTAAAACTCGAAAAAATAATTATCTTTAATTTCACACAGATAAGTTGGATTGATTTGAAATTTTTCATACATACGTAACATAACTTTATCTAATGTACCCTAATGAAAAATTAAACACCGAAAAGCACTGCCCACACGATTCCAGGACAATTTTTTGACATACTCTTAAAAGCACTAGTTTTGGTATGAATGGAGGAAATTTAATTTGAATAGATAGAAAACTATTTAAAAATAAAACAAGTCAAAAATAATGAAAAATAAGCTAAAACAACTAAATTTTTGACTTGTTTTATTTTAAAAAAGTTTTCTATTCCTTTTAATTAAATTGTCTCTATTCATACCAACACAAGTGCTTTTAAGAGTATGTCAAAACATTTTTAGCCCGATTGGGCGTACATTGTCCTGGAATCGTGTGGATAGTGCTTTTCGGTGTTTGATTTTTCATTAGGGTACATTAGGACTAAATAGGCCAAAAAAATTCTCAAATAAAGATAAAGTTATATCATGTATGTATACAAAATTTCAAATCAATCCAACTTCAAAAATCCAACTCCTGTGTGACATTAAAAATAATTATTTTTTCGAGTTTTAAAGGTGGTGTCTTCTCTTAACAAGGTCTCAGCAGCGTCACTAGGACATCACCACGGTCAGCACCAGCCCGTCTGTATTCGGCCACTCCAACAGATAGATCGCCACCTCCGCCCTGAGCGCTCCTCAGGCGCCCCGCCGATCTCACCGCGCTCGCCAGCGCCCACTCATCCTACACCCCTACAGGCCGCTTACATCAAGTGGCGCCCAACGTGGAGCTGGACTTCAGACGTCTGCCGAAAGAGAGCTCTCGCTCTCCTCCGCTTTCGCCCACCCCAATAGGCCCGCTTATATCAAGTGGCGCCCAACGTGGGGCAGATTTCAGGCATTCGCCAACAGAGCGCTCTGGCTCTCCTTCCCCCAACAGGCCCACTTATATCAGTATAATACGCGAGAAAGAAAGAGGAAGAAATTGGAAAAATTCAAAAACAAGCGACAGACAGACGTAAACAAAGAAATGAATGGCATACACAAAGCCGACGATAATAAAGAAAACAAAAATTATATTAATAATAACGATAGTTTAAAAGATAAAATAAATTATTGGATCGAGCGAATGCGAAAATTAGTGCACGTGTACGATAACACTCTAGTTCAAGTAGACAAAGAAAAGAGTAAGCAAGATAATAGAAAAGCAATTAAAATAGAGCTAGATAAAAAAGCATTATAATAGAGATAAGCGCGAACAAACTTTTGAAATAGGACAGCTCGTTTGGAAAAAGAATAAAATATTATGCTTTGCACAAAGAGATATAAGCGCAAAATTAGTGAAATCATATATTGGACATTATAAAATTAGCAATAGAATAGGGGAAGACGTCTACACATTACAAGATATCAACGGGAAAAACCTCAGCAGCTCGTGCCACGCAAAAGAATCAAGAGAATACACGAGCCAAGAAAAGCCCGAAGAAAAACCCGAAAAGGAGGCAAGGGAGAAAGCCAAGAAAAAATCCGAGAAAACCGGCAACGCCGTGGCAATCGAAGAACCCAAACACAAGCTCGGCAGACCACCTAAGCAGAGCGATGAGTAGCGAGAGCAGCCGTATTCCCCTCTCCCCCCACCGCCATTAGCCGTAAATCGTCCAAATGGCACGCATCGACAAAACTTAAAGTAATGGCAAACTCCAGCACGAGTGAGACGTCCAGCGACAGTGAAGTCGACCCGAAAGTGCTTAAACAGTTGCTAAAATACCACATGCTACTAACGAAGAAGAAAAGTGAAAAGAATTTATGAAAAGCCAGTGAAAAAAGTGAAAGTGTAAATAGTGTAACGAGCGCACACACGGGCACCAGCCCGACTAGTGCAAGAGCTGGCGACAAAAATCGACAAGAGTTTAGTAATGACCCATAACTTAATATGACGTAGTATTGAGGGTTTACATGAGTCAGCATCAACTCGTAAGGTCAGGTAGTGGAACACCTGGCGATGGCACGCTTTGATATACGTAAAATTGCACCATGCTCTACAACTGCTTAGTAATAATTGAAAATTTGTAAATAAGTAGTTGCTGTACTGCTTTATTATTATAGATAATTTAATAAAAAAAAACAGTCAGGTAAAAATTAATGGAACGGAGGTAGTCAGTAGTCGCTTAAAGTGCGGATATCGAATAGCGCGTTTTCGGAGCGGGTAGGATTATATTAATTTCTTGCTTTATAAAATTACAAATTGTAATAGAAAACATTTTTTTTAATATCAATATGATACACCATGTTATATACTAAATAATATTTTTCGAAATAAAATTAAATTTTCTAAACAAAGTCGTCATCACTATCGCTTTCTTCATCGTTCGTGTTCGAATTGGTTTCATGGATGTCGTCTTCTTGTTCACATTTAAACTGAAAATCTATAAAAAAAATAATTGAATATTATAAACAAGATATTTGTAACATAATCATTTGTAAAAGTAAGAATTTGCAATTTAAATTTACCTTCATTTTCATTTGGTTGTATGATTACGTCTTTCACGAACGTTGGATTCCCTTCAAACCAGTCAAAATCATACTAGCCATCTACATCTTTCCAACCATTTTCTGTTGCTAACATATTAGTTAGAATTTTCTTGTGAGCGTTTCTCCAAATATTAGAAATGTAAGCGGCACGTTGTAAGTGCATTTTAAGCTCGGCTTTGCAGGGCGGCAGACTCAAAGCATCAACACATTTGGCATTTATTTTGAATAAATTTTCTTCATCTTCGTATGTATACGTTTTGGTAAACAATTTCATTAACTTTATTAACTTTTTTCAGGCTATATAACCGGAAAACAAATTCCTCTATTTTATTCAATATTTGTGTAAAATCGTTGTCCTCTATATTGCTTAATTCAGCGAAAGCTTGTTGCAATTCCAGCGATCCTTAGCAGCATGTTTACATTTATTTTCTGCTATCCTTGTTTTGCAGTTATTGTAAACGGCTTGATAAGAGTCCAGTGGTTTGTTTATTTGTATAAAATCGTCGACATTCATGTAG
This sequence comes from Muscidifurax raptorellus, assembly GCA_020010945.3. Lineage (NCBI taxonomy): Eukaryota > Metazoa > Arthropoda > Insecta > Hymenoptera > Pteromalidae > Muscidifurax > Muscidifurax raptorellus. The sequence continues at coordinate 415,519 of JAHUUD020000008.1, forward strand.
ATTTGGATTTTCCAGTCGTCTTTTGTAATTTTTGTGGGGTCCATTTTTTCGAAATAGGTATATGCTAGGGTTCGGGTTTAGAAGGTCCAATTGGTACTGGGGTACTCCTTGGATCATCATATTTATGCTTAAAATTATTAGGACGTTTATGTACGGGTATCTCATCCTGTAAAAATATGGCCATTAGTTTACATGCATAAATGATATTATACCTTTGATTATTCTCTTTATTCGTGTGATTTAATCAGAATTCGGTTCAGAATCCACCTCGACATCTTTTAATTTGTCAATGTGCTTTCTGACTCTCTTTCCGTTAGGATATTCTAGAATTACATTTTTCCGACCTACGAATTCTATGATTTCTAGTGGTTTATTTCTATATGAGTCGAATTTGTGGACGCGGGGTTCCTTAATTAATCTGGCATATCCGCCGACTTTTCCTTTGAAAGTTCTGACCTTTTTGTCATATCTTACTTTGGTCCTAATCTTGTTGGTTATTTGGGTTTCCCCTGCTAGAAGCTTCATTTCTTCTACTCTTAATACTAGGTCCCGCATGCAGACGCTATATATTTTTAATTTCTCACCAGAAGGGATTCTCAAAGGGAAACGCGCTATTTTCCCGTTAAACCAATTCAGAGGGTGTAAAGTTTGTGGCCGCGTGTACACTGGTATTATATGTAAAGGTTGCAAAGGGGGTGAGGTGGTCCCAATCATCATATCTCTCAGAGTATATTCGCATGAACTCTATGAGTGGAGCTTGACTTTTTTCCAATGACCCATTTGTTTGATGTCTATAGCCTGAGGTTGTCAAATGATTTATCTTGGATAACTTCAATAGTTAATCAACGATGCTTGACAAGAAAATGGTCCCTTGGTCTGAGAGTATAGCTCTCAGGGATCCAAATTGGCAGATGAGGTACTTTGCAGTGGTACGAGTCAAATTACTTTCAGATTTTCGCTCGTCTTGTTGTATGTTATAATTTTTATTAAGAGGTTATAAACCTGATGGTGTGGGTAGAAGGAAAGGCATTGTGGGTTCTGGTAGTTTTGAAAATCTTATATCTATAATGTATCCTTCTTCGGCTGTAATAACCCACCGACAGGCTCTCTCGCGACTAGCCCCTTAAACTTTTCCTTCAGACTTTGTCTACGTCAGTCTCTTTCTCAAACCGTGGATCAGATGTGTAGATTGCTTCACGCACATCGTCGGGTACATTGTCATCGTAAGAGAAGTGTGAGGGTAAATCCAGTTTGCATCTATTTCAGTTGTTAACTCATTGATATCAGCTTGTTTATCCATTTCATATTTTCTCATGCTTTCTTCAAATTTCCTGCTCTTCTTCTACTTCTTGTTTTGTTAGGGTGGTTCTGACTGATAAATTTTCTATAGATTCTTCATCTGCATTATGTTCATTTTGTGAGTCTTCCACTGCACTCATGTCTATTACGATGTTTCTTATGGTTTTGTTCTGACTGTCTTCTGAAGAAGATGTTTCATCCTCGGGTACTTCTTGGGCTTCATCTTCTGCAGTCTCTGAGTCTGGTTGTCGAAATCCGCTGTATCTGGGATCTGGTATGGGTGGTTTATCTAAGTCGCAGTCCTCATTAGCCGTTGACGACAGCCATGATCTTCTGGATGGATTGACTGTCATTGAAATGTCCGAATCTACCAGCTGAACTTCCTGGCATTTTTCGTGGATTGATGGAAGTTGCCTCTGTGACTGGTGTCTCGGTTTTTGTTGGTGTCTCTATTTGTGCAGTCTTCTTTGCACCAATGGGTTTGGACGTCTTGCTTGGTCCTCCTTCCTTGATGTATTGTCCTACTGTACCCTCTACTTGAGCACGTTTTGCTCTTGTCCTCTGCGCTACCACACTATGTTCCAGTTTGGGCGCTTCTTTGATTGTTTTCGCTCCTATGGGTCTACCTTTGCCTCTGGGTACTGTAGTTTTCTCCGATGCAGAGTGTGCTCTATTGCTCTAGTCTTCTGTGATGGTGCTTTTTCTTCAATTATCATCACTGTGATCCTTGGTAAGTTTTTATTTATCTTCTCTTCGATGGCTTCAGAAGGGTTTCTTGAAAGAGCATCAGCATTTTTGTTTAGTTTTCCTGGTTTATATTTGAAGGTATATTCGTAGCCTGTGAATCTAAACATCCATCTCGTTAATCTTTCTCCAGGATCCTTTCTGCTATGCATCCAATTTAATGGTTCATGGTCAGACACTAATGTGAACTTGCGGCACAGTAAATATGGTCTAAACTCATGTAAAGCATATAGTACCGCCAAGCACTCTTTTCAGTGGTAGAGTAATTTCTTTCAGCTTTATTTAAAGCTCTAGACAAGTATTGGACTAGATGGTCAAATCCATCTTTCTCTTGACTCAGGACTGCTCCAATCGCATCTGTCTGATGCATCTGTGGTTAAAGTGAATTCCTTATCAAAGTCCGGGAATTGTAAGATGGGTTCCTCCATTAAGCATTGCTTGAGTTTTGTCACGTCCCGTGCGTGGTAGAGTAATTTTTTAAAAAAGATATAAAATCACTGGACTTAGCTTTTCGTTGTTTCAGCTGGGACTTGACGATGAGCAGTCTAAGGCGGCTTGTAGCTCGTCCTGCAAAGGGCTGGTGCTGGTGTTCAAAAGATTTGGCTGCTGGGCTGCTGTCACCACTCCCTGTTGTCGGGCCGGGAGTCCCGTCTACTTTTTCCTAGGCTGGAAGGCTGGATCTCGATGATGAGGTGGAGAAGTCCTCTCCTAGACTTGCACTCGTATTGACTTTATTTAAGAGCAATGCTCATGTGTTTGAGAAATAAAGGTCCAAATATTCACAAAGAAGTATACTGAATTTAAGTTTAACACTAGTAATTTATTCAAATAAACAGCAAAGTAAATGTTGTTACAAGTTCGAAGTAAAGCAGAAGTTACAACATAATATAAGTAAACCGAATAGTTTAAGTCTCGGAATAGACTCTCGCGTAACGCGGATAATAAGTAAGTTGTGACTGCTCTGGTTGAGCTCCCGATGTGGACTGACTTCTCCGTCTGCTCGACTGAGCTCGCTGCTGTTGGAAAGTAGGCGTGGCTTCTCTATCCCCTCCACGCGGCCTGCGCTCTCATTGGCTGTTGCCATGGTGACGTTGGTCCGTTGCTATGGAGACGGCTGCTGTAGGTGGGGGTAGTAGTGGTAGGAGTAGGCTGTTGTTTGTGTCGTCAGCGTTGAATCATCGTACAGGCTTGATCTTGCTGACAGTTGTTTGTCAAAACAAGGTCGTTAGCTTAGTCTAAAGCGGCGTATTCAATATTTCAAGCGCTTACATATACAGTTCGAAGAAATATAGTTTATTTAATATTCTCGCCGTCGACTCGCATATCGACTCGGAGCGGATGTATATATTTGAATATTTATTTAATAATCTCTCGCCGTCGACTCGCTTATCGACTCGGAGCGGATGAGATTCTACAGTTACATATGATTAATATTAAGGCGATACATATTTCTTTCAAGCATGTTGTATAAAGAGCCTGTATTGGCTTACAATGTTAACTAACAAATAGATATGAATTTATTTATTAACTTATTATTAATAATTATTAATAATATGTGTGTGAGTAAAATGTTTTGTATGTATAATACGCAGTGTGAATGTAAATGTGTGCTTATAGTATATATATATATATATATATAAGAATATGGCAAGTGTGTCTTCGAATATATATGACCACTTTTATTTAAATAATTATTTATTTAACGTACGATAGTTTACTGTCATGATTCAGCGGGCGATAATCTACCATCATGCGATATGCGTTCTTATGGTTGTGAGGATGAGCACCGGGTAAGTATGAGTTACCATGCGCTGCCGATGAGTTACCGACCGAGTCTGATGGTAATGTACCGACCGCAGGCGCATTCTCAACTGTCTATAAGTTACCAACCGTGGGTGAGTTCTCTGACTTTACGTTTGTTTGTCGATCAAAAATATCAGCCTGAAAATTGGCCGTCGTTACAGTTTTTGAAAGCTTTGGTCGCATTGAGGAGTCCATTCGAACTTCACATTATTCTTTAGTAGGTCATTCAATGGCTTCGTTATTTTAGCAAAGTCTTTGGTATACTTTCGATAGTATCTACACATTCCTAGTACTTCCCTTATGTTCTTGGCACTCCTTGGTATGGCTAGTTTGGCTATTGCTGAAACTTTCTCTGAGTTGGGTTCAACTCCTTTAGCGCTAATTACATGTCCTAAGAATTCGACTTCTTTTCTAAAGAATTCAATCTTATCGGGTTGCAAGACTAACTTTCCCTCTCTCAACCTTTCCATAAGATTTCGTATTCTTCTTTCATGGTCCTTTAAATTTTTACTGTATACTATGATATCAGCCAGGTATACTAACATTTCAATATTCTGGAGCCCTCTGAGGACCTTTCCCATGAGGCGTTGGAAATTCGCCGTAGCGTTCTTCAATCCCTCAGGCATTCTTGTGTACTCATAGTGTCCATTTAGTATTGTGAATGCTGTCTTATAGCAATCTTCAGGAGCCATCGGTATTTGTTGGAAACCACTGCCCAAGTTAAATATCGAAAAGTAAGTTGTTCCTCCCAATTGATCCATTATATCCGCAATGTTTGGTAACGGGTATGCATCCCTGATGGTTTTCTTATTTAGTTCTCTGAAATCGATCACCATGCGCCATCTTGGGTTGCCATGACTATCTGGTTTCTTGGGTACTATCCAGATGGGTGAATTACAGAGAGAATTGAATTCTCTTATAATTTTGTCTTTGAGCTTTTTGTTTACGCTTTCTCTTACAACTTGTTTGTGTTGAGGAGGATGTCTGCATTGCTTAGTGTTTATAGGTACGTTATTTTCTAAATGATTATGATGCTCGATCATGTCGGTGCACGGGAGTCTGTCTCCTGGCAATAGGAATCGATCAAGAAAGTCTTTAATTATGTGGTCCACCATTTCTAATTCTTCTTTATTCAAATGGTTTCTTCTGCTTGATGCCTTTACTCGTTCTAATCTTTTGATTTAATCAACAATTGTATCTCCATCAAAATCACTGTCTGTTTCTTGTAGAAAGTCTGGTCCGGTGTCGAAAGGTATCAACTCTTTTGGATCTACTTCTGTCATTACATCCTGTTCGCTTGAGTTTATGGTCATCATTTTGCAGGTATTGATCACATTTTTGACCACGCTTTTATCTGAAAATACGCTGTCATTTTCCACATGTATTCTGGGAATGTAGCCTTCCTTCAAGTAATTTTTGATTAAGATGATTTGAACTACTTGTCTACTTCTAGCCTTTATTCCGTAGTTTACTTAATCTGTTGTAGCATTTTCTTTGTTCTCCGTGTTTTGTTCCATTGACTTAATCTCGTCATTAGGTTTTGCTTCCACTTTTAGTACTTCATTTGCTTGTTTACATTTATATCCTCTCCTTAGGTTACTAACATGACATCACCACTCACCATGAGAGCATTCTTATGGTAAGAGAGTAAAACTTCTTCCTTTTTTAGGTAATTCCTTCCCAGCATGCCATCTTGCTTTATGGGAAAATCGTCCTGTATTATCTGAGATTTTACTGGCGTTCCTCTTATGTCCAGGTACACTGATCCTGCTGTCCATACGGTTTGATCCGTGATGCCTCCTAATTCTCTGGTATCTTCAATGCTTATTGGTAGATCATCGTGCAAAGCTCCGATTTTTATTAGATTCACGGTTGCACCATTATCTATCATGAATTGTAAGTACGGTCGTTGTGTTCCTTCGGGTATCCTTATTCTTACAGCTGTTGCCTCACCATCTTCCCAATTATAGTTTTCAGATCCTTTACAGTTCGTGGAACAGATCCTTGCGATCTCTCGGGCCTCGTTAGCATCGCCATCACTGGGGCTTTTGCTGAATTTTCGTGCAGGCTCCTTTGATTCGAATCTCGATTCTGGTTGTACTCCTGCATTTGTTTTTGATAACTTGCTTGGTCCATATTCCTTGGTGTCTGCTGATTGCTTTGTCTCGAATAATTCTGGTTTTGGCTCTTCATCTTAGGTTCGTGATGAGCCTGTTGGAAGTTTAAATTATCCCTATTGTTTTGATTGTCGTATCTGGGATCTTCATTACGCCAGCTACTGTTATTCCGTTTGTTGGGTCGATTCTGCGTATTTTCATACCTTCCGGTATGAGGATTGAGTATTCGTTGACTCCCACTGTAGGTTTGATTATTCCTCTCACGCCAACTGTTACCTTCTTATCGGTTGTCGTTGTAGTTTTGATTTTGACGAAATCTATTTCCATAACTTGTGTTATTGTAACGATTTGCATAATTTGGATTTCTGTAATTGTTTTCCCGGTAATGGTTTTATTGATAACCATTCGTTTGGCGGCGGTTGCCGGAATATCCATCACGTGGTACATTTTGCGATCGATCTTGCACATATGCAATGTATTCAGGTTCTTCATATTCGTATCGTTCCTCTATGTAACCTATGTAGTGAGGTTCTCCATGTTGACTGTTTCTATATTGATCTTCGTCATGGTATCTTCTGCTATTCCTATAATTTGCTCCAGTTCGTGGTTCATTATATAGTCTGGGATTATTGTAGTCATGATTCCTGCCGCGATATGGTCTGGAGTCTGGAATTATTTTGGCTTCCATTCTCGTTTCTAACCGTACAGTTTCATCGTAGGCTTCACGCAGTGTTGCCGGTTTGCTGTAGTCCACTATTTCTGCTAAATTGGCAGGTAGACCTTTTATGAATATGTCTACTGCGAGCGATTTCAATGGTTCCATCATCTCTTTCTTGTAACTGTTTCCTTTTTCTTCTTGGAAAGCTGTTTTTGCACTGCCAAGCAAGACGTTGATTTCATCATAGAAATCACCGACGGTGTCATGTTCTCTCATTCGAACATTTTGAATCTTGTTGTTGAAATAACTCAAGTTTCTCCCTGGTTCGAATCTCTGTTTCAGATGTGCTATCAGTTTTTCCACTGTCGTAATTTGTTCATTAATTAAGCTCTTCTTCGCTGGTCCGGTGATTTTGTGTAAGGCATTCTGTAAAAAATGCGGCTGTATATCCTCATTCACTAGAGACGCTGCGTTTCTTAAATCCTGTATGTATTCTCTAAGACTTCTCTTGCCATCAAAAGTTGGAATACCGCTTATACAGTTCATGAACGCGAAGGTATTTGCCATGCTATTCATTAGCATGAAATTGGAATCAGATGAAGTTGCATTTGTTGCTCCAGCACCTCTGGCATTTGTTTCGTCGCCGAGATTCATTTTGAAAGCTCTTCTTGTATTTTTATATGAAAATTCTAAATGAGCAAAATCTGTTCTCCCTCACCCTTTTCTTCTTTTAAAAGGAAATAATTTATAATGGATCTAGATGTTGAGGTTGTTCATTCAGTCGGATTATGGGTCGCTAAAGTGTGGGGTGCAAGGTTACCAGGAAATAGTTCAAACTGGTTCAAGGGTGACTACTAAATGTGGGTTTTGTGTCAAGAAAATTAATCGGCTTTGCGTTTATTCGTTTCCCTTAAAGCAAACTCCAAAAGTTCATTAGATCTTTTTTTCTTACTTCAGATTGATAATTTAAATTATTCTCAGAAACTTTACTGTTATTCGCGTTTATACTATTGGCTTCCCGGTAATAATTGCACAATTGATCATTTATTTCCTTGAGTTTTTCTTCTAATGCTTTGTTTTCAAATAGTAGTTTCTACAAGAAATACTTTTTTCCCGATTTCTTTTTCTTAAATAATTTTTCTCTGCCTGAGTAATTTTCTTCCTTCATGGGTTGTGGTTTTATTCAACACAATGACCCCTCTTGAGCTGGTCCGAGGAGAGCCGCTGCTCAGCTGACTCAGGACACACAAGAGTAGTTGCTACTAAGCAGACCAAAGGATCAGGTTGCTATTGAGCAAACCTTAGGATATAGAGTGACCGCTATTAAGCAGATGCAGGGAAAGCCGCTAATAGGTTGACTTATGAGGTATATGATGAATGGTCACTTTTGTAAGCAACCTAAAGGAAAGGTAGAAAATTCTTCAGCCAATGAAAAATTTCTCAAAAACAAAAATTAATTGTTAGATTTCAACTTTGCTTTAATAAGTGTTCAATAAAAAAAATTTCTCCTTCAATTTTCACTCCTTGAAATAAGTTAATTGAATGAAAATAATAAAAAGAATTAATTTATTGTTTAAAATTCGGAGTAGTTATTAATCCATAAATATTTAATTATCATTGATGTATTAGAGTAGTGCCTCAAACGGAAATAATATTTGCCAGAATGTTTAATATAAATATAAAAACCCACTAATGTTATTGTTGCTAAAATTTGTTTATTGCTAATTTAAATTTAATACTCAACCCTTACTAAATTGTAGACGCAAATGCTCACACGCTTAACTAATAAAAAAAATCTTTATGATATTTGAATATTACTTTAACGATTTGAAACACTGATGTTTATTTGTTTATCCTAAAATCTGTGCATTAAATCTCAGTCATAAAAAAAACCCAATTTGTTAATGAATTTTGCTAAAACCAAACAAATAAAAACTTATCCTTAATGTTTAATTCCCCCGAAAAAATTTTATCCATCAAAAAAAAATTGTTTATTTATACTTATTGGTCTTTTTACAATTTATTTATAATATTTAATTAATTTTTATTGTTAAACTTTATCTAAATGTCGATCCGCATGAATTACAATTTGAATTCTCGCGCGCGCTCGCTGTTCTTCAAAATAGCCGCCACACTAGTGCTACGGAACTAGGGCTACACCACTAGTATAGTGTCCCTAGCGTTGCCTCTAGTTGCAGCCGCCTGCGCTTGTGTTTGCTCTGAATAAACACGAGGCGTCGCTGCTATATATGCCCTGTGCTTAACCTCCCGCGTCGCGTATTTTCTATTGAAAGTATTTTGTGTAAAACGCGTTACTTATTGTTGAAATCCATAATCTGCAGATTCGCGAGTGCCCTCTCTATTCGTGTGTGTGTGTGTGTGTGTGTGCCCCAGTTTGTTTAACTAATTATGTCCAAAGTTGTGAGTGAAAGTGTTTACTGACCCGAGCTAAAGTATCTCAAGCAATGCAAGCTGTTGCTGCTTATTAGATAAGTAATCGCTTTTTGTTATATTCTATTTGTATCTTGCCAATTTAGCACAAGAGCAAGATACTTTGTGTAAATTGTGTATTTTTTGTTACAGGTGTCAGTAGTCTCCATACGCCAGATATGTCGCTATGAATTCGCGCACTTTTTATTATATTTTATAATCTTTATTTAATTTTGTAATATATTCTTTTCTCCTTGTTTTTCTAGACAACTTCTACTTTTACCGGCATGAAACGAGAGAGAAAAAAATCAGCTGGCAGCTATGCGCGAGATCTCGGTGGGACCTCCAGTTTTTGTTAGGTGATTGTGAGTCACCTAGCAATATTTGTTTGAATTCAGCGTGATTTGGCCTCGCGCGCGCAACTATACAGGTACGGGAGAGATTCTACTCATCGAATCCCTCCTGGCAGTCAACTTTGTTTCTCTCTCTCTGAAATAAAACACGGACTCACGTATAATCAAATCACTCACCTCGTATTCTTGTATCCCTTCTCAGGTATTTACTCCTTTCTTTATTTCCTTGGTCCGGGGAAGTCTTCTCTTTAGGTTGATTTAACACGAGAATAAATGGAACTATGGCTTTAGAACAATCTTTTATTTTTATTTAGTCCTACTTTATGAACAATTATAATTTGTATATATATATATATACAAATTAGTGTAACGCAATTTATAGCGTAACGCAGTCATTAGCGGCGTGCAATGCGACCGACGATCCTCGTTATAATCAAGTAGCCGATGGGTGTACTTGTTTGCTCGCGAAGGCGAGCGGTTTGGTATCTCTGCACCTGGTTGCAGAGGTGACGGCTAGTCAGTTCGCACGCACTTCGAGAAGCGAAATGCGTGCCCGCGGAGGCGGCTGGGTCGCTGAAATACGCGAAGCGGCAAGTAAAACGATAATGCATGCCAAGTACGGAAAATAAGCCAAGGCGATAATTCACGTTACAACACACACTTTATTCAATAAAAGCAGGAGATTTACAGCAGCGTCGCAGCGTAGAAGCAACCTGAAAAGCGCGTAAGCCGTGCGGAAAAGCGTAAGCTCGCGACGAGCTCGAGCGAGGTCAGCGAGAGCGCGAAAGCAGTGGTGAGTGAGCAAGCGAGAGAAAGAGAGCAGGTACTTACAAACAGTAATTGCAGTAAAGACGCAAACGGGCACGTATCGCAGGCAAGAAAACACTGGCCGCTGTTCTCGCGTCGGTATCTCGAAACCACATACAATTAACTCTCGATCCGATGTCCGAGAAGTTGACTCAATGGTAGTCGAAACGTATCTGTTTCTCTAATTTCGTCGCGTTGCTCTCTCTCTTCCTACCGTACTCACCTGTGGCTCGTCTCCGCTGTCTCTCCTGTACACACATATCTATAACTTAGCCTACAGGAGCATGCTGGGCTAGACGAGGGCTATTGCTCTCGTGACAATATATATATATATCTCCGACAGAAGGAAAACAAATTGACACCGCGAATCAGTTCAGTAAAATAATCAAATTCACAAAAAAAAATGGAAAAAGGAAAAGGTATGTTACGTCCTGAGCACTGATATAAAATCAATTAATTGACAACAAGATTGATTATTAAGAATAAGTTAGACTTACCTTTCGTTACCTTTCACCAACTGCTCACACGGACCGCCTAGGAATGCGCTTGTTCAGAGAGGAGTTTTCGTAAATAACTTTGAGAACACGGAATTTAGCGTGAAATAACAAGTGAATGATTTTATTTAGTTTCAATATTACACGAATGATTCGTTATGTATTTAGTAAACGATAACGACTTTCCAGAATCAATTTGAATATAATTAAAATATGCTTCGCTACGTAGCGCATTTCAAAAACTGTATACAATATTTTCTTAAAAATAGCAAAGTCAATGTATATGTAGGTCAACACTTGCTGACCTACATATACATTGAAAATTCCGTAGTTTGGATTTTTGATTTTCGTCACCTAAATGCGTGATCTCAATTAAAAAACCAAAATATAAAAGTTTACGTCACACGATGTAACACCTCGGGGCCCAAAATATTGCAAGGAAAAATAAATTGCAATAAATAAACCAATTCAGAAATTCAAACTCTGAAATTAATTTAATCCAAAATGCTAACTCAGGAAGTAATCAAGTTCATTCACTCTTCTACCTTGATTATTTCCCAATTACAAAAGTGCTTAATAAACAGATTTTGACTATAAAAGAAGCGTTGCTTGATGAGTAAGTATAGTGTTTTACAATCTATAAACAGTAAACAGCTCATTCTTAGACATGTATGTATTTCCCAGGAAGCGATATGCACAAATATGTGTAAGTATATAAATTTATTATTCTTTTTTTTTTCTATAATAATAATTTTTTTTTCAAATTATTTAATTATATATTTTATATTCAGTTTCAGGATCGGCAGTATACACGGGCTGTTAAAAAGGCCAAAAGACAAAACCTGCCCGCTCCAACACCTCCGAGAGCTGGTTATAGGAATTATACTCATATCTGCGTAAGTTTTGTTTCCTTTCTCTCTATTTTCTTTTATATATAATTTACAAATTAATAATATATTTTTTTTTCTTTTCAGTTTGAGGATTGGACTCTCGCTCGCTCTTGGGGATACTTCGACCTTTTGATCAATGATCAGAATCTAGAAGATTCTTATGGGCCTGATGAGGACACCTGGGGGGTCGCTGCTTTAACCTTCTACGAGCTAAGAGTGTATACCAATACTGTTAATCGTGTTTGCATCGAAGTTTTTACGGACTATTATTCGGTAACCGTAGGTCCACTTATAGACCATCGTTATACTTGTAATTGGATTTAATAAATATGTAATGTTAAGCTACTTATCTTATTAAATTATTTTCCCTAATTGTTATCCTGTCCTAAATCATTTTGTTTGTCTACTTGAATTTTTTATTTTTCCTAAAGTTGTATTATATTTTAAAGTCAAGTTGTTTATGCTTATATATTGCTATATAAAAATAGAATACGTATTCCATCTAAGAAGATTGATTGCGACTATATATTGAAACTAATATCGAATTGAATTGAGTAGAATCACAGAATCCTATTCTAAAAAAGACGTGGTAATTATTCTTTTCGTTATCTGATTGTCTCTCTGCTTTCCCGAGTAAAACTACGTATGTATCGATTCCTAACCTCAAAAAGTGTGGTAATTGAGAAAATATAATATCAAGAACGCGCGAAACGCGTCTAAAGTCTCTAGTAATATAAAAATTACATCCTACGATGTAAATCCTCGGGGCCCAGCTAACGTAGTAAGGCCGCCTTAGTTGCAATTTACACTTTTAAACTTACGACTATCAAGTTACAAAAATATTTTTTCTCTTTAAAAGCATTTAAGAAATTTTTATATTTAATCTAAACTCAAAGAAAAGATAGGGGAATTGACTTCGATGGGGGGGATGGGGGGCGCCCCCGACCATAAAGATCTTTGCCCGGAGAGTGGGGAATTTCCACACATACAGAGGAACACATACACACACACACACAGATGTCATAAGGAGCTGCTAGAAGAGGTCAATAAAGATCCATGGGGCAGGCCCTACAAAACAGTTATGAAGACACTCAAAGGAAGCTATATACCCCCACCAAAGTGCCCAGAGGTACTAAAGATATACTATAGCAGAGGAAGTGCGGGAAGAAGATATACCTCCAATTACAGTTGAGGAGCTACTCGTAGCAAGCAAGAGGGTAGGAAACAATAAGGCTCCCGGTCCTGACGGCATACCAAATGTGGCGCTGAAGCATGCCATCGAGGCTAAACCCGAAGAATTTGTTGGCCTCTACAATGCATGCCTAGCAGAAGGGAGATTTTCGACGAACTGGAAAAAGCAGCGACTTGTGTTGATACCTAAGGCTAACAAAGCGCCCGGAGGGGAGACATCGTACAGACCATTATGTATGATGGACACACAAGGAAAAATACTGGAGCGCATTATCAGCAGCAGGATGGAGTGCATAATCGAAGAGACCAAGGGGCTTGCCGAGCACCAATATGGCTTTCGGAAGTACCGATCTACTTTGGACGCGATCGGCCTAGTGGTAAACACAGCCCGAGCAGCCATCAGTGGAAAACGGTGGAAGGGCGGAACAAAGAAGTACTGTGCAGTTATTACTTTGGATGTCAAAAACGCATTCAACTCTGCAAATTGGACGAAGATACATGAAGCGCTTGAAAAGCTTGAGGTGCCCACCTACATCAGGAGGATGATGGCCGACTATCTGAAGGACAGAACTTTACTGTACGAAACGGATTGCGGCATTGAAACCTACAAGGTCACGGCAGGTGTTCCACAGGGATCAGTACTGGGCCCGCCATTGTGGAACATTATGTAGGACGGAGTGCTGAGACTACAACTCCCGCGGGAGGCTATGGTAGTAGGATTCGCAGACGACATAGCTCTTGTAGTAGTAGGGAAGGAAAAAGAAGATGTCGCTGAAATCACCAATGAAGCGATCACCACCATCCAGAGGTGGCTGAAAGAAACGGGACTTGAACTCGCTGGACACAAGACCGAGGCGATCCTGATATCTAGCAGGAAGAAAATGGAGACAATCGCCCTAATGGTAGACGGCCATGAGATAACCTCTAAATCGACTATCAAGTATTTGGGCGTTACTATAGACGAAAAGTTGACGTTTAAACAGCACCTTGAATTAGCAGGTGAAAAAGCGTCAAGAACGACTGCTGCTCTATCTCGGCTCATGCCGAATGTCGGTGGAGCTACTCAGAAGAAAAAGAAGCTGTTAGCAAGTGTCAGTACATCGATTATGCTGTACGGGGCACCAATTTGGGCAGATGCAATGGCAATAAAAGCCTATGCGCGGAACCTGTCATCTGTGTACAGACGGAGTGCGCTAAGAGTAGCGTCTGCTTACCGCACGGTATCGGACGATGCAATAAGCGTCGTGGCAAGCATGCCACCCATCGAGCTCTTAGCACTAGAGAGGAAGGCCATATACATGGCAAAACAGGAGAACAGCGATAGAACGAAGGCAGAAATCTGGAACGCTGCCAGAGAACAAACAGTAGCTGAGTGGCAGAGAAGATGGGACAGTAGCCTGAAAGGGCGCTGGACGCACCGACTTATACCAAAGATTGAAGACTGGATCAAAAGAAGACACGGGGAAGTAAACTACTACCTCACGCAATTTTTGACGGGACATGGATGCTATCGAGCATACCTGTGTAGATTTAATTTAGAAGACTGTCCAGACTGCCCAGCATGTTTGGACATGTGCGAGGACGCTGAGCACGTTTTTTGCTACTGCTCGCGTTACCAGCAGGAGCGTGAAGAGTTTGAACGCTACCTACAGACCAGAGCAACTCCTGAGTCTATTATGGTGGCTATGTTCGCCGCCGCTGAGGGTTGGCACGTGGTTAGTAACTACGCCGCGGTCATCCTCAAGAAAGTGAGGGGTGACGAAGAGAGAAGAAGACGAGAGATGCTGCAAGAAGCTGACGACCGGACGACGCGGTAAGAAGCAGACGGCAGCCTATAATGAAGAAGGTATGATAGTAGATTTACTAGATATGGACGCATAAGGAATGACAATCACATCAAGGAGACAAGGGAAATGTCCCTATGCCCCCCCCCCCCCCCCGCGAAGTAATACTTGACCGTGGTACCGCGGAGGAAAAAGGCACTGAAGACGGAGCTTGGCCCTCCTCACCGACAAATCGGTAAGGAGAGCGAAGAGGATTCGGGTTGCAATTGGATTCTATATTCGGTCGCAAAACAAAGGGTTTTAGTTGGTAAGAATCCAACACACGGTGGCTCAGGCCATGTCATGGTCTATTAAGATTTTTCCCTCCAACCTCTTTCTCCAATAAAAAAAAAAAACACACACACACACACACCCACACACTTTTCGAATTTATTGTAACTCGTAAAATAATTGAAATTTTCGCGATTTTTTACTTGTCTACGCTTCGGCAACCTCAAATAACCTCAAATCTATAAGTTGCAAACCATCGTTTATAAGCCTATATCTCCGAAAGTTATAGTCGGAAAATTGTTATTTTTGATGCTAATTTGTTAATTAAATATTGTCTAACGATTTGAGTGAAAAAAAAAGTTTTTTAATTAAAAATTTTTTTTTTTAATATGGCTAAGGAATTCTTAATTAATAAATTAGAGCCAAAAATAACAATTTTCCGACTGTAACTTTTGGAGATATAGGCTTATAAACAATGGTTTGTAACCTTCGGATTTGAGTTTATTTGAGATTGCCGAAGTGTACACAAGTGAAAAATCGCGAAAAGTTCAATTATTTTGCGAAATAACCCATCTTTTTACACACACACACACACACACACACACACACACACACACACACACACACACACACACACACACACACACACACACACACACACACGCACGCACGCACGCACGCACGCACGCACGCACGCACGCACGCACGCACGCACGCACGCACGCACTCACGCACGCACGCACGCACGCACGCACGCACGCACGCACGCACACACACACACTGTTTCCGACGAACCGTTCACGTCAAGTTCGCACACTTACCGCGGGGTATTATATACAGGGTGTCCCATTTCAAAACTACCACCCAAAAATCTCCCAACCAAAGTATTTTAGAGAAAAAATTTTTAAACAAAAGTTGTCAAGTTTTAAGGGGGACACACAACGATCACCTTGACCTTGACTTCGACCTTGACCTTGATCGTTATTTTAAGGTCAAATTGATTATTTAAATGGAAATCCAGATTTTTTATACCGGAAATGGAAAAAGTGGGAAATTCTACGTCCGACTATGATCTTGACCTCAACCCTGACCTTGACCTTCAGGGTTAATATAAGGTCAAATTAATTTTTTTATGTTAACCTTTAGTTTCATTTCCTATTCCGATAGTGCAAAAAATTCTAAGTATCAAATGATATTTAACAATTTATACCCACTGACTTTTCTAAGGTTGAATAAAAGGGCTTACACCGCATAGCAAGGAAGCTTTCTGGAAGATTCCCTGTGAGAATACGAATCTTGCAGGAAGCTTCCAGAAAGCTTCCATGCTATGTGAGCACCATACTTTTTGCACCATCCAGAGATAACGACGCGGACCTAGTAAGTTCTGTTTCCATTGGCATGCTGAATTATCGTGAGTCCCCTTGCCTCTTACCTTCGAGTTGCTAGATGAACGTGAATCCGTTTGCCGCTCACTACTGTAACTATTAAGATTTTTAAGCTCGCAGCGAATGTCTAAAGTGGCTGTCATTTACTGAAAGGCAAAAATTTACTCCACTTTGGGAATGTCGTGTGACCAATAAAATAAGGGTTTCCATTTCAAAAGATCGTTTTGACCTTATATTGACGCTGAAGGTCAAGGTCAGGGTTGAGGTCAAGATCATAGTCAGACGTAGAATTTCCCGCTCTTTCCATTTCCGGTATAGAAAATGTGGGTTTCCATTTAGAAAAATCAATTTGACCTTAAAATAACGATGAAGGTCAAGGTCGAAGTCAAGGTCAAGGTCCTCGTTGTGTGTCCCCCTTGAAACTCGACAACTTTTGTTTAAACAATTTTTCTCTAAAATGCTTTGGTTGGGAGATTTTTGGGTGGTGGTTATAAAATGGGACACCCTGTATATATAGTAATACACGCATATTTATATATATAATATAATTAAAAAAATAAAAAAATACCTTTTAGTCTCGATATTGGAAGACAGTCTTGAACTGCCTTTCCTTGACCCTCAAATCCGTAGTCTGAAGAATGGTTCACGTTGTCACACTGATATAAATAACCACGTACTTTGGTCTGCGTCCAGACTTCAATTTTGGCGTCATGAAATGTTTTCAACGCCAAATCAATTGTTTTTGCACCGGCAATTTGGAAAAACTTTTGGCTCTCTCAAATGGCATCCGGTGCAGTCGATATAGCCGATAGTAATCGGGCCCCATTAACAGTTCAAGAACGCGAAAGTTGAGATTCCACAACAGAGTGTTTGGGATGTAATAATCTAGCCGCGCACGAGCTATTAACTGCCGACGAAGTATATCGGGAAGCAGCCTCACTACAGCACTGGACACCTGCTGCTCGACCTGCTCTTCAGGTAGATTCGTCTCTAGAGCAGCGGTAGCACTTGTAGCGGGAGCATTTTTTTTGTACGCACACATACACACAAAAAAACACTAAATTATTAACTATTCACTTATTTTATTATTTATTTATAAATTACACTTAATTATTAATTTTTTATTTAAAAGTAAAATCCACTAAAATTACTAATTGTTCACTGTATTTATTTTTACTGCAATTAACTCCCTCTTCTTGATGATAGATCGCAGACACATTTAGGTTTTAAACTTAATACTATACAACCAGCGCACACGCTGATTTTTACCGCGGCGATGATAATTAATTTTGCACAGATAGCACTTTGGCTGATTTTCTTCACGCTACTGTACACTCCTTTACAAATGGCCCCCTCAGTAAATTCGTATATACAGTCGCGCTTTGTAATTACCCCGGCGAGAGTTAAACCATTACGGATGGGTGCTCTCTCTTCCAGAGGTGTGATACTGCGACACTCACATCTTACTCATCCTCTTTTTGCTGATACTTCAAAATTCGGAGGCAATGTCTTTGACCAGCTCCCAAGACACGTGCATTGGAGACCTTACCGTGCAGGTGCATCTTCTTAGTCATGTTTTTTCTCGCTATAACAGCGCAGCTGCATTACCATACTCATACTTTTTCTTTGAATAGTAAAAACAAAAAGAAGTTCGGTAATGACACGGTTTGAGATCCAGGGCATCCACACGTGTGTCTAGTATAACCATGCAGCTGCATTATGAGTCATTATTCTCAAAAAAAATAAATGCACGTGTGTCAAGCTTTGTCTATATAATATTATTTAAATAATGATTAAAACTTTATTTTGACAATGGCTATGGGTATTATATCCCTATAACCGATTCTTGTAAGAGAGCCCAATACTTACGGAGATATCGCTAAATTTCAGTTTTTACCTAATTTTCAAAAATTCAGTTTTTGACCGAGAGAAAAAAAAATTTCAAAACTCGTGGTTTCTTTTTGCCGGAATTTCGTACGCGCATGCTTGCACGGGTGCTGGTCATCAAATTACATTCAATTTTTAAGAGAAGCACCCGCTATTTTTCAATTTTTGTTCAACTTTTTTATCCGTCAAATGTTCTCGCAATGTGCTCTCTGTAAATATATTATCTTCTATTCGGCATCGTTGCAGCTGCCATTCTAAGAAACCTGTACTTGTCAAATCCCGAAAAAGTATATGCACACGCGCATTGGAGTCAAAAGTCGTCTCTATCAGCAATGTCAGCAAAAAAAAGAGTGTGGGTGTTCTTGCGGTGTATCTCCCACGGTATAGACTACACCGAGACAGTATTTAAAGAGCTGCAATTATCGGTATGGGCAATTCCTTCCGATAGTCAAAACATATATTTGACGCGATGATTCGTGCAAGTGTGGCGCATTTGATCAAAGTTTTACGCGAAGCGTTGAGTATTGCGAAAGTTTTAAATCCGTACATCAGTACAATGTGCGGTAAAGTGTGGGTTTCAGATCTTCAGCAACAGCCTTTAAATAATTTATACAGAAAGCTGCATGTTCTCTTGTTGCATTGTAGAATAACCACGGTACACTGCATATTTACCGCTGGTCTATTCCGTAATCCGGATGTTCTAACGATTGCTCTGGAAGCTATACGCCAACACAACGATCATGAGCATCCACTAGC
Organism: Muscidifurax raptorellus; assembly: GCA_020010945.3. Lineage (NCBI taxonomy): Eukaryota > Metazoa > Arthropoda > Insecta > Hymenoptera > Pteromalidae > Muscidifurax > Muscidifurax raptorellus. The sequence continues at coordinate 434,387 of JAHUUD020000008.1, forward strand.
CCGCATAATGATTCACCGACAACGTAAGTATTAATTATTATCGTTTTTTATTTTTAATCATTCATTGGTCTTACTTAATTATATTTTTTCTGCAGTAATCAATGAGATGATGAGGGATACCGTTGGCGATGCAGTCATAATGGCGTGCGATGAGCCACAGCAGCAGCACCAGCAGCAGCAACAGGAGTTGCAATCTTCGGCAACAAACGATGTTAATTGTAAGTATTGAGTCGATTAAAATAAAAAATTAATTTTTTCTTTTTAATTGCATATTTTGATTGTCTTAATACTTAGTTTCAGAGTCAACTCAAGGAGCAATAATTCAACAGCAACAACATAATTATCAAGAAGATGGTACATCTAATGGTGAGTGGTGTATATGCGATATAGACAAACGTTTTCTTTATCTCTAATTGTTCAATTATGGCGCATGTCCCACTCTCCAGTTCTTTCAGAAGCTGATTTATCTACTTTCGAAAACCACCAACCATCAAATGGAAATACTCGTAAGTATTAAGCTTGTCAATATAATTTCAATCTGTTATTTTTTTCTACATTATAATGGAAAACCTAATACTTCAGTTTCAGAGTCATCGCTTAATATTAGTCGCAAACGTAGAAGACGTAACAATAGTACCAGTAGTACCAGTAGTGCCAGTAGTACCAGTAGCGGCAGTAGCACCACTAGCACCAGTAGCACTAGTAGCATTAGTAGTACCAGCAGTGCCAGTAGTAGTAGCAGCACTTATACGGTTAAAAAAGGTAAGACCAATAAATTGTTTAAACTCTTGTTACATTCACCTAATTCTGAATTGTTTCGATCAATTTATAGGTGCTTGTTTATAGAACGGCGAAGGAGGGGAGTATCCTCGATTTGTGATTGAGAGCGAGGCTATACGCTTCTATCGATACTTTGGATATGAGGGAAGAGAGATTCGTGGATTTATACCACAGCCACCAGCCAATGCAGAGTTCTACGACTGGTTAGAGGTTTGTGTACGAGAACTTCATCAAAATCTTTGCGAGAGAGGTAGACCAACCGAATATGTTGGTGTTACTATCAACTCAGCGCACTTCAACCACGGCCCCATCTGGCTGTCATTTAGACTTATTCAAAACTTCCTGATCGAAGATCTCTGGAGTTTATTGGAAAGTGCTGTGCAAAGTGTGAAAGAATTAAATGTGAACGAGATATTATCTGTTAATTGTGCTATTGTCGAAGGTGTAGTTGGATGTGGACGAGTGCGTTTAACCTTGGAATCAGTGCAAAAAAAATCTATATTGACAATTAGCAACAACGACAATCTTTGTTTACCTCGAAGTTTAGCTGCTGCCTATACATATACTACCAGAGGACAGATACGCTCTGGTGCGCTTCACATATATTGGAATCAGATTCGTCAAACACGAGGAAGAACACAGAAAAAGGCTGCCACAGAACTTGTGAATTTAGCGAATGTTCAAGTACCAGACGAGGGATGTAAACTTGTCGAAATTCGTAAGTTTCAAGATTTCTTTGCTACTCGCGGTACGGCAATCACAGTTTATAATTTTTCAACATTTGGTCGTGGAAATCCACCAATCTATGACGGCACGCAATATGTTAGTGAAACTTATGGTAATGTTTACATGTCTTACGAATAATGTATTACGAACGATCGAGTCATTATGAACCGATATTAAATCTGATCGGATCATGCGATACTGGCGGTTATTGCATACCATGCAATGAAGCGTTTTAGCCAACTGAGGAGCATAGATGTTCCAACAAGTGCTACAAATGCTTATCAACACCACCATGTAATCTGACGGAAGATCTCATAAAATGCAATATTTGTTTACGATTATTTTTCGGCGTTATTTGTTTGAATAATAATGCCAAAATAGGATCATACAATAAAAGCAGCAATATATGTAGTAAAATAAGCCTTTGTCAGACTTATTTTAAAATAATTAAAGGGAATAAACCACACGAATGTGGTGTATCTTTTTATACCACATGTAAATAACGATTACCTGCTAGACATCTATGTTACATACAGCCGATTAAACACTTAAAACGCTCAAAACCAATCTTATTCCTATTTTACGACTTTGAAACACAGCAATTTCTCCCTGTGTTGGGCGATCAAGAAAAAAAGTGCATGTTCCAAATTTGTGCGTATGTACAGATTGTATAGATATCAAAGATATTTCAATTGCATGTGAGGTGTGTGGTATACGTGAATATGTGTTCAATCATGAGCCGATAAAACAGCTCGTTGATCTTGCATTAGCACTAAGAAAGCGATTCCAGCAGGTTATATGCATAGCCCATAATTCACAGGGATTCGACGCACAATTCATATTTAAATATCTTGTGGAAAAATTCAATCAAGATCGAGTCGTACCAACGGTAGTCATGAATGGATCAAAAATAATTTTAAGGGAGGTTCTACGGACAAATTTTATTGAAAGTTTGAATTATTTTCACATGCCTCTAAGTAGCTCACCTAAAATCTACGGGTTACTCGAAGTGGAGAAAGGTGTTTTTCCACATTTATTTAACACTGTGGAAAACCAAACTTACGAAGGCCTCTGCCACCTCTCGATTTGTATGCCCCAGATACGATGAGTGTCAAGGAACGAGAGAAATTTGTACAATGGTAGGATAAACAAGTGCAAGATGGGTACGTGTTCAATTTCCAGACAGAAATTCTAAAATTCTGTAAACAAGATGTGGTCATTTTGAGATTGGCATGCTTAGCTTTTCGAAAACATTTATAAAATTTGCTGTCGATCCTTTAACGAAGGTACAACCATAGCCTATTCTTGCATGCGTGTATTCTGAAAGACATTCTTGAAAAAGAATCAAATTGGTATTATACAACCTTGTGGTTACAGAATGACAGATAATCAGTCTAAAGCTGCTATACACTGGCTCGTCTGGATGGAGCAACGAGTTATTCACCAATACATTGAACATGCGGGACGTGGTCAGGAAAGAAAGTTGACAGAAAATATCGTGGTTGATGTTTATAGTGCCCCGCGGTATAGTGCTGCAGTTTCACGGATGTTTCTGGCATGGATGCCCCCGATGCTATAGAATAAATAGAGATACAAAATTGGCGAGTGATGAGTCTGTGGATGCAAGATACGAGAGGACATTGGGAATTAGTGATAGATTGAGCTCAGCTAATAATGATTTGATTGAAAAATGGGAGTGCCAGTTTAATGATGAGATCTCACAAAATGAGGAACTCTGTCGCTTCATTCGTGAAAATTCGGCGAACGTACGACGAAAACCGCTTGATCCCCGAGATGCATTTTTCGGTGGACGCACAGGTAACACCGTCTGGGTGTTTGATTGTGAGGGTCAAGAGAAGATCAACTATGTATGTTCTCTCTATCCGTACATCTGTAAGTACGGCAAGTATCCTATTGGTCATTCAAAAATTTATGTCATTCAAGAGGAGTGTGCACAGTTGATAGGTATCCACAATGATATTTCACAAGTAAATGGGTTGATTGCATGCGATATACTACCACCGCAAAATTTATATCACCCTTTGTTACCAGTAAAGATGCACGGTAAATTGATATTCCCATTATGTTGAACATGTTGCGAACAATTGATACAAGATGACTGTCCTCATGAAGATTCTGAAGAGCGTGTATTGCGAGGAACTTGGGTGTCGGAGGAAGTGAAAGTGGCTGTGACATTGGGTTACGTTGCTAAGTCTGTTTATGAAATTTGGCAATACGAGATGACACAGTATAATCATGAAGAACGGAAAGGTGGTATTTTTGCCGAATATATCAACGAGTTTTTTACTCAAAAGGTTACAGCGTCGGGATATCCACCAGATTGCACCACAAAGGAAGACAGGGACCAGTATGCCAAAGAACACGAACGCAACAAAGATATAACCTTAAATAAAGATGACATACGTTTGAATGCCGGTTTACGATCTGTGGCAAAACTCTGTCTAAATTCTCTGTGGGGAAAGTTTGGTCAACGCGAGAACTTAATAAGAACAGTTGTTGTAAACAATCGAGAGACTTGATAAATTTACTTACCAGTGCAGAGGTGCAGGTTAACGGCATCTTACCTGTCAATGACGAGACCCTCTACGTTAATTGGTGCTACAGAGACGAGGCTCTGATACCTTCACTCTCATCTTCAATGACAAACGTGATCCTCGCTGCTTTTACAACGGCACAAGCACGTCTCGAACTGTTCGAATTTCTACATGCTTTGATGCCTCGAGCCCTCTATTACGACACTGATTCAGTATTTTATGCTAGCAAAGGGGAAAACGGTAAGTACGAATTACCAATTGGTACGTAATTAGGTACTTTTACGGATGAGTTTTCTTCTTTCTCTCGGGTGGGCCAAAATTTTATACGTACAAATGTAGGAAACTAAACGGCGAAGAGGAATGTGTGTGCAAGGTAAAAAGTATTCGTCTGAACTACACAAATAGTCAACTAGTCAATTTTCATACGATTCGAGAGATGATCATCTCTCCGGATATGGAAATAGTTCTGACGAATAGTGCTATAAGTAGAACGGTGTTCCACGATGTGATAACTCAGAATGAGACCAAAGCATGCAAACCTGTCTATGGCAAACGAAGATTTGTGAGGTTAGACAAAAGTTATCCGTATGGTTATAAGAAAGACCCCAGCGACAACTGACGCCATACAGTGACATGCAGTAAACCCCACCCCTACCCGTAAACAGATGGCGCTACAAAAGAAGCTGTTTATTGGATACACAGCTTCATCATCGTACTGATTGGACAGAACACATCAGCATCAAGTTGATTGGATACGGTACGCTGTCTTAAAAGCTAATTGGTTGTTTGGACTGACGAGATTGGTGGTAGTGGTGGTGGTGATGGTGGCGACGATGGCTCTAGTCGTGGGGGCATCTATATTTAAGCAAGCGCGTTCACTCTGCAAATCACCAGTCTCTGCAAATCATCAGTATTCAACTAGCTATACGACACAGCGTTGAAGAGGAAGTATACGGCTTTTTCATCTATTTCAATAGAAAAGTATGTATATCTATTATAATTATTATTATCATTGAATTAATAATAATGAAATGATATTGTACATTATATGTTTAGATGGATTTAGAAGGTCTGAACAAGATTGCTAGTGGTGGCTACCTTTCTACGAAGAAGGTATCCGAGCTGGAGGTTGACCGCCGTCTCATGGTGACAGCACTAAAAGAAGCCAAGACACGTTTTGGCTCGAAGATAGTTGCAGTTCTCGACGAAGAATTCCACACTTTTCTTCCTTATCGAGTATCTTCTGCACTGATCTGACGAAAATACTAACTTGCTTGACAGTCTGAGTGATCAAGCCAACAAATTACAACTTTTTTTAGATTATAAAGGTAATAACGCTATTTAGTACAGTGTAAATCTTTTGAGAATAAAAACTTTAAATATGGAAAAGCTGGTACGATTTCAAGAGAAATCAGTAGTTTATTCAATGTGTGTATGGATGTATGCATATAAAAAAGTACGTCGTGGAACATGGGAACAAAAAGCCCGTGATCGAGAACGTTTTTGAATAAGGATTGAGAGAACTAGTAGTATTGTTACAGCGGTGCTTTTAAAAAAACTCGAAAATTTGTCTATTAAATAACGGGATGTTTGTACTTATAATTTTTTTCAGAACCAACGAATTTTTTCAACATTCATTGTGTCTTTACATTTATTAATCTGATATACCATATCCAATCCTCATGCATGCAACCGAAATCATTTTAGTAGTAGTACAAAATTAAAGAGCTGTAATGATAGATGGCACTGTGCTACGTTAAAGGTGATTGGTCAAACATCACCCCATCGTAACCTGATTGGTTGGTTGCGCTTACGATATGGGAGGGATAAACTGCAGTGTTGGTCACTTGAATGTGCCAGCAGCAGTTATGTATACGCGATGGAAACATCCGTTTACCTCCATGCTGTACGGCCCAACAGGATGTGGTAAAACGGTGTTTGTGAAAAATTCATAAAACGATACTGATCGTATGTGCGTTCAAGGCAAGGAGGTGGAATTTCGTTAGGACCTGCCACAGACTGGTGACTGCGCCAGTGATACCAGGCCTAAACTCGTGATCATTGACGACTTGATGCGAGAATCTTTGTCAAGTGAAAGTATAGTCGACATTTTCTCAAAGGCATCCCACCATCACTCGCTCTCAGTAATATTCATCACACAGAACGTCTTTCATCAGGGTAGAGGACAACGGGACATATCTCTAAACGCTCAATACATCGTCGTGTATAGAAATTTGCGAGACAGATCTCAGGTATAACATCTGTCGCGTCAACAGTGTCCGGAGGATCCACGATTTTTACAAGAGGCTTACTGGGACGCCACATCGAGACCATATGGATACCTACTGCTGAATTTAGAACAGACTACACCGGACTACTGCCGATTTCGCACTTGTGTCTTACCGGACGACGAATTGCACTTTGTATACGTGTCACGTAATAAAAAGATAATTAGTGGCGACACATCAAATCTTGTACCGCTCGCCTCCTTGTGATGGGTTCACCTAAGACACGTCATCCCTTTGCATGCATTGACGCTGTCATTTTGAATGCTTTGTTCCATTTGAACAATAAACAGCGAAAGGCTCTCTTGCAGACGGCTGATTCGAAATTAGTGCGTCATATTTGTGAGTGTGCTTTGAATGTGTTGATCGGTAACGTACCGCTGGAAAAGTCTCACAAGTCCCGCTTACGCAGACATGCAAAAACACTGTGGAAGTTAGCCGAACCTTGTGTGAATCTGTCGAAAAAGAAAAAAATCATTATACAACGCGGCGGTTTCTTTCCTGCATTATTGGCTCCTATTATGGGCACACTGTTGGCTGGTATCATTAGCAAGTAGACGACATGGAACACGCTAGAAAGATGGTACTTGTACCGCATGAGAAAGTTGAACGTCTCCAGAGTGTGCTAGCAAATGGCGGTTGTAATAATGGTGTTAATATATTAAAGACTGTTGAAACATCAGGTACCGTCATGACTAGATTGGATGTTGAAATGAACAACATACTGAATTCATCTTCTTGCAAAAATGAGCGGGAAAAATGAGCTCAATATCGTTCTGTACTGCAACGTTATCTACAATTCAAGGATGTTAATATGATAAGGCTAGAAAAAAACGAGCTAAATGCAAAATAACGATGATGATGACAATGACGACAATTATAATGACGAGGTGCAGCAGGCTGAAGAAGAGGTCAGGATCGATGCGAGCATCATGGAGAGTGTGCCTGCAAAGTATAGGCGAAAGGCTGGGCAAGTATATGGTGAATGATGATTTCTATGAGAGATAGAAAAGGTTCTCCACCACCTGGACATGTGCAATTTGCTGTTGCTCGTCGAGAATCGTTCATACCACGCGAATATATCGGTAGCAAGCGTGTTTGGAATACCATAGTAGGCAGCACTCCTGGTCGTACTGCCCCGCCTGGGAATACACTACCATCACCACCGCCAGGTGGTGCCACCGGTGCCATTCCACGCCAGAATTTTATACCAGGTAGCATTGGTCGTCTATTCCAATTCCCACATCAGCCGCCGACACCAGTAGCTCTGACACCAGCGAAGGAGACGAAAGCAACGGTGGAATAGCAGCGCGGGTACAAACCGGAAAAAGCAGCAGCAGCAACTGGTCAGGAAAGTGCAAAAAAGACGAGAAAAAAGTTGTCGCTGGCAGTTCTGAAATTACATCATTGCGACGATTGAGCGGGAGGTTCAGCCCGGACAAGAGACCAAAATCACCGACGAAGAAGAAAAAGAAGAGCAAGAACGAATGAGAGTGAAAAACACGGGTAGAAGTCAAAGCAATGACTATGCACAGTGGTATACACGGCGAAACATGGGACAATATCATATTGGGCCAGCTGTCGAAAAGACTTATCCTGGCCTTTGTCAATAATAAAGCTTTCAATGGCGACCGGATTCTCAACCCCTTCAATTTCGAACATTTTAATATTAACTTATTACGTTTGTACATTGACGGGGTACAGGTGCCCTCGAAGCATTTGCAACCAGACTTTACAACGAGAAAGCTATATTTGGATGCGTATCACACGCTCTTCTCCGGTACAGGTATACAATTTCTCAATGAGGGTAATCAAGTGCCGCGTAAATCCTATCCCCACGGCTACTGTCTATTCGCCTTTGATTTGACTCCAGATTTATCGGTAAATGACTGTACACATTGGAATTTGATTAAACACGGAAGCGTGAGATTAGAAGTACGTTTCAGTAATGCTCTAACGGAGACGGTAAATTGCATTCTGTACGCAGAGTATGATAATATTTTGGAAATTGATGCGTGGCGTCAAGTGATTATAGATTTCGGCAGTTAAAAAGTTTACCTCACAGATGTCGCTACTCTGTGTACCGCATATATATACACTCAACGATCGATTTCTAACAATCAGTCTCTCTCTCTCTCTCATTTTGTTCTTTGACATACGCACACGCTGTTGTTATACCCAGTCAGCCAAGCATGGACGTGATTATTGACATTCAGTTCTTCAAAGGCACCCGACATCGGATCATACCAAAAGAGATTGCCGTAGTAGCTACCAATGATAATTTTAGCAGTCATTGAATGCTGACACCAGCAATAGCACTTGATCATCTGAGTGAAGATATACGAAGTCAGAACGATTGGCTGGTCCATCACGCAATCGACTACTTTGACGGTGAGGTATGCCGAAAGATTGTGAAAAAAATTTTGAGAGAACTTTAGAAAAATGTGCGAAAAATATACATTAGAAGCAGTGATAAATGGGTGATACTATACAATAATTCCTCGTCAAATTTTCAATATCGAGTACGATTAAGAGTGTCCGTCTTTCGATAAATTGTCGTCCAATGTGTACTGTATGCATCATGCTGTCAAAACTTGTCATCAAAATTATCGCTGTGCTTTAAATAATACCCATTGGCTAAAATCGTGGCTGTCAGTGCGTGCGTCGGAAAAAAAAACATCAACCAGAACACTTTGAGCGAACTTTGCAATGGACAGTCTTCAGATACTAATGAAGCTGTCGAAATTCCGCTTGCATACTGTCGGTGTATTCCCAGCCAATCAGATACCGAAGGTGTGGACGAAATCGACAGCGTTTGTTGTAAATACAGATGATCATACAAGATCGGGTGTGCATTGAGTCGCCGTATATGCTGATAAATCATGTAGCGCTTTTTACTTTGATAGTTTTGGCCTCCCCTCATTCATTCCCAATCATATATATCGATTGCGCAAAAATTGTAAATAATTTCGCTGGAATGATTTCCGGCTACAGAGCGATTCTTTCGACGTTTGTGGAAAATATTGCATCATGTTTATGCATTACATGTGCGCTGGTTTGGATTTCGAAAAATTTCTCGACAATTTTTCTGCAGACAATTTGCGCAAAAATGATGACGTGGCCAGACGATATGTCTGTTGTAAAGAAAAGAGAAAAAAACTGCTGACGATGAGTTTATTAGAAGTGACGGTTGCATTGTCAGGTGTTTACAACGCTGCAGTTCCAAGATGTCGTTATTGTAACACGAGCTGATAATAATGATATTCTGTTTTTGTTTATTTTCTTTTGTCTGTCTCACACCACTTCTACTGCTACGCAACGAGTATCTCATCCTCCTCCTCCTCCTCCCACATGTTACTGTTTTTTTCCACGATTAACATCGTTATCCCCGCCACCAATGTTATTCTCCTCTTCCAACAACTGTATACTATGACTCTGGGATGAGAGTGTCAGAGTTAGTTGATTAAAGGTGTTGCTGATGAAATTAAGTAAGCATTATGTAATGATACTTTGTTGTCGATACATTGTCACATATATTAAATGAATACAGCGCATAATATTGGTTATATATATATATTGAATAAATAATCGATTTATTAAAAATATGAAAAATGTACTTATCTTGTATTTATTGATATCCCCTTTGGGTCATCCTCAGTTTACGATACTCTGGGACTGTTTGGGTGCCCCAGAGCGAGGGGTATACTACTGACCTTTTTATCGTCACGCCCGCTAATGCGTACTTCACCACGTTGAATCAAGGTAATCCGGTTTGTACATGAACTTGCAATTTTCTACAGCGGAGAAGCACTGAATTCAATCTCGTCGCCGTGGTACACATCGTGCAACAGCTGGCATAAATTAAAATCATTAAATTCGTTCCTAACTGCGAGAGTTTCTCCTCGTTTATAAATTCAAGTCTTGTCACCGCATTTCTTTTTAACCACTTCGAGGCTTGCCGAACTTTCCGAGCTGGACGGTACCCGACGCACTTTTATACTCCCGTCCATCTCTGGTTTTTTGATTGCGCGCGCGCGGAATACTCTGCCCGGCGGCGCGCCAGCTTTTTCGTCTGGGTTTTCTATTATTTGTTTTTCCGCCAATTTGTATAATTCTATACGCGGTAAATCCGGGTTTACTTCGCCCTCCGCGATCACTGGGTTGCGAGACAACGCGTCGGCGTCCGCGTTCTTAATTCCGGGGCGATACATGATATCAAAGTCATAGCAGACGAGAGCAGTCTTATTCGGTTAAAGCGTAGGTCCGGTTTTCCGTCGTGTGGAAGTGCTTGAGAGCTTCGTGATTTGTGCACACCGTGAATTTTCTTCCGAAAAGATACGGTAGAAATTGCTCTTTAGCAAACACGATTGCGAGTAATTCTTTATCGTAAGTTGGATACTTTAACTCGCTGCCCTTCAGACAATGCGACGCGAATGCGCACAGCTGATCCGAGCCTAATTTACCTTGACTTAGAATCGCACCGAGGGCAAAATCGCTGGCATCCGTGATTACGATGAACGGCTGAGTTAAGTCTGGTGCTTTTAGCACCGGTTCCTCCGACATTAGATTACGCCAAGATTCGAACGCGACTTTTCCTGCCCCGCCCCAGACGAATTCTACGTCTTTCTGTAATAACTTGAACAGTGGATATGCAATTTTTGAAAAGTCTTTAATAAATCGGTAGTAGTAGCTAAATAAGCCTAAAGCTTGTTTTAGCTTTCTCGTATATGTCGGCGTCGCGTAATGCCCCATTGCATGCGTCTTTTTTGGATCAGTTTTAATAAATCCGCCGCCGACTATGTGACCAAGTACCTGCGCCTCTCTCTTTAGGAATTGGCATTTTTTGGATTCAACCGTCATATTTGCTTCGAGAAGCCGCTGCAGCACACGACGCAGACGAGTCCGGTGCTCGTCGTGTGTCTCGCTGAAAACCATGAGGTCGTCGAGGTAGATCTCGACTTACTCGCCCTGCAGCCCGGCCATTGCCAAAGACATTGCCCTTGTGAACGTTATTGTTGCCTCCTTCAGGCCCATGGCCATCCTATTAAATTGGAGCAACTGATTGCCGTGGTTACCTTCAGGCGCGTAAAATGCAGTCAGGTGTGCGGATTCGGGGTGCATCTCGATTTGATGGTACTCTTGTTTGAAGTCCAATACAGTTATGAGATTCGCCGCAGTGAGATGTTCGAGGATATCGCTCGTAAAAGACAGCGGATGACAGCTGCCCTCAGTTTCCTCATTAAGCCCTCAAAAGTCAGTGACTAATCGAAACCTCTTATTACCTTGCGCGTCTGGTTTTTTGGGAACAATCCAGAACGAAGATGAATAATTTGAAATGGTAGTTACATCGATATTTGTGTCATTGGCCCAGCCAAGGGCGTTCGCAGGTAAGTCCTCCTCTTCGTACATGCGCGACAGCTCGTCAGGTACGGCGTTGAGCTGGACTTTCCTGTGCTCTATGCTGTAGACATGCCCCTGCTTCTCGAGCGCCCTTCTTGCCAGGCAGCCCGTTGGGTTATGCAGGTTCCACAACCAGCGCAATCTGCTATGGTCCGCGACAACCTTAAATTCATAGCCTTCTATATAAGGCCTGAACTTTCTTATCACCCATATAACAGCGAGTCATTCCCTCTCCGTGATACTGTAATTCTTCTCGACCTGCGTCATGGTTCTGCTAACAAATTCCAAGACTCGCTCTTTCCCATTGATCACTTGGAAAGTACTGCGCCGAGTCCAGTGCCGCTCCTAATTTTTTATTGTTAATTTATTTTACAAAATTAGCCGCTACCAATGTTTTAATAGCATTCTATATGGTTATCCAAGCCATTTAAGTACCAAACTTGTTTGTTAAAATTTTGGTAAAAAAGTCGGTCTTTTGGACCTTATTTGACTGGCCTATTACTTGTGCGCGCGTGTGCGTATGTATGTCATGAATATATCTATGGTCTAATCAATGAATGTATCTATGGACTAGCGTTGTCGTGATGGAAGACAACGCTTTCCAAATGGATTAATCATGGCCGTTTGTTTTACAACGTATTAGCTGTTCACAGTAGAGTATCAAATTAATGGTTTGACCTCGTTGAAGCAGCTTGTGATGAACAAGCGTAATAATGTTTTAGTGATTAACGATTGGGAAAAATTAAAATTACTTTTTTCCAAATTAATACATATATATTTATTTATTTATTTATTTATTTATCCACACATATATACCTTAAAAGGTATCCTATAGAGGCAAACATGTTGCCTGTACATAGGAGTGGAATACAAAAGTAGCTTAATACTAAAAGAATTTACATACTAAAGCAGATAACATGATCATAAAATTTATATTTATAAACAGAGTCCTAGACTATGCTTATTTAAACAACATTTCCTCTAATAAAAATGTTTAGCTTTCTCTTAATCGTAATTTTACTCAGTTCTAAGGTTTTGAGATCTTTTGAAACAAATTATAAATATAAATAGCTACATAATAACTATTTTTTTGACTTATTGTCTTCATTATTTTTGCTAATTGTAAATTTTTTTTCCTCGTGTTACTGGTACTATTAACGAACAACTCTTTTAGCGTCGTATAATGATAACTAACAGCATCTAATTGGAATAACTGCTTTATTGTAAAGGTCGGTAATTTGCTACAAAATGGTTTTTGTTTATTATTTTTAGAATTTTGCTTTGAATTCTTTGAATTGAATTACTATAAATACTATAGGCTTCACCCCAGGCTATGATTCCATAGTTAACCAAGCTTTAAAAAAATGCATAGTAAATCATTAGTAGAGTTTTTCTATCAAAGAGTTTCTTGATTTTAGCAAATATATAAATCAGGTGTTATGTCTTTTTGACTAAAGCTTCAATATGTTTATCCCATCGCATGTTATAATCGAAAATTAAACCTAGATATTTGTAGCTTTCTACTCTTTTAATATGATAATTGCCAATCAGAATATGTAAGTTATCAGGCACACTGTTATAATAATTACCAAACGTGATAAATATTGTCTTACTTAAATATAACAATAATTACCAAACGTGATAATATTGTCTTACTCAAATATAACGACAATTTATTTAGTGCAAGCCATTTTGAAACTATATCCAAATAACCATTCATCTTTTGTTGTGCAGACGTCCAACTGTCGTCACTCGAGATGACAACAGTGTCGTCTGCATAAGACATAATGGTGTCCTTACACATATCTAACAGTAGATCATTAACATATAAAATGAAAAACAAAGCTCCCAAAATGGTGCCCTGAGGAACACCTATGGAAATTTCTTCATACTCACTTTTGCAATTTAATATCTTAACACTTTGCTTTCTATCAGTTAGATAGCTTTTCAACAGGTTCAGTGTATTGCCTCTTACGCCATATCTTTCTAACTTATTACGTAATATTGCATGCTCCACAGTGACAAACTCTTTGGTCAGATCCAAAAAAGCTGTTATAATCGGTTTAGACTTATCCAAATTTTTGTAGATAATATTAGATATATGATTTAAGGCATTTGCTGTACCTCTATTTTTTACAAAGCCGAATTGTCGATCGGAAATTATTTGACATATTATTAAGAAATTGTAAAGTCTATTATGAATAATTTTTTCAAATAGTTTTGCAATATTTGAAATGAGCGATATTGGCCTGTAATTGGACATAGAGTCACTATCCCCAGCTTTATAAATAGGAACTATATCAGTCTTCTTTAGTGCATGTAGTGGAGTCGCAATATGAGCCGCTAGCAATTGTAGGGTTGTTGTTTATAATGTTGTCTACTCCCCCAGCTTTAGTATTCATTTCATTTAGATATTTTTATACTTCTTGATAATTCGTTGGATTGATAAAAATTGACTTTTCGTTGTTATCAGGTAATTTAAGTTGTTCGGCATTAAAATTTGGAATTTGATTGCTCAATCCTTTCCTGTCCTTTGGGATTTGTCAATAATTTTTTGGTTGTTCACAATGAAAGAGTAGTCTTATGCAGTAAATTTTTACCTAATTTTCCATTTATAGTTTTCCACAGTAGCCTTGAATTCTGATTAATACGTTTGACTTCCCTATGTTCAAATTTGAATTTAGCATCCTCGATAACTTTATTTAGAATTTTCTCATAATTTTTGTAATCATTTTTAAAAGTTATATTGTTTGGATATTTTTTCATATATTGTATAGGTTCTCTTTAGTTTTGCAAGACACTAATATTGCTTCTGTTATCTATTTCTTACATGGTATATTGTCTTTTTTTATCCTACCTTTTTGTTTATGACAAATGGCATATTCCAGGCAGCTGTATATAATATTAATTAATTCGTTTATAGCAATGTTCGGTTTTTTATGGTTAATATATGATTCCAATCAACTTCCTTAGCTATATTTTTCAATTTATTGTAATTATAGTAATAATCAGGTTTAGTCTCTCCACAACCTTTAAGTTGATTAGCGCTTATAAATATAGGGTAATGCTCGTTAAGCGGTATAATTTATAAGAGTTCAAGTACCACCTACATTATCCAGTGCCGGTCTGATGATACCCCTAAAATACGGGAGATATTTATGCTCAAAGAAATTGATCAGAAATTCCTGGCTTATTGTTTTATTCCTTATATTAAATTTTTGAAAATTATTTTCTAATGTATCTATATTGAATCTCCAAAAATACAGTGATTTCTGACATTACCATATAACTCCAAGAATTTTTTAACTCTATTAACAAATTTAGTCTCTGGCAAATCGTGACACCTATATATTGCAGAATCTCTCAAAGATTCACCTGATAATAAGTTCAACACAGAGCTTACAACTTTCAGTCTATCAATTACTTCAATTTTCGTGTTTTCATAGATATTGTTATTAACATATAGTACAACACCACCTGCTCTATTGATTGTACTATCATTATAAAAGATTTTGTAATTTTATAATTGATAGTATCGAGGATATTGTAGGTTCCAAGTTTCGGTACAAATTATAACGACTAGTTTATGCGTAAGATTTTCAATAAATACTTCCACTTTCTCAAAGTTAGTATTCAAGCTTTAATATTCACATATAAGAAAATATTCTTCTTCTTCTTGGTATTGTCGATGAACTGCTTGAAGTCATCTAGTTCTGTTTCTGTTAGGATAAATTCTGCAAGAGCAGCGTCCAGGTCCATTGCTGCCTTTCTTGTTATTGTTCAACTGCGATGAGATATTTGATACGATCAGCGAGTTCGTTGATACTACACTCGGTCATATAATCCGAAAGAAATCTACTTTACCTAAGTATCTGGGTATTACAGGTAGTAGAGGATAATCAGTCATATCAATCATTCTCTTGATTTTCTTTTTGAGAATTTCACATGCAGTACTATCAGTGGCCACATGATTAACCTCAAATTTGGTGTTATACGCTACATTGCTATACATACAGTTTGAGCAATTGATAATGTTATTTTCATTACAGTTCTGCACAGAGTGAGATCCATCGCATCGGGTACAATTCTCCTTATTGACACATTTGTTGGCACTATGTTCAAACCGTCCACATTTATTAAGTCATACACTCTACATCTTTGATAACCAACAAAAACTTTGCCTTCACTTTCTTTAATGTATTTATATATTTCTGCTGTCACTTTAATAATAGCACTTTAATTGTTTGTTTTTTCATTATTATATGTATCTAGTACGGTACATTTTGATTAAAGTTTCTTAAAATTTCTTTCATTCATATCATGTTCTATACTTGATGCATCTATTTTCTTATTGTTATCCACACTGACTAATTTTATTTTTGGTTTAAGTAACTGCTTTCTTGAAATAATAAAGTGATTTGATATTTTCTTTTTCAATACTTTTTCAGCATCATCAACACTATCATCGTTCATACACGTAATTGTTAATTCATCTTTTTCTTTGTTTATACTGATGTTTTTAGTAAGGATGCTTTTTTCTTTCGTTAGATAGTTAGTGACATACGCTTTAATATCTGCTGAATCCTGTTTGTTGGTCTTTTTCACCACCAGCTTTGATATTTTTTTGGCTTTGATTTTGGCAACTGTACCATACCAGAAAGTAATTTTATTGTCTAATTTACTAACACTATTTTTTTTAATAACTCCTTCAAAAGTGCATTTTTATCAGATAATTCAACATTGAGTTGTCTCAAAATATTATTTTCAATTTTTAAATGTTGCTCATCATTAGTTTCATCAAAGGTTTTATTTAATTTATCTGCCCTTCCTTCAGCGATATCACTCAGAATTTCTTTTCTTACGCTGTCTGTACTTGCAGATTTCACTGCCGCAATAATCAATCTTGCTTCGTCAATGAGCGTGTCACGATTAATTTTTGAGGTTAGATTAAGATGCACGTGTTCATCGCAAATACCGAGGTATCTGCTTATGAAGCAAGCACCCTGTAACTCACTAAATTCGTCTATGTGAAAATTAATGTCGCACACAATACAAATCACTGTTGAAGCTCTTTGTCTAGGATGACACTTGTAAAACTTATTACTAGCCTTGTCAGGCGGCTGTTTACCGTCTGACGCCATCTTACTATATATGACTATGAATATATATATATATATATATATATATATATATATATATATATATATATATTCATTTATTTATTTATTTATGTTCTAAGCCAAGTTAACATCATTAAGGGGACACACCACCTTTAAAACTTGAAAAAATAATTATTAATTTCACACAGATAAGTTGGATTGATATGATATTTTGTATACATACATAACACAACTTTATCTTTATTTGAGAATTTTTGTGGCCTATCTAGTGCTAATGTACTCTAATGAAAAATCAAACACCGAAAAGCACTATCCACGCGATTTCAAGACAATGTACGGCCCAATCGGGAAGAAAATTTGTTGACATACTCTTAAGAGAGTTTTACCCCAACCGAAACATAGGGTAGCCGAACGAGGCAAGGTTTTGGCTACATTCGGGAGATCCGGTGAATCAATGAGTATATCTATGGTCTAGCGTTGTTATGATGGAAGACAACGCTTTTCATATGGATTAATCATGGCTGTTTGTTTTACATCGTATTAGCTGTTCACAGTAGAGAGTTAAATTAATGGTTTGACCTCGTTTGAGCAGCTTCTGATGAACAAGCGTAATAATGTTTTAGTGATTAACGATTGGAAAAAATTAAAATTACTTTTTTCCAAATTAATATATATATTAATTTGGAAAATTATATATATATATATATATATATATATATATATATATATGTGTACATATATATATATAAATAGCACCTAATTTGTTATGAAATTTAACTGGTTATAGGTATCTCTGCCTGCAAAATAAGGAAACCGCAACTGAAGCTTTTACATCATTTATCACTCAACATCCGAAAATAGCAAAAAATCCACCATTTATTCTACCATTGTTAAATTTTTCCTTTCTTCTATTGAAAGCAATAGAATTGTAAGTATTACTGATACAATAAATTTTGCAAATAATTGTAAATACAGAAATAAATTTTTTTTTAGTGGGAAAATTTCTATATTTACTATTCTTTGTGATCAATATCTCACAAGTTTATCCAAAGACCCATGCTTTCTACAATATCTTGACAAGATAAGTCAGCTATTTTTCAATGTTCAACCATCGCAAATTTATGGTAGAAGAGGATTATTTAGTACGTTTTTACAATCATTTTTCAATGAGTTTGATGAAGAAGAAAATAGTGAGAATCAAAAACGTGTAACCTTAAATTCAATTGTATCAGCAGAGGTCGATTGATAAAATGCTATATAATTTAAAACATAATGTAATTCATTATATTCGAGGCCTTTTTCCATGGAGAATAAGTAAAATGACGATAAAAAAGATGTTCTGAAATAGTCTACAATTATAGATACTAATAAAAATGATATACACGTTTATTTTGTAAACTAGCGACAAATACCTCGTTTGCTAACGCTCACTCGGTTGCATTTTGTTTATGACTCTATCGCATTGAACAATTTTAAATTAGTGCTATTTATTAATAGTTAATTTAAAATTGAATTAATAGATAAATAAAATTTAACACATTAAATATATTGTATCACTGGTATTTAAAAATAAAATAAAAATGCAGGTATAATTGTTACAAAATTATTAAAAAAGTAATTTCTTTAAATTTTTATTATTATTTGCAATTAAAATAAACTGTCGCTCATTTAAAATAATAACAGTATGTTTACAGTATGATACGTATTTTCGATAGGTAATTTACGTAATCAAGTATGTGATTTTGATACGTAACGAAATTACGCAATTACTTTCAACAGGGGTAGATTTAGGCCCTAATAATAATGCAAGGACATTTTTCATCTTAATGCTTCCTCCTTGAGGAAGTTCTGTAATAGTAAAATTTTCAGTTTCGTCGATACTACTAGAAAATACGTTTTCGTACGTTAAAAGTTCGAATCAAGTGTTTTTAGAAAATGTCCGTATGGATGTGTATGTGTGTGTTTTTTTTTTTTTTTTCCTTATAGAGTGAGAGGTTAAGGGCAAATCCATTATGGACGATATGGCACCGTCTGGTACCACCTGTGTGGGACTCTCACCCACTAAACCCTTCGTTTACCGTTAGCTTTTGAGTTCCAACAGCAACCGAATCCTCTCCATCCTCCTTACCGACCCTAAGTAAGTTGGACCTGGCTCTTTCTCCAATAAGCCCCCCCGCGGTAACACCGTTTGAGTACTGCTTCGCGGGGGAACTTTGGGCTACCGCCCTCGTCTGTTGATGTGGTCGTCATCACGTTTTCCGCTGCCGTCTACTTCTTACCGCATCGTCCGGTCGTCTGTTTCTTGCTGCATCTCACGTCTTCTTCTTCTTTTTTCTTCGTCCTTTCGGACCTTCTTAAGGATGTCTGCAACAAAATTGTTTATTGCGCTCCATCCGTCGGCCGAAGTCATCATGGCTACCATAATAGACTCAGGCGTTACTCTGGTCTGTAGGTAGCACTCAAGTTCTTCTCGTTCCTGTTCATAGCGTGGACATTCACTGAACACATGCTCAGCGTCCTCGATTACATTCAAGCACGTCGGGCAATCCGGGCAATCCTCCAATTTAAATCGGTGCAGATACGCCCGGTAGCATCCATGTCCACTCAGAAACTGCGTTAGGTAGAAATTTATTTCCCCATGTCTTCTTTTTGTCCAGTCTTCTACACTTGGTA
Organism: Muscidifurax raptorellus; assembly: GCA_020010945.3. Lineage (NCBI taxonomy): Eukaryota > Metazoa > Arthropoda > Insecta > Hymenoptera > Pteromalidae > Muscidifurax > Muscidifurax raptorellus. Next base: position 453,926 of record JAHUUD020000008.1, read on the forward strand.
TGAGGCGGTGTGTCCACCGACCCTTACTACTAGAGTCCCATCGCTTTTGCCACTCCGTCATTGTTACTTTCCTAGCGGCATCCCAAATTTCTATCTTGGTTTTGCCGTTGTCTCGTCTTTTTCCTTCGTCGATTGATTTTCTCTCCCTTGCTAGTAGGTCTATTGGCGGGAGACCGGCAATAACGCAGACCGCCTCGTCCGATACCGTACGGTAAGCAGACGCGACCCTAAGTGCATTTCGCCTGTGCACTGAGGAGAGCTTTCGTCCATATGCCTTCACCAGTACAGCGTCTGCCCATATCGGGGCTCCATACAACATGATTGATGTACTAACGCTTGCCAGTAGCGTTCTGCGATTCTGTGTGGGACCACCTACATTTGGCATCAGCCGCGCCAACACTGCGGTAGTTTTTGCGGCTTTCTCTCCCGCTGCTTCCAAGTGCTGTTTAAAGGTCAACTTTGCGTCTAACGTTATACCTAAATATTTAATAGTCGGTTTAGAAGTAATTTCATGACCGCCTATTCTCAAGGTGATTGTCTCCGTCTTCTTTCTGCTAGATATTAGGATAGCCTCCGTTTTATGGCTTGCAAGCTCCAGATTCGCATTATTTAGCCACTTCTGTATTTTAATGATAGCTTCACTAGCAATTTCAGCTACCTCTTCTTTCTCTTTTGCTACCAACACCAAAGCTATGTCGTCTGCAAATCCTACGATCATTGCTCCTTCTGGTAATTTTAGCTTGAGTACGCCATCGTACATAATGTTCCACAACGATGGGCCCAGTACAGACCCCTGTGGAACTCCCCCGGTAACCTTATAATTCACCGTGCCCTCCTCGGTCTCGTATAAGAGAGTTCTGTCCTTGAGGTAGTCAGACATTATTCTTCTTATATACGGAGGAACTCCTAGTCTCACTAGTGCTTCGTGAATTTTGCACCAATTTGCAGAGTTAAATGCATTTTTAACGTCAAGTGTAACCACCGCGCAGTACTTTTTCGTCCCGCCTTTCCATCTTTTCCCGCTTATGGCTGTCCGTGCTGTATTCACCACTAAGCCGATAGCGTCTAATGTTGAGCGGCACTTACGGAAACCATACTGGTGTTCCGCAAGCCCCACTGGCCCCTCGGTTTTGTCTTCCATCCTAACGAAGATTATGCGCTCTAATACTTTGCCCTGTGTATCGAGCATGCAGAGCGGTCTGTATGACGACCCTTCTCCAGGTGGTTTGCTACCCTTTGGTAGCAACACAAGCCTTTGCTTTTTCCAGTTTCGTGGAAACGTTCCTTCTGTGAGACAAGTGTTGTACAAGTCTATAAACTCTGCTGGGTGAGCCTGGATGGCATGTTTCAATGCAATATTGGGTATGCCATCAAGTCCTGGAGCCTTATTGTTTCCAACCCTCCTGCAGGCTGATAGTAGCTCCTCCTCCGTAATTAAGGGTATATTATCTACATCTATTTCTTCTACCATAGCACATGGAATGTCCGGCTGATTTGGGAAGAGTGTTGTTACCACCCTGCTTAGTACCTCTGGGCACTTTGGTGGGGGTATGTAACTTCCCTTGATCTTCTTCATGACAATTTTATAAGGTCGGCCCCAAGGGTCTTTATTGACCTCATCTTGCAGCTCTCTTAAACATCTTTGTTTACTCTCTCTTATACACCTTTTAAGGTTGCGCTTTGCTTCTTTCATTTTTTCGTTGTAGTTCTCCACCGTATCCATTCCTCTACCGGTTCGGTAGAATTTCTTCCTTGCCCGTTGTTCCAATCTTCTAGCTCGATGGCAAACGCTGCGCGCTTGTTTGATCTTGTCATTCCACCAATATGCTGGTAGCCATCTTTGACTGGACACTTTTCTCGGCATTACCGCGTCGCACGCTTTGGTGAGCTGGCCCGTCATTTGTGCAGCCTTGTCGTCTGCTGATCCCGTCAATTGAATATTGTCAAACATCGTCAAGAATAACTCTTTGTCATACTCTTTGGTTTTCCATTCAGTTCTTGTACTACTGGGATTTGTACAGAATTTCCTGTTTGGTCCGCCTAGCTCCATTATTATAGCTAGGTGGTCACTATTTGTGTAGTGATCACTCACGATCCATTTGCTTACCTGCCTTACGAGGCAGTTACTGACAAATGTCAAGTCTATGAATGACTCTGCATCTCGTTTTTTGAACGTCGGGGTGTCGCCTTGGTTCAGCAGAACCAAGTCTAGTAGCGTGAATGCCTCCAGTAGCACTCGTCCCCGTTTATTGGTTCTGCTACTGCCCCACTCGATCGCCCATGCGTTAAAATCTCCTGCTATTATAGCTGGTTTTTTATTCGTAGCGTCTTGCACCAGCCGGTCCAGTAGTTGTTGAAACTGCTCTATTGATGCGCTAGGCGGGACGTAACAACTGTATACATGTATGCCGCCTATTTTCGCTCTTACGAAGCCATTTTCCTTGTTTACCATCTTGCCCTGGAAGGTAAAGTCTTTGCAAGCCCAGATTGCGGCTTTACCTGAGGCGTCAGATTCCCAGGATGGTTCATTCAAATCTTTGTACTGCTCACTGACGAGAGCGACATCGAACTTGTGTTCTCGTACAAACTGACAGAGAAGGTCTTGCGCAGTCTCACAATGGTTGAGATTTAGCTGGACTATTCTCATTACCCTTTCCTGATTTTTTTAACCGCTGCTTGGTAGGCTGGGCACAAGTAGCTACCAGTGACATGGTTCGTCGGCATGTTGTCGCCTTTTTTTCGGCACAGTAAACAACACGGTTCATTACGGCAGATATTTGCTTTATGCCCCGTCTTACCGCATTTGTAGCAGCATTTGCTGCTATCCTGCGGATCAGTACACTTGATAGCGACGTGGCCGAAACCAAGGCATTTATAACACCTAAGCGGCCCCTTACTGCGGTTCAATGTACGGATCCTACAGTTGACCCATCCAATTTTAATTTTCTCTAGCTTTGTGAACTTGGTCGCTATTTCTTTCGACACTTGCACAACAGCTATTTGCGTATCTCCGTACGCTTTTCTCAGCGATTTTACGGCAGTGATCTCAATCACATCTCTTTCTCCTATTTCCCTTTGCAAGGCCTCCAGTACCTCCTCTTTTGAAGTAAGTATGTCGAGGTCCCTTATTTCAAAGGTCTCCTCTTGCTGCAGTGTTTTTATTGTGGTTCCTTCCACTAGTACTGCTTTTGTGCGTTTGAGCTCTATGAGGAGATCTCCCGCCACCGTTTTGCGTATTTTGTTTACGCTATCTCCTATGGCATTCAGTGAAGGAGCAGTTCTCAATGTTGACAAAATGTCCACGTAGCTCCTTCCTTCCGGCGCCTTAATGATAAGAGCGTCCGGTCTGGTCGGTCTTGCCCGCTGTGTTTTGTCTCTACTGGTCCTACCCTGGTTGTTAACGCCAGGAGCCTTGTTGTTCTCCTTACTTAACTGTTTCTCCTTTTTTTTTGCCTTTCTTGTAACGACCTCTTGCCAAGTTGCCTCTTTAAGTCTTTTACTCTCTTTCTCCTCTTTGTTACTCCTATCCTGCGGAGTATTTAAGGCCTCCCTTGGTTTATCCGCCTTTTTCGGTTTCAGACTTGGTGTTGTCTGAGTTTCCTTGCCTTCCGTTCCTGGACGTTGGCACTGTAGCAGGTCATCCTCCGCGCTGCACAAACTTTTATACATGACACTAATGCTTCGTGCCATGTCCCTGATAGTTTTATGGACGTTATTTTTGTCCCTTATAAACTCTCTTAGTTCCTGGATCTTTTCTCCTAGACGCTCCAGCTGGTCATTTCTTCTTTCAAGGTTGTAGTCCCAGTTTGAGTTACTGCCTCCTTGATTTACCTGCTCTTGTTCCGTCCGTATTGCCCTTTCGGAAATAGTCTTTATTGGACTACACTCCATGGCAATCGTTTCTCTACTGAGACTGCTGTTATCGTCCGATCTCTGGGTAGGGAACCCAGTTTCTAAGACACTTTTTGGGGTATCCGAAGTCCCCAAGTTTAATTTCTTTGATGTACTATGCATTTTATTTTTGTTTATCCTCCTCTTCCAACTTTAGTCACCTACCTTCCACTGAGCTCTCTCCGCGAAGCTATGCTTCACAGGTGTGAATTCTGGCCTCATGCCCCCGCGCAAGTCTTCCTCAGAAAGCCTCCGGGAAAGGGTAACGAGGCCCCCCCTCTGACCACAATAGGGCCCGTTCCGGGCGCCACCCGGCACTATTGAGATCATTGGGATTTTCGCCGGATGATAGGGCAGCTAGGGCGTGTCGGCGAAACATCCCCGGGCCCCTGTACTTTCCGGCAGCCGGGGAGTGTCAGAACCCAGTTTGTCTCGTATCCTTTCCCTTCAGCAGCCGAAGTCGAGTCGGACAGCGGCAATCGGCGAGCGCCTGCTTAGTCATAACCCTAAGATCGAACCTTGTTTCCGGTAGTGACAGATCTTCAATAAGCTGCTTGGTCCGCGGGAGATATTTTATTTCTCTCCTACCCTCTGTTTGCAGCACTACGTACGTAGTACTATGCGCTTACAGCGAGCGTTCCTCTATCCGCCACCCGAGGACGCGCCACATGGGGTACAGCTCCCCCTCGTGGTGTGTATGTGTGTGTGTGTGTGTGTGTGTGTGTATACTTTAATATCTCTGGAAATATACAGGCGACGTTATTAAAATTTAGAATGAAGTTTTGTTTTTTGACTCTGACAATGAGTTCGGGAAAAGTAACCTTATTTGGATCGATTAACGTGCTTTGTTTTATAATAAATTTTCGAATTTCGAAAATTTTTTAAAATTTTTTTTCTATGATGAAATAGAATTTTCCACATATGATTATATGTAAATGATAGTGTATAATAATAACTACATTTAAAAAAATTTTCCATATGTCCAAAAGTAATCAATATAATCCCTTGAAAAAAATCATGACTATGCATAATAACAATATTTATTTTATGAGCTGTTAAAATTTCTAGTTTATCCATGGATTAGTTTTTGAGTAGAAAATATAGTTATGGAGGTTATATAAATTAGCATATAGGAACTTTATTGAAAAACATTTAAAAGAAACATTAACATATCTATATGTTAAAACAATATTTTATTTATTGGAATCACAAATTAAGTTGGAGGAAGCTACGTGCCAATGAATTGGCAGTGGTTTTTTTACATTCCATAGTTTTATGTTTCTCTACTTTTACAAAACAGATTTTAAAAAAAATCGAATATAGATGTATAAATTAAAAATAATACAATGAAAGAAGTTGTTTATAGCCTTACAGAGAAGTGTGCCACATTTTCAAACGAAGTTATAGCATTTTTTGGTATAATTTCAAATTTTAAAAGTTTGGCGGATTACTCATATACTTACACTACTACATATTAGAAAGGGAGGAGCTTAAAGGCAAAGTGAAGGAGGTTACATGCAATGAATGTAGAGATAAAAAAAGGAAAGTAGGAGTAGTCTAGTATAAGAGTAGATCAAATTTGATTTTATTGACGAAACGCGGCTGTAAAGAATAAGGTGTGTGCGAGAAAAAGAGAATAAAAGTGAAATTTTCTTTTTTATGGTTTTTTTATTTCTTCCTTTTACATATTTTTTGATGGTTTAATCATAGCCGTCATTAATGTTGTTAGATTATTTTCCAATCTATGATTATAATTTGAATATTTTTTATTATTATTATATCTATAATTTCTACTGTTAGAATAATTATTTTTATAATTATAATTATCATGATTATTTCGATGATTATGCCTTCGTCCTCCTTTGTTTCCTCTATCTGAAATTTATTTTATTATAATTAGTAAATTTATATTTTAATTGTTCATTGAATTTTTTAATAATTAAGACTATTTACATTTTTTGTTTTTAAATTGATTCTCATTATTATTATGTTGTTGAAGCCTATTGCTGTACCCATACGGTCTTCTTTCTTTTTTTAAAATTAACAAATTATAAATATTAGTTTTGATAATTATTGTATGTTTATGAGTGCGTTTTGTGTATATATATTTATCTATACTCTATATATATATATATATATATATATATATATATATATATATATATATATATATAGAGAGAGAGAGAGAGAGAGAGAGAGAGAGAGAGAGAGAGAGAGAGAGAGAGAGAGAGAGAGAGAGAGAGAGAGAGAGAGAGAGAGAGAGAGAGAGAGAGAGAGAGAGAGAGAGAGAGAGAGAGAGAGAGAGAGAGAGAGAGAGAGAGAGAGAGAGAGAGAGAGAGAGAGAGAGAGAGAGAGAGAGAGAGAGAGAGAGAGAGAGAGAGAGAGAGAGAGAGAGAGAGAGAGAGAGAGAGAGAGAGAGAGAGAGAGAGAGAGAGAGAGAGAGAGAGAGAGAGAGAGAGAGAGAGAGAGAGAGAGAGAGAGAGAGAGAGAGAGAGAGAGAGAGAGAGAGAGAGAGAGAGAGAGAGAGAGAGGAGAGAGAGAGAGAGAGAGAGAGAGAGAGAGAGAGAGAGAGAGAGAGAGAGAGAGAGAGAGAGAGAGAGAGAGACAGAGAGAGAGAGAGAGAGAGAGATATGAAGATGGCGTCGGAGCACGAGGAGCCGCCCGATAAGCCTGATTTAAATTATTATAAGCCCGCCCAAAAACCTTGGTAAAAACTGTGATTTGTGTAATTTGTGAATGTGCCTACTATGATTTTGAAAAATTAAACAATACAGTGTACGTTGGAAAACACCTAGTAATTTTCCCCGAACATAGACTGCAAGACATAACCTCCAAAACAAGTGATGAGCATATGCTCAATGATGTGGCAAAAACCGTGATAGCGCAAATTAAACTAAAATCATCTGAGGAAATTAGAGAAGAAATATTACAAGACCTACACAATAAAACGAAAGAAAAGTTAAATGATACGTATAAAGAAGATGATCCTGATATAGATGCTTTAGTAAGTGAAAACACACTATTAAAGCAGTATGTGAATGACCTACAGTACAATAATCAAATACAAAAAGAATTAATTGAATTTCAGAAAAACAATGCTGTAGAAAAACCCATTAGCAAGAAAACATATGCTCAAGCGACATATGAATTAGTACCAAAAATTAAAATCACAAACAAAGATAAAGATAAAAAAAATTATTCTGGAAGTAGTTACAAAGTATTTAGTAGAAGAAAAGAATGTTAAAACAAATTACATAAGGAAAAAAAATGAAAACGAAATAGAAATCAGTTGTATGAACGCGGAGAGTATTGAAACTTTGTAAGCAGTACTACCAGGAAAGCTACAAAGCTGCGAAGTTGAAGTTGAACAACAACATAACCCAAAAGTAAAAATAGTGGGCATCACAAACGATACAAATATGAGTGAACAAGACATAGAAGACGATATCAACAGCAGACACTTTAGATAATTTAATAATGGAGGAAAAGTGTTGCACATGTATAACAATAAAAGGAATAAAACGTGCACAGTATTTATGGAGGTAGCTCCAGAGATTTATAAACATCAAAGAGAGAACAAAAATCTAATTTTTGTTAGATATCAGTGTTGTAGAGTTTATGATTTTATAAATCTAACTCCTTGTTTTAATTGTGGCAGATATGGTCACAATGCAAGTAAATACAGGAATGACTCTGCCTGCATAAAATGCGCAGAGAAACATAAAGTTGGTGAGTGTAAAAACACAAAAGGTTGTATGCATTAACTGCGTATATTACAAGACAAAATATAGAACAAATTTACCAACAACTCATATGGCTACAGACAGAATTAACTGTAGCAGACTAAAGAATAAAGATAATTAATTCAACTGACTATCCGATAGCACCTTCATTACCGACCTGGAATGACACGAGTGCTATGAAGATAATACAAAACTACTTAACAAGCAACCTACTTTATTAACGTAAAACGAATGCCGTGAAAAATATAACACTCAAACTGCAAAATACGTCATCTAAAGCGAAAGCGGCGGGAACAAGTGCTGATGCAGCAAGAGCGAAATAATGGATCAGCAAAGCGAGCTACTGGACGAAATACAAGAGGCTATACAGCATAAGGAAAGAGTGCACAATGATCTTGAGGCATTTAATAGCGATAGAAATAACACAAGAGATTTAATATTATATATAAATATTAGAAGCCTGAATGCAAATTTTGACAAACTACAAATCCTAATTAGAAGTCTCAAGATCAAACCGAATGTTATTGTGTGTGCTGAAGTGTGGAATTTGACTCATTATCAGTATTATAAAATTAAGGACTATGATATATATTATAACTATGGAAATATTAACAAAAGTGATGGTGTAGTGGTTTATATTAGAGAGGATATATCTCACTCATGTGAAACAATAACTATTGGTAAGCTTAAAATATTAAACTCAATTATTACCTTAAGAAATAAAAGAAATTTAGAAATTTTCTCCTTATATAGATCACATGACCCTGAAAAATACAGAACAATAATTTGGAAAGAAACCAAAAGGAATATTACTATAATTACAACAAACTATACCGTGCGGCCACACGGATAGACTGTGGTAAATATTATACTGATAAGGAACCAAATGAAGCGATTAATGGTTTGATTAAAGATTTAAATCTCTGTATGGAAAAAGCAAAATATAGTACACATAAGAAACAAAAACATAATAATACCCCAAGAAAAGATTGGATCACGAAAGCAATAATTAAATCGTGCAATACGAAAGGTGTAATGTATAATAGACTTAAAAAGGATCCAAACAATGAAACTCTCAAGGGCCAATACAAAAATTTTGTTAAAACATTTGCGACGGGGCAACAGCGTCAGCTGTGTCCCCGACGCCATGACCGGGAGATCAGACACGCACACTCGCGAAGGCCCGGTCGCGAGACACTGCGAGGCCGAACACGCCTCCTGGCCACGGCGACGGCCGGGAGGTGGAACGCGCGAGGGAGATGTGGCGAGAGCGACCGCGTGGCGCAGAATGACGCGCGCGCACCGCTGGCGCGCAGCAGCCGACTAGGCGCGCGGTGGGGAGCCGCGCGCGAGAGAGAGATAAGGCGCGCTCGTCTCGCTGCACGCTACAGCGGGTGAGTGCGACTGGCGCGCGTCACCAGCGGTAAGCTGCTGGTCTCGTGACGGGCTCCGGCGGGCGCAATCGATCTTAATGGGGAAATCGATTCTCCCGCGTTTGCTCGTCGCGACGACGGTGCGCGGACGATCGGCGCAGCACCCCCAGTGAGGGGGCGCGCATAAGAGGTCCTGTGGCCTTACCGAGGTGATCTGATGGGGCGGAAATCCCCACAGCTCACTTCTTCAGCAGCAACCGCCCAGGACGATCATCCAGTTTTTCCAGACGACTGCCGCTGCGACTTGAGAGAGAGGCTATCTTGAGTGAGACGAGAGAGCCATCGAGAGATAGCGCGAGAGATAGAGAGAGAGAGAGAACGAGACGCCGTGATAATTCTACCCCGAGACAAAGCTTCGAGGTGAGCAAGCCGCGAATATTATCGCCGCGGGTTTTCGCGTATATTGCCGATAGATTCACCGCGACTTCTGAATATTCCTGGTGATAGCCCTGAGCAGCGACGTGGCGTTGTTAGTCCGCCGCTGCTTTTCCTTCCCTTACCTTATCGTGCGACGAGCAGATTTTCCTGCTCACGTCGGGAAGACGACGCGGCCTAGAGCCCGTTACCCTCGTTGCGCCGAGTTATCTCGGGAGTGCGGTCCTGTGTAAGTTGTGGGATATCGCGCCGCGCGGATTTCGCGAGTAACCGTTGAGTCGGCGTCGCGCAGCGAACACCGGAGTGGATTTTCGCGATTTCAGGCGCGGTTCGCGGCAGGTGATTGCAGATCGTGGTCGCGGAGTCGAGTCGAGCGACCGGGTCTCGCGCCGCTCTCGCGTTTTTCAGGTCATAGCACGAAGCAGACCGGAGCAGTAGGGAGACGGCTAAAGTCCGTGCTCCCCGTCGTAATAATAAATTGAATAAATTGATTATACTATATATATTTTTTTTGTCTATTTAATTACAACCCGACAGACCCTCGCAGACATTTCCCAAACCGTCCCTCCCGGGATTTAAGAGTCCTGAGGGAGAAGTTGAATAGTTTGCTGATTTGGGAGGTTTTACGCCTTAAAATATTCTCTTGAATAATCCCAACATCACACATTAGACAAAGTTATTAAAGAAGCAAAAATAAAATTCAGTAAGAGATGCATCGAAGAGAACAAAAATGACCCGAAGAAGCTATGGGCATACGTTAACAGCAAGATTGGGAGAAATAGTAATAAAACTGGCAATAACATTAAATAACTGAAAATGGAAAATGGTGTAATAATAGAAAATAAAAATGAAATAGCTAATAAGCTAAATAAATACTACTGTAACCTAGGGAAAAAACTGAGTGATAAAATTTCTATACCTTCTAACAGAAATATAGAATTACCAAAGAGCAACGAAAAAACTACGTTTATAAAACCTACAAATGAGAATGAAATAAGCAAAATAATAAAAGATTTGAAATTGAAAAATGGAGGGGTAGACAAGATTCACGCAAAGACACTATAAACAACGGATACACTAATTTCAGTGCATAGAAAAATCTATATGGCCGGATGTATTAAAAACAGCTGAAGTAATTCTAATATTCAAATCTGGAAAGAAGGATGATATGGGCAACTATAGACCTATATCATTGATATCTAATATTGCCAAAATATTTGAAAAGATTATACATAAGAAAATTAGATTTTATAAATAAGAACAAAATACTGAGCAAAAGACAATATGGATTTATCAAGAACATAGGTACAAAAGATGCATTAAGTGCTATTTCCAAAATAATATATGAAAGTCTAGACCAAAGCATTACAATTGCAGTTACCTTCCTTGACTTAGCTAAAGCATTTGATACTGTTAATCACAAGATATTGTTGGACAAACTCTACTTGTATGGTGTTAGAGGAGAGGGCCATAAACTAATCTCGAGCTACCTGAATAACCGCCAGCAAAAAGTAAGATTAGAAACAAGTGAAAGCGACTATAAAGTAATAGCAACTGGGGTCCCTCAAGGGACAATTCTTGGATCCCTACTTTTCATACTATACGTGAATGACTTGCTAAACAGAATGCCGGAAAACTCAATATTATCCTACGCTGATGACACAGCTATCATGGCCAAAGGAAGAAACTGGAGCGAAGTAGAAACAATCATAAACAAACACTTGGAAGAAGCATATGTATGGCTTAGACTAAATAAATTAACACTAAACGTACAAAAAACAGTATATATTACTTTTGGGAATTATATAAATAGTGTCCCGGGAGTCATAGATATAAAAATTAATAACGAGCTCCTTAAAAGAGTACCTGATATTTGTATTCAGTAAAATAACTCAATTTATGGATATTAACACTCTAAACATGGTTTACGATGCACTTTTCCATAGTCTAATAAATTATTGAATAATTGCGTGGGATGGAGCGTACCAAAATAGGCTAAAATTACTACAATTAGTACAGACTAGAATTTTAAAAATAATAAATAAGAATATGTTTCAAGAAATTATTCCACTTAGCACACAGCAATCTTTCATATATAATAGTATAACATTCCATTACAACCCTTTAAAAGATCATTATATCAACTCTACGAGTAAAACGAGAAAGCAATCATTAGTAATACCAAAATACTCCAAAACTATCAGTATTAAAGCAGCTATTTAAGGGCAATCAATACTTTACCAAATGAACTAAAGGTACTGGACATTACAAAAATCTCGAATATTTCAAAATTAAAAGATTGGGTAAGAAGAAATGGCTGAAGTAAATAACACAATTAATGTAGATTGTGATAAACTTAAAACATGGTTATTATCAATGAGTTATCTAGAAAATATGTCAAAAGCTCCAAGAAATATGAAAATAGTTTTAAATTTACTACAAACAGGAATAACAGCACTAAACGATTACACTACCTTAACAGTTGGCACACCGATTAAAGATAAAATAATACTAGACATAAGAACTTACATCTGTGAAAATGGCAAATGCAAATGGCATAATAATAGGACACATAGGTATATAACTAAATATAATTACAACAAAATGATCTCTATGTATATGAAAATAGATCTAAAATTAGAGAAAATAACCAATGATATAATCTATATATGGCTTCAAGAAACGGGAATAAAAAATACGACAGTAAAGTACACAAACTATGTGAAAGAGTCAACAACTACATACGAAACTGGTGTCAATGCAGAAAGATACAAGCCAATTGAGACAATTTTCAGCAAAATAGAAAAAATAGCAGAGGCAAATAGCACCAGAGCTAAAAACAATAATGTACCCACAGCATCTGGACAGAAACTACAGCAAATAAAAAAATACAGAATGACATACGGAGACATAAATTATCTTGGTGCAAACAAGGCTATTTTTTACTTCGATCGAGGAATAAGAGGAAAGCAGATCTGCACGAATTCAATGTATTCTTTAAAAATGCAACCGAAACGTAAATATTGAAACGGGCCAAGCTATACCAAGGCGAGACCGTAGAGAGAGTTCTAGACGCGATATGGGAAGAGGCAGGAGTGTACTCGAGGGAGCGAAGATCAAACTTACAATCACCCCGCACTAACGGTTGAGTGAGTGTAAGCCGTCCCTACCCTCTGTAGTGGAGGATCCACCAGAGGGAAGCTGCTCGTATGCAACGGGAGTTGTGGAGGGAGATCTACTCCACGATCTCCGCACACTTAGGATCACCACGCAGCTTTGGATTAGTATGTGAGGATCCACCCTCTCACAACCGATCCGTATTCGAAATTACCCACTTGAGAACAGGGAACCACCCTCACGATCCCAAGGGATATTCGAGGGGTGAAGGGTAAACAAAAGAATAATCACAATTAATAAATAAAATATGAATATATATTGTTTTAAATATAACAATCTGGCCTTATACTAAATGGAAAGGGGGAGGGTCCCCTTAGTACCGTTCGAGAGCACAATGCTCATTTGCATACTAAGTACTAAGGAGACAGAACACTTGGAGAGGACGACAGTTCTCCTTATGTTCTCCGCGCAAAGGCCAGATCGTGAGTGCTCGATGCTGGCTGCGGGTCTCCTTTTATATCTGTGGCCGTCCGTCTCTCCAATGCTTTATGCGCGCACGCCCTCTACCTGCGCTTAGGTAGGCTATTACATATACATACTATCGCTCACTTAGTCGGTAACTTATCTTTTACTTATCGGCAAGTTATCCGTTGGTGGTCTCTTACCTACCACATGGGGCCTCCGTCTCAAGATATTATCGTGATCGATAATATTGTTTTTACATCAAACTGTAAATGTGACTCTTCGCATCAACATAGAGAAATGTTTCCACACTACAGGGTTACACGTGCTATTGGACTTACATGCCCCGCCAGACTCAATAGGATGGAAAGGTACATGTACGCAAGAGACAAGAATGCCGCACCAGGCAAACCAACCTCAGCGAAATCTATGTTAGTTAGATACTGGTATAATAAGTTAATTTAAACTAAATATAAATAGATTAAGACTAGAACAGGCTTAAGTAAAATGCTAGGCTATCAAAATTATTTATTATTTGATTATGTACTATTATACTACTGCTTAAGCAAATGCTTAAGCACAATGGGTAAATGGCTGTAACAAAATTATACACTAGCAGAATCAAGAAACAGAATGGTTAATTAATTAATTGCCTCACGAAGGCATTGCAGTACATTTTGTATCAATTGTAGATGGTGTTGGAAGTCTTGTGAGACGATGACGATGTCGTCTAAGTAGCAGAAGACGTTTGGTTCAAGGTCTGGTGTGATGACACTGTTCATCAAACGCATGAATTCTCCCGGAGCAGAGTGCAGGCCAAACGGTAGTACATTGAACTGCATAAGACCTCTTCCCGGAACGGTAAATGCGGTGTATTGTTTGCTTTCTTCTGATAATGGGACCTGCCAGTAGCCATTTGAGATCTATGGTTGTGAGGTACTTTGCACCTCGTAGCTTATTTAATGTGGCGTGTAGTTGTGGTAGCGGATATGCATCCCTGACGCTGATTTTATTCAGTCGACGGAAGTCAATACAAAAACGGTATCTGCCCTCTTTCTTCTTTGCGATGACGATAGGGGAGCTGTATGAGCTGTTGGAGGGTTCTATTACTCCCTCCGCGACCATCTCGTCCACTGCGTCATTGATAATTTTTTGCATCATGGGATTGCGTGGGCGGTAACCTGATCTTATCGGTGTGAGGTCGATCAGCCTGATTCTGTACTCTGTTAGATGAGTGGGCCCTTTTACTTCGTCAAAAGTCGTTTGTTGTTCCTTTATCAAGGTGTCGACTTGGTGTTGCTGCTCGTTGGTGAGTCCCTTGATTCCGATGCTTTCGACTTTTACCGATGCTTCCTTTGCAGGTGAGTGTCGTCACTCTCGATTTGCCACAAATATTCGGGTGCCTAGGCTGGATAAGGCGTCCATACCTAGCAGCATGTCGTGACCTAGCCCGTCCATGATGATATATTTGGCATGGAAGGTCATACCGACAGTCGAAGCGGATCCTTGGACGTAGCTGGATAGTGTAGTGACCGATCCGTCGACCATAGTGGCTAGTACTTTTTGTTTTCTTCTTTTCCAACCATTTTCTTGTCCTAGGGTGGCGGTACTTTCGGTGATGAATGGACTCACTGCTCCCGGGTCGACTAGAGCCCTTACGGTGTGAGTGCCAATGCGTACGTTTATAAAATATCTTGGGTTAAATATCTGGAGCTTTTTTGGCGGAGCTACTTACGGTGGTACTACGCTCTTTTTGCTTTTCCCGTTTTCTCACTTTTGCCGCTATTTCTTCGTATTCCTCGATACGTTGTATTAGCTGGGTAACCTCATTTATCTCTTCCCGGCGGACTCCTAGTTGGAGGTCAGGTCTTATGTTGTAGTATAGATTGTTGAGTTGTTCTTCTGTGCTGTATCCTCCCCTACGTCTCATCAGCGTGGTTAGGGCGGTGCAGTAAGCGCGAATGCTCTCGTTAGGCTTCTACGTTCTTTCAGCTACCTGTCTGGCGAGATTTCGTCGCTCTCCACTCGACATATAAGCGTTTCTTAGTCGATCTTCGAATTCTTCCCAGGTTCTGCAGTCGCTTGCGTAGTTGCGGCGCCATTGTAGCGCATGTCCTCGTAGAAGTTCTGGAGCTCCCTGTACTAGTTGTTGGCCGGTGAACCCGTATGCTGCTTAGAGTTCTCGGACTCTTTCTAGGAAGGTATACACATCTCTTCCTTCGAAATGACAGTTCCATTTTCTTATTTGATAGAGAACTTTGTTTTCTCCAGGGGCTGCCTCTGGTAGTGAAGCTGCCGGTTCTGGATCTCGTGGTGTTGAAGAGCCTTCCGGAGGATTATTACGGCCAGTCTCCTTGAGTGTTCGTCTAATGGTTTTGTTACTCTCTGTCTCGAGGTCAACCTTCAGGTCCCTTTCCTCGTCGTATGTGGCTGGGTCATCTGCCCTGTCGATGAATTCCCCCGGATGGTCCCGGACGTATCGTACAAGTCGTTGCCGTACTTCCACCAAGGTTCCGTCGGTGCTACTGTGATGGCGTCGCAGTTCCTCCACAACTTTCTCGCTATTTTTACGATGTTTACACGTTTCGATTGAGGCAAGTCTTTCTAAAACGGTCCCTTTTCGGGCGCCATGTAACGGTTGCGTTTCCCTCGCGCCGGATATAGTCAGTCGGGACCAGGATTCGGAGAGGGAAGTAGGTTTTAGAATAACTACGTTCTCATTTGGTTTTAATTGTTTATATATTTAATTACTAATAGGGCGTGTTGTCATTCGCCACCTGTAACCAAACAAGAATACGCACGACCTGGAGTTCCCAAGTGTGGTTGTTCGGTTGTTCCTATGTCTTGTATGCGCACAGTGACAGTAGGAACGGCGGAATACCCAGGTGTGGGTCTGTAATCACAGAGTCCTCACAAGAACGTGTGCGCACGATCTTGCGCGACCTCCGTGCCGGTTCCTGGCTTCCTCCTACCCTGCGTGCACACAGCGGTAGGCAGAACGGAGGAACGTCGGAACGGTGTCGGTGTGCGTTTGTCTGTGTTCCACAGGATCTGATTGAGACGTGTGCGCAGGACTCAACCCAATACTGTGGTTGCTTCTCGCAGCTCCTCTTGACCTGTGTGCTCACAGTGTCAATAGGGACGGAGAAACGGTGGGACGGTGGTTGGCGGTGGCTTTAGTGCCTGTAGTTGCGTTAAACGTTGCGTTTGCGTTAAATACATATGACATACTAAACAATGACTCCCATATCTTACTTATTAAAATTATTTATTTTTATTCTATGATAATAATCTTAATTGGAAAATACTAATTTTATAATAGAAATCATGTTGATTTTATCTAGATATATTGCGAGATTCCTATCTTGATAACCCATAAGTTTTTAAAATATGAAGATTTGCTAGAAACTTTATTTTTGGTTTTTAGACGCCAATAAGTTATGATTATTTTATTTTTTTTATCATATACAATTAATTACATATTTTATTATTTCGTATTTTGTATTGTAAGTTTTTTTATTTTATCTTTTCAGCCAAAAAAATTATCAATATCAATTATCAATCATATAGTAATATTTTAAAATGGGTTTGACAAAGGAACAAAAATTAGTTGTAAAAGGTATAGGTTCATATTCCGGAGATTCTTCAATTTTAAATGATATACATATTTTCGAATTCAATGAAATTATTAAATCTCGTTCATTTTTTAATATGCAATCAACAGTTTGAAAGCCTCAAAATATTCATCCGATTTCAATAAATAATGAATACATATAACTATTATTTTCTGGAAATTCTGAAAGAGGCCATTGGATTTGTATGTATTATAATAATAAAACTATACATATTTATGATAGTTCTAACGCCAAATGTTTAGAAAATTAACATAAAATTTTTATTAATAGTTTATTTCCAAATGCTTTAGCCTTAACAATAACTTTTGAAACAGTGCAATCACAAACTAATATTTATGATTGTGGCATTTTTGCAATAGCCTTTGCCGTATCCATTCTTTATAATGTACGTGCATGTAATATACATTATGATGTTTCACAAATGCGTTCACATTTATTACAAATCTATGAAGCACGAAATATAGATATGTTCCCTATTCATTAAAATATTTATAATAGGAACATAATTAACGATTTTTCTTTCATACCTATTCATAGAAATCTTGTTCACAAAACCCATCTTAATTTAGTAAATTTTAGAAATAGAAATCATAGAATCAAACACACAAAATAATTGAAATTTAAAAATATGAAAATTCTGATTTAAATATGAAAGAAGACGATGATAAAATAAAAACTGATAATGCAAAACTTTACAATTACGTAACAGTAGATTTAGAAAGACTTGATTTTAATTATATTAATAAGTATAAAAATAACGAAAATTGTAAAGTAAATGAGGAAAAACTTAAACGAAATCGGCGAGATATGAAAAGGATACAGAAAATGAGTAGTGAAGAATTAATAGAGAAACGTAAAAACGAAGCTTTGCGAAAATAAGAAAGTTACTGGAATAAGAAAAGTATTCAACACAAAAACTACAAGAAAACAGACTTAGAATTAAAATGTTAAATGCTAAAAAAACACAAAATGTTGAACAATTAAAAGAATTATTATTTAAAAAATCTTTTAGAAAGCGGTGATTGATAACAATAAATTCAGATATTGAAGAACCAATGGTATTAATGAAAAAATTAAAAATTATTGAAAATGGAAGTTACGATAATATATATGATGATTCTGATTTATCTAAAAATAATAAAGAAATTAAAAATAAAATTAATGCAAGAGTAAAAATGCTTCCAAATGCAAATATTGTAGGTCTAATGCTAATATAGAATTTGATGAAACTGTAATTACAGAAAATTATTTAGGTCCTATGACTGAAATTTGTGATCATTGCGAAGCTAAACATTTTTGGTTTGAATATACCGCGGATAAAAAATTGTCTAATTGCTGTCATAAAGGAAAAATAAATATACCAGAGAATTATGATTATCCACACGAATTAAAGCTATTGGCAGCCGGACAATCTGAGGATAGTATCGAGTTTCGTAAAAATATTAGATCATGCAATAATGCTTTGGCGTTTGCAAGTTTTGGTGCTAATTTTGACAAATTATCTGGCAAAGGTCCGCAAGTTATTCGAATTTGTGGTCAAATCTATCACAATGTTTATGCTCTGCACCCAAATCAAAATGAAGCTCGAAAATATGTTCTAGATAATGAAATGGCAACAGCTGAACGCAAAATTAATAAAAGTAATTATAATGTTACGTCCTGCGACGTATTGTAGTTAAGCAATATCAGCATTGCGAAGCCGAAAACTTGAAAATGATGAGTATGGCCAATAAAGTAGATCAGCCGAGTAAATAAGTGTACGTTGAATCCGTTGCACTTCA
Organism: Muscidifurax raptorellus; assembly: GCA_020010945.3. Lineage (NCBI taxonomy): Eukaryota > Metazoa > Arthropoda > Insecta > Hymenoptera > Pteromalidae > Muscidifurax > Muscidifurax raptorellus. The sequence continues at coordinate 472,363 of JAHUUD020000008.1, forward strand.
GTCTTGCTTAGAATCTGGACTCTGCTACGACGCTCCGGGCAGTCGACAGAGCTACCAGAAGTAAGTCTCGCTTAGAATCTGGACTCTGCTACGACGCTCCGGGCAGTCGACAGAGCTACCAGAAGTAAGGCGCGACGCGATCGCTGCAGAGCAGAGAATCTCCTCCACGACAAAGTAAGTACGAATCCTTAATAATTATATATATATACACAGATCGAGTTCGTGACTTAACAATAATACGAAATTGGAATAATTGAGTAAATTAGATAATTTATTGAAAAAAATTAATCCATATGCGCAAGCTTATAAAATGATGTATGAAGTAGAACAAGAAGAATTAAAACGATGTAGTAAGAATAATTGCAATCCGAGAAATGTTATTATGTCAGTAAAACGAAATGATAAATTAGACAAAAATAGATATAATGAAGCTACGTGCAATGAAGTTGCATTGATATTTGTTGGAGAAGATGATCAACCATCAGTAGAACGTGATGCATTTGTAAAAGTTGAAGGTTCAAGATTATATTTTATAAGAAAAAATCAAAATATTTTAAGAAGTGAGTGTTATAAAGGCGAAATGGACTATTTGCATAAAAAACAAGAATCTGAAAATTTGAAAATTGGTCGAATGTTTATTTTACAATCAACTTTTATTGGTAGTCCAAGACGTTTAAAACAAAATTATATTGATTCCATGACACTTGTTAATCGTTATGGAAAACCTGATTTATTTTTAACATTGACATGTAATCCAAAATGGAAAGAAATTGTAGAAAAGTTAGACGAATACGGAAGTCCAATGGATAGACCAGATATAGTTGTTAAGGGTTTTCAACAAAAAGTAAAAGAGTTTAAAGAATTAGTTATCAAAGATGGAATTTCGGAAAAAGTATTGCTCATACCTATGTTATTGAATTTCAAAAACGAGGTCTTCATCATATGCATATGTTATTATTTTTAGACAAAAATTATAAACTTGACACTCCTGAAAAAGTAGATAACCTAATAAATGCTGAAATTCCTAATGAGAATTTTTATCCTAATCTATATAGCATTGTAAAACAATTTATGATCCATGGTCCTTGTGGAGCACAAAATATTAATTCTCCTTGTATGGATCAAAATGTGGAATATGTACAAAAAAATTTCCAAAAAATTATATTAATAAAACTATTTTTCAAGCAACAGGGTATTCTTTATATAAACGAAGAAATGATGGTAGGCAAATCAAATATAAAAATAAAAATTCATATAGAATTGCTGATAATCGATTTGTTGTACCTTACAATCCTTTCTTGTTATTAAAATTCAATTGTCACATTAATATAGAAGTGTGTTCAACAATACAATGCATAAAATATTTGTTTAAATGATGTTACAAAGGTCATAACTGTGCATTCATTAAAATTCGTAATGCAGATATTAATTTTAGAAAAGATAATAATAATGAAAATGAAGACATAAAGAATGAAAATAATGAATACAAATATGACGAAATTAACCAGTATCTTAATACAAGATATTTATATCCACCTAAAGCTATGCACAGATTATTAGAATATTCTTTACATGAAATATCGCATGCTATAAAATGTTTGGCTATTCACAATGAAGGTGAACAATATGTTTACTTTGAAGAAGGAAAAGAAGAGAAAATAAAAAATAATCGAAACTACGTTAACTGCATTTTTTAAATCGAAACAAGTAGATACTGAAGCACAAAATTATTTATATTCAGATATACCAATATACTACACATTTGATGAAAATCTGAAAGTATGGAATAGAAGAAAAAAAAATTAATAAACCGATATTAAGCAGAATGTATTTAGTAACTCCAAAAGATAGAGAACGATATTTTATCAGATTACTACTGTTGCATGTTAAAGGACCAACGTCATTTGAAAATTTACGTACTGTTGACGGACTATTGTATTCTACATTTTTTGAAGCTGCTTTAGCAAAACAACTTGTTACTGAAGATGAAGAATGGGACAAATGTTTATAAGAAGCAGTACAAATACATTTTCCTATGGCATTGTGTGAGTTACTTGCATTCATTTGCATTTTTCACAATCCTATTAATGTGCGATTTTTATATGAAAAATGCAAAGATAATTTTTACCATCCTAAATATGAACAGAATATAGGTCAAAATATGGCACTGAATGCAATTGAAAATTTTTACAAGTACATGGTATACCTTAAGTGACTTCCATTTGCCTAAAATAACTACGCATATTGATGATTGGAACGATGTAACATCAATTCATCAAGAAAGTATAATGCTGAACGAATTACAAACAAAGGTGGAATCGTTAACTCTTATTCAAAAAAATATATTTGATACGATTTTACAAAGTTTTGAATGTAAACAGCATAGATGCATTTTTATTGATGGACCAGGTGGAAGTGGAAAAAGTTATTTACTTAATGTTCTAATAGACTATTTAAAAATGCATAATATAACATTTGTTGCTTGGACAGGCATTGCAGTAAATTTGTTAACTAATGGAAAAACTGTACATACGACATTTAAATTACCACTTAATATAACTGACTGTACTACATGTAATGTAAAACCTAACACAAAAGATGGCATTTGAAAGATGTACAAATTATAATATAGGATGAAATATCGATGACATCCAAATTTGCTTTTGAAGCAGTTAATCGTCTATTACAAGATTTATGTGGTGTGAAAGAAATTTTTGGAGGTAAAACCGTAGTTATATCAGGCGATTTTAGGCAAACGGTACCTGACGTTCGTCATGGTAGTAGTATAGAAGTTATTGAAAATTCTGTCATATAGTGTTTACGGCAAACATAGTTGTTTATGGCAATGTTTTGTTCAAATGACATAATATGAAAATCTTTGCATATGTAATAATGATAATAGTTTTAAATCGCTATTAAGTATAGGCGATGGCAAATACTGTAATTCGTACGAAGAAGAAAATGAGATATTGAAATTCCGACCGATATAATATCTAAAGAAGCAGACGCTTGATAGCGGTAGCTTCAAAGAAATGAACTATATTCCAATGTAATACGCAAAAAAAAACAAATATATCATAAAAACGCTAACAGATGTATTAGTTTCAATGACAACTTAATAAAAACTGAGAGATCTTGTTTTCCCAAGAAAAGCTATAAATTAACAGGAACGAGAACGAGGGGAGTATAATAAACAAAGTGCCATAACTAATAAATCTTCATTGCAGAAACTATTAAAACATAACCTAAAAAGTTATCGCTGCCGAACGTAAAGGTTCAGCTCTGTGATTCCTTTATCGATATCGGTACTCTTTAGCAATCTTAAAGCGTCATACTTACATGTTCGAAAGAACACCCACAATCTGTTTATTTTTACATAACTACTTCAAAAATTCATATGTTTTTTTGTAAAATATCCTTTACAACTACATAATAAACAAAGATCCTTAACTAATATGTCTACAGTACACATACCTTGGCAATATAACCTAAGTTACCGCCACAGATATGAATGGTTTAGTTTTGTACTTTTTAACAACTTCTCAATCATAACCTAAAAGTCATCGCCACGTACTCGTATATAATCGAAAGAGCTATCTCGATTAGTTTATTTTCAGATATCTACTTCAAAAAATTCATATGAATTTTGTAAAATATCTTTATCAACGACATAATAAACAAAGTTCTATAACTCATATGTCTACAGTTCACGTACTTTTCAAACATAATCCAAAAGTTATCCCCACCGAACATAAAGGTTCAGTCCTGCAATTCCTACGTAGATATGAATTGTCTCTAACAATCTTAAAGCATACTACGTATATAATCAAAAAATATCCGCCGGAAAATTACTTTCAGAAAACTACTTTTGTACGGATTCGTTTTCCGGGGTGAGTATCGTAGGAGTAGGAACCAATTCGAGGTGTTAAGTCGAGGCATTGGGTACGGGTCAGACTCGTGAGTGGATGATCGGGCCGATGTGGATAATGTATATATCGTATTAGTTGCTTTACGTTTCTGCCGTTGTTGTGGGTTTAGATTCACGAATGCGCTTCTAGAATTGCGGTGATTGTATATGCATACATAGATGTTATAGAGTAGCGCTACTATATTTAGTATGATTATAAATATAACTATTAGTAATTGCAAATAAATGATGACCTTGGAGAAATCCATCTGGTTCACATCTAAGTGCTGGTAAGTTGAGATAGGCAATGTCCGTACTATAGGTCTCCTTGGTGGTCCTCTCAGTATATTTTCGTTGGTAAATATTAGACAGTCGTATGGTAAAGTGAGCAATCCGTAGCCTTTTATAACGGCGTCTTCTCGTGGCTGCTCAGTGCTTTCAAGGTGATAAAATTCGGTGCTCCGATTTTTTATTTGCATATTACAATTATTCCAATTGATTTTTGCAAGGAGGTACATCTTGCCGCTATCGAAGCGTTGCAGTAGTAGTTCTATCCGTTTTTGTTACGTTTATCTAAATCCGATTGATGGAGCAGATAGTGCACTCCTTTTTGATCGGTATTAATAATAAATTTTTGTTTTGTTTGGATAGAGGCTGATATGCAGTCTTTTTGGGGTAATTCAACGGGTATCATACGGAATAAGTTCTCAGTAATATTATAAAATAGTGGTATTGTAATCTTGATCTTCAAATTACCTTCAAAATTAATCAAAATTTCTGATATTCTATGGTGAAACATATCTGCATTTGTTCGAGTTTTATTTATTCCCTGAGTGTTTTCATAGTTTTTTTCGTAAATAAATACTGGCTAAATTGTCCTCTTAGTTGCTGCTTTCTTGATGTTTATAATTTCATTGTATAAAGTAGCGTGGTATTGTAATGTAACCTCCATTGCGTTGTGCTATGCCTGGGCCATATCTAAGAATTATAGTTGGTTATTCGCACGAAGGTGAGTGTGGATGCTTCGTAAATATCTTTAACCATTTTTCTTGTCGTTTTCGTGAATTATCCTTCTGTTATGTACATGTGGAATATATTTTACTTTCTTCCTGGAGTTATCTTGTATACAATATGCAAATAGGTGTTTTCCTAATCTGGTTATCAAACTTAACTTGTCTGCTCTGTAATTTGCCTTGACGTTTAACGCTAAGCATTCGATTTGCATCCGAATGCATTGGTGTAGTTCGTGAATTTGTATTCAGTATCAATATATGCTAAAAGTATAGTGATCTTTAGCAATGTGGACGTGGCCCAGGAATTCGTTATATATTCCAGGATTATTAGCGAAGTTCCATACTTCGTATGTATTCATTCCAGTGCAGATGGTAGTAGTTATTATGGCTGCTATTATTATTACTGGACACATTTGGGAAAATACAATAATATTAGTTTATAATTTCATATCATTTCGCAAGCAGTTATTAAGGAATTTTCAGTTTGATGTTAGTGCAGCAATTAAGCGATACATGTAATTTGTACATATGTGTTACATGTTTGTTTATTCCCTTCATTAATTATAAGTTATATAAGTTAAGATATATAAGTTTGTTCTATTCATTTGAGCGTTTGATAGCCGAGAACATAACACGCAGTTTATTGGATGCAGTACGCAATCGTAACTATCGTTACTTTTATTTTCGGCGGATTTCTTTTATTTGCTTTCCAGCTTGGGATACACTACACACAGTGATATGAAAATGATAATTATGCAAATGGTTAGTATTATAGTGGTTCCCATAGATCTATATGTTAGGTAGAAATGTGTATCATGGTAATCTTGTTGTTCAATAAATTCATCATATTTGTCGATAATATTATCTAGTTCGTTTGAATCGTCCCAGCATAAGTAACCGATTCGAGTATTTCTTCTAGCAATTTTATAACGAATTGACACTCTATCAGTTTTCTCAGTAAACATAGAACTGATAATGTTAGTATATTTTATGCTATAGTGAACGCGAATCGTTTTTGTGCTCAAATATTATTTTTTGTGAGCACTTGTTGCTTGCAGAACACTTTGATAATTTTGAAAATCACTTTTATTATATATCTTGGGATGTTTTGCAATAAGAAATTCCATCATACCTGATGTTTTCGAATAGCTTCTATCTTTTACTTTAATGCTTTGATCTCTAAATACTTTCTTTTCGAACTCCATAAATTTTATCAATATTTACTTGATTATTCAACATAGACTTGTTATCTCCTAAAAAATCATTAATTAATCCTCTATGAATTATAGTCTTATTAATAGCTGCTTCATAATTTTTACTTACTTGCTGTTTCAAAATCAGATTCTTAATTGGATTTAGAGTATCGTATCATAGCTATCATTGAAACTTTCATTTTTAGTCAATTCATTCTTAATCTCTTTCTTTATATATCTGCTGCGTTTAGTTATTTCAGATTTCTCAACAGTAATTAGTTATTCGAGAGGATCAATAATAAATTTAAAAGTTTTTCCTATTGACTGCTTAAATTTATCTTTTCCGAATTTCAATAAGCTATACTTGCGTTCTACAGCATTTTGCGTCTTCACAAGCTGATGAATTATACTCTATTATCTTCGAATATCGGTCATATTGCTGCTGCTTTAACTCTCATTGAAAAGAAAATACTTTATACCAAGCAACGGTTCGAGAAGATCCTTTAAAAAGTTTGTACTTTGACTGATTAAGTCATTAGGAGTAAACGTAAACATTCTTAAGCCTGACTCCTTTGGGATGTGTTATGAGAGCTAACTGACTATTTGTTTTACCATAATTAGAAGGTCCACAAAATACTGCTCGAATACTATCTGCAAGTAAACCACCATGCCGCATTTCTTTCTTCTCTGGCTCTGCAATAGTATCGAACATGTTGTGTTGAAACGTCGAGAACAAAGCCTTTTAATTGATTGCTCAATAATCTCTCAGTTTAACTTCATCTACCGGGCTAGAATCGTGAAAATATTGAAGCTAAGAACGCTGCTAATAGAGTTCTCGTCGATAAAGCTTGGCAAAGAGTTACCGCAAAGGACTCAGTTAGAGACATTGAAGAAGCTAGTGAAAACTGCTTTAAGCCAATTGTTGTTAGAAAATGTGTTTATACAATCATTCATTCAGCATTGAAAGGGGCTCGAAGGCTGCTAAAGATGCTAGTGATAAAGGAAAAATTGTTATTTTTCATGTTCTACCACTTTCACTGAAAGTAGGAGGCTTCTTACCCTTTCTCATGTTATTATTCGCTGATTTGAGTGCGACAGGTGCTATCGTAGAAGGAGCTGCTGGAATAGCGAAGCAGTCAACGATGCGAAAGTAGCTAAACTCGCTCTTGAAGTCAGATACATAATAGGAAAATGGAAGACATAGCTCTTGGTAAAGGACACGATTTGAAACTATATAAAACAGGGCTCGGTCTTCGTCTTGAAACTAGATTAAAAAGAAAAGAAAGATCGTCGAAGTAAGATTGCCTCAAAAAGCTCTAATATTGAATTATGAGATGCTAAAATCATTAAAATTCCATATTTCCGTGGTGTTTTAATGCATAATGCTCTTCCTTGTAATGGACCTTTATTACTGTTAGGCGATTGTTAGTCACCAAGCAATGTTAATTAAATTATTATACGAGTTGATCTCGCGCACGCAACTATACAGCTACGGGAGAGACTCCACTCTTCGAATCTCTCCTGGCTGTCAGCTTAATCTTTCTCTTTTTATTTAAGCGAGGACTGATGTATAATAACGTTTCTTACCTTCTTTTATTTTGCCTTTGTTTGGTGATTGGTCCCTCTCTCGTATTGGCTCTAGACCAAGGAAAAATCCAACCTTTCTATATGTGGATTGGACAGAAGCACGAACACAAGTATGGATTCGGAGATAATCTTAGTTTTATTTGGTCCTTTTAGTCAAACGCTATTATAATTTTTCTTTGTAGGTATATATATATATATATATATATATATATATATATATATATATATATATATATATACACCTATATATATACGCGAAAGAAAACGAATCGTCGCCACAGGTAAATTTTAAATAAAACAAGTAATTTTAATTATCAATTGAGAAACTAAGAACAGAAAATATATGAAACAGTTAAAGTGAAAACAAAACAGAAAAACTACTAAAAAAAAACAATCGTCCGCTCGGCAGCTCGGCTCGAGTCGGAGTACTTGAGGTAGCGTGGCTTGGGAACGCTTCGGAAGTGTTTCCGGACCTCCCACGCGTCTCCAAACTCCACTTCCCCATGTTGACGTCAGTGCGTCTGCACTCATTAGGCCTTACGGGACCTGTTAATGGTGCAAGAATTCAAAACTGCAGCGTGGCTTCGCACGTGCGGTCTTGCGTAGTGGAGGGGAAGTTGTTTAGGTCAGCGAGATTCTTGGCTACCTGATACTTTTGTGGCCTTGAGTCTCGCTGTACCTTTTATGTGTAGAACTTTCTCGATTTTATATTCGAAATAATTGTTCGAATATAAATATCGCAAAGTTGTCACATAACAATTACCGCGAATTTGCTATTATTGATTTGGATGATGCCACGGGTCCTGGTACACATTGGGTGACATATAGAAAGAGAGGTAGTGATATCGTGTATGTTGATAGTTTTAGTGACCTTCAACCACCTCTAGATTTGATGTCGTATGTGGGTGTTGATCAGATAAAGCACGACTATGAAAGATATCAGGAGTATGATGATACCTAGCATTGTGGTCATCTTTGCCTTGATTTCTTAAACTTCAGGCTATATAAAAGAGTGAAGAAATTTATTCAATCATCACATTACCACTTTAACAATCATGAATGATACATTGATGTTAAGTCTTTCAGGCACATCTTCTATACTTCAAGTTCAAGTCTTCCCGCAAATTGAACTCTAAGCGCATAAGAACTATGTTCTCAGTTTGGGTAAACTTTTAACCTTTAACTCGATTTTATGACATAGATACTTACCTTCGTGAAACTTTGGGTGCAGTAGACATACTTATTAGTCTCAAGATAAATAATAATACTCGTCGCAGTGTAATAGAGAGTAGTTATAGAATTGATTTTAGTCCAAAAGATTAATAAATCAATTACTTGACTTCACAGAACGTCTTCTTCCAGCGAAGATTGCTCATAGTTCTAATCTATCTGTATCTATAATCAAGGTAAACGCACTTCTAATTGAGTGTAACATTCCTACTGGTACCTACAGAAACGGAGACAAGTGCATACTATACACGAGCTACTATACACCCAACATCCCGGTCGAGGTGCTGTCACGTACACCTGGCTATCCCCTACTATCCTCCACCCCGTGTAGTCCTCCACTCGGGCTGTAGAGGTGGCCAGAAACGGCTGTCGTCCCGTCTGCTGTGGTGTAGTCGGGTTTGGTCCGGTAGTCGGCCAGTCTTCTATCTGTGTCCCCGTTTCCGTCGTAGGTGCGTGTCTCGTCTGCGTCTCGGTCTGCACCGCCACTTGCTCGGTCCAGGTCTCGGCATCCACGAACGGAAGGACGATGTGCACCGAGACGTAACGTCGAGAGCGAGATGTTGGTCTCACCGGTGTCTCCGCCTTGCCCGAGCACGGCAATATGGAGCCCGGTGATTTACATGGCCGGCTGCGGACCAGCTCGACAACCCTGTTGTATGTTTCCTGGATGGCTTCCAGGATTTCGGGGTCGTCGTGCAGGAGCCGCTGGATTTCGCTGATGTGTGGATCCAAGAGCTCGTAGGCCCAGAGGACGTCGCAGTCGGGTGTCGCTTTCCTTTCGTCGCGTCTGTCCGGTGGTGTCGTGGTCATCTGTGTTCGTGGTCGTGAATGTGGACGGCGAAGGGGGGGCTCCTCATCCGTGGATAGGGTATCCCAATCCATGGACTCCTCCTCCTCCGCGGAGGGGGGGGGGGGGGGTGGCGGCGGAGACGGTGACGCATGCCGAGGAGGACTCGCCGCCGACTCACCACTATCAATAGTGATATAGTCGAAGTCCCCCTCACCCAGGAGGATGTCTTCGTCCTCGGATGCCGGTCGTGCCATATCTGTACGTCGGTATTGATAGGATTTTTGCGTAACAGTCGGTGGTAGTCGAGAGAGTGAATGTGCGGTAGCAAAAATTGAGTTTGTGTGTGTGTGCGCGGGTGTATCTGTGCTGTTGTGGATGAATGATAGGATAATGTCAGTGAATGTAAGTGAAAGCGTGCGTGTGTGCGAAAGCAGCGGTGGTTGCTGTAGCGATGTGGACGATATTGTCGAAGCGATAGCAGAAAGCTGAAAGTTAAGCTATAGTTAGTGTTTTGTGCTCAGTACCTGTGTGTTAGTAACGTCAGTCGGGTTTGTTAGTATTATTGCTATATCTATATTTCTTTATGTCTATAATATGTATGCGTGGGAGAATTTTGTCGTCGTCAGAGATTAGTTCATAAATTAATGGAGAAATTATTTTAGATATTTTAAACGGTCCTTTATACTTGTCAGCCAGTTTAGCTGATATATTTTTGTTGGCCTTTGACAAGACCCTATATTTTTCAACCATACTTTTTCGCCTACCTTGAACACGAGATCGCAGTGTTTGATATGGTAATGCTTGGCTTGTCTGTCGTGTGCCATCTCGATGTTCAATGCGATCCAGTTGGGGATTGCCCGTAACCTCGCCGTTCGTCTTGTCCATGTTGCCACGTTATCGTTGTTGGTGTCATAATCACAGTCTTTATGAAGAGAGTGCAATGGCAACGGTTCTCGTCCGAAATTTAAGAAAGCTGGTGTCACCCCAGTGGAAGTGTGCTTGGCAGTGTTAAATGCGAATCGGAAATTAATAATATGTTTATCCCAGTCTTTGTAATCCTGCTCGATTGATGCGCAGATCATGAATTTCAGTACTCTATTTACTCTTTCCACTGGGTTTGCTTGTGGTCTGTATGGGGGTGTTTTAGAATGATGTATTTTTAGTTCTTCCGTAAGTTCTGAAATTGTGTTGTCAACAAATTCTTTTCCGTTGTCGGTTAATAGTACACGCCGTGTGCCCCATCTGTGAATTACTAAGTCTAATACTGCGTCTTTGATTGCTTTCCCGGTAGCTTTACGGAGGGATTTTACCTTAATCAATTTTGAGAAAAGGTCTTGTATAACTAGAAGGTGAGCCATTCCGGATTTACTGGTTGGAAATTGGCCCATTATGTCCGTAGCTACCACCTCCCAATGGTGTTCGATTATTCGCTTGCCTAGTACCATTGTCTGATCTACCTTAGATTTTGTATACGTCTCGCAGCTATTAATGTAATGTACTACGTCTTTAAATATTCCCGGCCAAAAATATTCCTGAATTAGTCGTGCGTATGTTTTATCGATTCCAAGGTGGCCGGCTTGGGTTGTTTTGTGAGCTAAGGTTAGCGCGGTTTCCTGTTTGTCATGTCTCAGTACTAATTTCCATTCAGATCCGTCTTCTTTTATTCCGTCGATTACGGGATTCGGGTGTTTACGGAAGAGTCTGTCGCCGCGTATTGTCCAGTCGGTAAACTTATTGGGTGTATTTGTTACGTCACGCAGGCGTCTTTCATACCAATCGTTTGGTATATCATTGAGGGTTGAAGCTATTTCTTGTTGGTTTTCGAACATTCGCGATAGTGCGTCCGGTACTTGATAAAGTGTACCTTTTCTGTGGATTACTTCTATGTCTAGTTCTAATAGTAGCATGGCCCATCTAGCTACTCTGCCGTGGTTTTTTTTTAGGTTTTGTGTCCATAATAAGCTGCTATGATCGGTAATAATCTTAAATTTCGACCCCTCAACGTAGCGTCGGAATTTCTCACACGCCCATATCACCGCGAGACATTCTAATTCTGTGGTCGTATAGTTTTTCTTTGCGCTCGATAATGCTCTACTAGCATAAGCTATCGCGTCTTCCGTATCGCCATTTGTCTGTGTGAGTACCGCGCCTAGTCCAACTAAGCTAGCGTCTGTGTGGATGGAAAAAGGTTTGTCTAGGCCCAGTCTGATTAATGTAGGGTCTGCTGTAAATAAATACTTTTTAGTTTCAAAAGCGGTAGTTTGCTTTTCTATCTATTCCCAGCGTTGTTTTTTGTGTAACAGTCTCGTTATTGGTTCGATAATCGTCGCGAAGTCCTTTATAAAGCGTCTATACCAAGATGCCGATCCGATATATCGTCTAACTTGCTTTAGGGTCGTGGCGGTGGGTAGGTTCTAATAGGCTCAATTTTTTCCGTGTCTGTTTTCATTCCGTCTTCGTTGATGATAAATCCCAGGCATTTTACCGAGGCGCAATAAAATTCGCATTTGTCGTTAAGTTCGCCCCCTTAAGTTGTCCAGTACTGTCTTTAAGTAACGTAAGTTGTCGTCAAAATTTTCGGTCATGATTAGAATGTCGTCTAAATAATAAAATACATAAGGCTGTAAGATATGGCCCAGGATTTTGTCTTGTAGTCTTTAAAAGGTAGCTGGCGCGCCCGAGAGTCCAAAACATAGTCGTTTAAAATCTAAAAGTCCGCGTTCCGGCACTATGAACGCAGTAACCTCCCTACTGTCTTCGTCTAATAGTATTTGATAGTATGTTTATTTCAAGTCTATCGTTAAAATATAACGTGCCCCTCGTAAGTTGTCAAGTATTGAATCCATAAGCGGTATAGGATAGGCATCTCTTTTGAAACTTTGTTTACCTTACGAAGGTCTAAGCATATTCGTCTTTGTCCGTTACTCTTTTTAACCAATAGTATTGGTGAAGCCCATTCACTATGTGAGGGTTCAATCATGTCTTGCTTTAGCATGTCGTCTACCTCGTCATGTAATATTTTATCGAGAACTTTTGATAACGGGTAACTGCGTTGTCTGATCGGTGGGTTACCTTTGACGTCTATTTTATATGTGATTAAGGTCGTGAGTCCGATTTTATCTGTATGTGGCGGTAACTCGCGTGCGAGAGAGTCGTGAAATTTTCTTTCCTGGTCGGTGTCTAGGTCTTTAAGTCCGCAATTTCGAGTTATATCCGAGAATTAAATCATAATCTAATTTGTCTAGTACGCTTACTGTTAATTCTCTTGTCACTTCCTTTATTTTAATTGTCAGAGTCATTCCGCCTTGAATGGATTCCGGTGATCCCACTGCTGTTGTTACTGTCCCCCGAATATTTTGTAATAATTAGAAACCTTGTTGCTTGGCAAGTTTGCGTAATTGCTGTCCTATAAATGTTTTCGATGCCCCGGAGTCTACTAACGATAATACGTCTGTGTTCAGTGTTTGTATTATCAGGAAGAGTAAATTATATCCGATAAATAGTCTGCGAAAATTTCTGTTTTGTTGAATTCTACGTTTTTGTAAATTTTATCGTCGATGACTGTGGATAATGAGACCGTATTTCTGTCGTTAGGAGCCGCCCCGGTCTCCGGAAGCGGGCTCATTTCCCGTTTCCCGGGTTACAGTCCGGACAGTCTTTTTGTATGTATCCTAATCTATCGCATTTATAGTAAAAAATATTTTTCGGGTTACATTTCGCGCATAGACTTTCGAGTGTACCGCGTTCCCCGAATTTGCGACAGAATACTCTACGTGGTCCAGTACAGTCCCTCGCGAAATGTCCGCTCTCACCGCAGTTGTGACAACGGTAGGAGTGTTCGTATTTTTGGTCTGTTCTGTTACGATAAGTACCGTATGTTTGGTTTCGTTGTTTACTTGTGTCGTTGTATCGGGAATCAATCTGTTGTCTATCTAGTCTGTCATTTGTCGATAAATTTGCCAAGTCAAGTTTGTCGTCAGAATCGAGTTCGAGAGCATCGATAGCGTAGTCCGGTGTCACAGAAGAACTGGGGGTGATGGGAGGTGCTCTGGGAGTACAGCAAGAAACACAGGAGTGAGGTCGACAGAGTTTATTGGAACACAAACCAGGAGCTCTGCTCTCAGAGTGCACCTCTTTGCGCTGTGGGCATTGGATTTCTGCGTGATAAACCCCCCCTTCGGGTCTGTGAAGGCCGAGAAGTTTATCGCGTGGAGCGGGTGAGTGAGTCAGTGTGTACAACGCGGGTGTGATATGATAACGGCCGCTGCTGTTTTACACAAGTTGGGCTGAGCTCCTATAGTTACAAATATAAAAAAAATAATTCATCTTATTTACTAATGTGTTAATACAATGTTTTATAGAACAATACGTCTCTTTATGATGGACGTTGACATGCTACGACTTATTTGTCTGCTGCCGCTCCGAACAGGTGAGCGGGTAACAATGGTTGTCATGATATGCTAGCCGAAACAACGAGGTTAATAAAAGAAAACTTGGGAATGTTTTAGTTCTCGCCGTATATGTGATTGTTACTAGAGTAGTAATGATAATAATAAGCAAATTATAGAAATATACCAAAATAATCCTATTTCCCAGCCGGCATTCTGCGTATGCACGGACTCTGTCTCTCTCGCCGAGAGCAGCTTGGCGGCCAATACGACGTTCGTGCGGGAGTCCTTATAGCCGCGCGAGGCTCAAAAATGGATCTTCCGACTGGTGCGACTAATTTCTCGCGCGTAGTGCAGATGCTCGTTAATTTCGGGTCTTCGAAGTTTTTTTTGCCGTGCGCATTTCTACCTTCTTCATGGCGAACCGAAAAAGGTACGAAAACCGTTGCATCATAGATACCTAGGTTACAGTGACAGCTCATCGCTGATCATTCCTCGCGGAGGAATGCCTGAAAGCGTCACTGCATGCGGTCATTGTACGCTGCTTGCCAATTCGTACGGTGTCGACGCTGGGAAATGGCTTGGAGCGGATGAGTTCTCTAGTGGGAGCAGTGGCGGGCAAGCTTTCTTAGGTCCCACTGCTTAACTGATCGGGCAAGGTTACCTGTGTGCGGGTTGATTTCGTCCTGTAGGGGAGAGGGGCTAGTGGCGCGGAGGCAGTATAGTCGTGCGCCAACCGTGTACTCTCCCTACGGCTGTTGCTCGCTCTCATTTCGGCGATTTCGCCAATCGCGCGCATTCTGTAGCATGATCATTTTTTCTTGATGCTCAATGAGGTCGCGCATAGGCTTACCCGCGCGGTACTTCACGAAGCACCAGATCAGGGCTACGGCGATGATGATGACGCCGATTAATGACCAAGATGAATAACCGATCGCCCATGTATAATTGCTCAATTTTTGTAATTCGAAAGCTGTTGCTTGCGAGCTTTGGTCGCGATATCGCGCAGGCATGCCCCGGACTTTAAACTCTCAGGTTCGGAGCCGTGGGTGCTTTCAGCGCGCGATTTCACTTCCGCTTCGACTGCTTGCTGCAGGTCTGTAATTGCGTGCGCAGATTGGTTCAGGCGCGCTATAAGTTGCGACATGTTAAATTGTAGCGAACCGAATGATGACGCGTTCACTTTTTGTATAAACGTTTGCGACGCGGTGAGACGTGCAGTGGCTGTGTGGACTGAACAGCCGTCTCGCTATTCCGTACATATGTCCTGATTCCAACGCAAGAAGTGCCAAACCTTCGAGAATTATTCGGCACGCTAATCACGCTATTCGAGTGCGCCTGTACCCAAAATTTGTGCTGTAATTTGCTTGGCGCGGGTGCACTGAATGAAGATATTTTCGGGTTGCCTCGCCGCGTAAACCCAGATCTTGGCTTTGTTCTACCTCAGCCAAAACGTGTCTCTCAGATGTTTAATCTTTACGTTACATACGCCCGGATACTCAATTGCCCGACCAGCCGCGATTTTTACTTCGCACGCTATGTTGTCGCGCACGTCGCGCACCGGTTCAAGGTGGACCGTGATTAGCGTGCCGAACAATTCTCGAAGGTTTGGCACTTCTTGCGTTGGAATCAGGACATATGTACGGTTGAAGACGCCCACCGCGAAGTACGTGTGGTAAGGCCATATATAGGCGGCCATATAGGAGATATTTAAAATATTTTGAGCCGTGGGGACGGGCGATGCTTTGAATAGCATAAAATTTTCCATATTTATTAATGGAATCGCCACGTGGTAGACTAGGTACCCGTTCGAGAATAGTACTGAAACTTTTGAGATCTTCATGATAGGGATAGCCGCTGATTCGTCTGGGGAGAAGGGGAAGCTCGCGTGTGAAACATGACCTGCACTGTTTTCGTCGAACGGATAATCATTTCGGGGGATATGATCCGAGGGTGGACCAGGCTTTTGACCGCGAATAAGATCGCGTCCGTGATGACCTTCGTATCTAGTCTGAATTGGGCCTAGCCGTCTCTGATGGCCATTTCGGTGTCGAGGTTGTCTAACCAGATGATATTTTCGCTAGTGCGATTCGCTAGCACGGCGGTTACTGCGTCTAGCTGTTGCATTTTCTCGTTTAATTCTGAGAGCTCGTGCTCAACGATTTCCGTTTGGTTGGCTAATAACGCGGCCGTTTGGCGATTGTCCGCGGCGATGGATTTTATCGCTTCCTGGACTTCGATTAAGTCGGCTTCGGATAGCGTTCCGTATAGCCATCTATGAAAAAAGCTGATGAAGGGCAGAACGGCGCGTCGCGACCTCTGCGGCCCTAGGTCATTGCCGCGGGTAAGAATCAAATCCCTCACCTGGTCGGCTTGGCGGGCAGCAATTTTAGCTTCCTCAATAAGGCCCGCGGAGTCGCAGCGCGGTCTACACGCGAGCGCGGCAACTGTCATCTTGTGCACTAAAGTGGCGCTTGTTTGAAAGTACGAATACGGGCGCAAATCGACTTTCGCGATGATCTTCCAATTGGTGCTAGAGGTCACTAATGGCGCGATCGTTTCCGTTATCAGCCCCAGATTCTCTTTCAGTTGTTGGAGGAAGTAGTCGGGGCTGCTGATCCTGGTTTCAGAGCGCCCACATACTGCAACAAATCAATCAGTTATAATTTGAGGCCGAGGGTTGTTTGATTTCCAGAGCAGTGAGGCCTCCGCGATTTTGCGGTTTCGAGGCTAGTAGCCGTAAGTTTTTTTTTGAGGCGCGTCCCGTCCGCGGACGCGCAATAAAAAACAGTAAAAAAAACGTCTAATCCTCGGGGCTCCCTGCGGAGTTGGCTTCTCTAGCCAGTTCGCTTGATCGCTTAATTTTATTCATGTGTACGACTTTTGTTATTTCGTCGTTTTGAATAGTGACGTTAAGCGTTTCTCGGTTTATTGCGATAATCTCGAAGGATCCGCGATACTCTGTCGCGGTATTTAGATTGCACGAGATTCATCGCGTATGCAATGTATTCGTTGTATGATACGCCGTCTCCGCATTTTGCGAAGCTCGACGGGGTTCTCGGCTTGCTCCCGAACAGCAGTTTATGCGGTGAGTACCATGTACTCTCGTGCTCGGTGCAATTGTAAGCGTACTGACAGATCGGCGTCCAATCGTCCCACCTATCGATACGTTTCACATATTTTCGCAGGTATTCTGTGAGCGTATGGTGCATCCGCTCAAACAAAGTTGTTCGATTGAGGGTGGTACGCTGCGGTACAGAACTTCGAGATTCCCAAGATTTCTGCCAATTCTTCGAGTACGCAGTTTTGGAAATGAGTACTCTGCTCCGTCACGATTGCTGCCAGGGTGCCAAAAACGCAAATAATTTTCTCTGTAAGTACGCGAGCGACTTTATTCGCGTTAGCGTGCTTTGTCGGTGTCAGGATTACGTATTTGGTAAGCATGTCCTGAGCCGAGAAGATATACACGTTTCCGTGCCTCGATTTTTCTAGCGGCCCGTAAAAATCCAAGGCTATCTGGGCGAACGGGGTTGCGGTCGTGTTACTGATTAAAAGTGGTAGACGTGTTTCCACACGTATCAGTCTGTTCCTCTGGCATGTTGCGCAGCGAGCAACGAACTGCTTAACATCCGGGCGCACGTTGCACCAGTAAAAGTCATTTGCGATTTTGCTGTACGTTTTGGCTGCGCCTCGGTGACCTCTCACAGCGTCCTCATGGTATTCCATAATCACTTTGAAGCGCGAGGTCACCGGGGGTACAGGCAGATTATTTTTATACAGAATCGCGTCAATTGCCTTTCCGGCGAAAGTATTGTCGAACAATTCTGTGGAAGTAACCCATTCGGACAGCATTAGCATAGCTAAGTCGCGAATGAGGGCTAAGCTCCGGAGTTCCTCCTTTAAGAGTACCCTCTTCAGCGTCTTCAGGCATTTGCGGATATCTCTTTTGGGCGGTCGGTCATCGAGAGGGGTTTTTAAATATAGACCGAACAGTTTAACCTCACCACAGGTTCTGACATTAATTTCTCCGACTCTGAATTCGTTATTCGTTCATTCGAGCGGGTTCAAATATCCTCGCACGATTAGCGCCTTTAGCCGATTAGGTTTTCCTTCAATCGGAAAGGCTGCTCGTTGTACGCCTGAAGATAGCACCTGTCACTTTGGCTGATTTTCTTCATGCTACTGTACACTCCTTTACAAATAAGCCCCTCAGTAAATTCGTATGTACAGTCGCGCATTGTAATTACCTCCCGGCGAGAGTTAAACCATTACTGATGGGTGCTCTCTTTTTCAGAGGTGTGATACTGCGACACTCACATCTTACTCATCCTCTTTTTGCTGATGCTTCCAAATTCGGGAGCAATGTCTTTGACCAGCTCCCGCGACATTTGCATGTGTATTAGAGTCCGTACCGTGCAGCTGCATCTTCTTAGTCATGTTTTTTCTCGCTATAACAGCGCAGCTGCATTATCATACTCATACTTCTTTCTTTGAATATTAAAAACAAAAAGAAATTCGGCAAAGACACAGTTTCAGACCCAGAACATCCACATGTGTGTCTAGTATATCCATACAGCTGCATTATGCGTCATTATTCTCAAAAAAAATAAATGCACGTGTGTCAAGCTTTGTCTATATAATATTATTTAAATAATGATTTAAACTTTATTTTGACAATGGCTATGGAGGTTCTACGGACAAAGTTTATTGACAGTTTTAATTATTTTCACATGCCTCTCAGTAGCTTACCTAAAGCCTACGGGTTACTCGAAGTGGAGAAAGGTGTTTTTCCACATTTATTTAACACTGTGGAAAACCAAACTTACGAAGGTCCTCTGCCACCTCTCGATTCGCATGCCCCAGATACGATGAGAGTCAAGGAACAAGAGAAATTTTTACAATGGTACGATAAACAAGTGCTAGATGGGTACGTGTTCAATTTCCAGACAGAAATTCTAAAATACTGTAAACAAAATGTGGCTATTTTGAGATTGACATGCTTAGCTTTTCGCCAAACATTTATAACATTTGCTGCGAACCTTTTACGGAAGGTAGAACCATAGCCTCTTCTTGCATGCGTGTATTCAGAAAGACATTCTTGAAAAGGATCAAATTGGTATTATACTACCTTGTTGTTACAGAATGACAGATAATCAGTTAGAAGCTGCTATACACTGGCTCGCCTGGATGGAGCAACGAGTTATTCACCGACACATTAACATGCGGGACATGGTCAGGAAAGAAGGTTGCCAGAAAATATCGTGGTTGATGGTTAAAGTGCACCGCGAGACGAAGAGAACCACCGCGGTATAGTGCTTCAATTTCACGGATGTTTCTGGCATGGATGCCCCCGATGGTATAGAATAAATAGAGATACAAAATTGGCGAGTGGTGAGTCTATGGATGCAAGATACGAGAGGACATTGGGAATTAGTGATAGATTGAGCTCAGCTAATTATCATTTGATTAAAAAATGGGAGTGACAAGTAAATGGGTTGATTGCATGCGATATACTACCACCGTAAAATTTATATCACCCTTTGTTACCAGTAAAAAATTGATATCCCCATTATGTCGAACATGTTGCGAACAATTGATACAAGATGACTGTCCTCATGAAGATCCTGAAGAGCGTGTATTGCGAGGAACTTGGGTGTCGGGGGAAGTGAAAGTGGCTGTGACATTGGGTTACGTTGTCAAGTCTGTTTATGAAATTTGGCAATACGAGATGACACAGTATAATCATGAAGAACGGAAAGGTGGTATTTTTGCCGGATATATCAACGAGTTTTTTACTCAAAAGGTTGCAGCGTCGGGATATCTACCAGATTGCACCACAAAGGAAGACAGGGACCATTATGTCAAAGAACAGGAACAGGAACGCAACGAAGGTATAACCTTAAATAAAGATAGCATACGTTTGAATGCCGGTTTACGATCTATGGCAAAACTCTGTCCAAATTCTCTGTGAGAAAATTTTGGTCAACGCGAGAACTTAATAAGAACACTTGTTGTAAATAATCGAGAGACTTTGATAAATGTACTTACCAGTGCAGAGGTGGAGGTTAACGGCATCTTACCTGTCAATGACGAGACCCTCTACGTTAATTGGTGCTACAGAGACGAGGCTCTGACACCTTCGCTCTCATCTTCAATGACAAACGTGGTCCTCGCTGCTTTTACAACGGCACAAGCTCGTCTCAAACTGTTCGAATATCCACATGCTTTGGGGCCTCGAGCCTTTTATTACGACACTGATACAGTATTTTATGCTAGCAAAGGGGAAAGCGGTGAGTACGAATTACCAATTGGTACGTTATTGGATAGTTTGACGGATGAGTTAACCGATAAGGGTCCTGGTACATACATTACGAGCTTTCTCTCGGGTGGGCCAAAATTGTATGCGTACAAATGTAGGAAATCAAACGGCGAAGAGGAGTGTGTGTGCAAGGTAAAAGGTATTCGTCTGAACTACACGAATAGTCAACTAGTCAATTTTTATACGATTCGAGAGATGATCACCTCTGTGAATATGGAAATAGTTCTGACGAATAGTGCTATACGTAGAACGGTGTTCCACGATGTGATAACTCAGAATGAGACCAAAACATGCAAACCTGTCTATGGCAAACAAAGATTTGTGAGGTTAGACAAAAGTTATCCGTATGGTTATAAGAACGACCCTTGCGGCAACTGACGCCATACAGTAACATGCAGTAAACCCCCGCCCCTCCCCGTAAACAGATGGCGATACAAAAGAAGCTGCTTATTGGATACACAGCTTCATCATCGTACTGATTGGACAGGACATATCAGCATCAAGTTGATTGGATACGGTACGCTGTCTTAAAAGCTAATTGGTTGTTTGGACTGACGAGATTGGTGGTGGTGGTGGTGGTGTTGGTGGTGGTAGTGGTGGTGGCAACGATGGCTCTAGTTCTTTTCTCGAGTATCTTCTGCACTGACGAAAAATACTAACTTGCTTGACAGTCTGAGTGATCAAGCCAACAAATTACAACTTTTTTTAGATTATAAAGGTATTGAATAATAACGCTATTGAGTTTAGTAAAGTATAAATCTTTTGTGAATAAAAACTATAAATATGGAAAAGCGGGTACGATTTCAAGAGAAATCAGTAGTTTATTCAATGTGTGTATGGATGTATGCATATAAAAACGCACGTCGTGGAGAATGGGAACAAATAGCCCGTGATCGAGAACATTTTCGAATGAGGATTGAGAGAACTAGTAGTATTATTACGGCTGCGCTTTTAAAAAAACTCGAAAAATTGTCTATTAAATAACGAAATGTTTGTACTTATAATTTTTTCTAAATAAACGTATTTTTTTAACTTTCATTGTGTCTTTAAATTTATTAATCTTATATACCATACCTAAACCTCATACATGCAACCGAAAAACTTTTTAGTAATAGTACAAAATTAAAGAGTTGTAATGATAGATGGCACTGTGCTACGTTAAAGGTGATTGGTCGATCATCACCCCATCGTGACCTGATTGATTGGTTGCGCTTACGATATGGGAGGGATAAACTGAAGTGTTGGTCACTTGAATGTGCCAGTAGCAGTTATGGATACGCCATGGAAACATCCGTTTACCTCCATGCTGTGCGGTCCAATAGGATGTGGTAAAACGGTGTTTGTGAAAAAGTTCCTAAACGATCTTGATTGTATGTGCGATACCCAAATCCAACGTGTCATTATCCATTACACAGAGTGACAGCCAAGCTACAAGGATCTTCAAGGCAAGATGGTGGAATTTCGTGAGGGCTTGCCACATACTAGTGACTGGCCAGTGATTCCAGGCCTAAACTCGATTTTTACAAGAAGCTTACTGGGACGCCACATCGAGGCCATATGGATACCTACTGCTGAATTTAAAACAGACTAAACTGGACAACTGCCGATTTCGCACTTGTATCTTCCTGGTCGACGAATTGCACTTTGTATACATGTCACGTAATAGAAAGATAAATAGTGGCGACACATCGTACCGCTCGCCTCCTTGTGATGGGTTTACCTAAGACACGTCATCTCTTTGCACGCAAGGACGCTGCCATTTTGAAGGCTTTGTTCCATTTGAACAATAAACAGCGAAAGGCTCTCTTGCAGACGGCTGATTCGAAATTAGTGCGTCATATTTGTGAGTGGGCTTTGAATGTGTTGATCGGTAATGTACCGCTGGAGAAGTCTCACAAATCCCGCTTACGCAGGCATGCAATAACACTGTGGAAGTTAGCCGAACCTTGTGTGAGTCTGTCGAGAAAGAAAAAAATCATTGTACAATGCGGCGGTTTCTTGCCTGCAATTATTGGCTCCTATTATTGGCACACTGTTGGTTAGTATCATTAGCAAGTAGACAACATGGAACACGCTAGAAAGATGATACTTGTGCCGCATGAGAACGTTGAACGTCTCCAGAGTGTGCTAGCAAATGGCGGTTGTAATAATGGTGGTAATATATTAAAGACTGTTCAAACACCGGGCACCGTCATAACTAGATTGAATGCTGAAATGAACAACATACTGAATTCATCTTCTTGCAAAAGTGAGCGGGAAAAATGGGCTTAATATTGTTCTGTGCTGCAACGTTCTCTACAATTCAAGGATGTCCATAGCTATGATAAGGCTAGAAAAAAAACGAGGAGAAAGATAACAAAAATCAGGATCAAATGCAAAACAACGATGATGATGACAATCACGACGATTATAATGACGAGGTGCAGCAGGCTGAAGAAAAGGACCGGATCGATGCGAGCATCATGGAGAGTGTGCCTGCAAAGTATAGGCGAAAGGCTGGACAAGTATTGCGTACATTACGTGTTACTGGAAATATCGTCTGGGATGCTAATGGTACTGTGACAATCGGTGGCGTGCTTATACACGGAGCCAACATGATCGACCTGGTGAATGATACTATGAGAGATAGAAAACGCTCTCCACCACCTGGACATGCGCAATTTGCTGTTGCTCTTCGAGAATCGTTCATACCGCGCGAATATATCGGTAGCAAGCGTGTTTGGAATACCATAGTAGCCAGCACGCCTGGTCGTGCTGCCCCGCCTGGTAATACACTACCATCACCACCGCCAGGTGGTGCCACCGGTGCCATTCCACGCCAAAATTTTATAACAGGTAGCATTGGTCGTCTATTCCAATCACCACGTCAGGCTGCTGCCGACGCCAGTACCTTTGACACCAGCGAAGGAGACGAAAGCAACGGTGTAATAGCAGCACGGGTACAAAAACGGAAAAAAGCAGCAGCAACTGGTCAGGGAAGTACATAAAAGTCGAGGAAAAAAATTGTTGCTGGCAGTTCTGAAATTACATCATGGCGACGATTGAGCGGGAGGTTCAGTTACAATGTGCGAAATTTGGATGATGTCTGGGAGGCTGATCTCATGGATTTTAGATCTTTGGAAACTTACAACAAAGGATATAGTTATATTTTGATAGTATCGATGTTGTCAGTAAATATAGCTAGCTGGAGCCAATCAAGCAAAAAACTTCCAGAAACGTCGCTGAGGTTTTCTTACGTGTGCTTTCAAGAAATAATGGACGTAAACCAATGTGTCCCCAGACAGATAAGGGTAAAGTATTCCTCGGTAGAGAGACACAGCGAGTTTTGCGCTACAATGACATCAATCACCGAGTGGCACGCAGTCTGGATACAAAAGCCGCCATCGCAGAGAGACTCATACGAACTATTAAGGAGCAAATTTGGCAATATTTCACTCACAAAAATACACGGGGGTACATCGATGTGCTGCAGAATATTATCGAGGTGTACAATCATAGCAAACACTCAGCGATAAAGATGACAACTGCATCTATGACAATGTACAACGTTGGAAAAGCACGAGAGAATTTACAGCGTCGATATAATAACAATAAGTGTAAACTTAACCCCAAGTTCAAAGTCGGTGAGCTGGTTCGCGTCAGTCGTTCACGAACCGTCTTTGACAAAGGATACGAGAGCGGCTGGACGCTAGAGTTTATTGGAACACAAACCAGGAGCTCTGCACTCTGTCGCAGTCGCCGGGGATCTGCCCGCTCCGCCGTCGATGCGACGCGTTGGCGGCGAGCCGTCACACGCCCAAAGATGCACGTGCTGCATCTTGGCGCGTGAAAACTGCAGGCGGCAGCGTTCCCTGCTGACGATGCATCTAGCGCATCGTCGGCATCAGCCATCGGAGATGCCACCAGAAAGCCTAGTGCTCGTCCGTGACACCAGATAGTGTTCGCCTTGAATTCTGTTTAAAGTTGCTAACCCGAGTCTAATGGGGGTTGTGGTCTAGGATAGTCATTGCTCGATATGCCAGATTAGGTAGCAGAGACTCGTTCGCTGTGGGTGGTGGTTTATAATCTCGAGCGATTCGAATTGCTTTTTCTCTCAACACTGCTACCCGCTCTAGGTCATCTAGATCTAAAATATCGTTAATGTCAATCTTTAGTTGAATTCGCGGTGTCATGTTTGGCCATGCGATAACTAATTCTCGGTTTGGGTCTAGTCCCGGTTCTATTCTTAAAAATATCGTCCGTAAACATATCAGGTAGTCTGCTTGGGTACGCCTCCAGGCTTCGTTTAATAATGCATACTGGAAATTCGCGTCCAGGAAACGTCTTCTCCAATCTACAATAAATTCACTAAATGATCTCCATTTTTGCACGCTGTTGCGAAACCAGTTTAGTGCGATCCCGTCGAGGAAGAAAGGAATGATGCCGAATAATTTGACATCTGGTATTTCCATAAGCCGCTTCCCTTTGCGTAACCGTCCTAAAAATTCCTATGCGTCTTCTTCGCGCCTCCCCGAAAATCGTAACCGCTATTTTCTCATAAGTTCGAAAACGTTGTTTGTGGTCCATTGTCGACTCCTATTATCCGTTTGCCGTCTGTTTTGACCAAAATTATTATTAACTCTGTCGCGTGAATGTTCGTCGAGTATCGCTTGTCTTACCCCATTATTCTGTTGTCTGTCGTTGAAGTTTAAGCGGAACAGGTCTTATTGATTTTCGAAATTCTCCTTCGCAGGAAAGGTGTCTAGTCCGAACCGTACCTGTCTCCTATTATTCGGATTGTGAGTTTCACCAAATTGTAATCTATCCAGTGGGTCTGTATCTTGACTAAAAGTGTTTCGGAGCCTGTCTTTCGGCTCGTTACTGATGGGGGTGCTAACGGCTCGTCCTGTCGGTGGATGCAGTTCGCTCCGGTTACTTTTATTATTATACTGATTAAAATTTGGTTGTTCCGGTAATTGATTATTCGGTATCCGTCTGATGTTGGGATTGTTTGGAAATTCTGTTAGCGTGTTGGGTACGATGGTAATTCTAGCATAAGTTTAGAGCAATATGGATACAACCTGTTTTCCAAGAGTTGTACTGTCCGTTGAATATTTGTGTACCTTATGATTTGTAAAACAACACCTATTGCAGAATGAATTGCTGTTAAGAGCTTGTGATTTGCTGCTTCAAACGGAAAAGTAGAGTGTGTCCATAATAGACCCCAATTATGAACGCTTTTGACAATATGCAGCAATTGGTGAACATTGTAAGTCATCGCTGTTAAAGAATACATGTCTTCGATCTCGGAAACAAACTTATATAACATTTCATTTGCTCTGTTTAATTCAGGATATGTGATTTTCGTTCCCAAGCAAACCCACAGAGATTCAACTAATAGCGCTTAATGTTGCATTATTCTTTTATTGGTTAATACTGTGTTTAAAACAGGTATACTATAGAACAGAAGTCAATTCTTCCATTCTGAGGCTTTCCATTTATTACGCTCAGATAATGGTATCGATAATCTTCCGATTGCATGCGGTGCTTTGAGTGAAATTAATAATGCATCCATATATTCTATGTCAGGAACTGTTACGTATTGAATTACTGTTTCTGCAAATTGGGACGCTACTCCAGCCAAAAAACAATGCATATAAGCAGGAGTAAATCCATCTATGATATCAAAATTTTTGAAGTTTATAAGCGGTGATATGTTTACAACTCCAAAAACGCGTTTTCGTGTACCAATTGCCTCTCTTGCATGCTCAACAATTGATTCTTTAGTTCTTTCTTAAGGAAATGGAACAATAAATGGATATCTCATGGATCCATCTCATAATACTGACCTGGGTGCAAACACCAATCACAGCCATATTTTCCATTAAACTGAGTAGTTCCATTCATTGGTGAACGAGCAACTGTATCAACGCATGCAAGCAATGGGAAAAATTTAATTTTACGATGTTGATTTTTAATCGTAGTTGATATTCCTATTGTTGATAAATTATTCATGTTTTCAGCAAATGCATCGAGAAAAACTGACATTCCTGGTTTGCTTTTGCCAAACCATAAGCCAGTAATAATTGTACTGTTTAACTTTTCGTGAATCGGAATTTCTTTTAACATTAAATAAATGGGCTAAATAGATACATTCGAAGATTCAAAAACAGGTGCACCATATGTATTAAATACTGCTGTTGCGTAAGCATGTCGATCAGTTTCATTTAAGTTATTCAGAAAATGTTTATAACATTCTCCATCTTAAATATCTTTTATGACATTTGGTTCGTGAATTCTTTCAGACACAACATAATCGTAATAATTTTCGTGACTTTCTATAAAATCACGAATAACATTTGATTAATTTACTGTAGCAAAGTCGAAGGATTAGATACCTCTATTAAGCTATTACAATTCCCGCAGTTGACAAATTTATTCGATTTTTCAAACCTACCTATATTAATTGAGCAAATCGGACATACTGCGTGAAGAGTTAAAGTATTTTCGTTTTTACATAATTGATCGAATTGATACTTAGATACTGGTAAAATATTCTTACCACATAATCTATTTACAAACTTTAATAAATTTAATATTCCTGTAATTGATATTCTATTTGACACAGAATACTTTAAAAGCCATCAAAAGTATTTCTGCTGGAGAACTATTAACAGATAAATTGATAGATTCAAAAAAGTTTGTATCATTAAAAAACTTGTGATCATCGTTAGAATCTTCATTGTCGTTTCCTACTAAAATATTTAGCAGTTCTTCATCGCTTGAGTAACTAAATATATCAGACTCATCATTAGTATCAGTGACCTACAAAATAAAAATTTTATTTGTTTAATTATTTCTTCATAATAAAATAAATGTTTTCACTTTAATAGTTAATTCTAGGTTAAAAGAGGCATTTTATATAAAATTTAATGTATATTTTATCAGCAGGGGTATGAGTTTATTAAAAAAAATTTAATATCACTGGTGGAAATATTTTTAAATTGCAGGAAATAATAAAAAATAACATAAAAAGAAATAATGGAAGATATTAATAAACAGCAAGCGATAATGAATAATAAAATCAAATAAAAATAAGTAACGATAGATAATAGCAAATAATAGAAAATAATGGCAAAAAATGGTAGTTACTGGAAGTTCTGATTCGGACAAATTCATTTGTCATTATTTGCCATAATTTACCTACTGAAAAATTCACGTGTTTAATCATGTGATTTATCACATGACCATTCGCGTAATATTATCGCTTTACTAATCACGTTATTAATCACATAATTGATCACGTGATTAATTACGTTATTATATAATCGAGAATTAATAACAAAATTATTTATGTGATTGGTCACGTGATTAATCATGCAACTAATCACGCATTTAATCACGCGATTAATCATGTGATTATTCACGTAATTTACTTACGATATATTTTTTAATTATATACAATTATTGAAAATGCAAAATTCAGAAATAGCATGCCCAATTTAGGTGTTACCATCCGCGGATGGTAATACCTAAATAGGGCATCCTATCTTATAAATTCAGCGTTTTTAATAATTTTATTTAGTAAAAATATTGTTGTAAATAACTCACGTGATTAAGCATGTGATCAGTTGCGTGATTAATTGCGCGATAATCACGTGTTTAATCACATGTTTAATAACGTGATTTTTTTCAATATTCTTTAAATATTTTTTTTTATAATTTATCAAATACTATTGAACATTATTCATTTATATTTGAAATTTTACATAACATATAGTTTGAGATTCTACCGATAGGTGGCGTTATATGATACACTAGAACACTTAAAAAGAGGTAATGTAGAAGGTAACTTTTTAATGTAACAACGGTTGTCAAACAGTAAGCTCCCTGCTTTAATATTAAATAAATTATTTTAATTATACAAAAATTAATAATCTAAATCAATACAATTTTTTACATGCTTTTTTTATGTACAATCAACGCCTTGTTGAAAATATACAGCTGGATATCCAGGTGGATTATCTATATAGATAAGCCATGTGGATTCCATATGGCTTCATGTGGATTCCACGTGGATAATCTAGATGGATATCGACCTAGATATCCATATAGTTTTTTTAAAAATAGAAAACTATTAAAAATCTGTTATGGACGTACTATATATTTTTTTCATAATTATTAATGGAAGTACCATCTGGATAATAACACCTAAAGTATGGTTTTGAGCTCCAAAATTTTTAGTTTATAATAATTTAATCAATTATATCAAAAATGTTCAATGTTCAAATTATGGAGTTCACAACCATACTTTAGGTATTATTATCCGGATGGTACTTCCATTAATAGTTATGAAAAAAATATATAGTACGTCCATAACAAATTTTTAATAGTTTTCTATTTCTAAAAAAACTATATGGATATCGAGGTCGATCGTAAAATGTATTTTGAATATATAAAAACTTACTTGTAATACTCTTTCTGGTTCATAATCGACTGCCATTTCCACGTTCATATCCTCATCCTTGTTATCAGATAGTTCATCTGTATTCTCCAATAAATCATTGTTTATTGCAGGGGGAACATCCGTATTTGCCAACTATAACATTCATAAACATTTTTGTTATAATATGTGTGTTAACTATTTTTATACAGCACTCTCTTTGTTATGTGACAACTTTACGATAATTATATTCGAACAATTATTTCGAATATAAAATTGAGAAAGTTCTACACATAAAAGGTACAGCGAGACTCAAGGCCACAAAAGTATCAGCTAGCCAAGAATCTCGCTGACGTAAACAACTTCCCCTCCAGTGCGCAAGACCGCACGTGCGAAGCCACGCTGCAGTTTTGAACTCTTGTACCATTAAAGATGTAATTTCATGGGACGCTCCTTTTCATAGCGTCAGCGTCAAGAATTCTAGTTTTATCATTGCGCATGCGCGTGGTCTGACGCTAGTTTTTGACGCTGTTTTTCAAAAGAAGCTCAACATTTTGGGCTTTTGCAATCGAAAATAGCATCACGAGTCAGCAGTTTTCTTTAAATTGTTAAATAAAATTATTTTGATCCAAATAAGTTTCCATGGAAGTTTTTTTGTATAATTTCTTTTTCTTAACATCTCTATCTCATAAGCAGCATGAAAAGCTAATACGGATTTAAGCTTACGTGTTTTTCTTCTCTTTGCCTCTTGAATTAATAATTCGCATTCATAATGCCACTTCCTTTTCTCGTAAAGAAACATTTTCAATATTATTATTCTCAACTCCAAAACGACGCTTCTACACTCCAAAATGAGATTTGACGCTGTACTTTGCCAAACATACACTGTCCCACGACGTTTTTGCATTCAACGCTGTACCGCTCGACGCTGTTGCGTTAACGCTACCGCTTGACGCAAAAATAATTTAGAATTTCGAATTTCCCGCGCTGTTATTTGACGCTGACGCTAGAAAAGAGCGTCCCATGAAATTACACCTTAACAGGTCCCGTAAGGCCTAACGAGTGCGAGGAGTGCAGACGCACTGACGTCAGCATGGGGAAGTAGAGCTTGGAGACGCGTGGGAGGTCCGGAAACACTTCCGAAGATTCCCCAAGCCACGCTACCTCAAGCACTCCGCCTCGAGCCGAGCTGCCGAGCGGACGATTGTTTTTTTTAGTAGTTTTTCTATTTTAATTTCATTAAAATTGTTTCATATATTTTCTATTCCCAAGTTCTCAACTGTTCATTAAAATTACTAGATTTATTTAAAATTAACCTGCAATGGCGATTCATTTTCTTTTGCGTATATAGATACATACATACAAAGAGAAATTATAATTGTGTTTCATTAAAAGGACCAAATAAAACTAAGATTATCTCCGAATTCATATTTGTGTTCGTCCTCGTGTCCAATCCACATATAGAAAGGTTGAATTTTTCCTTGGTCTAGAGTCAATACGAGAGAGGGACGAATCATCAAACAACGACAAAATAAAAGAAGATAAGAAACTTTATCATAC
Source organism: Muscidifurax raptorellus (assembly GCA_020010945.3). Lineage (NCBI taxonomy): Eukaryota > Metazoa > Arthropoda > Insecta > Hymenoptera > Pteromalidae > Muscidifurax > Muscidifurax raptorellus. The sequence goes on from JAHUUD020000008.1 coordinate 502,772, forward strand.
ATCAGTCCGTTTAAATAAGAGGAAAAGATTAAGCTGACAGCCAGGAGAGATTCGAGGAGTGGAGTCTCTCCCGTAGCTGTATAGTTGCGTGCGCGAGATCAACTCGTATAATAATTAAATTAACATTGCTAGGTGACTAACAATCACCTAACACTCTTACTTTTTTTTAATAGAGAGGTTATGAGTAGCAAAACCAAATAAATAGAAAAAAATAAAAAATTTCATTCTAAATATTTGGAAACGAATAAAACAATATCACTTGTAATACATACCAATGTATTTTTATTGTTGATCTCATTTTTCTTCTTGTCGTCAAAACTAATAACTGCAAAATATATGAAAATAATAATTTAAATTTAATTTTTATTTTTAGTATAAACTTGTTTCTCTGTTCATAAAATCCATTAAAGTTCACCTGATCTCTTACGCATCTTCCTTTTCAAACAATTTATATATTTGTTTGGTGCAACTGTTGATTTAGCATCGAATTTACTTATAATAGAATCTAACATTTTTTTACAGGTCATTGCAATACTTTTTCTCTTGACGTAAATCCACTAAAGTCTTCTTTGTCTACATTGTTCTCATCTAAGGAACTATTGGATATTATAGTATTGAATTCATTGCAAATCTCCATTCGATTGAACCACAAAGTATTGTTTAATTTTTTGAATAAAGATGGTTCAATATCTTTATCTTCTGTAATACTATACATTTGACGCAATATGTTAGATTTTGTAGGTAGAGTAGGTTGGTAATTAGCATTTGTTAAAAATTTGTTAATGTCCAAACGTATACTTATCATACTCATAGACATGGTAAGTTCTTTTTTGTAGTCGAACCATTCTTGTAAGTTTGTAATTCTTGTAAGTAGGAACTTTAATTACTTATTTATTTATTTATTTATTTATTTCCAGAGTTACATATAAACAGAGTTACACATACACATTTGCAATCCGGTACAGAGTAGATATTACTTTACACAATAACACACTATAATGTCACAAATCCTGCAGAGAAATACGAGGATCCCTGTTCGCAGGTCCGGTTTAACAATAAGAAATATAACAAAATGCTGGTTAATTATGCTGTGGATTACACAGCAATAACCTCCAGCCATACTTAAATCTTCCATACAATTCATTCATTCTTAAGGTAGCAAGTCTCCAAATCGGACTTCCTTACTCAGATCCTACTATCCTTCACACTTACACACATTCGCACGCAAGTTTTGGTTGGGTTACGAAAGCCTTTTTGACTCTCTTCGTCCCAACTCTAGTTTACCTCATTTGTATGTCGGGATTTAACAGTGATATATAATCTTTTTAACATTTTGTATAAATCCATCCCCGGTAGAAATCATTCTACCCCCCCCAGCCTAGACCAGCCAGTAATAAACCACTTTATGCTGTAACTGCATTTAAATGATCTGTCACTGGTCAGTCCCGGCTAGAAAATTGAATGACTTATACCAGGGATTTTTGTTACTTTATACGCTAAATTATCTATTATATGCTAAAGATTCTATATTTTTGTCTAATTACTAGTTTCATGACAATGTCACAAAAGTTAATACTTGCTAATAAGATTACATTGCACAACATTATGAGATTCAATATTTGTGTATATTAAACTTTCAATTGACTATTTAATTCTGATACAAATAAAAACTAATTTATTATAACATATCTACTTTATCATATCTTTTTTATTAAAAAGTGTAAATTTGGACTTCACGTACTTAAAAGATCTTCAATAATACTTTCATAATAGCACTGCAAAAAAAAAGAACTTTGTCTTTATGAGATCTTCTGTGACCATATTTTGGGAAAACAGCTGTACTCAAATGTTGCAATTGCTCAGTAGAAAGACTAGTGTACGTATTTTCATTGATTACTATATTATTTGTATCCACAAATTGAAGTAACTTTAAATATAGGTCATTTTGGCAGGCTATGCCTTGTCTTCGTTTGTACATGTCATCCATTTCTCGATCCATTTGCTGTCTTGTACTTGATTTTGTATGCCTTTTTCCCTGAAATCAAAATTTTATATTTCTTTTGATGTTTATATAAAATATTTTACTTTATAAATTTTAGGTTGAGTTAGAACAAACATATACTAAGACTCGGTAAGGTCATTTAAATTGATAACAAGTCATTAAAAAGTAAGAAATACTTTTTTCAATTTGCCATTCGTAAAAATTTATAATCTTTTTTCTAAAGTGTTAAACTTCCCTTAACCTTCAATATCTTAAAAAGTTTCTTGCTGATTCGTCTGTTAGTTTATATAGCTAAAAAATAATAGTAAACTAATAAACTATTGCTTTCAAACATTTAACCACGTTTTGCAAGTCCTAAGTATAATCAAAACAATAAAAAAATAATTTTCGGAATAAACAATCAATTAAAATATTAAATATAATTTACTTACGATATTCCCGTCTGAAGAGTTGCAATCTTGAAACTGTTTTCATGATTAAATTTTTGTCCACAGCTTAACTCTCAATAAACGTGATCAATTGTCCCGCGGATTTGAATTCCACGAATCTTTTATCTGTCAAAACAAAGAAAGAGTAGAATCGTGTTAGTGAATATCATGTGCTTCAATGTTTTAATCTCGGTTTTAACTTATAACAAATACTTATAATTAACAAAATGGTTAGTCCTCGACAAAAAGCTCAACCAGATGAAATTTTATAAAAACTTTATTGCTAGAAGTTTTTGATGATGAAGGTGTATTAAAAAATAGGACAAATGGTGTTTGGAATGCCGTTTGTGAATCATTAGACAATGTAATAAAGCCACTAAATTTATACTTGATGGTAAAACAAGACAGGCACAATCTTTTATCACATTAAAAACGTATTAAGCACATTGACAAAGATAAATTTGTTGACAACGAAGAGGAAAGCTCACATTACTGTTCTACGGATTCAGACAGTGAACCAGATGATGAAGATGACGATTCACCTTCAGTGCCAAAAAAGAGCAGGATCAATGGCAGAAAAAAAAAATTAAATTCAATATTAAATAAACAGCTCAGCAGTGGTCAGAAATAAGTTTGATAAAAAAGGTTTATAAAGATGGTCGAGAAGGCCAAGTTCTTCAACAAGGTTGGGCAGACATGATCGGTCAAGCTATTTGGGAAAACGAACGCCTCTCTTGCTGTTTTTATTTTAAAAGACAGTTGATTGATCACTATAGTGCCTTTATTATATTAATTGGTTATTGTAAAACATGTCCAAATGATTTACGAGCAAAGTGTTATAGTAGACCATTACTAGACTGTTGAGTAACTTTTAGCATCACTACGACAGATTCTCATGGTGTTCCTCATACTGAAAAGAGACGTTTAGCAGGTCCCCAAAGAGAAAAAGTAATAGTTGAATTAAAACACAAGAAACCTAAAAATTGGAGACGTGATGAACCTATAAAAAATATGGTTTATGGTGATTGCGAACCTCCTACACTGTATAACTTACCAGTCCTGCAAAAAGCTTCCCAACAAGCTAAATATAAGGAGTTGGGCCTAAAGCCAGGAGAATATTTATTCGATTCTATAAGTAATTTAAAAAAAAATGTAGAATTCAATAAGTACATAAGACAAATAGGATATGACAAATTGTTTGTTTCATTCTGGTCACCAGAACAGATCAATGTTCATAATGATATACAGAAATACTTGAACAATCCAGTATCTTCAGATGCTATTAGATCTGTCGCTATCAAGATTGATCGAACCGATGGAGATAGTAGTGATTTACTCCTCAGCATTATATGTACCCACGTGAACAATATGATAGTACCGGTAGCTCAAGTATTAATTATCAGAGACAAATGATGCTAATTGTTTATGTTACTGGCTTAGAGATTGGCTAAAGTCAGGTGCACGAACACCAAAAGAAGCTGTTGCAGACATGGGAAAAGCCATTCAGCAATCTATATGCATGGCTTTTAATACCATTACTTTTTGGCAGTACAATGATGAGTGTTTATCAATTTTACTAGGGAATAAAAGTCAGTTAAAGTTACAGACTCAATTAAGAACTGATGTTGCATATTTAGAACATACAGCAACCAAGTGGCTTAACAAATCTAATCAGCCAACAAAAGTAAAAGAATTTTACAAACGAACCGTAGGATTGATGACTACCATTGACAGCCTAGCTAATTTTACAGAATTTCTTAAATCCGTTTTTCTAGTAGCAAACAGCAAAACAAATGATGAAAGATAACTGAAAAAATGAAATGTATACATATCGATAAAGAAATAAATGATTTAAAGTGTGAAGATTCTAACGATAAACACATTCATTTATAAATTCATTGAGAAAATTAAAGAAAGTGCATTGTCTAATAATACAAGCAATAGTCAGATAGATTTTGAAACACAAAATAATGTATATTATTTACCTGATTTCAGTGACAATTTAACTGTCTTGTGTAGAGAGTTTCCTTGTCAGACAAATGTCATGAACAGACATTTTAAGAATCCCCACACTGTTGCCAGTTCTGCTCGCTCAGAAGGAAATTTTGCAGGGTTTAAAGATGATCAGCTTGAAAATCCTATTCCTGTAAACACTGATAAATTACTCGTTAAAACTTGTCGAACAATTGAAAAAGACATGATATTAGCAAGAGCTGCTGTTAATGATGCGATGAACAAATCTAAATCAACTTGTATCAATAAATGTCATGAAAAAAGTTCTGATGAATCAGAAATAGAAGCCGAAGATGTAGATAAGAATTGTTCTAACAATATCGATACAAAGACTGAAGAGACCAAACATGTAGTTGAAAATGGTGAATTGCAAGTAGATACTGATATATTAGAGCGAAAGGGTACAGAAAATTTAAAAACTACATTAAATGTCGATGAATGGATTACAGATATGAATGGTAAAGAAGACAGATTTTCAGATTTTATGCTCGAAATCAATTGTAATTCTTCCTAAGTGGTTGACAGCTGTAAAAATAATCAAAATAATGTGAACCAATCTGTTCATTTTGTCTCCGAAATTACTAAAACTAATATTCAAAATAAGCATGTGTTAGCTATTTCTAGTGAATCAGATGTCAATGATGAAAAAGATACTGCGTGTTAGCCTATGTATATTATTACTGATAAAGGTAACTATCAAAATAATGGTGAGCATGTTGATTTTATTGCTGATGAAGTAGGTTTAAACAATGATCAGAATTCTCAGTCTGTAATGAACGTTTCTAATGACCACAGTTATGTTAAATCAAGTAGAGGTATATATGTATCAGCTGATCCAGAATTTTCCTTGCGACAGCAAAAGCCAGCGAATTCTGTAAGATCAAGAGGAAAAGGAGTACTTCAAAATGGGAATAAACTAGTACCCAAATCAATTAAGGGATAAACAATAATTCTTCAGAATACATGTGCGTTTAATTCCATAACAGAAGTATTATGTTCTCGTTTTTGGAACATACAAAGCTTCAAGAAATTTATAGAGCGCTTGCAAAAATATTACTTTAGCAATGAAGAGTTTGTGTTATGCAACAACATTAGAAAACTATGCAGTATCAGGTGCTAGTAATTTCATATATAAGAATCGCTTATATATATTACATAAATTATTACCGCAGACTGACAGCGTAATAAATTGTACAATTAATGTAGGTAGAATGTTTGAAAAATTAATGTCTGTATATGACAGTCCAAGAGAAATTTTGAAATGCGATTGTGGTAATATGGAAGAAGTGAAAAAATATATAATACGTATACCAAATACAAATATTGTGTGGCAATGGAACTATAAAAATCTTCAAAAAGAAACGCAAAACTATTTCAAAGCAAAAACGGTATATTGCAAGAAATGCAATACAAACACTGCTCATTTACAAAACATCTTAGGCCCTTATCTGTGTATAGATGTTGAAGATGCATATAAGAAGTCTACATACGCAAAAGATAATTATGGACTGGATGCAAGTGAGACAGCAACGGACTTAAAAGATATACTCACAAAGATTGTTATAGAAAAGAATATTTATGTGTTATGTGGCGTTATTCGATATGATCCTCCAGTTATAAAAGGTGGACTAGGTCACCATGTAGCATATTGCAGATCTATAAAGAGTGCCTGGGTAGAAAAGAATGATTTATTGAAGAAGAAAAAAATGCTGTCAAACAAAAAATTACCACAAATTAAAATTAGTTTACTTGTATACGCAAAATGTGATAAATAAATTGAATAGATTTAAGAGTTTAACATACTTAATATTCACATGCAGTATATAAATTAATTTTTTTTAGCGATATATATATATATATATATATATATATGTGTGTGTGTGTATAAATATAGAAATCCAATCTTTTGAAGATTATATTCCGTACGCTTCAATCTTTTGAGGATTATATCGTCTTTTGAGGATGCATCCTCAAAAGACATCCTATCTTTTGAGGATTTTCTAAAGTCTATTAACCCAGAGTTACTTCGGTTAACCAGATAACTCACTTGGGTTATCCAAGCGGTTAACAGAATGAGATTATACACATCCTAATTTGGTACTGGGTTAGTTTGGTTATTTTTTAGCAATCTCGAACTCTGAATGAAGGGAGAACATGTCTTCAAAAGGTGGGATTACTATATCTATATATATATATATATATATATATATATATATATATATATATATATATATATATATATATATATATATATATATATATATATATATATATATATATATATATATATATATATATATATATATATATATATATATATATATATTGTAACGGGCGGCGAGACGCGATACCGACGGCAAACAGGAAAGAAACAACGGAATCTGGGAAGGATGAGCCAGATGACGCTGTACAGATTCTGACACGCCATGTGTGCGGAGGCAACAGAGGCCAGGATAGACCAGCTAACGAAGAACGTGGAAACGTTAATGGCGATGATGATGGGTAGCACCGCGTCGAGCACAAGAGTGGAGCAAACTCCAGCCCATCCGAAGCCAACACGCAAGACGCAAGGTGGTTTACCCCGCTAAGGGTCGACTTCCAAGATACGTACAGTATCTATGGAAATGAGGACATGGCCAGCCCAGTAGCGCGGCCGCGTAACATTACGACGTTGCTGGCAAGGGGAGTTCGACGTCAACTCCTGGCAGGTGCTGGGGGGAGCAGCAACGCTAAAGGCGAGACGAGTAGCGTACCTGGTAGTAGAAGCACTACCAGTGGTATGACGTCCTCACACAATTCGTCTAGAGCGGCCGGTAGTGTATTCGGAAAGTGGCCAGTCCGATTCAACGGCGATGCCAGCATGAGCATCGAGCACTTCATTCAGAAGACGGAGGGAGTGCAGAGGTTGAACGACCTTACAGAAGAACAGATGCTAACTGCACTCCAGGAGATATTCACCGGTTATGCCTATGAGTGGTTGTTAAACCGAGTTGATGAGACGGGAGGGTGGAATAGCTGGCAAGAGTTTTGCACGTGTGCCAAGACGTGGTTTGGCAAAACTCAAGGATACCAGCAGAGGCTTCAAGCAGAGGCACAGGCACGCACACAGGGATCAAATGAATCGATACGCGTGTATATCACAAGCCTGCAAGGTATTATGCGCAGGATGGTGCCGAAGCCTAGTATATCACAGCAGCTTGATGTGATATACCACAACATGCTGCCTGCTATAAAGAGAATTCTGCAGCGGAAAGACTACAGCACTGTGGAACAAATTCTAGAAGCAGCTGCTGAGATAGAAGCCACCATCGAGAGCGAGGCGGTATATTGACCCCCTCCACCTCCTGCAGCCTCACTGTTGCCGGAATTGGCTTATAAGCCAGAACTCTGTCCTCATAGCTCCAAGGCCAAGGTAGCGACTTTGGGAGCGGAGGTAACGGGGGAAGAGCCGCTGAACCTAGCAGCGATAAATCGCTTGCTCGACGAGCGATTTAAGAAAGCTTTTTAGAATAAGTCCCCGACAAGGTCACCACAGCGGCGAAAGAATTACCGCAGTGCCAGCAGAGGGCGTGATAGAAGTCCAAAGAAAAAGGACAAGGAGACTAGTCCACCACGGAAGGAAAGTCCGAGGTCGGGAAATAAGTCGAGAAGCCCCAACAAACCAAAGACAAACACCTACAAAGACGTAGAGTGTTTTAACTGCGGTAAAAAGGGCCATATCGCCAGGATGTGTAGACATCAGTCAGGAAACGCCAAAAAGGAGACGTAGGCGGGGCCCCTACATCTCTGAGGAGGGCGCAGCATCAGACTGGGACTAGCTCAGCGCGCTAGGCCTCGCCGGATGATTTCGATCTGATGATCGAAAAGCTAGCCAAGGTTAACAATGAGGCGCAACCCAACCTAAATGGCGATGAGTCACGCTATTGGGTAAAAGTTGTGATTGGAGAATTCCAAGTGCGAGCGCTCTATGATCCTGGAGCAGCGTTGACAGTAATGGGCACGCTAGGTTTACAAATAGCCAGCGCGTGTGGGCGCAAGTTACGCCCGTGCCAAGGTCGACAAGCACAATGCGCCAATGACAGACTTCAACGATTGTGGGTACAGTAGACCTGCCATTTGAAGTTGAGGGAGTCCAGAGAGAACTACTACTAACTGTAGCAATAATGCCAGATGCAGTCGAGAGCTGCCTAGTCGGAGCAAACTTCGGCAGACTCTTCGATGCAGCACACGACCCAAACGAGGGAGTGTTATACTTCAATCGTGAAAGGAAAATAGTACACCTTCAACTGGCAACGCTCGGAGTTACAGGTGTGCTCAATATAGCCGCAGTAGGTTTAGCGAGGATTAGGGAGGACGAACGCGCTAAGCTGAATAGACTTTTGGCTAGGATGAAACCAGCCCAGCCGAATGCGCTAGGTCGCACTCAGCTGATTGAGCATGACATCGACATTGGTACTGCTAGGCCCATAAAGCAGAAGTATTACCTGGTGTCGAGGATGATGGAAGAGGAAATGCACCGCCAGGTACATGAGATGCTGGAGGCGGGCATTATTGAACGAGCAACAAGTGGTTGGTCTAGCCCCGTGGTTTTGGTGCGCAAAGCGAATGGAAAGTTTCGTTTTTGCGTTGACTTTCGGAAAGTTAATGCGCTATCAAGAGCTGATGCTTATCCTTTGCCGAACATGGATGATATACTGCGTAAATTGCAGAAAGCGAAGTATATTTCGACACTGGATCTCAGTAATGCGTATCATCAGATACCGCTCAAGAAGGAAGCGAGACCAATTACAGCGTTTACGGTGCCAGGCCTTGGATTGTTCCAATTTAAGCGGATGCCTTTTGGTTTAGCCTACGCAGGAGCGTCATTCCAGAGGCTAATCGATGAAGTTATTGGACCAGAACTTCAGCCATACGCTTATTCATACCTCGATGACATAATTGTGGTCACAGAGACGTTCGAGGAACATATCAAGTACCTAGGAAAGGTCTTGACAAGGGTGAAAGAGGCAAGCCTAGTAATCAACCGAGAGAAGAGTGTCTTTTGCCAAGGTGAGGTCAAGTACCTAGTCAATCATGACGGGTTTCGGCCTGATCCAAGTAAGATAGCCCCGGTAGTGGACTATCCGGCACCGAAAAACTTGAAACAGCTAAGGCGATTCTTAGGAATAACGTCATGGTATCGCAAGTTTTTAAAAGACTTTGCGAGCATCGCTGAACCTCTTTTTGCATTGACCAAGAAGGGAAGGAAGTATGAGTGGAGTGAAACACAACAAGATGCTTTCACAAAGATTAAAGCGCTGATGGCGTCAGCGACAATCTTACATCGACCAGACTTCAACGCACAGTTCGTCGTGCAAACGGATGCTAGCGATACCGGCTTAGGCGCCGTATTGATGCAAATTGTAGACGGCGAAGAAAGAGTGTTAGAGTTTGCTAGCCGTCTCCCCGGCTGAACGTAACTACTCTGTAACTGAACGGGAATGCCTAGCTGTGATATGGGCGATAAGGAAGTTTAGACCTTATATCGAAGGATATGAGTTTAAAGTTATAAACGACCATAGCAGTTTGCGCTGGCTATGTAACCTTCGAAATCCAACGGGGAGGTTAGCTCGTTGGGCTTTGGAAATGCAAGGACATAGTTATACAGTGGAGCATAGGAAAGGCTTACTGAACGCCGTACCAGATGCCTTATCAAGGATGTACGAAGGCAGCGCAGTACCAATTTCGGTGGTCAAATGGGCCAATGAGACTCAGGATGAGTGGTATCAGGAAAGGGTCAAGAAGGTACAAATCAGACCGCAAGATGTACCTCGATTCAAACTTCATGGGGGACAATTGTATACTTATCGCCCAGACAAAAACTCGACACCCTCGATTGAAGACGACGAGGCATGGAAAATCGTCGTACCGCGCGAAAAGCGCAAATAGGTGTTACACGAGTGCCATGATGAACCATCAGCTGGTCACCAGGGACGTGAGAAGACGTACGCTCGAATAGCCATGTACTATTACTGGCCGAAAATGTATAGCGACGTCAAGTACTATGTACGACAGTGCATGGTCTGTCAGCAGACTAAGTTTGAACAGCGTCCTCCAGCTGGACTTATGGGACGTAGGATCATCACAAGGCCATGGCAAATGGTGGCTAGTGATATGATGGGCCCTAAACCAAAAACGGTACATGGGAACGAATATATCCTCGTATTCGAAGATCTGTTTACTCGATGGGTTGAGTGTATTCCCGTAAAGCGAGCAAACGGTCTTACCATAGTAAAACACCTAGAGGAAAGGATAGTTTTGAGGTATGGCGCTCCAGAAGTATTTCTCTCAGATAACGTTACGGAGTTTAATAACCATGTCGTAGACAGATATCTGGAGTCGATCGGAGTCAAACATGAAACAACGCCGGTATACCATCCTCAAGCTAATCCAGTAGAGCGAGTCAATAAGACGGTAACCAGTAGGATACGAGCGCTCATAGACGAATACCATTCCAAATGGGATGAGCACTTGAGCGAAATCATCTTCGGATATAACACAGTTCCGCATTCAGCAACTGGGGTTAGTCCAGCGATGATGTTATATGGCAGGCAACCACCAACCCGGCATCTGCCAGGCGCAGCCAAGATATAGCGGCTGCAGAGGAGTTACAAAATAGTGCATACGCCGACTGGTTGAGTCGCATGAAAGGGCTGAGCCAAGTGCATAAGAATGCAGCTGAACGAGCCAAGCGCGAGCAAGAGCGACAAGCTCGATACTATGACGCTCGACGCAGAGAGGCGGAGTTTAAAGTCGACGACTTGGTATGGAAACGCAATTATGAGCTTTCTTCTGCAGCGGATAAACGGTCAGCCAAGTTCGCCCCATCATATGTAGGACCATACAGGATTATAGATGTCTTGGGCACCAACACGTATCGTTTGGAGGACGAAGAAGGACAAGTGATAGACTTGGTCCATGCCAATCAACTCAAACGATTTTATCCGGCGAGGGCAATATCTCGAGAAGAGGAGACTGTAGCAGGTAATGCAGACTGTCCTAGGGAAGTTAGAGCAGACACGCGACGGGAACTGCGAGTGAGCGAAGACCGCTCTGGAGGCGACCAGAGTGGCAATGAGCGTAACGATAGATCGCAGCACAGCGGTGCTCGACGTGTGAGCCCCCCTCAATGTATCACGGAGCGTCAAGGTGACGACGTAGGAGACTCGACACCGTCCCCTCGTAAGTTGCGCGGGCAACGCAACGCTACGCAGCAGATGGGAGGTTCAGTTACAGGGCGGCCAGTAGCCAGGCCGCGCGGTAGGCCTCGGAGGGCCCAGTACGCGACTCTACCGGTGCCCGCACAGCCGATGAACGAGGCTAGTGCGACAGGCACGGCTAAGAGAAAGCCTGGTCGGCCGAAGGGCTCACGCAACCATGCTAGGTAGGCAGAATAATCTGTATTTCTGTTTCAGGATGGATTCTGGGGATTGGGACAGTGTTCTCAGCCGGATGTTTGAGGAGGCTCGCCAACCGGCGGACTCCCTCACGGACGAGGAGGTCCGGATCGGTATGGATCGGCTTTCCAGCAGCGCACGAAAGCCTGGGAGCGGCTGATCAAGGAGGAGAAGGCGGCGCTCAAGGCCGTCGATCATTCGCGCCGTCATAGGAGACCTGAGGGCCAAAGAGTGGGCCCAAAGGTAGTGCCCCATCCCTGAGCAATCGCGCGGGCGCGCGAGGAAGCTCGACGGCGGCGTGCTCAGTAGGAGCAGAGCCGCGCAACTCGGGCCCTTAAGGAAGCCGAGGCGGCTTTGGAAAAGGTCCGGGCGTAGAAGGTGCTCGCCGACAAGAACGCGGCCAGAGGCGAAGTTCGCCGAGGGGTCCGGCCAGGGGCGTGCAGGCGACCCCGGACTGATGTGCGTTCGGTGAGCACACCACAACCAGAGATGCCTATGCGCTCTGCAGGTGGTGGCTCTGCTCGGCGTGACCGGTCTGCGAATCGGGAGCACGTCTCTCCCGTGAACCGGCGAACGACGCCGGTCGTGCGGCGCAGCAGGTCCCGTACAGGGACGCGGGGACCGTCGGAGGACAGACGTGAGGAGCACCCCAGGGGATTCAAGAGGCGCCGAACCCGCCGTTCACGGTCCAGATCCCAGAGGAGGCGCCGGCGATCCAGCAGTAGGGGGCCATCGCTAGCTAGTCCGCATGGAGTGCGGACGACCAAAAGAAGCTGCTTCATCTGCGGCCACGAGAGGATGAACCGAGCTTCACGGTGTCCTAATTACCCTCATTCAGGCGGCGCCCAGGGCGCCATCTTTTATGAATAAATTTTTATTTGTTTATTGTTGTGAGGAGTTTGTCAGTTGGCGCCACCCTATCCCTCTATGTATGGTAGAACCAAACTCGGAGCGATAATTTAGTTCTAGGGGGGGGGGGGTTGTAACGGGCGGCGAGACGCGCATGTCGGCGCGGGTTGCCGAAGCGCGGGAAGGCCGGTAGAGATCTCGAAATTAGAGGAAAATTCGAGACAGTTAACTTTTGACCACACCCGCGAGCAGTAGTGACGACGCGCGCCAAAAGTTATAGAGATTACAGCAGCAGCTAAGACAGCAGCCCTAGCAGCAACAGCAGCATCGTGAGCAGCAAGAGCAGCAACGAGTGCAGTAACAGCAGCAACGGCAGCAACCACAGCAACCAAAGCTACCACGGCCCAGGAACACGGCAAGGTCGAGCAGGAGACTCCCTGGCCAAAGTACAACGAGGATCGTCGCGATAAGATAAAGTAGGATCTCATTTTCCTTTTATTTATGCGCGATCGACTGGCGAGGCATTTGGCCCCAGTCGTTGAGCCGGTATATTTTGTGGCCTTCTCGCGACGCGAATACGCGCAACACGGACGACGGATTGCTTACTTGAATAAACGCCTTTTTATTAGAATCGGTAGTGTGTTTATTGGATTGTCTTCCCGATCCCTCTTCCTATTCAAACCGCCGAATACCGCCGCCTCCGCGGGCACTACACAGGAGTGTAGTGCATACTGAGTACCGGGGCATCGTCGCAGGTAGACAACCACACGAGCGAGTACAGCATCTCGCAAAAGCAAAGTGCAGGAGGACTTTGCATTTGTACGGTGTACATAGGCAGTTAGCCGCCTAGAAACCACCCCGTTACAATATATATATACAGGGTGTCCCATTTTAATTTACCACCCCCTAAAACTGGTTAATAATTTGCTCTGAGAAAAAAATGTTTCAAATAAAATTTGTTGGGTTCGAAGGGGGGCATCTTTTGGCTATTTTAGCTGCGACCTTGAACATGACCTTCAAGGTCATTTGAAAGTCAAGACCAAATTTTCATATGAAATGTGCATATTTTTATGGCGGATTCGGATTCTACTAAAAAAGAAAAACACTTTTTGTTCGAATAATTTTTTGAAAAAATCCCAAATTTTTGTTGTAAACGGCTTTAAAAAAGTTGAAAAAATCACTAGATATCTCTTATTGCCCCACCCTTTAAAAGAAGTTAAAAATTTTACATTTTATCCGAGGAATTAGAAACGTACACAATTTTACAAATTTAAGTCCAAGTATGACCTTAGCCATGAACTTGTCCTTAACCAACAAGGTCATTCGAAGGTCAGTCAATTTATTTAACGGTAATCCTCGATTTTTATTCCGGCAATTAAAGCTTGGCTGTGACCTTGACCTCGAACCTTAAATTCATTTTAAGAAAGAACCATCACTTTAATGGAAAATACTCTCTTTTTCAAATAAATGGAATTACCAAAAAATGTATCAACAGAACCAAAGTTTATTAGAACGCTAATCTGATTCATTTTTTATTACATGGGGGAAGTTTGCAATCGTCGGGGTATGTTTGACATTCTCTGGGGCAAGTTTTACGTCATCTGCGGAAAATTTGACATCATCTGGGGCAAGTTTACGGTCACAACTAGGACTAGTTTGACATCATCTGGAGCAAGTTTGAGCAGTAAGGGGCATGTTTTCAACTGAGAATCAAAATCAAGCTTAGTTTTTTTAATGAAAATTGTACATATTTTAAATCATATTCAGATTCTCTGATAAAGTAAAATTGTACATATTTTAAATCATATTCAGATTCTCTGATAAAGTACGCATCTTTTTAAGAAATATTTTTCTCGTAAATGCTTTATTTCTCGCTAAAAGACATTTTTTTGCTTCGTTATCGTTCTATTGGTAAAGCTTGTAAATTCTTACAGCTCCTCAAAGCTTCTCATCATTAGGTTTTCATTGACTTTCTGAATTTCAGAGCAGAAAAATACTTATAATAAATTATTTCTAGTAAGATTAAATATTCCCTAAAAAATCTACCTACAACAGATAATGGCTGACTACACGCCAGTAGAGATAGTCAACATGATCAAGATTCTGGGAGAATGTCACGACAATTACAAGGCTGCAGCGAGGCTGTACGCTGAAAGGTATCCGGACGCTCGTCATCCTAGTAGGAGGAATATTAAACTTCTAACGATAAGAGCTCAAGGAGGTAACTTAACAAGGAAGAGGCGACGGACGGGCCCAAGAGAGCATATTGCGCTTGGGGTTCGTGCTGTAATTGCCGAGGATCCTCATATTTCGACGCGACAAATTCAGTGAATGCATGGAGTACCCAGATCAACAGTTTCCCGTGTATTGTGTCATTTTAGATTTCATCCATATCACTTGCACCTTACACATGCCATTGAGCCTGGTGATCCTGCCAGGCGACTTAGATTCTGTCAATGGGCGGAAACACGAATGCGCATAGATCCATTTTTCTTTGATTGGACTCTCTTTACAGACGAGGCAAAGTTCGACAATATGGGAGGAGTTACTCTTCATAACGCGCATTATTATGCAGAAGAAAATCCACATTGGCAGCGAGATCACCGTACACAAAGACGGTGGTCAATTAATGTTTGGGCGGGCATAGTTGGGGAATACGTTGTGGGTCCAATTTTTTATGACCGCAATTTAAACGGCGAGCTTTATTTAGATATTCTCGAGAACCAAATTCCACCTCTTCTAGAAAACATTCAGCTAGAAATAAGGCGAGACATGTGGTTCCAGCAAGATGGTGCTCCCGTTCATCGTAGACTACTTGTCAGGAGATTTCTGAACGCGACATACCCAAATAGTTGGATTGGAATTGGTAGTCCAATCTGTGAATTCCCTGCGCGATCGCCAGATTTGACCCCATTGGACTTCTTTCTGTGGGGGGCCGTGAAGCAGAGAGTTTACGCGGAAGCCCCGACGACGGCACAAAATATGAAGGAGAGAATTGTTGCAGCATTCCGGGCATTCACCCCACAAACATTAATAGATATCCAAAGAAGTTTTCGGCAGAGAATACAAATGTGCATTCAACAAAATGGGCAATTGATAGAGCACTTGAGACGTTGAAATTTCCGTGACTAGCTGAACGAAGGGGTCTTGCCTTGGCTGGACGTGAAGGTCTTGCCTTAAGTGGCTGGATAGGGTCTTGCCTTAAGTGGTTGGACGGGGTCTTGCCTTAAGTGGCTGGACGTGAAGGTCTTGCCTTAAGTGGCTGGATAGGATCTTGCCTTAAGTGGTTGGACGGGGTCTTGCCTTAAGTGGCTGGACGGGGTCTTGCCTTAAGTGGCTGGACGTGAAGGTCTTGCTTTAAGTGATCCAAAGGATACCTCTATCTTTGTTTGAAGCTAGTAACATTCATCTAAAACAGCTTATTTCTAGGACAAATTCTCTTTTCAGTTAAAGGGAGAGCTACCTATTGATGATCAAAAAATGGTTAAGACAAAAAGTGTTACTTTTTTAGTAGAACCCGAATCTGTGATAAATCTTATTCAAATGACCTTGAAGGTCATGTTCAAGGTCACAGGTGAACTGAACACCTTCTAACCCAACAAATTTTATTTGAAACATTTTTTTCTCAGAGCAAATTTTTAACTTCTTTTAAAGGGTGGGGCAATAAGAGATATTAGTAATTTTTTCAACTTTTTTAAAGCCGTATACAACAAAAATTTAGGATTTTTTCAAAAAATGATTCGGACAAAAAGTGTTTCTCTTTTTTAGTAGAATCCCAATCCGCCATAAAAATATGCACATTTCATATGAAAATTTGGTCTTGACTTTCAAATGACCTTGAAGGTCATGTTCAAGGTCGCAGCTAAAATAGCCAAAAGATGCCCCCCTCCGAACCCAACAAATTTTATTTGAAACATTTTTTTCTCAGAGCAAATTATTAACCAGTTTTAGGGTGTGGTAAATTAAAATGGGACACCCTATATATATATATATATATATATATATATATATATATATATATATATATATATATATATAATAAAAAAATATACTTTATTCAACATAATAGTTTTTAAAGTTACATTGTATTTTGATTTCCTCTCTTTTCTATTTCTCTCTCAATTATTCTTTATTTCCATTGTTTGTGTATCTGTGTGTGTGTGTGCTTATGTCTGTCTGTTGTTTGCGTGGTGTGTAATTTCATTCCTGTGTGTGTCTAGTTCGTGATTGTGTGTCAGTGTAACTGTTCTTATAGTGTATTTTCTTCTCTCTTCTTCTCTTCTCTTTTCTTTTTTCTGTGTTTCCTTCTCTCCTTTCCTTTGTTTCTTCATCTTTTTCCTCTATTTCTATTCTCTTTTTGTTTTCTATCCTTTAATCTTGTCTGTGTCACGGCTTTCTAACCTCTCCGCTTTCTCTTCACCTCTTGTTGTTGCCTCCCCTCTTTTGCGCGTTCTTAAACTGATTGCACGTGACTCACTTGCGCCGCCTCTCTCGTTCCGTTTTCCTGTTCGAATTCATTCCGTTCCGCTCTTTTCATTATCCATTTTATTTGTAGTAGCTTTCCTAAATTTTTCTGCCGTCCGTTTATTTTCTCCTGCCATGTTCCTTCCGTTTTCGTCTTTTCGCACTCTTCCATTAGCTGCTTTGCCGTCTCTCTCTTTCCTTTGCATATTCTGCATTTTCTATTTTCTTCTTCTGACCAATATTTATTGGCTTTTGTTTCGTTTCCCATTCTAAATCTTGCTTGCGTCTCCAGTTCTATGTTTCTCTTTTTTCCTCCTCTTTTAAGGTACTCCGGAGCTTCTCCGTAGCTATCTATTATCTCTTTTACTTCTTTTGCGAATTCTGATTTTTCCATTTTCTCGTTCTACTTCTGTCTCTCTATGTCTTTGCTTGTCTGCTCTAGGTCTGGCCATACTGGCCCTTCTTCTATCTTTCCCATGTATCCTTGTAGTGAGATTCCTCTGCATTCTAGAAATTCTCTCCTTGAGTTCGCGTCTTTCCATACTCTCTGTTGCCCTGTCGCCTCCTTCTGCAGCTCTTTCCAGCACTCTTTTAACAGCGTCCTTTCGTTTGCTGCCCTTAGTTTCTCTTCATATTTTAATGCTCTTTTCCCTGCTGTGACCGCTATTCCTTCTCTTCTTGTTTCTAACATTAGTACGTGCCTGGGGGTGTTCCTGTCTGCTTTCAACACCCATTTCATGTACTTACCCTGGATCCTTTCTATCTCTTTATATTCCTTCCACCCCCATATTTCCGCTCCGTATAGTATCACCGATTTTATCAGGCAGTAGAAGAGCTTCATCCTCAGATGCCAGTTTTCTTTAAATAGTATTTCCCCTATGCTCCAGATTTTCCCTAGCGCTGCATTCGCCTTCCCTTTTACTCTTTTTATTTGATCTTCTTCCTTGTTATTGCATTTCATTTCGTACCCCAGGTATGTGAACGTCTTGACTTCCTCTATTTCTTTCCCGTCCCATTCGAAGGTGACCTTCTTCTTCCTACCTCCTCTTTTCCTGCATCTCATTATTTTCGTTTTTTCGACATTCAGTTCCAGCCCTTTTTTCTTTATGTATTTCTTAAACCTCTTCAGCATTTTCCTCATTCCTTCTTCGTTATTTGCCATTAATATTATGTCGTCTGCATAACCTATTGAGTGTACTTTCCTGTTGCCTAGAGTCAGCTCTCCTTCTTGTACTTTCCCCATTTCTTGTTCTAGATCTGCGAATGCGATATTAAACAACGCTGGACTGAGTGGGCACCCTTGCCTTACTCCTTTTTCTGTTTTGAATTTCCCTGTCCTTGTTTTGCCAATTCTTACTCTATGTGTGCCTTTGTATATCTCTTTTATTTTCCTTATGTACTTGTCTTTTACTTTTTTCTTTTCCATCATTTCCCATATCTCTTCTCTTTTTAATTTATCAAACGCCGCTCGCATGTCTGCGAAGAATAGAAACACTTTTCCTTTTTCTTTTTTTATTTCTTTCTCTACTATGGCTTTAACTATATATATCGCATCTATTGTGCCTCTTCCTTCTCTGAACCACATTTGTGTGTCATCTAGTACCTTCTTATCTTCCAGCTCGGCCCTTAATTTCTTTTCTATTATATTTGCGTAAATTTTATATCCCGTATCCATCAGCGTTATTCCTCTATAGTTTCCTACTTCATCCTTATCTCATTTTTTATAAATCGGCGCGATCAGTCCCGTGCTCCATTCCTCTGGGAATCCATTCCCTTTCCATATCTCATTTAGGATGTTGTATAGGAAGTCTTCAGCTCTGTCCCCTCCAAATATCCATGCTTCGTTCTGAATTTTATCTTCTTCTGCTGCCTTTTTTTCAGTTTCCTGATTGCCTCTTTAATCTCTTCATGTGTGATCTCTTCCTGTTCTCTTTCCCTCTTTTGATTCACTCTTTCCTTCTCTCTTTGTTCTCTTACTCTTTCCATGTCTTCCTCTCTGTCTTTTTCTCTTTCTTCTGCTTTTTTCCGTCCAGTAGTTTCTTGAAATATTTTTCCCATTCCGTTTCTGTAATCTTTTCGCTGAGTCTCTCTCTCCCTTTTCTCCTTATCCTGTTTACCACTTCCCAGAAGCCTTGTCCTTTTTTTTCATTTTGTAGTTCTTCTATTATTCTTTCCCCCTCTTCTTTCTTCTTCTTAACTAATAGCTGTCTATATTTGTTGCGTTCATTTAAGAATTCTTTTTTGTTTTCCCTTCCTTCTCTTCACTTCCTTAGTGCTTTTTTAACTTTATTTCTTGCTACCTTGCATTCTTCGTCCCACCATCCTTCGCCTATTCTTTTAACTTTGTTTCTTCTTTTTGTTATTGCATTTTTTACTATTTCTTTGAGCTCCTTCCAGTCCTTCGACACCCATGCTTTCCCTAGCCAGCTTCTGTATTCTTCTATTCCTTTTTCTGTCCAGTCTGTTATTAGTTCCTCTTCCTCTATCTCTACCCTTTTCTTCATTTTCAGTCTCAATTCCACCGGGAAGTGGTCTGACTTCCATTTCCCTCCTATTGTCATGTTATCCATTATTTCTCTTGCTTCTTCGTTCGTTATCACATAATCTATCGTCGAGCTACCATTTCCTTCCAGGTATGTCCATTCTCCCTGCCAATCTCCTTCTATATCTCCGTTTATTCGTCCGAAAAAATAATAATAGAAGTCTCCTCCTATTATTATTTTTTCTTCTTTTTCTTCCTCGCAAATCTTCTCTAGCTACTCCCAGTTTTTTCCTACTTCTTCTCTGATATATACTACTCCCACTCTCACCTTTTCCTTTCCTTTTCCGATTTTTGCTGTTATCATTTCGTTCGTGGGTTCTTTCCCCCAAACTATTTCCATGTCTTTGTTTATATTTTTTATTGCCAGTACCACCCCTCCTCTTGCTCTCCCTTTTTTGAGTGACCTTATTGCCGGTTTCGTCTTAAATTCGTATCCCTTCAATCTGTTCTCCCATATTTTATTGTTTTTCTCCTCTACCGATGTTTCCGTTATCCCTACTATATCGAATTCCTTGACGTATTCCCAGTCTCTTTCTTTCATTTTCCCCATCCCTGCTATGTTCCACCAGACTGCTTTTATTTCTGTTACCTTGTCTCTTTTATTCCTTCCTTCTTTTTTCTTCCCCTGTTTCTCCGTTCTCTTTCCGAAACCACTTTTCATTTTTCTCGTTCCAGAACCATACTACATTTCCTACCTTGAACTTATTGTATCCTATCTTTACCTTTTCTCCCTTTTTTACTACCTCTTCACTCTTTTTTATTACTATCTCTCTATTTCTTCTTTCTTTCCATGTTGTGTCATTATCTATGTATATCTCTTCTCTTCCTAGTTTGCTCTTATTCTCCATCACTTTATCTTTATCTTCTTTACTTCCTAGCTTCGCTCCAATCTTTGGGTTCTTACCTCGAGTGATCCAACATTTCCTCACTTTCACCTCTACTTCTAATTTCTCTTTTATTCAGTTTTGTACCTCTTCTGTCCTCACTCCATTTTCAGTTTCCAATCCGCTTATAACTATGTTATTCCTTATTATTTCTCTTTCCTCTTTTTCTGCCATCCAGTCCAGTATCTTCATTCTTCTCTGTTCTTCTATCCCTCCTTGATTCCCTATTTGCTCGTTGTTGTTGATCTCTTTTTCTTCTTCTTTTCCTTTCATCTCTTTGACTGCTTCTGTTAAGTCCTCTATTTTCTTTACCCATTCTTCTGTTATTTCTGTTCCGCCTGTTCCATCTTTCTCCTGCTTTTTCTTCAGCTGCTCTATCTCTTCTCTTAGCTCCTTCCTAGTTTTTTCCTCCTCCTCCTTATTTTTCTTTATTTCCTCTGCTGTCTTTTTTATCTCCTTTTCTCTTTCTCTTTCTATTTTCAGAATTATTTCTTCAAACCTTCTTTCCTTTTCCTCAGCTTTTCTGTTTATCTTTTCGGATCTTTTTTCCCATACTTCCTCTCTTTTTTCTTCTCTTAGCTTGGCTTCTTCTACCTCTCTTTCCCTGGCTTCGCCTTCTTTATTCATTTTCTCCAGTATCTCCTTTAATGTCTTCTCCATCTCTTCCTCTTCTTTTACCTTTTCGTCGCTGTCTTCTTCCTTATTATCTTTTTTCTCCAGATTCTCTTCTTCCTCTTTCTCTTCGGCTGCCTTTCTTGTGCTTGGTAAACTTGGTGGTGTTCTTACGATTAGCTTGCTTTTAATGAAGATCCTTTTCTTTTTTTCTTCTTTCCGCTTTCCCTCTTCTTCCTCCTCTTTCTTTTTTTTATTTTTTTCCGGTGTGTCCTCACCTTTAATTTAATCTTCTCCCCTGTCTCTTCTGCTTCTTTCCTTTTCCTTTTTACTAACAGTCCTCCTCCCACTATGTCAATTACGCTCTGCGATTTCCTATCCAATTAAGGCTTTATCCCTTTTCCCCTTCCCTTTGTCCCCTCTTTTTTGTGTTTACCAGTGGATTTACTATCTTTGTTCTTTCATTGCTTGTGCGTATACCATTCCGGTAATCCACCTGTTTCTTCCTCTTCCGCTATTGTAGTCTCACCTTTAGGTTGCGTTCCGAAAATCACCTCGTTGATCCTCTCTATTCTCTCTATATCAGTTTCTGTTGGTGCCTTTTCTAGGGACTTTTGACTCATGCTATTTCTCCTCCCTGTCTCCCACCTCTCTCTTTCTCTCCCTCTCTATCGCTCTATCTCTTTCTCTCTCTCCCCTATTCTAACCTCTCTTATTCCTCGCTCTTACTTTGTTCTTTCCTTTCTTTGTCTTTATTCAATATTACTTATCTTTATTACTCTTTCTGTTCACCTTTCCGCCTTTCACCTTTCTCTTGCTTTGCTTTGTTTTATCTCCACTTTTTCCACCGCTAATCGCCTTCTCACCACTCACTCACTAACCATACGTCCGTTCCGGGACACCATTTTTGCCAAAGATGTAATTTTCGCAATAGTTTATTGGTCCAACTCCAAAATGAAAAGAAGCCACTTATGGTTATGCTGAAACTGCTCCAAAATGAGACTGCAGTCTGCTCTGCAGAGAAGTTGGTCACGGATCATGGCGCCTTTTCAATTGATTAGCAACAATAGCAACATATATTAAATTATGAACATTTTAATTTTAATGGATAATATATAAAAAAGTAGAACCAATAAAAACATTTAAGACTGCAATATTTACCTTTGTTTAACAATGTTTACTCTCTATTATATCAGCAAGTGCCAATGTTGTAGCTGGAGTTGTCTGATTTTTCAAAGCATCAATAGCTTTCAGCTGAGCTGTAACATCTGGTTTGTGTCTTAACTAATGCTGCTATTGATAATCTGACTGTTCAATTTGAGCAGTTCTCATTGATGACATGTCAGTAGGCTCCAATCGTATCCACAAAACTGAAGAATTGTAAAAATATTTTTAACAAATGATTTAACATTATATAACTATAAGAAGTACTATTACTTTCAGAATTAGATGACGTGTTGCCTTTAGCAAGTCTAACAACATCAGACACTGTCGATTTAGAACTTTTGCTCGACTGAATTTCCAAAGACTTTCTCTCGTTACTGTAAATTGGATGTTGATTTGACATGTATCAGTATAAACTATTACAAGTTAAAGTTCCCTTGTATAAAATTTAACACATACCTGTTTTAGAGCCACTTGTATTACCCATACCAGAATCTTTTCTTAATCACCTTTCCATCCGTCTGCCACTTCCTTCACTCCTTAAATCTTTTTCCCTTCAGTTAAAGTTTCCTACAATCAATTAACAACGTGAATAATATTGCCAACCTTTTTCTTTCAATTCTGATAGTATTTATTACCTTCAACTCTTCTTCACTGTCGTTATCCTGACCAGAACTTTGTTGAGAGTGCTCATGATTGGAAAAAATTGGAATTTTTACAATTACTTAGGTAGTTTACAAGTAATCTGAAAAACCCCAGCCTGCATAATTACATATTTTAGTATAAAAAAATACTAGTCGACGTATTTTTAATAGCACATTACGATTACACTCGTACTTGTAATTGCACACCCTCCGTTTTTTTATAAAAAATCAAATAGTGAATTATGGTTTTTACTAATATTGAAATATCGATATGTCTGTAAATAAAGCTTCTATAGAATTGCACAGAGTGCTAATAAATTGTACATACCTCGATTATAATTGCACAATAGCGGATTTTTATTCCATATACTTATTTAGTTATAAAATTAAAAATTTAGTAATCTGATGCAGTGACGGTCACCGCCAGCATGCGCTAGCAGCGGACGGCGTGCAATCGCAGGCATAACTGCCTAAGTGCCAATGAAAACAGGCCTTAAGTCGTTCTGCTCTGGGACGTACTTAAACACCCCCCTTACCCCAGCCCACAAATATGCAGTATATGCATTAAAAAAAATACTAATCAACGTATTTTTAATAGCACTTACCGAAAAAAAACTAGTTTTAATTATTGAACCCTAATAGTTAATTAATTAAAAATAAAAGAAAATGTACTTTACAAAATCGTTAATTTCTTGGTAAATATTGACTTTAGCAAATTTCTGCTTTCGTTAAAAAATTGAACCCTCGTCACTTTTAATTGAGTCACCACCAAAAATCGCCAAAAATTGCTTATTTAAAACACCTTGGAGAAGGTGGCGCACATGTTTTCCTACAGGCCGGGTTTCGAATCCAGGACTCGGCAGTCTTTTCTTACGAATCGTCTTTAGACATTTATGCGTAAATAATTAATTAAAATTTTAACTTAATTTTAAACTTAAATAACAATAAAACTCAAATCACAACCCAAATCCCTAAAGGGGGTGATGTCCATATGCGTCTTCCATTCTGAAGAAACAAATGGTATCAGTGGCGGCGCGGATTAAATCACGGTTTTTTAATATTTTGGCCGGGGTTCGAATCCAGGATCCATTTTTTTTTGTTCGATTTTTTTTATGCTGTATACTATTCAATAAATGGTATTACTTTTATCGTAAACGAAAACATTGTTAGAATCGATTGTCCTGAATCTTCAAGAACAACGTAAAACCAAGTGAAATATTTTGTTTATTACGTCTACCTATGTGCTAACAATAATTTTCTGTATTTTACCTATTTAAGTAACTCTATTTACTAAGGAGTATGCGATATCTTTAGGTAATAATAGTGAAATAAGTTATCAAATGATTAATTAACGAATGATACTAATCATACTTTTATTATATTACATTAAAATGTTTTTACAAATTTATTTTTATAATTATTATTTAACTTTTTTATTCAGACTAATTTTTTTTGTTTTACAAAAAGTTTAGTAAAAATGATAGATCAATATAATCTTCAGCATTCGTAACAGCTTGAATCTTGGCATTCGGCCTGTTAAAATATCTGTGTCTTGATGATTTAACGGATATGCAAGAACTGGCTAACATGGTGCAACGTTTTCAAAATCTAGTACAGATTCCATTCCTCTGATTAACTTGACTGCAGCCTATTTACAAACATTATTGTTAAACTCAAGAATAAAGAGTAAAACTGTAATGTATGAGCAAGACTTACGTGAAGAGAGGAGTCAGAATCCTGGATAAAACATGGTCTCTAGAGAGGAATCAGAACTGAGCAATGCTATAAGCATAGCCACTACATCTGCATCAACCACTATCAAATTTGTAGATATATTTCACTTGCTATGTTTGTTAATGCACAAGCAGCCTCGAACTGTCAAAATATTATTAAATTTTTAAATAAAAATAACGCACATGTAGTCCATTTTTAAAATTCTCTAAGTCTCACAAACGTGTAATGTACAAGTAGTATCATTTTTAAAGAATTCCATATCCCAACTGCTAGCTTGGTGATCGCATTGGTGCTAGTATGAAGATCCTATCTAGCCTGAGCACATCTGTTGCCTTGCTTTTCCGTTCAATTTTAGCCAGCGGGTGACTACAGCAAATATTTGTATAGAATCCTTGACAGGTCATCTGCAACCAAGAGAATAATGGGTTTAGTATGAGAAGAACTACCTATGGAAGAATGCAAAAATGGATTTGACCTACCTTTGTTGCAGATGAGTGAGTGCAAGTGTACAGGTTACAACAATAGCAACAACAGCGACGTATTGTAGAAACATTTTTGTTTGTATAAAATGAGACGTATTATTGCAACAATATTATTGCAAATATCTGAAGAAATAAAAATCGATGATAACATTTCTATTGAAATTCATTGTTCAAGACTGAAGAAGCATTTCTGCATTTTCCCTCTGCTCTGTAAGTCTGTAAAAACGTTGTAATATAATATAATAAAAGAATGATTTGTATCATTCGTTAATTAATCATTTGATAACTTATTTCACCATCATTACCCAACCATATCGGATAATCCTTAGTAAATAGAGTACCTTAAATAGGTAAAATACAAAAAATTATTGTTTGCACATAGGTAGACGTAATAAACAAAATATTTCACTTGGTTTTACGTTGTTCTTGAAGATTCGGGACAATCGATTCTAACAATGTTTTCGTCTACGATAAAAGTAATACCATTTATTAAATAGTATACCGCATAAAAAATCGAACAAAAAAATGAATCCTTGATTCGAACCTCGGTCAAAATAATAGAAAGCCGTGACTTAATCCGCGACGCCACTGATACCATTTGTTTCTTCAGAATAGAAGTCGTATATGGTCATCACCCCCCTTTAGGGATTTGGGTTGTGATTTGAGTTTTATTGTTATTTAAGTTTAAGATTAAGTTGGAATTTTGATTAATTATTTACGCATAAATGTCTAAAGACGATTCGTAAGAAAAAAAACTGCCGAGTCCTGGATTAGAAACCCGGTCTGTAGGAAAACATGTGCGCCACCTTCTCCAAGGTGTTTTAAATAAGCAATTTTTGGCGATTTTTGGTGGTGACTCAATTAAAAGTGACGAGGGTTCAATTTTTTAACGAAAGCAGAAATTTGCTAAAGTCAATATTTACTGAGAAATCGATGATTTTGTAAAGTACATTTTCTTTTATTTTTAATTAATTAACTATTAGGGTTCAATTAATATAACTAGTTTTTTCGGAAAGTGCTATTAAAAATACGTTGATTAGTATTTTGTTTAATGTATTGTTAGGTGATTGTGAGTCACCTAGCAATAATAATTTAATTACTATACGAGTTGATCTCGCGCACGCAACTATACAGCTACGGGAGGGACTCCACTCCTCGAGTCTCTCCTGGCTGTCAGCTAGATCCTTCTCTCTATTTAATACGCGGACTTGTATGTGATAAAGTTTCTTACCTTTTACTATTTCTGTTGTTATCTGATGATCCGTTGCTCTCTTTATTGGTCTTGGACCAAGGAAATTATTCACCCTATTTATGTGGAGAACAAGGATGAACACAAAGTGACTTCGGAAATAAACTTGGCTTTATTTGGTCCTTCGCACGCAATTATACATTTTCCTTATATCTGTGTATATCTATGTATATATTAGAATAGAATAGAATAGAATAGAATAGAATAGAATAAAAATTTATTTTGCACAAGTCAAAAACATTTTGTACATATCACAGTCATATCGTAGTCAATATACATTTCGTCGATATGACTTTACAATGCGCAACCTTTATTCATCGTCAACTCGGTACATATAACGGCGTATTGCTGTCCTAAAACTACTAAGCGACGGAAGACTTCTCGATTCGCGCGGTAGCGAATTCCAAAGTCGTGCACCCTGGGAACTGAAAGACTTCATCCCAGCCTCAGTACGCGAATTTGGGACTACGAGTTCTTTGGGGTCCCTGCTCGAGGTCCTAGACTGGTTTCTCTCAAAAAGAGCAGCAAGATATGGAGGCTGCCTCATAACTATAGCCTTGTACAGCATGACCGCGGCAAAATACTCTCTCCTCTCTCGAACCGTTATCCATCCCAATTTCTTTCTGTACGGGGAAATATGCTCGTCCTTCCTAACACCACAGATATACCTTATACAAGAATTCTGCAGCCTCTGAAGTCGAGACTCAAGCTCCCCTGAGATATACATATAAACAAGAGAGCAATAATCCAGATGAGAGATTACAAGAGCACTAGCTAACCGCTTACGAAGCGCCTCCGTTGCGCAGGATCTGAAAGATCTGAGACCATATAAAGCCCTATTTACTTTACGACCAACTGCATCAACCTGCGGCTTCCACGTCATTATCGAGTCCATCACAACACCAAGGTTAGTCACAACGTCAACAAATGGAACGAAAACGCCACTTTCAACCTCAATGCCGGGCAGCTCTAGACTTTGTATTTTATTAATGTTATATTCCGAACCAAATATCACAGCTTTTGTCTTGCTAACGTTGAGGCGAAGCGCATTCTCGGTCGCCCACGCCGACACAGCTCTCGCCACCATCGACAAACGATGCACACCCTCCACAAGATTGTCTCTAGCTACCTGAGTATATGTTTGGAGGTCATCCGCATAAAGCAAGTGCTTAACACCGTCTGATAGTGAACCCTCAGGCCCCTGAAAGTTGGCCAAAACATCCTGAAGATCATTTATGTACAAACTGAAAAGCAGAGGTCCCAACACCGAGCCCTGTGGTACTCCAAGATTGGTAGTGAGCCAATCTGACTCGCCGTTAGTTTTTGTAACTACTCGATGGTTACGTCCTGTGATATACGATCCAATCCACAGAACCACCGACTTAGAGAACCCTAACCTAATCAGCTTGCTAAGGAGTTTAGAGGGAGAAATGGTGTCAAACGCCTTGCTAAAATCAAACAGCAGAAGAATAGTCAGTAGCTGCTTCTTGCTGTTAATGCCCGCTCTGATATCCTCCGTCAAGCTTAGAAGCGCCGTCTGCGTGCTATGGAACGGGCGAAAGCCCGTCTGACGGGAATCAAGAAGCTTCTTCGATTCGATGTATTCCGAGATCTGATCGTGAACGATCTTCTCAAGTACCTTGGCGAGGAAACACAGCAGAGCAATTGGACGGAAGTCCGAGGCAGTAGATGGAATTGCTCTTTTCTTCAGAGGAACCAGATGCGCCCTCTTCCATGCCGCAGGAAAAACTCCCTTTGACAGAGAAAGGTTAAAAATTGTAACCAGATGATGACCCAAAACCAGAAGAGACTTTGCAATGATATCCTGAGGAATACCGTCTACCCCTTTCGCCTGTGATGTAAAATGTGCAACAGCCAGAACAACATCAGAAAACGTTACATCACGAAACTTAAAACCATCTTCACTGGCCGTTGCAAGGACAGCATGCAAGTCCTCCTCACGCTCTGACTGAGAAATGGAAACACCCGCAAAATGAGTATTTAATTCATCTGGTGAAAAGCCATGTAATTCCTCTCTAGTCCTACTTAACAGCCCAAGATTGCGGAGCTCATTCCAGATGTTTTTATCGCCATCCAAGGCCTCCGAGATTTTATTCTGAATGAAGACATCCCGCGCCTCTGCCGTGCGTAGCTCAGCCTCCGCAGCGAGCGACTGAAACTCAGTCCACAGGCGATTGTCACGCGTACGACGAAACCGACGTCTAACAGCATCACGTCGATTATACAGTTCTTGAAGCTCGACGTTGATCCATGGCGAGAGACCCTTCTTCTTTGGTTTACGAAGGTAAACCAAAGAAGAAATACTTTTGGTTATATCCGAAGGCAAGAAAAAATAATCGTCGCAGCAGGTTAATTTTAAATGACGAGTGTAATTCTAATAAAGAGTCGAGAAATATAAAATAAGTCCAACAATTTGAATACAAGAAATAAAGAAAAACTATTAAAGAAAAACGGTCGTCCGTTCGGCAGCTCGGCTCGAATCGGAGTGCCTGAGGTCGCGTGGCTTGGGGACGCTTCGGAAGTATATCCGGACCTCCCACGCGTCTCCAAGCTCCACTTCCCCATCTTGACGTCAGTGCGTCTGCACTCGTCGCACTCATTAGGCCTTACGGGACCTGTCGATGGTGCAAAGTTCAAGACTGCAGCGTGGCTTCGCACGTGCGGTCTTGAGCAGTGGAGGGGAAACTGTTTAGGTCAGCGAGATTCTTGGCTACCTGATACTTTTGTGGCCTTGAGTCTCGCTGTACTTTTTATGTGCGGAACTTTCTCGATTTCACATTCGAAATAATTGTTCGAATGTGAATATCGTAAAGTTGTCACATAACATGTATATACTGCATATTTGTGGGCTGGGGTAAGGGGGGTGATTTTATGTTATGTTTTTTCATAATTCTTTGTTTTCATGGATTTTCTAATATTCCTATTGAAAATAAATAGGTATTTTTTGTACTTGTCTTACTTTTAAATTTTAATATAACATAGCCATATAATCTATTTTGACAAAAATAGCTTATATGGCAATATTATCTGTTATTTAACATTTAATAATTGTTCGCGTTATTATCCACATGGTATACTTCCATTGTTGATAATAAAAAATATAAATATATTGTTATTTCATACATTTACGTAAATAATCCCAAATTGTTACATGCTATTTTGTATACACATGTACCAAAGATACGTACGAAAAATACGTATTCAAAAGATAAATGTGTATAATATTCAATTGAACAATTTCAATAGTTAATCAATGCAAAACTTTTATACAAATAAGGAATAAATGTAAATCAATAGTTTTATACTTTATGTGTAGGTATTCGACGTATATATAAAAAAACCAACGAATTTATTCTAGATTGCATTTTTTAGAATGAAAATGCAAGAGAAGGACATGCATTTTAAAAAAAGCAGAAGTGTTATACAGTTATCGAAAATGGACTGGTTATAATTATTTTTTATTAAAATATGATGTACATACGTTCTACGATCAAGAAGACTATTTTATGTTTTGCATCTGCAAATTTTCATGAATGCTTATTATATTTTGTTCAAAAAGCTAATCTTCTTGCCTTCAGTGCACAATATACTATTCCTTAAGGTAGTAGTGTCGATCAAAAATTTACGATTCAAACAATTCTGAAAAAATTCTCACACGTAAATAATAGTGTAGAACAGGGAGTAAGAGAGAAGGTCACCCAACTCTGAGTACTGAAAGTGTGCCCATTTCTCCGACAAAGATCGCCATGCACATTCGGTGGAACTGCTGACATTTAACGAGTAACTGAGCCTCTCTCGGAAACCAAACAAACTAAATAGGGTTGTGTGTTTTCAAAAAGAATACATTTACAAATAACATTTTAATATTAAACGTTAGAAATTGTTTACTTTAAAACTATCTATTATGCAATATATATAGTTGCAAAATAGTAATAACAACATGATTAGAATAGTAATAATAATAATGTCAGGCAACAAAATTAAATTTGTATTATTCATTAAGAAAAAATAGCGATTGGGTAATAAAATAATTAATGTTAATGATATTATCAAGGGTATTTCCACATATAGTTTGTTACATCAGTATGATTTTTATTGTACCCTTATTATATATTTATTAACAAATTATATTATGTTTATAATAAATATAATGTAATAAATTAGATAAGATACGTTTGGTAAGTGTATATGTATGTGTATAGATAGTAACGACTTTGGTATACATAAGAATTAAATTTTTCGATTTACACTTTTAAATCAATTCGCACCAAACAAAAAAGCAAAATAAAGCAAAACAATTATAAATAAAAAAATGTAAACTATTATTTATTTTATTACCCAATCGCTTTTGTTTCTTAATGAATAATTAATAATTTAATTTTGTTGCATGATATTATTATTATCGTGTTTTGAA
This sequence comes from Muscidifurax raptorellus, assembly GCA_020010945.3. Lineage (NCBI taxonomy): Eukaryota > Metazoa > Arthropoda > Insecta > Hymenoptera > Pteromalidae > Muscidifurax > Muscidifurax raptorellus. Next base: position 533,710 of record JAHUUD020000008.1, read on the forward strand.
GTAAACAATTTCTAAAATTTAATATTAAAATATTATTTGTGAATATAACGCTAATTTCAAATAAAAAAAAAGAAACAATAGTTGTCGGAGCGAGTCTTGAACCCAGAGCCAAAAAGTTTCGAGGTAGAGACTTACGCCACTAGACCACAAGTGCAAACAAGTGTATCTTATTAAAAGTCGTATATGCATATAGCTAGGCGTAATTTAATTGATTATAGCTTAACCTTATTCAATAGGCTGCTTATTATGAGGATTAATTCGGAGTATTAATTGTACATACGTTTATGATAAAAAGAAAATACTACTTACCTTCATTAATAATTCTGGTCTCTGCTTTAAAATATACAGATAGCTGCATTTTTTATGTAACATTTTATGCACTTATTCATTTAATATTGTTTCTTGTTTAAAAATTTATTATTACATTTAAATGATTGTATATACAAATACTATCATTATTAAAAGAAAGAATTCCCCAAGCGGGAATCGATCCTCGGTTGCCTTTTTTAAAAGCCCACAACGCTATTTAGTTTGTTTGGTTTCCGCGAGAGTCTCTGTTACATGTTAAATGTCAGCAGTTCCATCGAATGTCCACGGCGATCTTTGTCGGAGAAATGGGAACACTTTTGGCCTCCCGAAGCCATAGCAGTTTGGTCTCCTTCTCTCTTACTCTCTGGTGTAGAAGTAACTCAGTTCAATTTTTGTGGGTTACGTAGGAGAAAAGTTGGAAGCATTTTAGTTTCCATATTATAAATTCCACATATATAAATTTGCATATTCCGGTTCAGCTCTTAATTACATAAAACTGATTGTTCAAAATTTACTCAAATTTTTTAAATTATTAGTTGAAAACCTAACGAATAATTTAATACCTTGTAATGAAAGATTTGGTGCTTGTGAGTATTGCAATAAACAAATCAAAAAGAAAAAAAGGTACACTTAACCTAAAAAACGAGTCAAATCAGCTTCCGTTTGGAACTTTTTATGTATAAATATGCAAAATAGAATTTTTTAATTTTATACATAATATTTACCCAACGTCTGTTATCAATGTATAAATTGAATATACAAGAAATTAAAAGTAGACTTGTTTTGACTAGCTCCATAAGGGCAGTACTACCTTGATAAAAAAAACAATAATCAAATGTTCTGTTTACACCTAAATTTAGATACAAATATTATAATGTAGTATTAATAATTATACTTAATTGAGTGTAAATTAGGACATATTGAGTTTTTTCATAAGGGATTATTACAATTATATTTTACAATATTTTCATAATTTTTTGTATTAATGTCATATTTCTTTATGTTAATTGTAGATATACCTTGGTGAAAATATTAGCATGAATAGGACAGCGTTGGAATATCTGCAAGTGGAAAAGCCATCGTATTTCATCGTAACAGTTGCCAAGCATCTTTTGGGGTGGATACATACACCTAGCTAATAGAGCACTTGATTTAACTAAGGGAGCAAAGAATATTCCGGTTAGATCACCGGTAAAACTAGCGGAAATATGTACTACGACTACTAATTAGTAAATATTCTTTTTCTATAAATTTATGTTTTATTAAGGGGCAGTAGGAGCTGAAGCTTCGCAGTTTTGCTAAAATGATTCTTTGAACTTAACACTACGCAGCTCTGTTGTTATATTGATAAAACCTCAATTATAATAAAGTTATTTTGTAAAATAAGGATATTTTGAGGTTATGTGAGGTTTTATCTAGTCGCCAACAACCCGCTCATATTTTAAATGCCAAACAAAAACTAAAAGTCCGATCGACTTCTAGTTTTAATAGAATGATTCATTAGGCTTAACACTACGCTGCTCACCTCTTAGTTTTTTATTGAAAGTGTTATTTAGAAAGCTATACCCAATAGGAAAACCGCGTTTTTAGCTACGACTGTCCCTTAATTATAATATCTATTATTATGTTTAATTAACAAAAATATTTTACATTTTTATAAACATTTCTTTTAGGTTTGTATTACGATTTCCTTAAGAGAAACAAAAGTTTTACTAATTATGAACGTGCTGAGCACTTGAATGAAGCTATAGATCATTTAAGATATGCGATTCGTAATTTAAGATCAGCTGAAATCAAAAAAGCAAACGCAAATGACAGAGCAGCTGAAATCATCCGTAATCAAAGGAAAAAATTGAGGTACATTTACCAAGGTTCACAATAAAAATCATTTCTTTCTTGTTGACAATGATATTTTAGTTTTGTAAAGATTTCAAAATCTTTGAGATTTAACCTTTAAAGGGCCGGGTTTTCAGGTTTCGAAACCTCCTTTGAAAGTGCCCAAATTCATGTCTTGTATCACCAATCAACTATGCACAATGTTCCTATCATGGACCGAGCCGATATATCGGCTCTCCGGCACTTTAAAGGTTAAAAATGCCAAATGTATGATTAGTAGTTGGTAAAATATTACATTAAAATCATTTTTTGTTGACAATCACATTGTTTTGTAAAGATTTAAAAATTTTCGAGATTTAAAAATGCCAAATGTATGATTAATAGTTGGTAAAATATTACTATATTGACACATTATCAGAATTGAAGGAAATATTTTGTTTGTAAAAATAATTTTGTTTTCTATTAAATAGATCTGTGAATTAAAATTTAAAAATTATTAAACTAAAATGTAATATATTCTTTTATGTTTAGCGTGACTGCAAAGACTGATAAAAGTAATATAAATATAGGTTACGACTAAAATAACTACACAGATTTTGTCTATCGACTGTTCAAAGTATTTTTGTTAAATGATATAAATATCAATAAAACTGTATTTTCATACAAACTTGTATATTTTTATTTTAATTATAATTTAAGTGAAAAGATTTTTGCAGATTAATAATTTAAAAGCAATTAATTTTTTTCAACAATTTTTCAGTATATCACGTGATTATCACGTGATTATTACGCTATTATCACGTAATAAATTGGTTGAAAATATCACGTGATTATCACGTGATTTTTTCAGTAGGGGCGCCCCTTCTGAAATCCCAGCCATGGTACTGCGCTTCTTCACTTACTTGAGACTATTACTAATGTCGTTTTCTCCGTGCTGCAGCGTTTCGGGATAAACTGCTATATCATAAGTACTGTATATGTTTGTATTTTTTGCACGTGGACTTAGGATTAAGACAGGTAAAAAAGCATAGAGCACAGCACACAAGATTTGCATTGGTTAGTATATATATAGACATGAAGAACAATATTAATCTTGTGTGCTGTGCTTTGTACGCCAGTCTGTCAAAGTGTCCATACCAGTACCGATACATAAGATTATATATATGTATACACGTATATGAATAATATGGTAATCATATTAAATTCATTTTTATTTTCAGACGAAAAAACCAAATACGGCAGATGACCTGCGAGAGTGGTGTAACATCCGGAGATGCTGACGCTTGTATATATATAAGAGATTATATATACAAATACACTTTTAGCTTGTACTTGCGTACAATAGCTGGGAACTTTGACTATATATATATATATATATATATATATATATATATATCCGCGTATGCATATATTAAGAACTAGAAATGAAAAGAATATATATAATAGAAAGACCCGGTGTAAATCGGTTCTAAACTATTATATATTATAGAATGGGATAATCGAACCGGTGTTAATCGGTTCAAAAATCCTAGCGACAGTTTTAGGTACGAGTGTAGAGTAGTTAATGGATAGCAAAATATAAATTTGATTTACTTTTCTTGTTTGTTGTCTGTTGCAGATGATGTTGTCCAAATCTCGTTCTTTTATAATATGATTTAATTCATATAATATAATAATATAATAATAATTGAATTTAAATTAAAACGATTCACTTTTTTTTATATTTATAATGAATTTTAATAAGTACTAGCAGTTACAAAAATGTTAATACAAGCTCTTATTAACGTATGGAGCGCGATTAAAAGGTTGTTGCGTACGAAGCGCGATTATATGGTTGAGCTACTCAGGCTCGGGTCCAGTGGTGAACTGATCGTCGTCGAGAGCTCCGTCAGCTCGTAAGGCCCAAACTGATCCCTCCTCGATGTATTTGAGGGTCGGTTCCGCCAAGATGCCGAAAATTAGCCAATGAGGAAAGCCGTTATATCCGAGTTTCCCTCACTTACGCCAAATTTCCACATCTCTCCTCCTCCGCAGGTCCGGTCCTGCCCTTCGGTCCACCCACACTCTGTCCCCTATGACTGCAGTTCCCGAAATTTCCGCATTGACGCGCGCGCTCTAATTTGTATAGAATTTCCTAAGCATTTGTTTTAAAAAGTGATTAATTTTAAACAAGTATTTGAATACATTAAATTTTGTTATAACTATATTGCTTATGAAATTCTCTACAAATTGATACTAAATACTACATACTTTAACTTATTTAATAGATTTTTTCCTTATTATCGAGTATATACGTTTTATTTATTTATAAAAAATGAACAAGATACACATACATACACATGCATCGACGTGCATATCATTATTTTTGCAGCAATTTAAGGTTTAACTGTAATATATATATATATATATATATATATATATATACCCAGAAAACATCGCGTGCTGAGCAATATCGGCGCAACGTTGGCTCGGGGCGGTTGACGTCAATTGTCCATCATTTTGATGTTAGTTTTTGTTAGGCGCAATGTAAAGCAAGTAAGTTGCAGACAATGTTGCAGAACAAAATTGCAGAAAATTTTGAGCCAGTAATTTGTCTGCAATTTGTCAGTACACTGTGTCGTTCGACAATATTATTATCGCGACTATTATTATTTATGATTTTGTTGTTCACGAAGTCCTTTTTTTAATGTAGTTCTACTGAGTTTTATTTCTGCCAAGTTAGTGCACTGAAGTAAGTTAGTGGGGTTATTGCAGTGAAGTCCCAGCTGTTTCGGAGTGAGACAAAGATGCCATGCACCGACGTATGCTGCAGTCTACGCTTGGAGCAGTAATATAATAATAACATATTTGCAGGAGCAACAAACACTGTTCTTGAACATGCAACAATTTCGGTGTGCATCGCGGAAGTTTGAAAAATATGTGTGCAGTGCAGTTATCGATTCCAGTGCAGTTCTTAGTTCTGATATTTGTACAGTTCAGAGTTTTCAAAAACAACCATGAGTATGTATACTTTCACGTCACCTCACAATCAATCTCAGTCATACTCTTATAAAAAAAAATATATAACTAATTTAAAATTTATGACATGCCTGTTTTGTAAATTATTGTGAAGTTTCTGCTAATATTCTAATACTTGCGAGAATCTTAACCTTGCATAGTGAGTACGTTACACAAGTATACTATCATCTTAGTTTTTTGGTAAAAAGAAACACAGAGATTATCCTCTTGACTCTCTCCAAAAGCCTGCACCATTGGACCATGCAAAATTCATATTTATTAAATAACCAGAATGCAATGCTGATGCTCAACCACCAAGTCTGTACCCATCGCTAGTAATATAACTTCATACCCACCAATGCCAATAGCCGGGTCTTTTATTAAAACAATTAACATTGACAACTACAACTATTGAATTAAGTGTAGAATCTACTGACATTACTGAAATCAAAAGCATTTATAAAACTGAGATTAATTGTTTGGTTATTTGAATCATTATATAAATTTGTTGTTTAAAGTGTGATCTATTAATTTGTTTACTTTGCAGGATTAGTACAAGATTAAAGCAGTATTTGGACATCAGCCAACAAAGTGATGGACATTCAAACAAGGACCAGCAGCGTCAATTAGATAAGTAGCTTCAATTTTGCTACGACACTTCTGGATTCTAATAAATTTTTATATCTAGAAAGTTATTGTATTGATAGATTTTGTTACACAGCTAATATATTTGAAATTGTTTTTTCTAGGAGGAACTCAATTCAACAGTGCATCTTCATCAAAACCACTTTATGCATCGTTGGATCACCTTCATGTAGTCACTGAAAGAGCAGAAGTTATCATCAAGGGTAGCAACATCGTGAAGGCCATTAATTTTTTCAATGAAGCAAAGAAGCCGATATGTATCAAAAGTTACTCCATAAATTTGATCTTTGTTTACCTATTAGCATAATAGTTTGATATATATTTATTTCTTTGCACAGCTCATCAAGTTTTAAGGCAGCAGCTTGAGTTTTATGCAAGATGTTCTGGAAGATAGATCGACAGCTGCTACTGGTTATATTACATTCTACTTTCAGGTAAACATTAATTTAAATCATTCACTTCAAGCAGTATAACTTGTATAGACAGATAAATGTCTCTTTTGAAATGTATTAAAGTATTACTCGATCAATTAAATTATGAGTAAAAAATTAATACAGAATATCAGACATAATGAATTAACCTTTTGCTGCAAAGTTTGTGGATTCTACAGTATTTTCATTTTCAGAAATTTATCATTCTTTGCCTTTTTGCACAATAGACTCATATGTATGTACAAACCGATACTTCAATTTGGATATTTTTCCAAGTCTATTGTGCAAATTGACAAAGTATGACAATTTTCTGGATATAAAAATGAACTAGAATCAAGAGAAATTGCTTGCAAAAGTTATCTCATTGTCTTTGAATAACTGGATCAAAATTTTTACTCGTACCTCAATTGGTCGTGTAATATTTTTGATATACATCATAAGAGACAATTAGCTTGCTGTTCTAAGTTATACAGCTACATTTTAGGCTATTTTTACATTCAGAAAGCTATAATACTTTATATTTTTGCACAGTACAATTTTGACATATTGCACTTTATTTCAAACCTTAAAACCAAAATGTTTTCCAAATGTACTGTGCAAATTGACAAAGTATGATAACTTGCCTCACAGGGAAGGGCGAGGCTGGGGCCCTTCTCACCCCCCCCCCCCCCCAAAATAAACATTTAATTTTAAATGCTTAATTTATTTCAGGATTTCCTGTTGCAGTCCATCCGCAGTCCGTTTGCGTACTAGCATTCTATATATTAGGTAATGTTTATTGAATATATTAATTATGATAATCGAATTATCTTATACAAATTTTAGTATTATATTTATTTATTATTTGTTTTACAGGTTTGCTGTATACTGCTTGAAAATCACCATGGATAAATAATTATGTATACATTTATATATTTTTTAAAATTAATTGTAATTGTAAATTTATTACCATTATTTTTATTCAAATAAAAAAATATTTTAAAAATTAATTGTGTCATTTTAAATTTGCGCGCCTGTAATTTATAGGTTATGAACGCTCGCCGAATGCGCATGGCAGAAACAAATCTGTCAAATTGACGATCAAATTGACTACCATTATGCGTCAAAACGCCGGGGCTACTTGCCCGCGCGCACGCGTCGTGCAGAACGTCGTATTGGTTGAATGTTGCTTGCAATTTGCCGAGCGATGTTTTCTGGGTATATATATATATATATATATATATATATATATATATATATATATATATATATATATATATATATATTACATGCATCTACATATATACAGATATGCAACATGCCATCACAACAATCGTAGCTTCACACCGATCGATTATTGCAACTACACAGCATACATATACATATAACAAATAAATATCTGAATTCATCCACCAATTATGCACAAAAAGCGAACTGTATAAATTGAAAAATATACAGTTTAGTGCCATATAATTAGTAAATAAACACGATCATCAAATTATATGATTAAAATAAAATTTAAATAGTATAAAAGCTGCTAAACAACAACATACACACATACACATATACGCATATATGCCAATTACAAATACATCACACCAAAACTCTTGTTAAAAGCGAACTTATGCAAATCGAAAAATGCATAGTTTACACAATTGTTTATAGTGTGACATATATATAACTAACTAAATAAAAAATAAATGAATATTAATAATTGCAAAAACAAATAAATACGTATATATTCGAACACGATGGAAAATTCCGGAATAGATACGTAGCTGCAAGCGTGCATATCTCTAAACTTTCCCTATAATAAAAAAAAAGGTCCAAGCTTGCACCTACAGGCTTATCTTAATTACGGTCGCTCCGCTTGCTTCGTTTGTGACGCACTCGGTATATTTAAGATGAGCATACGCAGCTGCTCATCATAAACATCGCAGTCCCGGGTTTCCGAAAATTTCCCTTATATAGCTAATGCGCAGAAAAACTTAATTGCCTATACTATACGCCGCTGTTTGTGCATCCGCTGATGCTTCTCGTTGATGCGCGCAGCTCAAGAGATTTACGATAGGGCTGTGTGTCCTTCGCTTTCAATCTTCAGGCCTGGATCTACGAATTTAAGCCGAGGCTAGTCACGTACGCATATGTATGTGTATATATTAAAAATAATCAATTTTAAAAATTTAATAAAATTCGCAGGACGTGACAGTGGCTTGAGAAGAAAAGAGAAGAGAAGAGCAAGAGAGAAAATGAAGATGAGAAAAGGAAAAAAGAAAACGAGAAAGAAAATGGAAAAGAGAAAGAGAATTAAAATAAAAGGAATAAATTTGAATTAGAACGAAAGTAAAATAAAGAACATATATTATTTAATTATTTAATTTTTTATCAGGGGGGGCCCCCCCCCCCCTATTAAACTAATTAAAATAATAAAATACTTGAAATTAACTTAAATTTCAAGTATTAAAAAGTTATATTTTATAGTAGTTTTTTAATATTTGAATTTTGAATTAGTTGTAAAAAAATATTCCAAGCTGTTTCGAGGACTAGGTACGGTACTGGCAACGAAGATAGACCTTAATAGGAGCGCAAAGCCCCATCCTAAAGTGAGGAACCCCGAGACTTAGTTGATACCCCGACCATGCGCAGCGCGGCAGTCTAATTACAGCGGTCTGATGGTAACGGTAGGAGCGCGCGGTCGATAACAGATATAATGGCAGCATGGTAACTTACGCTGCTTACGGAATATGATAAAACGATGCATTGCGACAATGTTATAAACGGTTTCCAATGCAAAAAAAAAAAAAAAAATTTTGTAAACACCCCACAAACTTCACAAACCTATAATGATACTGAAACTCTTACCCTTAAACCCAAATGGGGGCACAACTTATATATTACATCCACTCAATTCAAATTGTCGAAAGCGTTGGTCCAGTGGATAACGCACCCGACACTCAACCTTTTTGATCCGGGTTCAAATCTTGATCGATTTTTTTTTTTTTTTCTAATGTACAGGTAAGTCAAAATATTGTTGTAATTATTACAAAAATCATTATTATTATCAAGATTGTTACTTCTATTCCTATTTTTATCAACACTATTACTATTATTTTTATTATTGTTATTATTATAAGTTATTATTGACATTATTATTATTATTGTTGTCATTATTATTAATACTAAAATTATTATTGTTATTATAATTACTATTACTGTATTATATTAACAAATATTATTTTGTTTCATTTATTTGAATTAATTGTACAACAAAATTTTAATGATTAATACGAGATCTTCGTAAATTAATAAAGATCAATAATGCTATCATCAGCAAATTAACCTGTTTCAGATGATGCAGTACTTTCTTTTATTTTCTACCTATTTATATATATTTATTAATCTATCTTATGTTATTATATAAATTATTAAATGTTATATTTCTGCGGTGACCTCGCTATATATACTTTTTTCAGTCCTGTTTCCAGAGCAGATTCATCGATTCTATTTAGAACGTGATCATTGTATTCGTAAGACGCCCGATGTGGGGCTAGGTAGCCACAGGAGGAAATTATTTCTTCCTCATTGTATGTGGACTATATGTTTGATAATACAAGAGTTTATCGGGCATATGTCTCCATAAATGATCGGTCTATGATGGTACGCGTGTAATAGATCACATAGTTAAGTGTGCTTTTTGTTTCAGATGATGCAGTAGGGCGCCGGATATAAATTACACAGAAGCTACAGTTCGTGTGCACTTATTTATTTATTTTATGTCATTTTCAGATTTTTCGTTCCATTCGTGGGGATTTCATCAAACTAGGCGAGGGCTTCCGTGGTTTGTGTAGGGTTATGTGCGAAGGGCTCCACGGATTTATTTGAAATAGTTATATAAAAAGATTTTTCACGGCGTTTTATGAAATCATTTATCAATCAATTCGAATTGTACGTATTAATCATTAAAATCTTGTTGTACAATTAATTCAAATAAATGAAACAAAATGTCCAACGCACTATACCAATGGTACCTCATAGGTAGTGCGGAAATCTGTTGAAATCCAATATTAAATTATTTGGATATTTGTTAATATAATATAGTAATAGTAATTATAATAACAATAATAATTTTAGTATTAATAATACTGATAACAATAATAATAATAATGTCAATAATAACTTATAATAATAACAATAATAAAAATAATAGTAATAGTGTTGATAAAAATAGAAATAAAAGTAACAATCTTGATAATAATAATGATTTTTGTAATAATTACAACAATATTTTGACTTATCTGTAGATTTGAAAAAAAAAAAAAAATCGATCAAGATTTGAACCCGGATCAAAAAGGTTGAGTGTCGGGTGCGTTATCCACTGGACCAACGCTTTCGACAATTTGAATTGATTGGATGTAATATATAAGTTGTGCCCCTGTAAGGTTCGGATTTACTATGCTGAACCGCGCAGTAATTCTATATACGAATAATTATTTATTCGAGTATAGGTGAACTAGCCTTGACTCGAGAGTCTTCTGTTACTATTAAGTAGGTTATGATTCTAATAAACTGTCTCTTTATGGTACTTCTTTGTTATGACTTTATTTAGACAAAGGCCCAATGCTTTGATACAGATGTTACACAGATGTTTTAATCTAATCTTTCGTTCGTTCTTAATGTTACGAATTTACTTATTTCTATATTGGTTCGACTTACAATCACGTTCGGACACTACTAGTAGATTGCACAGGTCGATGACTGGGCGGTGTTTAGTATTATCCTACACGGATAGTTCCGTGGCGTATTGAGAGTAAGTTTCCTTAACTAAGCTGCCGAAGCTAACGCCAGATATGTTGACGGTCCTTAAGCCTCGTACTGTACCAACTCACGTCCAGAGTATGAAGAATTCCACCGGTTAGCTTCCACGGAGTTTGAGTGGTTTCTAAGCACCCAATAGACGACGCGAAGGACTAAACGGCACTCGTATTCACACACCAGGTCCAGCAGATACAACACTCGTTGTCCTTGTAAAAAGAGACTTCACTAAAGGCACTGTGAGGACTGAGTGCGGGGCTTATAAGGCTTTGCGGATGATCTCAACGTTAGGGTAATAACCAATCACCGATCGCCACCAAAAGTGTCTTACAATATAGGTTGGTGATGGTGCAGAATAAGTAGGTTTTGGGATTGCTGACTCGGGAGTCAGTTGGTTTGATTAGTGGGACGCGTTTGATGTCGTAAACGCGGTTGCGGAAGTGCTTACATTGTGATTATCGTCGTATACCTGCGCCTGTACACATACACGCCGTCATACATCATTCTGTATACAGTATATTTATACATATAATTATCCTTTATGAACATGGGACGTTACACCTCCCCCCCTAGAGTATTGCTGTCCCCAGCAATGGGTGCTGGTGCAAAAAGAAAAAACGTGCGATGTTCATTCACAATATGTTGTTACATAAGTATGTTGTTTAAGAACTTTCCATAAAGTTAATAATATAATGCTGACATATGCATTATCTCGGAAGATTAATAAGTGATTAAAAAGAAATTTTCGGTATTTTGATCTCTAATCCTAGTTGTAAAATTTTTGTTTCGATCCGATCACAATTGCGATTTTTCGTACTTTATTTACAGGATAACAATGTAAATATAAACAATTTGGCTAACTTTTATTACATTATTAGTTCGGGGACTCTTAATTGCTAAATTACAAAAAAGTTTGGTTCAAATCCGAGAATTTTTTTTTTTTTTTTTTTTTTTTTTTTTTTTTTTTTTTTTTTTTTATAGGTTGATAGAGTATTCTTAACTAACAATTTAGGTACAAAAATAACAATTTTCGTACTGTAATTTTTCGAGTTACAGGCCTATAAACATTTGATTGTTGCTACTCATTTTTGGGTGTATTTTGACTTCCTAAGGTGCGGTCGAGTGCTAAAAGTCCGAAATTATTATTATTTTGTTAGATAATGCCAATTGTTGCTAAATTGTTTATTCCGCATATTTAGTATTTGTATAATATGAACCCTTATGTGGTCTTATTGTAAGTCCGCTAGATTGGAAAGTGCATGTGTGTAGTTATAAGCCTGTATGCAAGTATAACTGGTCTTATGTATACTTATATATATACTCTTACCCGTCTTTATGTACACTGATATATATACTCGCATGTCCATACGTTATGTTCATTTATATATATACTCGCTGTATATATATAAGTATAGTATTGACTGCGAGTGTGACGTACTGCATTCCTGGGTGGGTCGCATTCCTGGATTGGTCTTTTTGACTCTTCAAGTATCCGCTCGGTGGCAGGAGTTACCGCGCTTTGGCGCGAACTCGTGCTTTCGTCACGCCTACGTATACGCGCGTGCTGTGTAAGTTTCGGCGCGAGCTGACAACACGTGAGCGCGAGTGCATTGGCTTCGGATGGCAGTAGCCGCAATGCTAAGTTCGCTGACATCTATTGTCAGCATTATCGGCGTGATACTACTGCTTTTTAAAATCATTCTTCTGTCTTCTTTTCGGCCGTACTACACGTAACTTTTATTCCAATTATAAATCCAAGGTAAGTTGAATTTTATTTTTCTTTTGCTATTACTGTATGGTATTTGTTATTATTTTGATATTCGTATTTGTCGTTATAGATGTCGTCTGCTGGTTCAAGTCTTCCCTGCGGCGGTGTACGTCACTCCTTTGTACAGGAGTACACCGGCGTAGGAATTGCTGAGGCTACTAGACGGATGCGTTTGGGTCTAAGCAAGGACTCGAACTTCACTGTACATGTTGTAAGTGTTTGTATCTTCTCTAGTAAAAAATTTTGGTTATTTTTAAATTTTCCTTTTTCTATTTATTGTAGTATCGCAAGGCTTTGGATGTGACCGCGGCTCCAGACGATTTTGCTGAGTACTTGCAGCCGATACTGTCTGCTGGTACTGTGTTTGAACGGTTGAGGTTGCAGGAATCTCCTACGGGGCCTGGTTTGTCCTACAGCCATAAGAAGACGATGAAATTCAAGCCTGCTGAGTCTTTGAAATTAGCTGCGGAGCTTCAGGTGAGTTTATTTTTAATTATTCTTCTAATAATTCTAAAATAACTATTGTCTCGTAATAAACTTCTTATTTTTCTTCTTTCGTTTTTCTCGTAATTCTGCGCTGGTGCCGTCAATAGGTATTAATGTACCAACTTATTATCTGTCCGGTGATGCATCATACACGCCTATGCATCCCGAGGATGGCTACTTGGACAGCTGTAACGTTGTCCGCTGGGGCCTTCCCGGTGCGTGCAAGGTATGGTTATTTGTTCATCGGATGGACAATGAGAGGTTGATGGCGGCGGTCAAGGAAGAGGTGCGCCGGTGGCGGCAGAGGCAGCCCAATATGGCGGTCGTAGGTGAAGGGTGCTCTTTACCTCTACACCACAAAACTTGGGTTTTGACTACCGAATTCCTGATGCGGCATAACATCCGTCATCAGTGTGTTCGGCAGGAACCCGGTGTTTTGGTATACGTAGGTATCGGCATTTACCACCAAGTTGTCAATTTTGGTGTTACTCTTGCCGAGGCGGTGAATGTAGGTAGTGCTGCATGGAATATATGCGCTCACCTCTTCACTACTTGCACCAGTTGTGCGGAGAATGGGGGGCTAAGTGGTGTCCAATATATTTCTCCCAACGAAATGTGTAGCGCTGGCATTAAGGAGCGTGATGTCAAACGGTATGTGTGCAACGTTGAAGGGTGTCCTTACGTTTGTACAACTGCTCGAGATTATCAGGCGTACCTTACTGCTCATCGTTCTCCACTTTCGAAGGTAGGGAAGTATGTTTGCGCCCGGTGTAACCATCCTCCTTATTCTACGAATGCACACCTGATGAGGCACATAAAGAGGATACATTCCTTGGATCTTCCAAAACCTTTGGAGGTTACCTGCCCGTTATGCGGCAGTGTTATGTTGGCTCCGAATTTAAATCGGCATATGGCGCAGAGTTGTAGAGGCCGAAAATGAACTGTTATTTTCTTGTTTTGTTTGTATAATCTTAAGTATTTGTTGTTCTATTATTTAAGTTTTTGTTGTTTTTATAATATATTTATTAATGTAATACAATTTTTTTATTTATTTATTTATTACCAATCACCTTCCACTATCCGAGCGTTGAACTCTGTCAGTGCTGATTCGTAAGATTTACTGCTGACGCGGAGTGTTACGTAGTATAAGTAGGATCTCTTTTTAATTCTAAATTCATTATACTTTATTCCTTAGTCCTCTTCGTTGTTAATTTCTTTGGCCTATTGCCTATTTCCTGGTTTTAAATGGCGCGGCAGATCTTAGGTTTCTGGGGTTTTGGGTATCTCGTGGAGGATACTGTTGAATCTGACGAATCCGACGTTGGCGTAAGTATTAATTTAAACTGTTACTAAAATTTAAATTTGTATAAAAAATTGTTTTTCATTTATATTATTTTTCCAATTTTTAGGAAGTGTCTGATGATGAGGGTATTGGTATGGATTTAACCGTGCCACCCCTTGTGCCCAGTTCTTACCCTTGTTACGGGACGCCATCATCGAGTTTTTACATAAATGATCGGTGTGTCGTATGTCGTGAGCCGCCAGAATCTCCGTCCTTCATACGGCTATATCGTAGTGGGTCTTTCTTCCAAGTGAGTACAATTGTAGGTTTTTCTTGTTTAAGTTCTTTAAAAATGGTAAATATTTCTCTGTTCTAGGCCATGTATCGTCTTAATCAGGTCAATCATCCTGCTCCTGATGATGACGATGGGGTATGGTATCCCTGTCACATGGAATCCTGGGACGAGCCGGATGGTGAAAGCTGTCCTATTTGTTCTGGGGCAATAGATCAGCCTCCAACACTCATGAGGCTGCTTAATCGTGCGGTAATTATGATTATTTCAATAAAATTCTTTTATTCTAAAATTTTTAATTAATGAATTTTGTTTTCTTTTTCTTTTGTTTCAGTGGATACCTATACCGAACGTCCGCTTGGAGTAAAATTACAGATTTGTTGTTACGTTTTCTAAGATAATAAATTTTATTTAAAATTAATCTTTAAGTGAGAAAAAAAAATTTCTTAAAAAAATAGAGTTTTATCCCAGTAATGACATTGAACCCACAATCCTATGCTGCTTCCTTTTGCGTAAAAATTAATTACTCCCAAAATCCTTTAGTCGAAGGAAAGAGAATAATATGGACACCGGTAAGTTTTAAATACCGTGTCTTGAATTGGTAGTGGTCTTGTCTGGTTGCGCAATAAGTTTACGCCAGTTGTTCGGCGTTTATTGGGTAATTGCAGCGTTGCTGGATTTGTTGCCGGTGTATTGTACACAATGACCTCTCTGGTATTCGGTGGTAGCGTTGTGGATATCGTTGAAATTGCTGATTCTGCAGATGTTCCTAAATCTATTTCTTCAATGTTGCAGGTTTTATATTTAGTCTCGTGTTGTAATAATGGGTTGACTGTAACTTTGTTTAAACTGTCGTTTTCATAAATGTCTGCTTTTCTTTTAAATGTTTTCGATTTCCTTGGCTTTCCTCTAGTACATCTGATGCATGTAAAGGGGAAGCAACATTTATAAATAATATAAATAATTAATAATATTACTATGGGGGACATGATTGATGTAGCAAAATATACTGCATTTGTGTATTTTTCTCTCTTTTGGGCAGCAACTTCCGAAAACTTGTCTTCAAGTTGTTGTAGCGTGATGGCATCTTCGCTTTCGGCCCAACTTTTTATTCGATGAACCTCGGTTTCGGTAAGCTGTGGTACTTCAGCAAGCTTACTGTACCCTAGTATACTGCTAACGTTCATGAAATTAATATTCCATGACAGTTCTGGTTTATAGTAGAACGTTTGGTTTGTTTGTATTACGTTGACTCCGTATAATATATTTTGACTTGTGTGTCCGTAGCACAGCCCACGGATGGTTAGAATTCCAGTTCCTTTTATGATTAGCTCTGCTTTACGTTCGTCATTACAAATGATTCTCATCGGTACTGGATCAATAACTGAAAACAGCCATTCGTCTGTACTCATTAGTTTAGTCCATCTTACAGATGCTGCTGATGAAATAGCCATTTTACAACTTCGTAATGTCGATTCTTTTGGTCTTGCAAGTAGCGCAAATTCACATGGGCTTTTATCATTGTCTATGTTAAATGGTAATGTAGGTGGACACATTACTAGTCTGTCAAAAGTAACACAAGTACTTACGTATGATGATGTTGCTAACAAATAGCTTTGCATATCATGTGATACGATTAAATCTGTATGGCTGGGTACGATACTCACATATGAAGTATGATTAGCTGTTAATTCTTTTGCGATAGGTAACGAGTGAATTTTATAGTGTGAATATCTATTTTTATCTGATAGTGGAAAGTCTAATAACACCATTAACCTACCATTCGTAGTAGCAACACTTGTTTTAGACATGGCATGCAACATGTCTATGGTTACCAAACTATGGTCCCATGGTAACGTGTTATTGTTAATTGACCTTAAAATTGATTGTAACTGTTCGTGTGTGAATAATAAAGGGTGTAGATGCCCTTGGGTAGCTGTCTCTAATGTGTTTACCAAAGTTTTGTAAGTACTTATACTATGTTCTAGTGCTTGATCGAATTGATAAGTCCATCTCGATATAGCTTGAATTGTGCTAGTACGAATCGCAAAGGAATCCAGCTGTTCGCTTCTATTCATAAGACTCACGATTTGCGAGTGTTGTTCACTCAGACGTTGTTCATGAATCGCCATGTCGTTATGAAGTTTCTCTAAGTTTGATCTAACAATTTGCGTTTGAGTAGCGGCCATCGAAGATATATTAGCTGTCCTTTCATACAGTTTATCGATATCTACATTTAGCTGGTCTCTGTCGCCTGCATCCATAGTACCAAAAAGCTGTTTGTTGATCCAACCCACAAACTCGAAAGGCGCTCCACGTTTCCTCAAAGTATGAGTATAGGGGAAGAAACGATTCTCCTGAAGGACTAACGATAGTTTGAAGAATATGTGTAAGTCGTCTTTCAATGATTTTAGCATTTTCAACTCTAAATTGAATTTTCCTGTCGGTATAATGTTGTTACATTCCGATTCTTCTAGTTTAATCTTACACATGTTTGTCAATCCAAAAATCTGTTTTTCCTGTGGGTCCTTCCAGCTACTCAAATCCAGAGTAACGGCAATCCTCCATCTAGTTCTTTCTATTTTTACCTCCCCCATATACTCGTAGTATATTCCTGGATTTTGAGTTATCTCGGTTATCTGGTAGTAAGTAGCCTCGTCAAGCATCAGGCTATTGTTGCCGTCCGGATAAAAAGATAGAAGCAGTCCTAGCATCACTATCAATAACGCCATGATGCTGAAATAAAGAACGTAGTACTCAGCGATAAAATTTCTCTAACTTGTCTTTATGCTTTACTATAAGTTTTCCATTAGATGACTCTACTATGACATTACTATTGTCTTTAATTTCTTTTACAAAAAATTTTCCATTATAAAATTTATCTAATTTCCCATATCTGGGTTCCTTTAATACTCTCACTTCGTCTCCGACAGAAATCTGTAAAGGTCTTGCCTTTTTATCATAGTACTCCTTGTTCTTATGTTTTGATTGTATGAGATTATTCCTGGCTACTTTTTGCGCATCTCTCAAACATTCAGTTAGTTCTTGTATGTAATCGTTGTAAGTTTCTAATTCAAATTCGTTCGGCAGACGATTGGGTGTACGGGCTGGTTTGCCGTATACTAATTCATGAGGAGTGTAACCTGTTGATGTATGTACGGATGTATTATACATTTATCCCAGTCTTGTTTGCTCGATGATTTATTTCTTAGAAAGTCTGCTAAGACAGCGTGACTTCTTTCTAAGGATCCATTAGACTGTGGATGGTATGCAGTCGTAGTATTTAATTTAAAATTATAAATTTAGGATAACTGTGACAATAGATTGTTTTGAAAACTGCGTCCTCGGTCGCTTAGAATTATTCTAGGTACTCTTTTTCTATTTTGGGTAACTATTACATCACCGATGATTATCTTGGCCTTCGATAATTCATCGCGATAAATAGCTTCTATGTCAATTAGTAATTTGTTGGTTCCATATGATAAACTTAAATCTTTTGAAATGAAATGTACTATATTATCTTTTAGATATGTTATACATTCTCTAGTTTTTAAAAATTTTAATGATTCACTCGAGTTCACATCTGAATCTACATAGTCGAAAAATACAGATGTTGATGTATTTCCTAATCTTGGAGCTGTACTGTCTTCCTTCGGTTTACTATTTATATAAGAAGTATTTTGGTTGTTGGTAAGTGTTCCGCTTGTGGGTGTTATTATTGTTTTTGTCGTTTTAGGTAGATTATTTTGGTTTTTGGGTTTAGATAATTTTTTTCTTAATTCTTCGTTAATCTCATCCTCCGTTTCTTCTTCACTATCCTCTTGTTCTATTGTGGAGAGGTGATGCCAATTGGTGTTTTCGGCCATCTCTTCAGTCCAAGCAGTAGAAGATGCTCTAGGTTGTTTTATGGGTGACTTGAAACGAATTGGATTAGAATGACTATCTGCGTATTCTAGCATCCATTCTCTCACAGTGCTGCTGGGGACTACTGCCTGTGAAGCTTCTCCTAGTAACGTAGGTGGTTCTGAACTCGCTTTCTCTCCTTGTTGTAAGGGTGATGAGCTTTCAATATCTTTCATGAGGTCCCAGTTCTCAGTTGGAGTATCATGATAGAGCTCTAGGAAATTATCCCAGCACATCGAGAGTGGTTGGTTATTTGTAGTCTCGCTTGGGTTTCCATTAGGATTAATCTCTTTTTCCTTTGCACTTTTGTTTAATTCAATACTAGATAGTTCTTGTAGTTCTGAATTATCCATGAGTTGACCTGGCATTGATCGTCTCATAGTAGATTGTAATTTTGGGTTTATTAACTCTTTGTCATCACTTGATGATGAAGAATCTCTAAATTTTGTTTCAATTTCCGGACTAGTTTGTCTAGAATTAGTATTCTTTTTGTTGTTGGGATTTTTACTCTTGTTCTTGTTGGGTTTATTCAATATTATTTCATCAAATTCACTTTCACCTGGATCCTCGTTTGACTTGACCATAGTAGAATCAGTTTCCTCTTCTGACTCTGTATCTTGATTCAACAGGCTAGGAAGCAAAGATTTGTTGCTTAGTGGTATTGGTGGAGCATCGGAAGATTCCGCAATACTACTCTCAATTGAGTTGGTTATTTCTGAATTATCTGTTTCACTCATTGATGGTGGTTCGGAAACTATGGGTTCTGCAAAAACTACTGTTTTCTTTTCTGTAATGGCTGGTTCGTTCTTCCTCATTCTAAGTCTCTTCGCGATTGTACTTGCTTCTAGGTCGGCTTGCCCTCCCTCCATACCTAAAGGGATAGTGGGGTTATCAAGCTTGATTCCTTCCTTACGACCCGGCTTCTTTCGATGTTTAACTCCTTCTTTAGAGGTTTCGTTTTCGCTTTGTAGTGGAGTACGATTCTGTCTGGCTAAAGAAGTTTTAGTTGGCTTAGGTAGGATAGGCAGTACTCGTACCTCCCCCCCCCCCTGTTTTTGTTCATCTTCTTTAATTAGTTGGTCTCTATCAACTGGATTGCGGGAAAGGGCGTCTTCTCCTCTCTTTTCTTGATGACTTTCTTCGTTTGTATTGTTTTATCCTTTGTCAAATAGTGAGATACCTTTCTGTTTAAATCATCAATAGTTTCATCTTCAGCAGTTTTTAGGCACGACCGCGGTACGGAAGTGCCTTATAGTTTTGTAAGCAAAAAATATGTGGCATGCGATATCTCACGCAATTTTCGACCGATCGGCTGAAATTTTAGGAGAAGTATCCTCTCACAAAAACTAAAAAACTATTTTTTGTTATCCCGATCCTCTACGTCATTTTGAAATGCGGGTACAATTTATTCGATTTTTACGCGTATTTTTGAATAAAATATTTCCTGTGTTGCAATTATCTCAAAGAGAGTTTAATCAATCAGGCCAAAAATTTGTGTGCGAACTCCTCTCATAATGGTAGCTGACAGTCCTATTTTGGGCTTGATCCTGCATGTATACGCAGAATGCGGTCACATCCAAAAATCGCTAAAAACGGTTTTTTGGCTCTCACTCAAATTCTAAGCATTCTACAAAAAAAAGTTAAATAGAAATGTTGTAGATCTTTGAAAAATACAACTTTTTCCTGTTGATACCATTTCATGACAATGCTTATAACTCGAGTTTACAGCCCAAAATCGATATTTTACAGCGAAAAATCCAATTATTGTCCATAAATCTTTGCGGATTTACGTTTTATATAAAAATTTTAAATATAAAAGTTGTAGATATTTTTAAAAAACAACTTTTCTCCGTGACAAACATTTTTTCAAGAGCGTCGGGGGACACGGCGAGCACGAAGCGCGAGTACCGTGCGGTCGTGCCGTATATGCAAAATGCAAGCGAGCGATGCAAGGCGGCAAGCCACAGCTACCCTTGGGCCGCGTGTGGCGCGCTAGTTTTTAATATGATATTAGAAACACATTTAAGTTTTTGAATATTTTTGGAACTGAAATAGCTTCAGCAAAAGTTTTGCTTTTAAGCGTCGGTATTTCATTTCTATTTTTATCTAGTAACTGCTTTAATAGTTCATTTTTTTCTTTTAATTCTGTATTCAGTTCCTTTAAAAAAGTATTTTCACGTTTCCAATTGACATCGATGGATTCACTGTCATCTTCTGCTATATCAGTTTGAAAGTCACCTAGTATCTGTTTTCTAATTTCTTGTTTTTCAAAGTGCTTTACTTGAGCAATGACAATCTTCGCATCATTACTTAGCACTTTACAGTCCAATTTTGAGGTTAGGTCTAGTTCCTCGTGCTCTTGACATATTCCTAGAACGTCACTCAGTAGTACTGCCTTCTCTTGTCTCACAAAATCATTAGTATAATATACATCTTCACAAATAAGACACACTACTACTTTAACTTTTTTATTTGGATGATTTTTGTAAGTTTTTATGGCTTTACCACTCAACAAACGTCCGCTCACCGCGGCCATCTTGGCATATATAATATGATATTTCTTTGTATTTTTAGATACGTCGTCTTCTAAGTGACTATGATGTTGAATCATATCCGTACATGAGAGTTTGTCTCCTGATAGCAAAAATAAGTCTAAGTAGTCCTTGATAATCCTATCCACAATCTCTACTTCGCCGTTGAATTCGCTATCAGTTTCTTCTAAAAAATCTGGTCCTATATCAAATTGTATTAGTTCTTTCGAATCCAATTTTATGATGACATCTTCCTCACTGATATTGATGGTCATAATTTTGCAGGAGTTGTTGATTACTTTGCCTTCTCCTAAGAATCTGTTGTCATTACCTACATCTTGTTCTTGCTTTAATTGTTTATTTCACTCATGGAGGAAGAGAGGAGACCAAACTCCTATGAGCTCGGGAGGCAAAACTGACCCACTTTCCCCGGTCAAGATCGCCAGGTCCGCCGAGCGGATTACCGAGACCTAGCGAGTAACAGCTCCCTCTGTTGGCGAAAAATCCTAATATAGCTCTGAATGATTTTAGGAATCAAGTTCAAGACCACTTTGGATTTTTTTTTTTTTTTTTTTCAATCAAAAACGTTGTATAATGATTTATTAATAATAAATATTATTAATAAATCATTATGCAATCAACTATGTTTAACAATTTCAACAAACTAAACGAGAGAAAGAGAGAGAGAGCGTGTCGGGAAATACGCTATCTCTCTGTAGTCGTATACGATAAAAGAGATACTTTTATACTCAGACAAGATTAAACTTAAAACTTAAGCTTAAACTTAAACTTAAACACAACTCAAACCCCAACAGGGGGGCGATGATCGTATGCTGCTTTCAATTTTAGATTCAATATGTGATTAACAGCTGTGATCGTTAAGGCGTAGGTCCAGTGATTTTTTGATCAGGGTTCAAGCCCGATGTCAAATTTTTTTTTTTTTTCAACGTATTCATACGTAAATGTCATTTCTCCTTTTTGTATCTATAAATAATGATATAGCAATAACTATAAAAAAATATAGAAATTAAGCGGTTTTATAAATAATTAATTTGTAGCAGTATAAATAACAATTATTTTGTATTAACTTTAAGAATAAGTAAATAACATTACATTACTCTTCTTTGCAACTGTTATATTTATAATAATTATTGAAATTAACGGTAAGTATTATATTATATTATTTGTCAACAATTACAAACTTAAATCTGCAGAATACTTAATAAGTATAATTATTATCTATATTCTTAAAAACAAATGTCTATCTGTAAAGAATAAGTTTGTATAAACTGTCAGGGCAGATTGTAAAAAGAAATCCCTTTCCTCTGTTTTTCCATGGAAACGAGGAGTGCCATCGAGGGGATGCGAATTCGCGAAATCGGTGAGTACGGAACTAAACGTGAACAAATCCGATAAAAATATTTCTGTATGCGTGTCTCCTCAAAAGCATGGCAAACGTCGAAGCGTGAAGACGTAGTTTAAGAAAAAACTAATGAATAGTATTGTTTGTTGTTCTTCACATATTTATAAAAGTGTTTTATATTAAATAATATGTCGTGTTTTATTCGTGGGTGCACAACGAAAATTAAAAGTAAATGCAAGGAAGGAGAAGCTCGGTTATCTTTATTTAGACCTACTTCCGTAATGCAATTTGCAGTGTTTTGTTAAGTTAATATTATTGAATTATTATTTATTGTATTTGCAATGGAAACTTTATAGGACGAAATTCTGGAACTGTGGAGAAATGCTATCCCTCATGGGGATACATTACAAAAACATCACAGATTGTTATTACTACAACATTATTTATAAAGATAAAAGAGAAATGACATTTACCTATAAATACGTTGAAAAAAAAAAAATAAAATTGACATCGGGCTTGAACCCTGATCAAAAAATCACTGGACCTATGCCTTAACGATCACAGCTGTTAATCACATATTGAATCTAAAATTGAAAGCAGCATATGATCATCGCCCCCCTGTTGGGGTTTGAGTTGTGTTTAAGTTTAAGTTTAAGCTTAAGTTTTAAGTTTAATCTTGTCTGAGTATAAAAGTATCTCTTTTATCGTATACGACTACAGAGAGATAGCGTATTTCCCGACACGCTCTCTCTCTCTTTCTCTCGTTTAGTTTGTTGAAATTGTTAAACATAGTTGATTGCATAATGATTTATTAATAATATTTATTATTAATAAATCATTATACAACGTTTTTGATTGAAAAAAAAAAAAAAAAATCCAAAGTGGTCTTGAACTTGATTCCTAAAAATCCTAAAATCATTCAGAACTATATTAGGATTTTTCGCCAACAGAGGGAGCTGTTACTCGCTAGGTCTCGGCAATCCGCTCGGTGGACCTGGCGATCTTGACCGGGGAAAGTGGGACATTTTCGTAGTACAGAGTTTGGTCTCCTTCTCTCTTCCTCCATGATTTCACTCTATCTAGTTTTGGCTCCCCTTGTTGTTATTTTTAGGGTTATGCTCTTCCTCCTGTCCTATGAAAGGTATCGGGTGTGTTTGGGAATTCTGGAGTAAATTTAAATCTCCCGCCGCCTGCACAACACGGTAATACTCAGCGGCGCGGCGGTCAGGAGGGCTAGGTATACTCGCGCCACACAGAGGCCGACGAGAGCGCCAGAGACGGCACATGTGGTCTCCCTCTCTCTCTATCGCGGTCTCGCTCACTCTCACGACTAGCATAGGAGGCGCGTGCTGCGGCCATTTGGTTCCCCGGTCGACAATGCTGCTCTCTCACTCTCTGTTCGTTTTGAACTCGTCTACTCTTTTGCCTTCTCAGCGTGCTTAACGGAAGGTTAAGCAAATTATCCGTTCAACTGCTCTCGGTGTACCTCACAAGGGAAAACTCAACTTCTACTACATAGTGCAGAAATTGGTAAACCTCAACGTCATACGAATCAATAATATTCATACTGCGGATTCAAGGTAACCTCAAAGCTACCTGCTGCCCACGTGGTGAATAACGTGATGTTCAATTAACTCACGTAAGGAACTCATCTACATTAAGGTGCATTTCTCAGTTAATAGGAAATTCTCACCTGCAATTCACACACACACAACGGTCAAACTCAAGGTGTACACAGCATATAATTAAGGTTAGTCTTGAACTATTGTAATTCTCAGTCAACAATGTAAGCAGTATAAATAAACAATGTATATAATGTCAAACCCAAACTAAAGTGCAATTCAATTTATCTCACACCACCTCAGAAGCTCTCATCCCATTTTGGTCTTTTCTCAAACTCATTTTTTGGTCCTTCGAGCCGGATATTTCTAAGATGTGTGTACCGAGAGCGGTTGAATATTATGGTAATTTCAAGTGTGACTCTACAGGATGGATTCAAGGAACGTTGGAGAGCCCAAGGCAAAGCTTCAAATCAGTGCCGAAGGCATCGACACGGGGACGATTGACGACTTACTCAACCTGCCTGGCGCTGGCTCAGCATCTTCATCCCGTCGCAGCTCCATCAACAACGGGAGTACTGGACCATCCAACACCGTGTAGGTCCCAACCGGAGTACAGGTGGCGAATCAACTAGGAATTAACCTCATGGACGGCAACGCTAGATCTACCCGGTCAAAATCACCGAATGCTGTACCAGCGTCATTGTTCTGCAAGTTCAACTCGCAGGACAGCAGATTAAAGGCAATCCTCAATCTCATCGAGGTCATCTCCACGTTCGACGGTGAAGCTCAACTCTTAGTGATAGAGCAATGGAAAAGGGAGGCTCAGGACTTATTTAACACCTTCAAGTCTGAGCATGCGGTATTGGAAAACGCAGGATTCGTGTCACTGCTGACACATCCCTACTTCACGCAGGATGTTTCTTTACTAATGTACAAGGCATATAACCAAGTGATGCTCAAGCTTTGTACAATGGAGCAACTGCAAGTGACATCACCCTCTCCGACACCCCTCAATGAGAACATCAAGCTCCCTAACATCAACCTCCCAGTCTTCAGCGGCAATTACTCAGAGTGGCCTGGATTCAAGGAGCTATTCACCGACATGATACTCAATCGGCCTGGACTCACCGACGTGGCGAAGCTGCACTATCTTCGCAGCTCACTCAAGGGCTTGCCACTCAGCTTAATTGACGGATATACTCTTGCTGGAGATTCTCTAATACCATCATGGAACGCTCTCATCCAGCGGTTCGAGAATAAACGGTCACTACTCAACAATCATCTCGATCAGCTGAGGGACCTTGCGCCAGTTCAAGGAGGTCGCTCTGGAGACATCAACACCGTAGTCTCAGCATTTTCGCGAGTGCCAAAGGCAGCGACTCTCTTGGTTGAAAAGGAGCAACTGGGAGATTGCATTCTGATGCACCAGCTGCTACGCTTACTCGATCGACCATCACGAGAAGCCTGGGAGACGTCGCTGGGATTATCAACATCCGTCCCGACCTTTGAAGAACTAGAGGCCTTCTTGATTGCACGAGTACGAGCTCTCGAACTTACGGACTCCAGCAACAAAAAATCATCTAGCCGTCAAACTCAACAATTATCAAAACCCACTCAGGGTGTACGGGCTCATGTGGGATCAACTGATCGGTCAGCTCTATCCACATCATCAGGGACGAAACTCACTCACACACCTCGAATAGCCCAGCACCCTTGCTCGTACTGCAGTGAGACACATTACATCGTTGCATGTCCGGGGTTCCGGAGACTCAGCGAGACTCTAAGGAGAAAATTTGAAGCAGACAAACCCTTGTGCTACAATTGCTTGGGCAGTCATCCAGCCAAGGACTGTAAATCTACTCAGCGGTGTAAGACGTGCAACGGCAACCATCACACGATGATTCACATCACTCAAGAACGGAGACCAATCAATTAAAACTCAAAAAGGGCCACACTCGATCAATCTTAGGGAGTTGGCACAATCATCCCTAACGGTAATCCTCACATACGAAAATACTCAACTTATCCAACTTCATTATTAGCTACCGCCCTTGCTTGGTATGACTCAACCACAACTTCTCATCAATTACGGATTTTGATAGACTCAGGATCAGAGGTCTCATTTATATCACAAAATACGGTGGCTTTACTCAATCTTCATCGTCAACATTCATCATTACCTATCATCGGAATTGGAGGAAAACTCACTTCTTAAACTCTTGGAAAGGTATCACTCAATTTAAGAACGATCTACAAACCAATCAATCTTCACATTACGGCACACATCATCAAGGAAGTATCAGCTACAGTACCATCAGAATTATGTGAACATCATCACTGGAGACACATCCAGCCATTAAAGTTAGCTGACCCGAAGTTTTGGAAGCCTCAACCAGTAGACATACTCATCGGTGCAGATTATTATGGTGCTGTCATAAAACCCACCATCATCCGTGGCTTTAGGACTGAACCCATCGCCCAGCTGTCCATCTTTGGGTGGGTGATCATTGGATAGTTCCGGTCAAATTCACCTGCAGTAGCAGCACTTCACAACAAGGTTGCTATGGATGCAGAACATCTCCAAGAACTACTCACACAATTTTGGGTTCAAGAAGAACCACCAACGTCCACATCGATAAAACTCAGTGAAGAAGATGCACGCTGTGAAGAACATTTTGTCAAGACTCATACACGAGATGCTTCTGGTCGATATCAAGTTCGACTACCCTTGAAGATGTCTCCAACGGTATTGGGTAATTCTCACAACAGCGCACTTGCATGCTTCAGGCGTACACTCAACAAGCTTTCACGGGATTCGTCTTATCGTGCTCAGTATAATTCATTTATGAAAGAATACCTCTCACTTGGGCACATGGAACGGATTGCTGAAAACAACATCAATCAAACACCAGCATATTATCTTCCTCATCACAGTGTCATTAAAGAAGACAGTCTCACGACCAAGCTGCGAGTTGTATTCAACGGCTCTGCCAACACCACCAATGGCAACTCACTTAACGATATCATGTATTGTGGAGAAAATCTCTCACTCAATATTGTGGACGTTCTCATCTACATACGGCGACATCAATTTATATTCTCAACTGACGAAGATGTATCGGCAGATCATGGTCCATCCTCAAGATAGAAATTTACAACGCATTCTATGGGTTGACGAAGAAAACAATATCGGTCATTATCAGCTCTCGACTGTAACCTACGGTACCAGATCTGCTCCATTTCTGGCCATAAGAACACTCTTACAACTCGTGCAAGATGAAGGAAATCGCTTCCCGTTGGCCACTGACTCAATCCTATATGGACGATATGTCGATGACATATTTGGAGGAGCGGACTCAATAGATATGCTCAAGTTGATCTCCTCTCAATTAACCGGAATTTGCAAGGCGGGCGGCTTTCCTCTAGCCAAATAGAATTCAAACTCAGCCATACTTCTTCAAGAATTGAAGACGGAGCCCACAGCTACAACAGCTGTGTCGTTGGATGATTGTGCAACCAAAATACTCGGATTATCGTGGCTCCCTAGTATGGACCAATTCACATTCAAGGTAACACTGCTGCCTACTCAGAAGAAAATCACCAAAAGGACTATCTTATCAGAGATTTCTCAATTATTCGATCCCTTGGGCATCGTCGCTCCGGTTGTCATTAAGGCAAAAATCCTTCTACAAGAACTCTGGCTACTCAAGATATCATGGGATGATCCAGTCCCAAACTCAACGGCGGAAAAATGGCTGCTCATCAGAAATGAACTCACCCAACTTGGAGATATTTTCATCCCTAGGTGGTTGGGTACGTTGTCAAAATCACAAGTGGAACTTCATGGATTTTCTGATGCATCACAACTGGCAATGGCCGCGGTTCTATATTTCAAAATATCGGAATTGACAACCGCATCAACGGTAACATTCATTTTGTCAAAAACAAAGGTAGCTCCACTCAAGAGACACTCCATTCCTAGGTTGGAGTTAGGATCAGCAGACTTACTCACAAAATTAGCAAGACACCTTGTAGATAACTCCAAACTAAACATCTCTTCCATTTATTTCTGGACGGACGCAAAGGTTGCTCTTGCATGGATACACTCACACCCTTCTAGATGGAAGGACTTCGTAGGAAACCGGGTCGCACTTATTCAAGAGCTTCTACCAGCAGCAACTTGGAAACACGTCCCAGGCACAGATAATCCAGCTGACTGTCCATCTCGAGGCTTACACACATCACAACTGTCATCTCATCGCCTGTGGTGGACTGGCCCGTCCTGGTTATCTAAGGACAGTGATCATTGGCCGTCTCAAGCAACCTCGATTGATGTAAGGGACATTCCAGAAGGGCGACCAAAAGTGACACTCAAGGCAGCCATTCAAACTCCAAGGTATGATTGGGACCTTATATGGAGATGCTCATCACTCACTCGACTTCTCAGAATAACAGGTTGGTGCATGATAGCATGTAACAAATTCAAATATTGGATAATATCCACTCAAAAGGTGTATTTTGCTGATCAATTAAAGCTGCTGCATAACTCAAGAATACCAACCAATCACGTATTCAATCGGCTCGTTGCCTACGTGGACACTCACGTGGACACTCAACTCGACCTCGTGTAGGAGGTCGGTTACAAAACTCACAACTTAGCCAAACTCATCGACATCCAGCAATCATTCCACGTAGCAGCCCACTGACTTCACTCATCATTCGTCACTCTCACCTTCAAACTTTTCACGGTGGGACTCAGGTAACGCTCGCACACATTCGGCAGGAATTTTGGATACTCGGTGGCAGAGCACCTGTCAAATCACAAATACTGCAGTGCGTGATTTGCTCTCGGTTTCGGGCTCGCAGGGCTCAGCAGCTCATGGGACAATTACCGACGTCAAGAGTTGTTCCATCACCACCCTTCACTCATACTGGGATCGACTATGCCGGACCTATTCATATCAAATCATGGAAGGGTCGTGGATCCAAAACATATAAGGGTTGGATATGTATTTTTGTGTGCTTCACAAGCTCAGCTGTCCATCTGGAGCTCGTCAGTGACTACTCAACTGAAGGTTTTCTCGCAGCTTATCAACGATTTGCATCTCGCAGAGGCAATCCATCAGCACTCTACTCAGATCGTGGAACCAACTTCATTGGTGCAGACAAGGAACTTCTGACTTGGTTTAAACAAGTACAACGGGAAAATTCACAAGTCGTTACAGCATTACTCAACCGTGGTACTCAATGGTATTTCAATCCACCAGCGGCTCCTCACATGGGAGGCAAATGGGA
The DNA here is from genome assembly GCA_020010945.3 of Muscidifurax raptorellus. Lineage (NCBI taxonomy): Eukaryota > Metazoa > Arthropoda > Insecta > Hymenoptera > Pteromalidae > Muscidifurax > Muscidifurax raptorellus. Next base: position 563,201 of record JAHUUD020000008.1, read on the forward strand.
AGCAGTGGTGAAATCAATAAAATTTCACCTTCGAAGAACTATCAAGGATACACTACTCACTTTGGAAGAATTCTTAACGTTGCTCACGCAAATTAATGGCGGGCGGAATGTTTGGGAATTGTGGAGTAAATTTAAATCTCCCGCCGCCTGCACAACACGGTAATACTCAGCGGCGCGGCGGTCAGGAGGGCTAGGTATACTCGCGCCACACAGAGGCCGACGAGAGCGCCAGGGACGGCACATGTGGTCTCCCTCTCTCTCTATCGCGGTCTCGCTCACTCTCACGACTAGCATAGGAGGCGCGTGCTGCGGCCATTTGGTTTCCCGGTCAACAATGCTGCTCTCTCACTCTCTGTTCGTTTTGAACTCGTCTACTCTTTTGCCTTCTCAGCGTGCTTAACGGAAGGTTAAGCAAATTATCCGTTCAACTGCTCTCGGAGTACCTCACAAGGGAAAACTCAACTTCTATTACATAGTGCAGAAATTGGTAAACCTCAACGTCATACGAATCAATAATATTCGTACTGCGGATTCAAGGTAACCTCAAAGCTACCTACTGCCCACGTGGTGAATAACGTGATGTTCAATTAACTCACGTAAGGAACTCATCTTCATTAAGGTGCATTTCTCAGTTAATAGGAAATCCTCACCTGCAATTCACACACACACAACGGTCAAACTCAAGGTGTACACAGCATATAATTAAGGTTAGTCTTGAACTATTGTAATTCTCAGTCAACAATGTAAGCAGTATAAATAAACAATGTATATAGTGTCAAACCCAAACTAAAGTGCAATTCAATTTATCTCACACCACCTCAGAAGCTCTCATCCCATTTTGGTCTTTTCTCAAACAGGGTGCATTACATCTCCGCTGATCATTAAAGCGTTCCTGTGATATAATATTACGGCTTCTTCTTTCTTTAGGTCATAACATCCGAACATGCCATCGCATGTAATGGGGAAATCGTCCCTTACTATTTGGAATTTCACTGGGGTTCCTTTTATGCCAAGGTACATGGAACCTAGTATAAGTACGGTTTGGTCTGTAATTCCACCCAGTTTTCTTGCATCATTAAAGCGGATTGGCATTTCATCTTCTATAATTCCGACTTTCATTAGGTTCACTGTTGCTCCATTCTCGATCATGAATTCTACCCATGATTTTTGCGTCCCTTCTGGTGCTCTTATTCTGATGTAGTTACTTCTCCATTTTCCCAATCATAATTTTTAAATCCCTTGAAGATCGTGGAACACATTCTCCCAATTTCTCTGGTCTCGTTAAAATTGCCATTAGTGGTGCTATTTGTTGATTGTTGTTTGGGTTTGTCTGATTCAAGTTCCTATTCTGGTTGTACTCCTGCATTTACTGTTGCTCAATTTGTTGATCCGTGTTTCGTGGTGCTTGACTCTGACTTTGAGTTTGGCAATTTTGTGCATGTTAGTTCTGCTTCTGATCTTGGTAACTATAATTCTGGCCCATCATTCTGTCATCGTGACAAGGTCCCTGATAGTTGAAATTATGTCCTTGATGGTGCTAATTATCGTTTCCTCTATTGCCACTTTTGCGATTGCAGTTATCACGCCTGTCTCACTGTGGTGGTCTTCATAACGACCTCTCCGATGGTAAAAAATTCTCTGATGTCGTCTTCTACCATTATTATTCCAGTTTCCACCTCGTCTATATCCTTTGTTATATCTTCTGTTGTAGTTGCCTCGTCCTCCATTGTTTCTTCATTGTCGATTATTGTTCCCTCTATAATTGTTTTGTTGGAAGTTATCCCTTGGTTCTTCATTGTTTCGCTCGTCCCCGTAACCCATATAATTAGTATCTTCTTGGTTTTGGTTTACATACCAATCATATCTTCCATTGTAAATGTTATGATCATATTGTCTGCGTGGTTTGTTCCTGTACCCTTGATTTTGATAACCATTCCTTCTTCGGCTATAGGGTCTTGAATCTGGTATTATTGACTTCCATTCTTGCTTCTAGCCTCACCGCTTCTTCATAAGCTTTATTTAGTATCGCTATCTAGTAGCCTTTTTATAAATATGTCAACTGCTAAGGTTTGCAAGGGTATTATCATTTCTTCCTTGTACTCTCCCTCTTTTTCCTCCTTCAAAACGCTTTTTGCGTTACACAGTAATAACTCATTTTATCAAGGAACTAGACTTAACCATTATAATAACTCATTTATTTGTGACACTATCTCTTTTAATTTTTGATTAAATAATTTTTTTTCAACCAACAGCTTTTGTAAAAGCATTTTTTTCCCGATATTTTTATTTTAAATAATTTCTCCTTCGTTGAGCAGTTCTCTTTGTCCATACGTGCTATATTGTGAGGAATCAGCGATCGCTTCTGCAAGCAGGTCCAAAAGAAGAGTCGCTTTTTCCAAGCAAACCACGGATTCAATAGAGTGTCTGCTTATTGCAAGCACATCTTAGGGAAAGTCGACCAAGCAGACCAAAGGATCAGTATTATTGCAAGCAGTCAAAGTTGTTTTAAAAACTTGAATAAAGAATTACTTGGTAAATGTTTAAAAAGTTTTGAATGAAATTTATTTATTTATATTCTCAATTCCAAAACTACAAATCTTTGGGACCTTCAATTTGAAATAACCAAATTAAATATAAAAAAAAGGAACTCTATTCAAATGTTAATTTAATTACACAGCCACAAAAAAAAACTTGTTTCGAGTTCGGGGATGAGACAATGATATCTTATAGTATTTTGACCTGCTGATTCCGAATCCGGGGTCAGTTTGACCTTATCGGGTCATGTTGAAGGTCATTTCGAAATCAGCGACCCCAAAAACCTATATACCTGGCGGTTTTATGCGATTAATTGATTTTTTCTCAATTTGACCTTGAAATTACCTTAACCTTGACTCGATGGGGTTAAACTGATCCCGGATTCGGAATCAGCAGGTCAAAATACTATAAGATATCATTGTCTCATCCCCAAACTCGAAACAAGTTTTTTTTTGTGTGGCTGTGTTATTGATAGATTGGAATAATGCCCAAAATGAAAGTTAAAGTCACAGAATGCTCAATATGGTAGAAACCGATGATACTATTGTTATTAAATTCTATTTATTATTTCTTTATATTTGATAACTAATTGTCACTAAATCTGCGGAGACATATGTATATATACATTCGAATGAGGAAAAACGTATGCTATCCCAAACCATGTAAAAAACTGATATTCTCTTTATTTATCTCAATCCCTTTCTATAGTATACGATAATTCCAATATTCTTTTATTCGTTAAACTCAATTTCTTGAACTGTAAATTTAAACTTTAATTATTACTTTAGTTGTCCAATTGCGTGAATTTAAAACTTCTCTCAAATTAAATTATGTGTATTATGCTGATGTCATGTCAAATTTAGTTCTCGACTCTATATTAAATTTATTCTACTTTCAGATAGACACGTGCCACATTGTGAATTATTTAAAAAAACTAATACTTAAACAGATCTTGGCTCTAGTTATGATTTTTACAATAGTTGTATCTTTGCTCTTCTCTATTAATACAAATGTTTAATTATATGTTTGTTTTCCCTACAGCTGGGGGTATATAATTTGTACCTTGTTGATGCTATTGTGGTCCAAAATCATGAGTCTCGTCCTGTCTCTGGCACAAGATGGGAGGAAATCACCAACACACCTCAGATCTTGCTAGTGAGGCAGATTTTTGGTGAGTTTTATAAATTTTTCTGTAGCGAGGTTGGAGGTGTTCTACTGAGACGTGTGCTCACGACTCGGTGTGACTCCTGGCTTCTTCGAGCGGGAGCTTTTTCTTACCCTGTCTTCCCACAGTGGCGAGGAATAAACTACGGTCTGCTGATTGGTGGTACGGTCGTGACTGGGAGTGGCACCCACATGTGCTCACGAGGGTGGTGTTCCTCGTTTTCTTCCGTTACCAGGATTTCCCCTACTCGGTGTGCTCACTGAAGCAGGAGAAATAGTGGTACGATAATATAGTTCAGGTGGTACGATCAGTGAGGCCTAGCGGCAGCGTCCACGTGTACGCACGAGGAGGTTGTCTCTCTGTCTCCTGGTTTTCTGGTTACCTTGTGTGCACACGATGGCAATCAGGAATACGGTCGGTTACCGTAGAATCACCGTCACATGTACTCGCGAGACAGCTGGTTCTACGGTTTGCTCTTCCTCGGGTTCTATTCGCAGTGTTGTGGCGGCACAGCACTATACAGATCGGAAGCTCGAGCTGTCTTCCTAGTCCGGCGGCTGGTCTTATACAGCCGGCTGCTACGCACTAGTGTGTATGGGGCTGTCGTCTGTGTCGTTGTATTGGTTTCTATGCGCGCGCACTCGCTCCGAATCGTGGGCACTCGCCTTTTTGTTTGTGCGTCCGACTTCGTATCGTTGTTAGCGCGACTGAATTCGCGTGTGTTTTTGCACGAGACGAATGTCTTGTTGCAATATGTTGGTGACGGTCCTTCCCTTTATAGATATTTGTAATTGACGATAAATTTTTTTTAAATAAGTTGGATTATCTTGTTCTAAATTTTGGGATATTTGGGACCTACTTGCTTTCATGGAAATTATGCCTGATTTTTTAAAAATGATAAGAAGAAAAAAACTATGTAATAGGGTTACACTATGGGCTCGAAACTCAGCTAAATGGGAAAAATTTGGATTTCAAAAATTGAACTTATATTGATTTTTCGACTTAATTTTAGCGTTTCGAAAGCAATCTTAATAATATTGAATTATAACTATATTTTGTATTTTATAGACATCAAACAGGTGCAACATGTGTTTATGATGACCGATCGTTTCCGCGCGTACGGTCCGGCCCTTAACCACACGCGCGTCTCTGCTACCTCTGCTGACGTCATGACGAAATGCGACGTCAAGCTTTTCGAACATGCTTACGCTTTGCCTGTGGCCAGGTAATTTGATTTTTTTTTAATTGAATGTTTCCATGATGTTTGTTACTTGCACGATTGTTTTCACTCACAAACTGATATTCACTAATTTATTTTTTTTCATCTTCCTATATTTGTTTTACTATTAATTTTTGTTTTTAGGCAGGCATTCAACTTTATCGGCATAATTTCATTATTCAAGCGCCTATGAGAAGAGAAAGTCAAATCAACGAGGTCCATCGGTTTCGTCGCCTGATCACGGAGTGGCGATGTAGGCGTGGCTTGGGGACGCTCGGAAGTCTTCCGGACCTTTCACGCAGTCCCAAGGGTCGGCACTTGTTGCACTCATTAGGTCTTACGGGATCTAGCAACTCCCGCTTTTATGAGTAGAATTTTCTTGAAATTATAGTCCAAATGATTTATCGAATATAATCACGAATATATTCACGGGACAACCTGGAGAATGTAACAAAGAGAGCGGAACAATGAATGGTACTAGGAAAAGGGCACGGGTAGCTTCCGACGGAGGCGGCGATATCCCTACGAAAAAAGACAAGAAGGAGACTAGAAGTGCACCCTCTACGAGCAGCATGCAAGAGAGAGCAACAGATGGACAGCAGCCATGGCAGCTAGCTGCTAGGAGAAAGGCAAAAAAGAAAGAAAAGAAAAATCAGTGACAGAGCCAACCCCAGCAAGCAACAAAGATAAAAGAGATGGCTCCGCGACAAAGAAGGAACGCAATCCTTATAAAACCAGGAGCTGAAAAGACCTACGCCGAGATCTTGGGACAGATTAAGGCCAAGGTCAAGCCGAATGAGCTAAATACAGAGGTTAAGCTTGTCCGTAAGACAAGAGACGGTGGAGTCGTGGTGGTCGTTGGTAAAAGCGGCAACGAAATGAAGTCACTCCAAGAGGCCATCAAATTTGCAGTTGGGGATGCTGTTATAGTCAAGGGCCAGATCTTCAAAACCACTTTGGAGATCAGGTATATAGACGGCCTTACGATAAAGGAGGAAGTTTGCGGCGCCATGGCTGTGGCCACGGGTTGCATCGAACAAGATGCCAAAGTGCATCTCCTCGAGCCGAATTTGAGAGAACAGAGGGTGACAGTGGTCGAGTTGGATCAGACCAAGCCCGCTGCTCTACTCAAAGAAGTGAAGATCCACTTTGGGTAAACTACCGGGTGCGGATTAGATTAAGCACGACGCGATGTTACCGTTACCTCAGATATGGGCACGTTAAAGCGCAGTATAAAACTCCCGATCGGAGCACCAACTGCTGGAAGTGTGGTGCGGCTGGGCACAAGGCAATGCAATGCACTGTCCCGGCGCAAGAAACCAAGTGTTTCTTATGCAGAGACGCCAAGATGCCCAACGATAAGACTGGGCATACTCCGGGCACCGGAGCGTGCGCGGTCTTCCGTAGGGCTCTTAACGCGTCTAGGACCAAGAAATAATGGCGCGAGTACTGCAAGGCACCCTGCACAGGAGCAGGTTAGCTCACGATCTTCCACCGCAATTTCTAGCGGCGGTAATCACAGCCAGGAACGCAGAGATCGCACAAGCCAAGCTAAATGCGGTAACATGTAGGGTGCTTACGTGGATAACAAACCACGGACTGACCTTGGCACTGAACAAAACGGAGTAATCCTGACTAGGAGACGTATACCGACTATCATACCGATGACGGTAGAGAGAGAGACGATTATGACAAAACCGGCAGATAAGTATCTGGGGATGACTCTAGACACAAAGCTGAACTACGGGGCTCATTTAGACCGAGTATGCGAGAAGACGACGTTAAGAGTAGCGCAGCTTAGCCGACTGATGGCCAACGTGCGCGGGCCTAGACCATATATTAGGCGCCTTCTGATGGCAACCACAAACTCTATCCTACTTTATGGAGCGGAGGTGTGGGCCGACGCTATGGAAGTAAAGAAATATAGGAAGCAAATAACGACGGTACAGCGCAGAGAAGTACTGAAAATTGCTTGCTCCTACCGAACGGTCTCGGGGGAGACAGTAATCATAATACCCGGAGTGATCCCCGTGGATCTGCTTGCAATTGAGCGCAAGTGGATCCATGAAAGGTGTAACGAGGCGAATAAGGTTACCATTGTCACCAAAGAACGCGATCGGACGATGCGAAAGTGGCAGGAGAGATGGAACGAGTGCCACCAAGCAAAATGGACGAAAATAGTAATAAAGGAGGTAGATCCGTGGATGGAGCAAAAGTGGGACGAAGTCAATTTCTGCCTCACCCAGTTCCTCTCCGGACACGGATACTTTAGGAGCTACCAGTTCGCGATGAACAGAGTCGTCACACCGGGGTGTAAATACTGCGGTGACGAACGGGACGACTTGAGACACACGTTCTTTGACTGTTCTCGTTGGACCGAAAGACATAGAGAGTTAGAGGAGACTGTGGTAGGAACGATGCTTGAAAGCAAGCAGAAATGAGATGGATAACGGCGTACGTGGAGATGATTCTCCGTGCGCAAAACAATGACGGGTGTTTGAAAGACTAGTTGACGGCTAGAATAGCATAAGACAGGCGACCCCCCGAAGGAACGCGAAGGCGGCTACGGGGGGAGGGGGGGAGGGTCGCGGCTATTGAGAGGTGGAGTTTTAGTGGGTATGCCTGACGACTGTCCCGCGTCAGGAGAGTCTCACACACGGGGAATCCCGCACGGCTCCTGTCATGGCGCATTAAGCATTTCTCCAACTCTCCGAATAAAAAAAAAATAGATAATCAGTATTACATAATTAAATAAATTAACTATGAAAAGTACAAGTAAGTTTTTAATTTTCGGTAGATGATGAGCACGAGGCTCAAGCGGCCGTGGCCAACTTTGAGGCCAGGAGGGTGGAAGGGCGACGGGCCCTGCTGGAGGTTGAACAGCACCAGGCTTAACAACACCAAGAGGCATTGGAGCTGCTAGAAAGGATATGCCTCGGCCGCATCAGCACCGCTAAGGCGGTAAATCAACAGGTCCCCCGCGGCTACGTCTGTCGCCTACCAGGGGTCCTACGAGGGAGTGAATGTCCTCGTAGGGAGCAGCACGGTCGCTAATTGAAAGCCAACCCAAAATAGTTGCGAGATCACCCTGTAGGCCTCAACAGTGCCCTTGCCTCACACCAAATATATGTTTTCTTTTGTACCGAGCAAAACAGGAGTATTTTTATCTAACACCCTTAGTCTAAATTACTAAAATAATAGTTTTTACTATGTGTCTTCTATTTTATTTGTTTTTCCTTTGTTTCCCTTTTTTTACATGCTGGTGAAAGATATGATTTTGAGAGCTTTTGATCTTGCAGCATCTGGAAGAGGGGAATATGACAAGTATTATTGCTAACTCATCATAATCTCCCACAGCATATTCATATCTAAGAAATTACTAATATGGACAGCTTATGTTATAGGCGACAGCGGCAAGAGAGCGAGAGAGCGATTTGGAGGATAAGTACCTTTGACACTGAGAGTCAACTCATCTTCGATAACCACCCGTAATGGTGTCGTGCGCTAATAATTATTAACGAGTTAAATTTGTGCAAGTTGTGGGTCAGAAAGTGATGTGTGAGTTCGCTCTACGCGAGATTCACTTAGGTATCAGGTGGAAATTGCGAGGAAGCGCACGGATCACCTATATGACGATATTCTGTGCTATTCTGTGACTACGCTATTAGCTGATCAGGATCAGTTTCTCTAGAGCAGTAGTCCTGTGGGTCATGTCATTCATTACAAGACGTAACCAACGAGTGATTACTACATCTTACTTCAAGAGATCAAAGCTACCGGAAGAACTGTTAACCAAAAATGTTGCGTATATATCGTCTGTCGGTTGTGGTGCGAATTGTGTCGGGGCGGACCCCTGATAATGCTTTGCATCTTAATGCTGGTAAGACTAAAGCTATAATTTTTGGGTTGGACTACAAGATTAATCAACTGAAGGGGTTGAAATTGTCTGGTATTGAGGTGCAGGACGGCATCTTTGTTCCATTCGTCGACACAGTAACTAACCTTGGTGTGGTCATGGATTCTAAATTAAAATGGAAACAGCAAGTTGATGCAGTTAGGCGAAAGGTGAAGAAGGCCCTTTATGGATTAAGGTCTTTTCGATGCTGCACCACTGAGACGTTACATAAGCAGCTGGCAGCCGCTCTTGCTGTTTTTCACTTAGATTACTGCTCTGTGGTGTACCTTGATGTGTCTAGAGAACTTAAGACACGACTACATAGATTTCAAAATATACCGAGGCGCTAAGGAAGAAACTGGGCTGGTTGGATACCAAGGAACGAAGCGCGTACTTTGCGGCGGTATTAGTTTATAAAGCTTATTGCATGGGGCAGTCATTGTACCGTACAGCCCTCTTCAAAAAAAAATTAGTATAAAATTTCTAGTGTACGAACTTCGCCTTAGCTCGCTGGGTTTAACCGGGCGATGCGTAATTATCAGTCGCTCAATAAGCTGTAATATTGTGATGCTAGAGTTATGTGCCTGCATTCATTGCATTGTATGTATATTTTCGTATGACTGTGGTTTGTAATACGTAGTAATGACGCGATGGAATAAGTATACTATTGATATTATGATACTAAACAAGAAGTATACAAGATGACTTATACATGCAATGTATGGACTGTGATAAGCCTGCTGTGATAATCAGCTATGCGAATACTATATATATATCTATATATATATATATATATATATATATATATATATATATATATATATATATATATATATATATATATATATAATTATTTTCAACTTTGAAAACAAAGCACGATTCTATTCTAGTCTATTCTATTTTGTAAGTATGAGCTCTCAATACTTTCTCTCACCAGTCCTCCCTGGTGCGCTCGTTAGCTCTGGACGCCTGCGACGTCGCATACCCATATGTGTGCAAGTGTACAATAGCTCCCTTATTAAAATAAATTCAGTGACTCTAACTCACTTCTTGAGTACAGCCTCCTATTATTTGGGCTAGCCGTTGCACGCGAGATCGTTGCAAGGTCCAACGTAATTCGCTAGGAAGCGAGAAACGAGACGAGAAGTCTCGATTATCACGGGAAAGTCTGCAGCATCTCAGTTGCATTGCACGCAGCTAATCTCCACACGACTGTAACTATCCGCCCCGTTATGAAACACACATGCATACGCACACATACATACACGCACACACACGCGCATACGTACGCACGCACACACACCCACACATCTGACACTCCCAGGCTGCCGGAAAGTACAGGGGCCCGGGGATGTTTCGCCGACACGCCCTAGCTGCCCTATCATCCGGCGAAAATCCCAATGATCTCAATAGTGCCGGGTGGCGCCCGGAACGGGCCCTATTGTGGTCAGAGGGGGGGGCCTCGTTACCCTTTCCCGGAGGCTTTCTGAGGAAGACTTGCGCGGGGGCATGAGGCCAGAATTCACACCTGTGAAGCATAGCTTCGCGGAGAGAGCTCAGTGGAAGGTAGGTGACTAAAGTTGGAAGAGGAGGATAAACAAGAATAAAATGCATAGTACATCAAAGAAATTAAACTTGGGGACTTCGGATACCCCAAAAAGTGTCTTAGAAACTGGGTTCCCTACCCAGAGATCGGACGATAACAGCAGTCTCAGTAGAGAAACGATTGCCATGGAGTGTAGTCCAATAAAGACTATTTCCGAAAGGGCAATACGGACGGAACAAGAGCAGGTAAATCAAGGAGGCAGTAACTCAAACTGGGACTACAACCTTGAAAGAAGAAATGACCAGCTGGAGCGTCTAGGAGAAAAGATCCAGGAACTAAGAGAGTTCATAAGGGACAAAAATAACGTCCATAAAACTATCAGGGACATGGCACGAAGCATTAGTGTCATGTATAAAAGTTTGTGCAGCGCGGAGGATGACCTGCTACAGTGCCAACGTCCAGGAACGGAAGGCAAGGAAACTCAGACAACACCAAGTCTGAAACCGAAAAAGGCGGATAAACCAAGGGAGGCCTTAAATACTCCGCAGGATAGGAGTAACAAAGAGGAGAAAGAGAGTAAAAGACTTAAAGAGGCAACTTGGCAAGAGGTCGTTACAAGAAAGGCAAAAAAAAAGGAGAAACAGTTAAGTAAGGAGAACAACAAGGCTCCTGGCGTTAACAACCAGAGTAGGACCAGTAGAGACAAAACACAGCGGGCAAGACCGACCAGACCGGACGCTCTTATCATTAAGGCGCCGGAAGGAAGGAGCTACGTGGACATTTTGTCAACATTGAGAACTGCTCCTTCACTGAATGCCATAGGAGATAGCGTAAACAAAATACGCAAAACGGTGGCGGGAGATCTCCTCATAGAGCTCAAACGCACAAAAGAAGTTAAAACCGCAGACTTCCAAGAAGCGGTTAAAGCAGTACTAGTGGAAGGAACCACAATAAAAACACTGCAGCAAGAGGAGACCTTTGAAATAAGGGACCTCGACATACTTACTTCAAAAGAGGAGGTACTGGAGGCCTTGCAAAGGGAAATAGGAGAAAGAGACGTGATTGAGTTCACTGCTGTAAAATCGCTGAGAAAAGCGTACGGAGATACGCAAATAGCTGTTGTGCAAGTGTCGAAAGAAATAGCGACCAAGTTCACAAAGCTAGAGAAAATTAAAATTGGATGGGTCAACTGTAGGATCCGTACATCGAACCGCAGTAAGGGGCCGCTTAGGTGTTATAAATGCCTTGGTTTCGGCCACGTCGCTATCAAGTGTACTGATCCGCAGGATAGCAGCAAATGCTGCTACAAATGCGGTAAGACGGGACATAAAGCAAATATCTGCCGTAATGAACCGTGTTGTTTACTGTGCCGAAAAAAAGGCGACAACATGCCGACGAACCATGTCACTGGTAGCTACTTGTGCCCCGCCTACCAAGCAGCGGTTAAAAAAATCAGGAAAGGGTAATGAGAATAGTCCAGCTAAATCTCAACCATTGTGAGACTGCGCAAGACCTTCTCTGTCAGTTTGTACGAGAACACAAGTTCGATGTCGCTCTCGTCAGTGAGCAGTAATCTTCGTTAGGATGGAAGACAAAACCGAGGGGCCAGAGGGGCTTGCGGAACACCAGTATGGTTTCCGTAAGTGCCGCTCAACATTAGACGCTATCGGCTTAGTGGTGAATACAGCACGGACAGCCATAAGCGGGAAAAGATGGAAAGGCGGGACGAAAAAGTACTGCGCGGTGGTTACACTTGACGTTAAAAATGCATTTAACTCTGCAAATTGGTGCAAAATTCACGAAGCACTAGTGAGACTAGGAGTTCCTCCGTATATAAGAAGAATAATGTCTGACTACCTCAAGGACAGAACTCTCTTATACGAGACCGAAGAGGGCACGGTGAATTATAAGGTTACCGGGGGAGTTCCACAGGGGTCTGTACTGGGCCCATCGTTGTGGAACATTATGTACGATGGCGTACTCAAGCTAGAATTACCAGAAGGAGCAATGATCGTAGGATTTGCAGATGACATAGCTTTGGTGTTGGTAGCAAAAGAGAAAGAAAAGGTAGCTGAAATTGCTAGTGAAGCTATCATTAAAATACAGAAGTGGCTAAATAATGCGAATCTGGAGCTTGCAAGCCATAAAACGGAGGCAATCCTAATATCTAGCAGAAAGAAGACGGAGACAATCACCTTGAAAATAGGCGGCCACGAAATTACTTCTAAACCGACTATTAAATATTTAGGTATAACGTTAGACGCAAAGCTGACCTTTAAACAGCACTTGGAAGCAGCAGGAGAGAAAGTCGCAAAAACTACCGCAGTGTTGGCGCGGCTGATGCCAAATGTGGGTGGTCCCACACAGAATCGCAGAACGCTACTGGCAAGCGTTAGTACATCAATCATGTTGTATGGAGCCCCGATATGGGCAGACGCTGTACTGGTGAAGGCATATGGACGAAAGCTCTCCTCAGTGCAAAGGCGAAATGCACTTAGGGTCGCGTCTGCTTACCGTACGGTATCGGACGAGGCGGTCTGCGTTATTGCCGGTCTCCCGCCAATAGACCTATTAGCAAGGGAGAGAAAATCAATCGACGAAGGAAAAAGACGAGACAGCGGCAAAACCAAGATAGAAATTTGGGATACCGCTAGGAAAGTAACAATGACGGAGTGGCAAAAGCGATGGGACTCTAGTAGTAAGGGACGGTGGACACACCGCCTCATACCAAGTGTAGAAGACTGGACAAAAAGAAGACATGGGGAAGTAAATTTCTACCTAACGCAGTTTCTGAGTGGACATGGATGCTACCGGGCGTATCTGCACCGATTTAAATTGGAGGATTGCCCGGATTGCCCGACATGCTTGAATGTAATCGAGGGCGCTGAGCATGTATTCAGTGAATGTCCACGCTATGAACAGGAACGAGAAGAACTTGAGTGCTACCTACAGACCAGAGTAACGCCTGAGTCTATTATGGTAGCCATGATGACTTCGGCCGACGGATGGAGCGCAATAAACAATTTTGTTGCAGACATCCTTAAGAAGGTCCGAAAGGACGAAGAAAAAAGAAGAAGACGTGAGATGTAGCAAGAAACAGACGACCGGACGATGCGGTAAGAAGTAGACGGCAGCGGAAAACGTGATGACGACCACATCAACAGACGAGGTCGGTAGCCTAAAGTTCCCCCGCGAAGCAATACTCAAACGGTGTTACCGCGGGGGGGCTTATTGGAGAAAGAGCCAGGTCCAACTTATTTAGGGTCGGTAAGGAGGACGGAGAGGATTCGGTTGCTGTTGGAACTCAAAAGCTAACGGTACACGAAGGGTTTAGTGGGTAAGAGTCCCACACAGGTGGTACCAGTTGGTGCCATATCGTCCATAATGGATTTGCCCTTAACCTCTCACTCTATAAGGAAAAAAAAAACACACACATATACAGACACACACATATATTTAGCTCTCACTAGCTCAGCTGCTCGCGCCTGGAGTTTTTGTAGCTGTTGTTGCGTCTCCTTAGACGACAGACTCGGATGCTCAGATAGGCCCTTGAGCCTCGTGTCAAAGCATGTGAATCAGCTCTCTGCTGCAACGCCCGTGAAGGCGACGGTATCCGCATAAAGGAGTAAAAGAAACGGAAGAAATGAAAAGCGGTAAAATAACAATGCAAATTATGAAACTATACCGCGAGGATGAACCTCGTATGCTAACTTGTATGATGAAAAAAGGGCTGCTACAGATCGAGAAACTGAGACCGCTTGCCTGCTCACTTCTGCCGCTGTGATGTTGCGTACATAGTTCATTAGCAGTTCATCGAGGAGAATCCGTGTGTGTCGGCTCTCTCTATCTCTCACTATGTGTTACTTAGAACGATAACGATACCTTCTCTTTTAAGAAACTGCATGCTGAAACATGCTCCGCGCTTAGGCAACGATTTTTCGCCTTGTTTCGATATATATTGTTACGTGTGAGGGTCGATGGTTTTGTTCTTCATGAGATGTTATGCTCATAATTACTGCGAAATATTGGGGCGATGAAATGAGTATTATAGATTATCGGTGAATGCGTTCGTTTATTGATCGTAGTTCACAATGTATGGTTTGTATGAAAGAGAGAAAAGCGTGTTTAAGGTGACTCAGAGAATACGTTGCTCTATTTATCCGAATCTAGTCTATGTCGTCTCTGAGTCAAACGTCGGTCGAGCCGCGTAGTAAATACGTTGGCGGGTAAGAGCCGCCGTTGTAAGAGAGCGAACGCCTCTTGCGCATCCCCTTTTATAGTCTCGTTAGGTGGTGTGATTTTCTCCCCGTTCTGGGCGCGCTGTTGCCATGCACGTATTTGGCGAGTCATGCTCCATTGCGTTATAACTAGCAACGCTATATACATGAGACTCCTGACACGCAATACGCCCTTGAGGTCGCTATCGGGTGTTTTCGCCCGCAATTTATAAAATACCACGTTAAAAAAATTAAAAAAAAATTTTCTCGTATTACTAGTTCCCGTTATATATTACATACCGTAGTCTGGTCGCCAATTACACTATTACCGAATTTTGCTGCTTTTGGCAGGAAGTTACACACGGTTTCTCTGTCCAATACAAAAGAATTTATTCTAAATCGTTACGCGTTTCCTCTGGTCTCTAAAATTTTGCTAAGGTTGGTCGAGAAATTGTGTATTCACGTAATATTTTTGCTTAGGTTGGTCAAGCGGTTCTGTAATTATGTAACATTTTTGCTTAGGTTAGTCGAGCGGTTTTATAATTATTTTGTTTTTCTAAAGTGTAATTGTTACATTAATATGTGTAGTGTAATGCGCCATTGGCTATGTTTGTGTAACTCTATCATATATTATAACTATCTAGCGAATCCCTCTTTCATTTAAAATTTACTCTCGCTTATTCTTATGTTATGTCTTGATTGGTTGTCTTCATCGTTCTTGAATCCATTCATCCGTAGGTTTAACATGAGTCCCCTGACGTCAGTGTTGGCTGAAGGGTTTGCCCCTTCGCTGTGGCCAGATGTTGCAGGTTTGGAACGCCGAGCCCTACCGCGAGAGGCGGAAGGTAGTATCGGAAGGCATGGTTTACCATCTCCGGTCGTTATGCCTCGTACCTCTACGGTGGGTTTGCGTTGGATTGCGTATGGCTTCCTCTGTTTTCTGAAATCAATCTATCGCGAAGTAGTAGTGGGACCCCCCTTTTCGTGAGAACCTTCCATAGTATTACTATTATTATGACCATTACAACCGTGCCGGTTCCTGAATAGGTTACCGTCGATTGTAAGGTCGAAAATGTGACGTAAATGTCTTTATACTCGCCCAAGCTTCGTGCTTTATCGATTTAGTCGCGGAAGTGACGTCCCGAAGATTCAAGGATTCTGTTACTTCTTCCTTGTATAGGGTATCTTTCATGAAGACTAGTGGCGTGCTATCCGTGTTATTTATTAGCGAGGCGATGTTTAATTCTGTCTGATTAAATAGTACTGTTGAATAGTTAACGCATACTTCACGAGACGCTACGAGTCATACTGTATTCGTGTGTTCTGTGCAGCCGTGCGGCAGTGCGGCAGAACGTGTCTCTTGATTTGTTCAGTTTAATTTTACATTTCGACAGGTTATAGGATTCTTGTCGGCACTGATCTTAATTTCGCATGCTGCGTCTTCGTTTATTTCGTGAACTGTCTCCGTATCCTCGCATAGGTTCAGATTGTTCAGCTTCTTGCATTTATTCAGCGCGTCCAGCGTGATAGGGATGTATGCGCTTAACTCTTGGTCCAGTGCGAAATACTGCGTTTCTGACCACAAGGGCTCCGCTGGATATGGTCCCGGTGCTAGTTCGCGGCTGGCATCTGATCTCCAGGTTATTATCGTCTCATGTGTTAATAATTAATACTCCCTTTTTTCTCTGTTTTTAATGTTTTTCTCGGTGTCTTCTTGTTTGTTATAGACTCAGTTCATCGTTCCGGGTGCCATGGATACCCTGTCGGATTTCGCGAGGCATTATGATATCGTCCTGGCGCATCATGCCAGTCGATTCGCCGATGCAGGAGCCCCTTACGGGATGAACTTAGAGCTGACCGTCTTTGGACATCTGTTAAAGGACACGCTGAACAACATTAGCCCCTTGCGGAACTCTCGCGTGCACTTGATGGTGGGCTTGAATTTCCCCACTTCCTGCATCTCTGGCGATGGCTTGTTTACGCTGGTGCACCCAGAGGACGGTTAACTAGACAGCTGTAACTTGGTCCGCTGGAGTCTTCCCGGCTCCGTCAAGATCTGGGTCTGTGTGTACCCAGGCGACAATGATCACCTTGTAGAGACCGTGATTAGTGAGGTTACTCGGTAGCGAGAGATTGGATCTCGACTAGCGGCAGTAGGCGATGGGTGCTCACTGTCTTTGCACAACAAAGTTAGGGCCTTGTCGACGGAGTTTTTGGACCGCCATAACATCCGATATGAGTGCGTTTGACAATAGCCCGGGGACTTAGTTTTTGTGGGTCATGGGGTGTATCACCAAGTGGTTAATGTCGGCGTCACCCTCACCGAAGTTGTGTATGTAGGCAGCGCAGCCTGGAATATTCCCGGCTGAATGGCGTCACGCACGTCGCCTATAATGAAGGTGCGGTTATATCTTTCATGGAGTGGGTGGTGAAGCCCTTTGTATGTAATTATCCAGACTGCCCCTACTCGTGCACGGTTACCAGAGTGTACCGTGCGCATCTCCAGACGCATCTGCCATCCTCATTTCGGGTCGAAGTATACGTCTGCGTTCGGTGTAGTCATCTTCCACTCGCCTCTCGTTCCAGCCTCATTTGACACATCAGCCCGTTGCATTCGGAGGTGCCTTTCTAGTCGATCATGGTCCCCAGTTCGTTGTACGGGGTTGAAATGTCAGCACCCAGTCTCAAGCAGCATATCCTCAGACTGCACCTTGCGGTGCTGTTATTTTTCATTAATCGTTTAAGAGCTAGACGCAGCCCTTCATAATTGCTTGAAGGATTGATTTCCTTTTTTGCTATGGTTCCCTGCAGTATGACGATATTTGGATTTTGTTTGCCATTCTAATTTATTCTTATATTTGAATTCCTTTCCTTAGTAATATAGTAGTCGGCTATTCAGTGGTTCGAGTTGCTCTCTTCCCATTCAGCCGTATTGCTGATTTGGGTGATGTCTCCTTCTTTACTAGATTATTTTAGTCTTGGTGGGACGATGGAATTTTTATTACATTTCCCCGTCTATGATGATATTTCTGCTTATTCGTATCTTTTGCCTTCCATGCTAACTTTGTGCATAACACGTGCTTATTCTAATTCATTTTTGTTTTTAATTACGTGCCTATTCTTATTTACATTACTTGCATTGGCTCTGTTGTATCAGTTTCCCTCTTTTTTTCTACATGGCAAATGATATGTATTTTCTTTATATCTATCCATCGTTATTAATCTTATTATTATTACTTTCATTCCCTTATTATTTACGTGTATTCGCTTACAAAATCGTACGTTTCATAATGGCTTTAAAGTTCTATCGCGAAATGAGATAATCGTACCGTAATATGTCTCGCTATTTTCCGTCTACGTTGTGATTTTCGTTCGTGACATTCGACGAGCTATTTCCTGTCTGTCACCGTACCTGTCTTCGAGACCAAGTGCTGACGCTGTATCGGGGATTTTTGTTTGCCCCCTCTAACAGATTTTCGTTCTAGCAATAGAGTTAGGGGAATCTCAATCGTTTGTATAAATTGATAGGAATCGTTCCTCTCCGTACTACTACTAGCCGAACCACTGTCCGTCTGGTATCCGTCAGTCAGTATTATATATTTTTTTTCAATTGCTTTGAAGTCTCGTGCTGCTGAATTATCCTGCAATCCCGATATCTCCATTGGTGAGTGCTTGTTAATTGGTTATTTACTCATTTTTTCTCTGGATGCTGTTTTCTTCTATTTCTCATTTCTCTGATATTGCAGGAAAACAGTATAAAAGATGGCTTCCTTTGGTTCTTGTGGATTCGAGTTCCATAGTTATGGTCGTCCTCGCCCTAGGCAGGGCTTCTTAACTGGTAGTACTGTTAGTCCGAGCCAAGATACAATCAATGGTCCTCTGAGAGATACCATTGATCGTATCTTGGCTTGGTTCGAGTTGCCTAACGCTTCACCCAACCAGATGATTGAGGATATGCTATTTCTCCGGTCTGTCCGAAACGTCATCCGAAATACGGGGCCAAGAGCGCGCAATGATGCCATTCTCGACGGTTATAAATCCTCATGAGTTTTACCAAGGACTGAGCCTCAGCGGTCAACTCGAAGCCAGCGCTCTTTTCGCCGTCATACTGGACGTGAACGGCGTGCCGCTGGTGCTGCAGAGCATGCCGATACGACTCCGCCAAGTCGAGCTCATGACCGAGGATCTAATTCGACCGCCGCGGCGCGCCAGGTCCCTAGTCGAGTTTGATCCATCTGGCGTTTCGACTGGAGGGATGGGTTCTTCTGCTCGCCCGTCTCGTGTATTTCATCGTCAGTATCCTGTTGGCATTGGTCTTCGTTCTCATGTGTTAATTATTATAATTATATAATAATTAACACATGAGAACAAAGTAATAATATAATTAACAGTCACTTACTTATTCATGTCTATTGTCGCGTTCGATTATGACAGCGGTTCGTGAATTTTTCTACAGTTTACTCAGCGTTCAAACGCGCCAGACGTCGTAGGCCTAGACGTCGATCTCCTTGCGGCTTTGTCGAGACAACGTCGCTAGCTGTGAGTCTGTCAGGTCGAGTCGCGCAGGACAGGTCTCCATTTCCTCATCCTTCCTCAACAGTTTCCTCTCATTCTTCTCTCTTGCCTTCTATGTCGCGCGCGTTCGCACATTCGTTTTCGAATCGGTTCAACGAGAAGTTTTCAGGTTCCCAGGTATCTATGGTGATCACCTGTCCGCCGTACGTCTACTCGTGATTTGGCTATTGCCTGTTTCTAGTTATGGTACGCGATCGAAAGGGCCCAGCGGTCTCCAACGAGAAAATGTCACCTTTGGTTCGATAGACTCGGAGGCTCGCGATGCTGCGCTTCTACGAGGACGAGTTTCGTCTTTGGAGATCAGTTTAGCCTCACCCTCCTCTGAGGAGGTGCCATCGGCTGAGGTCTCTCCCGCGGTACCTCTGTTCGGACCTTCCACTCGAGGTGAGGGCGTCTATTCTCTCGATTGGTCTAGCAACTTATCGGATATCTTATTGGCTTTGTTTTGCGGGCTTCTGATCACTCCCTACTAGAAATCGATTCTTCTAGTGATTCTACGATACAATCTTTGTCCGGGTATGCAGGAAACCTGTTGAGCTCTTTACTTCTGTCTATTAGTGCCGAGGTGCCCGTGCGCGAATGGCCCGTTTCTCCAACTGTAAACAGTTCTCGTCCTGTTCTTGTACCGTGCTCTATCTGTTGTGAATACATGCTTAGGCCAATTTATCAATGTTCAAATGGTCATTCGGTATGTAGCTTTTGTCGAGATAATACTCCAATCTGCCCTAATTGTCGCGGTCCACGTAGTAGTGTACGAAACTTAGTGTTGCAGACATTAATCGGGAATCAGCCTTGTCGGTTTGCATATTTCGGCTGTAAGCAGTCCTTGCAACCCGACGATTGGATGCTTCACGTGAGTTTTTGCTCCTTTTCTCCGTCGCGTTTGGCTCGTCAGCCGTCCCGTTCTGTTTTCTCTCTCTCAACCGGCTCGATGTCTTTCTTCCGTGCGATAATTTTCTCTTATTGTTTTTGAGTCTTGTCACTCTTCTCTGTAATCATAATGTCCCTTCTTTCAGGTTCAATCGTCCTTCGGCCTAGTTTATAAGCCCAGTCGATCGCTGGTTCCTGTCCGTTCTACCCCGGATCCTCCGAATTCCACGGTCTGAGGCCATCTAGTCCAACTTCTTCTGTGTCGGACGATCTGCTAGGCAATTTATTCCTTGATTCGGAACATAGTGACTCCTCGGACGGCGCGTCCGGTGAGACTCCTGGTCAGGTCGAGTCTGGCTCGCCGGCCGTTGCTGAGACGGGTTCTGGGATTGCTCAGCCTTCTAAAGAGGTGTTGCTGCTGCGCAAACTCTTCACCTGCCCGGTTTGCTACGACTTCATATATCTGAAGTTTCGCCAATGCTACAATGGTCATGTGATCTGTCGTCGCTGCCGGTCTCGATATGGCCGGTACCCTATCTGCCGCGCTTAAGGTATAGTCTGAAGGAACCTGCTACTTTAAAGGGTCGGACCCCAAGTACAGCGACACCGCCAGTCTACATCCTAGCGCACAAACTATACCAAGGGCCGTCGATCGATATCGATGCCGCACGATATACCTATGAATTCCGTCGGGCGCTATGTTATGAGATCACGTGATCCTAAATTCTCGTCATTACTGTAATTTCAAATAAAATGTACGGAGTTATAAAGAAGCTAAGTAAATGGGATATTATAAATGAGTGTACCGAGAGTGATTATACAAACGAGAGTGACTATGTTAATTATTGTAAAATAGAATAATAGAATAGAATAAAAATTTATTTTGCACAAGTCAAAAACATTTTGTACATATCATAGTCATATCGTAGTCAATATACATTTCGTCGATATGACTTTACAATGCGCAACCTTTATTCATCGTCAACTCGGTACATATAACGGCGTATTGCTGTCCTAAAACTACTAAGCGACGGAAGACTTCTCGATTCGCGCGGTAGCGAATTCCAAAGTCGTGCACCCTGGGAACTGAAAGACTTCATCCCAGCCTCAGTACGCGAATTCGGGACTACGAGTTCTTTGGGGTCCCTGCTCGAGGTCCTAGACTGGTTTCTCTCAAAAAGAGCAGCAAGATATGGAGGCTGCCTCATAACTATAGCCTTGTACAGCATGACCGCGGCAAAATACTCTCTCCTCTCTCGAACCGTTATCCATCCCAATTTCTTTCTGTACGGGGAAATATGCTCGTCCTTCCTAACACCACAGATATACCTTATACAAGAATTCTGCAGCCTCTGAAGTCGAGACTCAAGCTCCCCTGAGATATCCATGTAAACAAGAGAGCAATAATCCAGATGAGAGATTGCAAGAGCACTAGCTAACCGCTTACGAAGCGCCTCAGTTGTGCAGGATCTGAAAGATCTGAGACCATATAAAGCCCTATTTACTTTACGACCAACTGCATCAACATGCGGCTTCCACGTCATTCTCGAGTCCATCACAACACCAAGGTTAGTCACAACGTCAACAAATGCAACGAGCAGCTCTAGACTTTGTATTTTATTAATGTTATACTCCGAGCCAAATATCACAGCTTTTGTCTTGCTAACGTTAAGGCGGAGCGCATTCTCGGTCGCCCACGCCGACACAGCTCTCGCCACCATCGACAAACGATGCACACCCTCCACAAGATTGTCTCTAGCTACCTGAGTATACGTTTGGAAGTCATCCGCATAAAGCAAGTGCCTAACACCGTCTGATAGTGAACCCTCAGGCCCCTGAAAATTGGCTAAAACATCCTGAAGATCATTTATGTATAAACTGAAAAGCAGAGGTCCCAACACCGAGTCCTGTGGTACGCAAAGATTGTTAGTGAGCCAATCTGACTCGCCGTTTGTTTTTGTAACTACTCGATGGTTACGTCCTGTGATATACGATCCAATCCACAGAACCACCGACTTAGAGAACCCTGTGTCAAACGCCTTGCTAAAATCAAACAGCAGAAGAATAGTCAGTAGCTGCTTCTTGCTGTTAATGCCTGCTCTGATATCCTCCGTCAAGCTTAGAAGCGCCGTCTGCGTGCTATGGAACGGGCGAAAGCCCGTCTGACGGGAATCAAGAAGCTTCTTTGGTTCGATGTATTCCGAGATCTGATCGTGAACGATCTTCTCAAGTACCTTGGCGAGGAAACACAGCAGAGCAATTGGACGGAAGTCCGAGGCAGTAGATGGAATTGCTCTTTTCTTCAGAGGAACCAGATGCGCCCTCTTCCATGCTGCAGGAAAAACCCCCTTTGACAGAGAAAGGTTAAAAATTGTAACCAGATGATGACCCAGAACCGGAAGAGACTTTGCAATGATATCCTGAGGAATACCGTCTACCCCTTTCGCCTGTGATGTAAAATGTGCAACAGCCAGAACAATATCAGAAAACGTTACATCACGGAACTTAAAACCATCTTCACTGGTCGTTGCAAGGACACCATGCAAGTCCTCCTCACGCTCTGACTGAGAAATGGAAACACCCGCAAAATGAGTGTTTAATTCATCTAGTGAAAAGTCATGTAATTCCTCTCTAGTCCTACTTAACAGCCCAAGATTGCGGAGCTCATTCCAGATGTTTTTATCGCCATCCAAGGCCTCTGAGATTTTATTCTGAATGAAGACATCCCGCGCCTCTGCCGTGCGTAGCTCAGCCTTCGCAGCGAGCGACTGAAACTCAGTCCGCAGGCGATTGTCACGCGTACGACGAAACCGACGTCTAACAGCATCACGTCGATTATACAGTTCTTGAAGCTCAACGTTGATCCATGGCGAGAGACCCTTCCTCTTTGGTTTAAACTGCTTTAAGGGCGCAAGTTCATCAATAGGAGCTGCGACATTTCGGCTGGGAGATTCAAGCTTCTTGTCTAATGTCTCAGCAGGACAGAGGACAGTTGACCAGTCAAGTGTCTCAAGGAGAGAAAGAAGCTCACCCTGCCTAACAGATTCAAAATCTCTGAAATAAAAGGAGCTCAAAGTAGGAGGTGACGACCTAGGAGCCGGGATGGTTAGGCCAATGATGTTGTGCCTGCTCGGAAAGGTCGCCATCAAGTTATTCCTATCCAGAACTGTCTCACCCTCATCAACAAACATCACATCTATCCAGGTGTGAGAATCCGCAACATGGTGAGTCGGGCCATGATCAACAAGCTGAAGATTCAGCTCACAAGATAGCTCTCTGATGAAATTTGCATCCTGGGACGCCAACAACATATTTGCGTTCAGATCTCCCATTACTATGCGATGATCAAAGTCAACCGCATGTAGTCTTAAGTTATCGAGAAGGTCAGAATTCTCAGTGAAAGAGATACCCGGTGGTCTGTAAATTACAGCAACAAAAACAGGGGGTAATTGGCTCCTCTGCACTGAACACATGAGATATTCAAGAATTCCCGGTTTACCAACATCTGTCATTGTTGAGGATGAACACAACAGAGTAGCCTTGTAACTACTATGGATATAAAGAGCCACTCCACCCCCCTCGGTATTCCTATCCTGTCGAAGAACCGAGTATCCATCAACCTGCGCAAACACATCATCAACATTTAGCCCGAAACGCGATTCAGCCACACCAAACAAGTGATAGAAAGGACGAGCACCTACAATGAATTGGCGAAACATTTCCATATGTTTATTCAAGGACGTTGCATTTAAGAAACCAGCCCTCAATCCCTCGTATCCCGTGCTTTGTCACACAAAGATACTGCATCGTTCGCAGAAATACAGTTTTGTACCGCTGTCACTATATTTACAGGGTTAATGGCGCGAGTTGCGCTGTCATAAGACGCAGCAATTGCGTGCAAGTCAGTAGTTGTCTTAAACGCGTGAGCAATATCCCCGTCTCGTCTTTTTGCCATAAAACGACCGCCTCTTTGCCAAACATATTTAAAGCCTAGTCCACGAGCCAAGCTTTTGAAGCTTCTAAATTGAAGAAAAAGTTCCTTCTGTAATAATTCATTTATAAAAATTTTTCTATGAATTAGGCCATTACTAGTTTCCTGGTCCAAAGACGAGACGTTAATATGTCTAGTATTTAGGCCGGTGAAACGATGCTTCGCACGCATGATGTCTCCCATCAACAACCGATTCGATAAGCGAACTATCCACGGCGACAATCGTTCAGCCTTCTCTGCTGTGCACACACTTTCCGACCGGAGCAGACGCGTGAAGACGATATCGGCCCTCGCGACCGATGGCAAGATGGTGCTGAGAACAGCATGGGTCACATCACCACGCTTATCCTCCGTACCATCGAATATGATAGAAACTATAATTTCAGCAGAGTTCTCATCACCATCCAGCCGAACCGTCAAAGGACCGCTTGAAGGATTGCGACACTCCTTTTTCCGGTTTCTACCTCGCGATCGACGGCGACTTTTACAAATTTTGAAGTCTCCTAGAGAAACGTCATTATCCGCAGAGGCGCTTGCGACATTACTAGAATTTTTTGAAATAGTATCTCCGACGGCAGCGCCCGCACTATAAGCAGAGGAATCCAAGCTCCTGAGTGATACGAATACTTGGGAGACATCAGTACAATGAACACCTATGTCCTCTGTAGTGCCACCATGATCCGAGCTGGATCTGTCATCACTGCAGTTTGATGCTTTGATATCAACAATCTTTTCAATTTTTTGCATTAAGTTATTTAATTGTTCCTTGAGCACTCTATTTTCCTGAACCAAGAGCAGGCGATCATTATGCAAACCATCAACCTTAGTATTTTGCTCGATTATTATTTTTTCAAGTGACGACACTTTATCTACTAGAGTGTCAATAATGCACAATTTCTCAACCGCTGGGGCCGGCCTCTGATTAGCAGGAGAAAACTAGGTTTTCTCTCCACAAGAGATCTAAGATCACCCATTGCCGTCTCAAGTAGACCAAATTGTGATGTAAACAGATCCAGCATGGTCGGTGGCAAATTGCAAAAACGTAGCGCGCTTAATTCTATCAACGAATCTCCGGCTACCTGTTTCCTATCGCAGTTAGGTTTCTTGGAGGCAACAGCTGGCGTTGAGGCTGTAAGGTTGTCCTTAAGGGATACCTCAGCACTTGTAACATCATTGTTCATATTACCGATGTTATTAACAGTGCCGTTAATGTTTATACTGCTGGAGTTGCAGTTGATAACAGCGTTATTATCAACTTCATTATTATTGCTATTACAACTGTTACTACTATCATTATTACTTTTAAAAGACATAGCATTATCTTCAACTTTAATTTTATTATTTAGCATTTAGCATTATTATTATTACTACCACTGTTGCAACCAATAGGAGTATTTTTTGTTTTACTCCCATTAGCAGTCGGGGGTATTTTATTACTGCTACAATTTGTGTTATTGTTACTATTGTTATTATTAATTTTAACATTAACAGTCTTTTTCAACGCCAAGTCCTTACTTCCTGTTTTATTTATTTTATTAATATTATTATTTATACTAATACTGCCATTGCTAACCTTTTTATTATTAATGTTATTGTTATCGCCGTTGTTACTACTATTACTATTATTATTATTGTTATTATTAATATGACTCTTATTTGCTTTGTCTGCACCGAAAATGCGTTTTTCGCGACCTAAGCTATCAGTAGCAGCATCTGATTTCACCGTCGACCCCATCGCGTCGCATTCCTGGCATATGTAACTAGTATTATTGTCAGTATTATCATCTATGTTATTATCAAGTACCGACCAAACATGGCAGATATCATGATATGGTTTATCGCAGTCGTTACATCTGCGAATAACAGCATTAGGACGATTTATTTTCTTGTATTTTGTACATGACAACGGTTCCATAATTATTATTAATAATTAAATGACTCAAGAAATACACCAGTAATTTGTTGCTATAATTGGTTAATTAATTATTCTTTATTTATCTGCTTAAGTTCGCGCCGAGTTGAATCCGCAAGTAATTGCTAAAATTCAAGATAAAACTCAAGATAAAAAAAAAAAATCTAGAATCCAAAATCCAAAATTGAAAATTCACAATTAAAGAATTGAAAATTCGAAATTTAAATTTAAATTTAAATTTAAACTCAAGACGATTCCCGCGCTCAGTTCAAAGATGCGCACGCTCGAAGTCGACAGTGTAGCCAACCTACGAGAAATTCGGTGCAGATGTACCCACGCTCTAGTGGCGAAAATTATTCGCACACATACAGCGACGATGACTAGCGCTTTCGCGCGACTGGAACAGGCCAGCACTCCCCAAGAGATCTAACCTCAATGATTGTTCTGTCTTGCACCACAAGCGAACCGGCACCCCGATGATCTTCTCCTTGGCTCGACGTTGATGATGACGGCGATGAGAGAGAGACCCGACGACGACGACGGTGTAGATGAGAGACAGACGGCTGGAAAATCTCGGTGACAGCCAGAAGTTGAGGTTATGTCGGCCCGCCGAATTTCAAGCAGCGAAAAAAGCCAAAGTACACCGTTCTTCCTACAATAAATTGTTTCAACAGGACGGCCACAAAGTATATTTGCAGCCACCTGTAAAATAAATCCACGCACAGCGTGGCGGCAGTAATAATTCTTGAGAAATGTGAGAGAGAGAATACAGGTCTACTTACTCGCGCGCAGTCCGCTACAGTACGATGTAAAATGATATGTACGAGAGATATATCTTATAATGCTGCCGAATATTTGTATTAAACCTTATGTACTGCGCAAGCGCGTGATAGTGATGAGAAGTTACAATGTTATCTTTTGCATTATCCGGTTCTATTCCTTTTATATGACGTTTGAGTTTATTTAAATTTACTATACGCGTTTTATCTCCTCTCTGGATCTTTGCGTTATGTGTAGCAAAGTTTATGTCTAAAATTTCGTACGGTCCCTTATATTCGGGCTTAAATTGACCTACCTTAGGTTCTTAGAGAACGTAAACCATTTCACCCTCTCTAAAGTGCGTTACATTTAATTTATTATCTTGATAATATTCGAGCGGTGTTTTTATTGTAGTAAATTCATAGCTTTTATTGTAATAAATACATTTTTCCAAGTTGCGCGTACGCTTCTATGGAGTCAGCAAGATAGCCGCCGAAAGTTTGTAAATGCTCGCGTGGTGAGAAGCTTGACGGTGTTCTTGCTCGTCGGCCGAACACTAATTCGTGCGGTAAGTAACCTAATTCATTGTACTCCGTTGAATTGTATGCGTGTTGTGCTAGCACACGACACCGTTGGGAGAACGCTAGTAGAGCTACCGACATCTGACCGTTTCGTGCGCACACGTGACGGCGCAGATATCCGAGTCACCGTACCGCTATCTGGATCACCACTGTGAGCACACAGGATAATCCGTAGTCACTAAGTACCTGGAGGAGCACCTTCGTCAGCACACGTGGGGCGACCGCCAATTACCGTTTCACCGTTTCCTCGTTCCTATTGCCGATGTGAGCACGCAGGGTAATAGGAACCAGAAAAACCGACTACAGAGTCGTGAGCACACGTCTCTGTCAGACTCTGCACATCCGCTGCACACACCTCCACCGTTCCGCCGTTCCGCTGTGCGCACACAGGGCAAGAGAAACCGCGAGAAGCAGCACAATATCAGGTTGGGTCGTGCGCACACGTCTCAACCAGATCCTGTGGGACATAAACAAGCTCACACACAAACACCGTTCCGACGTTCCTCCGTTCCGCCTGCCACTGTGCGCACACAGGGTAGAAGGAAGCCGAGAACCGGTACAGAGACCGCGCAAGATCGTGCGCACACGTTCTTGTGAGGACTCTGTGACTACAAACCCACATCCCAGTATTCTGCCGTTCCTACTCTCATGTACGCACACAGGACAGTAGGAACAACTGAACAGCCGCACACGGGGACTTCAAAGCCGTGCGCACACGGCTTCGTCGTAACCGAATGAAGTAAATCGTAAACAAGGCACACCGTACCGTACCGCACCGTTACCGCTCCGTACCGTATAGAGTATAAGAACAAATTGTAAAGACAAGTCTTTCTAAGTGGCGTATTCTTGTTTAGTTTTGTTACAGGTGGCGAATGACAGCGCGCCATATTTATAAATAAATATAAATCACTCAAACCAAATCAGAACGTAGTTTTAATCTACTGCCCTCTCCGAATTCTGGCCCCGACTGATAATATCCGGCGCGAGAGAAACGCAACCGTTACAATGTATTCATATGAGGTGGGAAAATAATCCCCACGAGTAATCACTTTTTTAATTCGACCGATGTTCCGGAGGCTTCCTCCCTCTTCAAGGCTACTATAATTTATTAATAAAATATATAATTACGAGAAGCACCGCTGTCAATAATACAGTTGTCAAGATTAGTAAAATATCCACAGAAGGAGAAGAAAGATTTTCTTATCAGCTCTGATGTTGTTGAGCTGACAGGAGATTTAATACTGAAGGAATTGTGGCACTATTGCGAGATAGATAGAGTACGTGATTGTGTGTGGTATGTGATTTTGTGTGGTGTGTGTGGTTTTAGAGGGGTAGGTGTTTCGCGAGAAAGGCGAGAGAGCGGCGAGTAGGCAGTATGGGAGCATCGAGAAGGTGGCATAGTTTTAAGTATCAGAGGATGGGTCTCTCCGCGCGCCCGCTCGTCTCTGGGATTTGCCGTTCTGGAGAGAGGCACGGCCCACAGCTAGCAACCAAGAGGGGGATCTCGCATTGCGTAGCAACCGTGTCTACATTTTTAAACGCTATGTCTATTCGTACGAAAAATAAGTAATTTCACATATTTTCACGTGTTTTTACGTATTTTTACGTAAATTTTCCGAGCAATTCGAGGGCACGTAAATGTTCCTATTCACGTAAAAGCTCTGGAAACATAAAAACGTAAAAACGTAAAAGCTCTTCATCTTTCAAGTAAAACACGTATTTTCAAGTAAAAACGTATAAAATATGAAATAAAACTATATAAATGAAACTATTTTTGTGTAATTATATTCTATATTTATATTTTATTTCTTTATTACTAATGTTGCAAATAATAATCAAGAGGCGTTGTAGGACCCAATGGTGAGTATCGTTTAAATATAAATTTTATTTCCTATTCTTTTTTACAGTACATAACAACGCTCTACTGACTTTGCCAATGATTTTTTTAGGAGATGAGTATTATATTTTCTAAACTTATACGACTATCTTCAATTGAATTATCGATATTTACAAGTTCATCATCACTACTATCGTTTGATTCTGATGTCGTAATATCAATATCTTCGTTTCTTTTCCATTTTGAAATTGCTTTTTTTATTTTTTCTAACCTATTA
The DNA here is from genome assembly GCA_020010945.3 of Muscidifurax raptorellus. Taxonomy (NCBI): domain Eukaryota; kingdom Metazoa; phylum Arthropoda; class Insecta; order Hymenoptera; family Pteromalidae; genus Muscidifurax; species Muscidifurax raptorellus. Next base: position 592,580 of record JAHUUD020000008.1, read on the forward strand.
TTGAAGTATTTGTCTGGTATTTCAGTAATTACAGCAAGTAACTCATCAGTTACAATTTTTGCTTTTCGTCTCTTTTCTCCAATAGTTTTTTTACTTTTGTTTGTTAATTTTTTAACAATTTGTGGTGTACATGCATTCAAATTGCTAATACTACTGTTTGATATATAGTTTCGTCTTTCTTCTTTCATCCATCGTTCATGGCACAAGGATCTATCATAAAGATTCTTGTTGAATTTTTGACGTATTGCAAATATATGGCGACAGGGAAGCATCATACTTATTCTGTCAAAGCATGTACAGCTAACTGGCGTAACGTGCAGAAGTTCTTTGGTCCTGGTCACTTGTCTGAGTGTAGCTTCCATGGTATTTTCATCAATGCTTCTCAAATTTATATAAGTGTAATACTTCACTTGTAATAGAATTTTGTTACACGCATATTCTGTTAGCAAATTCTTATAATAGTTTAGTATTTCATCTACATCCGTTTTGATAACATTTGTATCAACTTTTAATACTCTCTGAATGTCTTTATACGACATTTCTAGATTTCGATGAAGATCCCACTTGAAAGGATCTCGTATAAATGTCATGAAAGAGTTGTACGTTGTCAGAAAAGCTTCAAGTTTGTGATTTATTGATTCGATTCTAATATTGGTTAAATTACCAAGATTAGCATGAAATATGCAATATTTCACCCATTCTGTTTTAATTGGATGCCAATTATGATTAAAATAATCTTACACCTTTGTTGGAGCTTTCTCGTTAAACTTGGCATAATAAATATCAAAATCTTGTGCATTTTCAATTTTCATCATACTATTTATTAGTACCAACAACTTTAGTCTTTGGTCATTACTTTTAATATCCAATTGATTTACAATTAATTGACGACTGAAAGATCTTAATGCATGAAACTGGCAAATAAACATCTGAACATGTGAAAAAAGTTCCTTAACAACTGTGCGCTCAGTTAGATCTTTATCACTCATAACTCCTTTAATATTTCGACATGCTTCTGCATTATCATTTTTAAATGCTTGAAGAAACCACTTGAGAACTGGTTTAGTTTCATTTTGTAATATTCCAACTGCTACTACTTAAGACCTACCATTTCCATCTTCAATGACTATAAGCATAAGTGTGTACCCAGCCTTAAAAATTTTGTATGTCCCATCGATAAAGAGGATTTCAGGAAATCTTTTCATATTTTCTTTGATTTCAGGAGTAGAGAAGTATAATCCTTGAAATTCATTCTCATACTCAAAAATTTCAGTTTTAGCATCTGAAATATAAACATTCAAATGTTATACTCTTCATAATATTAATATAACCTACAGATTAATTTGTTAAATTACTGTATTCGTTGTTTAGAAGTTCCACCACTGATTGAAGATTGTCATTGTCTTTCCACTTAATTTATTCTTGTAAATTTAATAAATCTTTTGCCCTTACTGGTTTTCTGTATTTTTCTTAATGTTCCTCAATTTTTCTTCTAATCTGGCTGGCTTACATCCCAGATTCAAATGATCCAAAGCTTCAGCTTTTTCTACAGCATTTAATCGACGGACTTCTGGTAAATGTTCATAAAGATCCTGTGATTTTAAAAATGTTTACTGTTTAATTTATTAAATGTTTACATTTCTCTTGTATATATATTTTCTTATATATAGATTTTATATATTATATTATCTCTCTTTCTATACCTCTAGTCCTTCATGGTCTGTATCCTGCAGATTGCACTGAACAACAGTATAATGAGTTTTATCAGTAGAAATGCAAAATTTGAATCAGATTAGTATATTTACAATAATTTCAATTGGCCTTAAATTATTTGTCGACAATTGATCAAGGTCTACGTAGTACATCGCAGCCCACTTGATTCAGTTCTCCGTTGCTTTCCATACTTACACTGATACTCAATAGTATGATATTTCAAATTTGTAGATTTATTACGATGAGTACGTCTCTTACGTTTATTCAACTTTTTTGATTTTATCGATGATAGTGTCTTTGAACTTTTTATGATAAATACCTGCCTAGTTTCATTTTGATACTTTTACACACAATTTTGTATGTCTTCTTTAGTTTCAAATGTTTGTCCTTTGAATATTGTCTGCGTGAATAGATGAATATTATTATTATTATTATTATTTATTAATTTAATTGCCGAGTGAAAAAAGTCCTTAGATAATACTTAGATATCTAAGTATCTAAATACTTAGATATCTAAGTATCTAAGTCCTTAGATATCTAAGTATCTAAGTCCTTAGATATCGGCAAGATGGCCGCGGCAAGCAGTGGCTCGCAGCGTAGTCTAAAGGAAAATGTGCTTAAAATTAATTACAAACAAAAAGTTAAGTCAGTGGTGTGTATAGTGTGTGATAAGGTGTATCAAAGTAGTGATTTTGAAAAAATAGAAAAAGCCATAAGATTAAGTGCAGCGCTAGGAATCTGTCCTGAACATGAGGAACTCGACCTAACCTCAAAAGATAATACAAAAACGCTAAGTAATGATGCGAGGCTCATAATCGCAAGAGTCAAGGCCTTTGAAAAACAAAAAATAAGAAAGCAAATACTAGAAGAATTCGATAATAATCTACTTAACGAAGGTGAGCAAGAACTAATAGGAGACAACATCAAACGTGAAAATGCTTTACTGAGAGAATTGAATAAAGAATTAAAAGAAAAAAATGATTTATTGAAACAATTACTAGACAAAGAAAGAAATGAACTGCCAATGGTTAAAAGTAAAACGTTTGCTGATGTTATCTCAAATAATAAAAATAATAATAAGCCTAAACGTATACCTAGTATTATAATAAATAATAAATCTGAAGAGGAAACCATTGACGATATAAATCAATTGGTATCGCACTACTTGATAAAAGACAAATCAATTCAAACTAAAAAAGCAGTCAAGAAAAAAGATGAAATAATTATAAACTGTTTAAATGAGGAAAGTGTTGGCAAAGCTCATAAATTACTACAAAGTAAGCTGTCAAAATTATGTGATGTCAATAAGGAACAGGTTAATAATCCTAAAGTAAAAGTTGTAGGAATAAACAATTTGGAAAATATGGATGATAAAAATATGGAAAATGACATCAATGAAAGGAACTTTGGAAATTTTAAAAAGAAATGTGTTGTTCTGACTTCCTACAAGAATAACAAAACGAATCTGCAAACAGTGATTCTAGAAATGCCAGCCGAAACATACCAACACATCAGAGAGAACAGTAATAGAATATTTGTAGGTTATCAAAGCTGCAGAGTGTATGATTACTGTAACATTAAACCATGCTTTAATTGTGGCAGGTATGGACACAGTGGCAGCAAATGTAAAAATAATTCTATATGCCTAAGGTGTGCTGGTGATCATAAAACTAAAGATTGTCAAGTAAATAAATTAAAATGTGCAAATTGTGATTATAGCAATGAGCGATATAAAACAAATTTCAGAGTTGAACATATGGCAACAGATAGCCACGAATGCAAAATTCTGCAATCTAAGATCAGAAAGTTCATCGACTTTACCGATTATACGACGCAGCCTGCATTACCAAGATATATCGGCAATGCAGTGAGAACATCGGACAAAGGTGTCGTGGATAAAACTTCTGGAATATCGTCAACGTCACTCCAATCAATCAACGTGAATATAGCAGCAAGACTAAGAAGCAAGAAGCAATAGTGATGGATCAAGACATCAAGTTTGAAGAGATAAGCAAGTTTGAATTGGAAATAGACGATATCAAAAAACTTAATAAAGCAATAATGAAAAAAAAGAACGTAATGTTGTGTGTGAATATAAGGAGTTTGAATGCAAATTTTGAAAAGCTGGAAGTGTTCATTGAATGTTTAGTAAGAAAACCGTGTATAATTGTATGTACGGAAACTTGGAAATTGCAACATTCTCAATACTATCAACTGCAAGGTTATGAAAGTTGTTACAATGAAAGTTATATAAATAAGGCGGACGGCGTCATGATATATAAAAAAAAAATATTAATTATAATACTAGAATAGATGTTGTTGATAGATTGAGTGTTGTAAGTACTGACATTAAACTTATGTCCGGAGAGGCAATAAGAATATCTGCCATATATAGGTGCCATGATATACCAAAATCTGAATTTGTAAATAGTGTCAAAAAGTTTTTAGCAAAAAATAGAAATATTAATAACCACTGCATTTTTGGAGATTTTAATATAGATATATTAGAAAATAATATGGTAAATAATGAAATGAGTGAAAAAATAATTAGTCAGGAATTTTTAATGAATTATCTAGAACTTGAATATATACCATACTTTAGAGGAATTACACGACCCTCCGTAAATAATGAAAATGGCACGTGCATTGACAACTGTTTCGCTAAAACTAAAACCATCAATATTGATTCTTTTAAATTGAATAATCCGTTTAACGATCACTATCCATTAGTCATAAGTGTTAATGAGAACACACTACAGAAAGATGGCGAAAAGGATAACAAATACATAAATTACAGGAAACTAAAAAAGTATGCTGAAAAACTGGATTGGCAATCATTGCTGACCAAACAAGATCCCAATGAATCAGTGGATATTATGATACAGATGTCACATAACTGTCTTGAAAATGCTACATGTTGCAAAAAAAACAATAGAAAAAATAAAGGTACATTGCCGAGAAAAAACTGGATAACTAAAGCTATCCAAGTGTCATGTGGTACTAAAGAAAATATGTATAATCTATGGAAAATGAACCCAACTAACTTAGTTTTAAAAAATGAATACAAAAATTACGAAAAAATTTTGAATAAAGTTATAAAAGATGCGAAATACAAATTTGAGAATAGTGAAATAAAAAAAAATATTGGCAATCCAAGACAGTTGTGGAGTATTATCAACACAAAGATTGGCAAAAAATCTCAAAAAAACAAGTCACTTGATTACCTAATCGTAAATGGTCAAAAGGTTGAAGACAAATATACTATAGCTAATCACATGAATAATTATTTTTGTAAAATAGGTATTGATTTAAGTAATAAGATTCAAAATTTAGATACAGAACTAAAACCCCCAGATAAAAATAATAAATCAATTTTCATCTACCCTACTAACAATTTTGAGATTATGAAAACTATTAATTCGCTGAAAAATAAAACTGGAGGTGTTAATAATATTAATGCTAAAACAATTAAGACAATTGCAAATTATATTGCGGAACCATTGACACATATTTTTAATGTGTGTATACAACAAGCCACGTGGCCAAACGCTTTAAAACAAGCGGACATAGTTCCTATATACAAGGCTGGTGATAGTTCCTGTGTATCAAATTACAGGCCGATATCGCTGATATCAAATATAGCCAAGATCTTTGAAAAAATATTATATAATAGATTGTTTAATTTCCTAATGGAATGTAATATTATATCTGATAAACAATTTGGCTTTGTTAAAAATGGAGGAACTACGGATGCTTTAAATTACATCTCAAACATTATATATAATAATATAGACAAAAGTACTCCGATAATAACTACATTCTTGGATTTAGCAAAAGCTTTTGACACAGTAGATCACAAGAAACTTTGAGATAAATTAGATAGGTATGGAATAAGAGGTAGTGCTTTTGACTTAATAAATAGCTATCTCTCAGGTAGAAAACAATGTGTTAAAATCCAAGACTGTAAAAGTGAATATAAAGATATAACTATTGGTGTCCCGCAAGGGACCATATTAGGACCATTATTTTTCATACTTTATGTTAACGACCTACTGAGGGATATGCAGAATGATACAATTGTGTCTTATGCCGATGATACTGTTATCATTGCTAGTGATAGCACGTGGTCTTCTGCCCAGGACAAAATGAACAAATATCTTAGCGATGTAGCAAAGTGGCTTACTGTAAATAAATTATCTCTAAATGTTAAAAAAACGGTTTATATTGCCTATGGCAGCTACTGTGATAGTGTCCCGGACAGTCTAAATATAGAGATAGGAAATACTAAAATAGAAAGAGTAGAAAGCCATAAATATTTGGGATTAATTTTTGATTATAACATGAAATGGGATAAACATGTTGATTATATAGTAAAAAAAACAAAATATTTAATTTTTATTTTTGCGAAAATAAAAAAAAGAATGGATAACAAAACATTAATAATGATGTATTATGCTTTTTTCCAAAGTTTAACTAACTACGCCATAATAGCCTGGGGAGGAGCGTACAATAATTGTTTAAATTTGATACAAGGAATACAGAAGAAACTATTAAAAATTATAAACAGGGATCAGTTTCAAATACAAGACCCTCCTCTTACTGTAAGGCAACTTTTCCAATTGGAAGCTATTACATATCATTACCATAGTTTAAGAGAAAAATATAGCATAAGTTCTAGCAATACTAGGAATAAGAGTATACAATTACCAAAAAATAAGAAAGCTGTGAACAGAAAAAACAGCTATTTCGTAGCTGTAAAAGTATACAACACTTTAACGAATGATCTTAAAACTTTAAGAGGTAACAAAATCGCAATTAAGAAAAGACTAAAAAAGTTTATAAGAGAAAATTATAGATAGCGTTATTTGAAAATTGTATGCATCGTTACTTAACTTACACAGGAATGTATTAAAAAGATTATCAAAAAGATGCTGTATCATCTTTTTGTTATTTTTTAGATTAAGTTTTAGATTCTAAGATTATCTGTACCATACCTATGTACAGGCAACTAAGTTTGTCTCTATAGGATGCTTTGATAAGCATATGTATATGGTCAATAAAATAAAATAAATAAAAAAAAAATACTTACATTGTTCCATTTCATCTTTTTTTTCTGTCAAGTTAATTACAATGAATTTTGAATTTGAGTTATAAATGACAAGCTTAGCTTAATCCCTGTGTGATTTCTTCAAGTACAGGTTGAAACAAACTTGCCTGTAAAATTTGAGTTCCCAATCTTTAATAGCCATCAAACTATGACCTGTTCGAGTTTTATAAATACATGATTGTTTCGTAATACACTTTTTTCAAATTTGATCTGGCCGTAGCTTGATGGCTATTGGAGCTTGGGAGCTCAAATTTTACAGGCAAGTTTGTTTCAACCTGTACTTGAAGAAATCACACAGGGATTTAGCTAAGCTTGTCATTTTTTTTGCTTCCCATCAGTACCTGCCGTAAATTTTTTAAACCCAAAGCCCCGGACTCGACACGAAGAGGTCGAACCAAGCCAGTTGATAAAATCTGATAAAATAAGTTATCACTTCAAAAATGTTCTAAATGTTACATGTTTTGTAAATAAATTCTTATTTCTTCTTTTTACTTTTTTTATTATTTAGAATAGTGAAAACTGGTTGTACTTTCAAATTAAGGGTAGCATTGCCAAAGAAAGAAAGAACAAAAGATGAGGGAAAAATGAAGATTTCAATTTTGCAGTTGACACATAATCATCGCCCAAATGATGACGCTGCAACTGAAAACTGCAATCCATGAGATCCTCAACAACTAAAAGTAAAAACTTTTATCAATTACGATTACATCAGATATTTTAACGTATAAGGTGCTAAATTCTTATTTGTCTTTTTCTGTTTTATACACTGCAACTGTTGATGAATCTGCAGTTTGTTCAGATGCAGTTGTTGCAAATATTAATAGTGATGAACCATCAGATGATTTCTTAAACATGAGCATTGACAAAGAATGTGATCTGAACATACCAGACGACCTCTCAAGTATGAGCATCGGACAAGAAACAGATTCCATCGTACCAGACAACTCTCCAAGTACGAAGATTTAAAAAGAATTTGTTTCAAATCTACTAGACGATCTCTCAGATACAGATATGAGTGTGGGAAAAGATTATGATTAGAATCTACTAAACGACCCTTCCAATCTGAGTATAAAAGCACTATTGTCTAGTTGTCAATTTACTTAATATTTTATACATTTTCAAATAATATATTTACAGGTTCCAGAGCAAAGTTTGAATGGTGGCATCAAAATGAAAAATGACATCAAATCCCAAACTCGAGGTCGACCAAAAGTCACAAGTGCTATTGGTATACCGCTGAAGAAAAAAACTATGAAGTATGAAAATTTATCCTTGAAGCAAAAGTTATACAAAATTTTGACGTGGTTAAATTTGGATGAAGAGCTAATCTCATTAATTGTAAAAGAAGAATGTCGGATGCCTTCCTATTTGACCAGCTAAACTTAAATGATTTCAATAAGTTTTTAGAGGGCAAGGCCTTACGCCATTTGAAAATAGCAATTCTGAAGAAAAAGAAAAAACATTTGTTGATCTGATATCAGTGTTACTGGTGGATCGAAATAGCAAATTAATTTTTCAATAAGTGCTCGTGTTATTTCTCTTACCGTGGCGTGTTGAACTGGCACTAGTATGCAGAATTTTGTAAAATTATCTGGTATTGTCAGTATATAGCGGTTTCCCTTCTCGGTTAGAGGCATCAGTCCGCAAAAATCGATCGATATCTTGTCAAATGGATGTGATGGTGTAACCGTTATGAGCATAGGTAATTTGGTTTTTACCCGAACTAGCTTTTTCTCCTGGCATCCTGCGCATCCTCGAACGAACTGTCTTACGCCCGCTTGCATGTTTCGCCAATAATATTTTCCTGCTATTCTACTCGTATTATAGGTTTTCGCCGTTCCCTTATGTCCGCCGATTGATAATTCATGGTATTCTTATTCTTTAATGAGTCTGTATCTGTCCTCCACTTTTGGTACTGGTAAGTTATTTTAAAATTTTGTTACACAGCTTAATCACATGTTCCCAGTTAGTAAGTGACATTATCCTTGAATCTTTAATGAATCTCAAATTTGTTATGTTGTATTTTTCGATTAGCAGCTGAGGGAATTTCATACACACCGTTATTTCACCAGTTGCATGTTGTGTGCCGAACAATTCCTCTCCGTGTACGTAATGCCGCTCTATTAGGGCATTTAACACTTCCGTATTTAGGACCGTGTCTTCTGTCAGTATGTAAGCAAGGTTGCATTTGTGAGCGAATGGGTGTTCGTTTAGGCTTGGGCTCCAGTGAATAAATCTCCGTCATCGGGGCCTCTCTCCTATTCCGGTGCGACTTGTTCCGGCCGCGCCTCCGCTATTAGATCACGCGCCATTACCTATCTTACGTAAGGATTCCATTGGAAATTTGACGGCGATTCATGCTATTCTGATTCCGACTCTTCATCTGACTCGTCCTCTTTTCTTATGTAGGGAGTAAAATGGTTACCGGAGAGGTGTAGGTGTATAAACTCTTTATCCTCGTTTATGCTGAAGTGACAGTATTTCATATACTGATTGGATTGAAAATGTACGCACACGTTGTATTCGAATGTTTTTACGAAAATATAAATGCAGTTAGCTTCTCCATATAGTAGGAACCGGCGTGCCTCATCTGGATTTCCACAGGTTTCTAAATGCGGGCTGCTCACGAGTTGAAGTCTTAGTTGGCTTACTGTCAGTGGCAGGTTTATGATTTTTATTACTGAGTTAAATGAGCAGTTTCCGGGTGTTTCTGTTGATATGTTCCTGTCGTGAATCAACCACTTACGGAGCTCTGCACAAACGTCTTGTTCAGAATATACACAAAATCAATCAATCACAATATGGCAGATGATGATCGGCTGCGGAGAATCTATACTCTCGTATGCGTGTGTTTGCATTAAGATTTTCTTTGATGGAACTTCTAGTGTCGGGTATGTTGCTCTGATTTCCTGTTTCCCATATGTTGATGTGAACACCTTTTTTGTCTTGTTTGTTTACTTCCTCGACATCTACTATGAGGCGAGTTCTGAATTTATTTTCCTTGTCGAAGAGGGTTTGTCGCAGACTGGCTAGTGGGGAACTCGAGCCTAACGGTTTATTGTCTGAGTTTTTATTAGCATTTGGCAAGCTTTCTATCTGTTGCGGGGTTGTTTTTAGAGTTTCATGTGTGTTTTTATCGCTTGGCGTATTCCTCGGCATTTGCAGCTGCGGCGGGCTGGGTGGCCCCATAGAAGGTCCCTTGTCAAATAGTGCGTGCGAATTCTCTTTTGTTCATTCTGGTGTTAGTCGTTTATTTTGGAACATCTCGTCCTCCGAATCATCACCGAGGCTGCTGTCGCTTTCTTTGCTAATGACCATGTCGTCCCTGTGGAATTTCGGAGTGCTCCTGTTAAAGGTATGCTTGCGTATGAGCCTTTTTGGATCGTTCTTGTGGTTTATTTCCTGGTATTGTGGTGTGCTCATAACTTGCATTCCGGTTCTCATTTTTGTTCTCCTTATCCGATATTTTATCGCATACTGGGTAAGTTTTCCCTGTCTTTTCGTCATGTACCTTTTTGTATACCCTTTTCTTACCCATTCGAGTTCTCAATCCTGGTAGCCATTCCTCGTCAGAATCTGAAGACTTATTAGAGTCCATGCTTTCAGTATACACTACTACTCGGCGTTCTCTTTCTCTCGGATTTCCGGAATTTTCTGATTCTAACAAAATCCGCACCTTCTGCGGTGTCAGCTGATTCCGAGGCCACATTTGATCTTGGCCTCTTTAGTGTTGTTTTAAATCGTCGTACAGCTGCTTCGTTTTCTTGCTTTTCGGCTAGCTCATATAACTCTGCCTTGGGCCTCTTTGGGTTATCTTCTCCTTCTTGCAATATTGGATTCCTGGAGAGTGCGTCCGCGTTCCCGTTGCGGGGTCCCGGTCTATAGATGATGTTAAAATCGTAACCTATCATTTCCGCCTTTAATCGATCGAACGTTAAATCCAATCTTAGTAGTAAGGAAGTGTTTTAAGGGCTCGTGACCAGTCATCACCGTAAAACTTCATCCTCACACCAGCGTAATGGTTGGAGCTCACCCGAGGACTCCGAGACTTTTTTCGACGACGGAATCCCCTCATTAGAGTAACAGTCTCAGCCGCGGCGCAGTAAAAAGTATTGAAGTTTCAGATTATTATTCGGCCTCGTGCCCATTTACATAAATTCGGCCGGATCAATTAATCTTTGTGTTAACGTTGGTGCTCGGGAGTTGCTTCCTGGTCATCGATTCCTCGAAGTAACCGCCACGTTACAGGTGTGACCCGCGATATTGCAATATTCGCACATCTTTGTGTCAAAATTTTTAGCTTTACACGCATGCTTGAGGTGCCTCTGCTTGCGACACTAATTGCATACGTGCATGACCATCGTGTATCTAACGTTCTCGGTGGCGACTGGTGTTGTTGGCGGTGGGTTCACCTGCGTTTTGGATTCTAATGCGATTTTGGCTAGATTCACAAGTACCGAGGACCATGATGGAATTTTCGTGTTATCGCTTTGAGGTACATCCGGTTGGGGACCCTATGCTCGGCGTGCACTGGTCTAGTGTTCGAATGCTACAGCTTCTGTGATAGCTTCACACAGGCACCCTGAGTTTTTATCGTACTTGATGTTGTAGCTCTCCGTTTAAACCGAATAGAAACTGTTCGAGCGCTTCCTCGTCAGCATTGTTTTTGTATGTTTCCTTGCATAGTCTCGTATCTCGCGTCTCGAATCGTAGATATTCAATAGTCTATTATGTAATGTTTGCACGCGTAATCCGTAATCCCCGGCACTTTCTCCCCCCTATTGGCGAAAGAATTAAAAGATCGACTAGAACTTTATCTGCGCCGCCTACGCCACTGTACTACGTGGTTAGATCGGCCAGCAACCGCTCGTAGGTAACGTATTGCGTCAAACGCGAAGTGTAGCCGTCCTGTCCTCTGCATTTCGAAGCTAATGATTTGAGTTCCAACTGTTCGTAGAATTCCTGAATCACGTCGCGAACGGCTCGACAAAACAATGCAAGCATATCTGGATTTCCATCGTAGTGTGGAATCGTGTTTAGTGCCTGCTGTAGTGAAAACATTCAGCCCCCGTCCCTAACGCGGTTTCTGTGTGGTTGTTCATTTTGTACACGTCGGATTGTCGGATTATGATTTGAAATAAAGCCCATGCTTTCGCTATGTGGTTGTTTATTCTGTTTGTTTTTGATTGTCGAGATATGATTGGTAAGTTCTTGGTACTTGGTAAGTTCAGAGCTCCAAGATCGGGTAATTTAGTTAAATTTAATTGTTTCTCGGCTGCACTTGCCGGCGGGTATTCAGTGGAGAGTGCACATTGGGTGTTCGGGCTGAATATTGCGTATTGATCGTTTATCCTGTCGTTAAGGTTGACATTATTTTCTTTGGCTGCGCTGTCTATGCCACGGGAGCCAAAGTCGAAGGCTTGGGATCTTCAATCCACGACGTATTTGTGTTGCGTTTCTTTCTTTACCAGAAGCGTGTATGATCCGTTCAAGCTAGAAAAGTTCAGGGTTTTGGGAATAATACCGGTGTTTGTAGCGTCCTCTGGATTTATGTCTTGCGGTATGTAGTTCATCGCTCCCAAGCGCATGATTTGATCTCTGCGCATTAATAAATGTTTATCTTTATTTGAGAATTTTTTTTGGCCTATTTAGTTCTAATATACCCTAATGAAAAATCAAACACCGAAAAGCACTGTCCACACGATTCTAATGTACGGCCCAATCGGGCTGAAAATTTTTTGACATACTTTAAAAAGCACTAGTATAAATGGAGGAAATTTAATTTAAATGAATAGAAAACTTTTTAAAAATAAAAGAAGTCAAAAATAATGAAAAATAAGCTAAACAACTAAATTTTTTACTTGTTTTATTTTTAAAAAGTTTTCTATTCATTTAAATTAAATTGCCTCCAATCATACCAAAACTAGTGCTTTTAAGAGTATGTCAAAAAATTTTCAGCCCGATCGAGCCGTACATTGCCCTGGAATCGTGTGGACAGTGCTTTTGAGGTGCTCGTGAGGTGTTAAGCTCTGAAAATGAGTCAATCGGCGGTCGAGCCGCGAGATAAGTACGTTGTCGGGTAAGAGCCGCCGGGCTAAGAGAGCGAGTGCCTCCGCGCATCCCCTTTTATAGTCTTACTAGGTGGTGTGATTTCCTCTCCGTGCGAACGTCCGAAATCGTGAGCGGAGTGTCGCGCTGAGTCGGGAGAATCGGGCTTCGGGGCGAGTCCGCGCTGTTGCCATGCATGTATTTAGCGACTCATGCTGGATTGTGCGATTGTGTTATAACTAGCAACGATATATACGTGCGACTCGTCACACGTGACAGTATATATATATATATATATATATATATTGTAACGGTGGACCCAGCGTATGGTAACGCTGGGTTTTTTACAGTCGTGTTACCGATGAAATCTTCCGACTCCTACGCTCGCTTCAATACATACGAGGCGGCGGGCCGCCTCGGCCCTGGGCACCAGGCACCGGACTGCCAGGGATCCCGCCATCCCCTTATCTTGAGACGCAGCCCCGTGTCGAAATATCACTTCGTCCACCTGCTCGGCTAGCCAGTATTCGAATTACGCACATGGACAATGAGACAATCACACAAGGTCGTGGGTAATAGTACGGAATGAATGATTAAGATTAGCTTTGACTATCCTTGTATTTCAGTTAACAATCTTTCTTCGTTATTACTTTACATTCTGGCGATCTCCAGTCGCGCGCCTTACCAAACTACGACGTTCCTGTCGATCTCACTCACATACTCACACTGTGACTCGCATGTCACCGCGCCGAGGTTCGAGCGAGGAAAATACCGACGCAGACCCTGAGCGCGTATCCGGTCGTCTAGAAATTCTGCTCACTGACCCGGCGCCGAACTCGCTCGTGCCCGTCGGTGTAACCTCCTAGCCGCGGCGTGTTCGTCAACACGCCGCCGGGCGGCTTACCCGACGCGGACGGAACAGCTGCCTCGCCCTTCCGATCGTTTACCGGTGCCGACGATCGTCGCGTCCGTCGCAGTCTGCCCTCACGAGACCATGAATCCCCGCCCCGACGATAACCATCCTCTCCCGACGTACGCAGGTCCCCAGGCGTACCCGCCGTTGCAGCGCCGGTGACTTCGCCCGAACTTCGACACGACCATTCACCCACTTCATACTACTATGCTTAACTTAACGAGACCGCTGTCCCGACTACCTTAATTATATTACATTCGGTTTTTAATTTAATCTAATACTAAAACTTAATCTAATGTGAATTAACGCGCGGGCTAGAACTAGCGATAGTCGTGTCCGTGTGTCCGTCGTGTAGGTCATGGCTGTGTTGTATACGAGAGCGTGGACGATAGCTTGTTAGTATAACTGTGGTCTTTGTCTTTGTCGTGAATACGTGAGCGATAGCTTGAAGATCACTTTCACGATAGTTATGTGTGTAAAATCTTGTCGGGTCTACAGTCATAGTGTGAAAAACGTAGCGTCAGTGTAATAACGATAATAGTATTATAAACGGTAGCGTCAGTGTAACAACGATAATCATGGTGTAAAGGGTAGCGTCAGTGTAATAACGATAATCATGGTATAAACGGTAACGTCAGTGTAATAACGATAATCCTGGTGTAAACGGTAGCGTCAGTGTAATAACATTTAACTGGTGTGTAGACGATAGTGAGAACGATAGCTTGTCGGTAATAATTGTCGTAAGGAGTGTTCGCCAGTCAGTGTACAGTAACTACAGTATGCGGTAAATCGGCAGAGGCATAATGTTCATTTAATATGCCGTACGACTCAACGCCGTTAGATCGACGAAGCTGCACTCATGCTTCGCCGCACTCCTGCCGCCATATTGGCCACATGGCGTGTTAAATATCGCGAGTTCGCGCTACTTCGCAATCGGCACACTATTTCCCGTAAGAATCACTAATACAATAATCCACTCTACTCACGGGTACGCAGCAGTCCGTCGCACAGCACTCCCTTATTATTTCAAACGTCGCTCAGGTGGTCCGATGCTCGACAATTGGAGAAGTAGCGGAGAGTCGGTGGCCAAAAATGGACCTGTTGCTACGGCAGTCAAACACGAAAAGGGGTGCTCTGTGCGGCCGCTTGTAACTGGCAGTGAACTGACATGTTACAATATATATATATAAATATATATATATATATATATATAGACTATTTCACTATTAATTAATAAATTTTGATATTGCTATAACTTTGTAACGAAGGCACCTAAAGGCCTAAAATTTTTTCACGTTCTTGCGGGGGTATACTGAACTAAGAAAAAAATTTTGGCCGAAATTTGAAAAATTTTTCCACGAGTTGACGTGAAATAGCCCATATATACATATATATATATATATATATCTTCCTATATTATATAGTTGTTTTGGTAATACTCCCCCTCCCACCGTCCCACCACCGCACCCCCCACCAAGTAACGGGAAATTCGTTCATTATGTTATGTTTGAAAATTTTATAAACCCCCCCACCGCCCCGCACCATATTCACCTAACATTATTATATAGCACAAATTTATGAGTGACATTATTATGTATGTTTTGTAAATTGTAAATTATGTATGTAATATAAATGTAATATATAATAAATCATGGATGAACTTCTCTTTAGAGTCGATTGTTCGAATGTTCTCAATGCAATAGCGTTATCGGGCATGAGGCCGTCATACTTTTACTATATACATAGTAAGTTGATGAACATTCAGGAAGTATAATGAGCATAGATTATAAAGATTCACTAAATCAATAACAACATTAATAAGGTCATAACATGACTATACGAGTCAATTCTTTTTAGGTACCTAAAGTTTGCGTATATTATTATAATACAAACAAGTTATATTATAAAAAAAATTTATTTAAAATATGAAAATATAAAGACTTGTAAGAAAATATTGTAGAGAAAATGAAATACGAATGTCTTTCTTGTGATAAAATTTTTAAACCTTAATGTAGTTTGGTTACACATTCCAAAATTCATTCTGGAAAGAATATTTTGTCATTAAATAGTGTAATTCTTACGGTATAATGAATATAGCTATTATTTAAATTTTAAATTAAATGGAAGGTGAACATAAAACATATTTAAGTATATCGTCATTTTTAGCTGAAACTACAATATCTAGCGTATTTATGAAGATGGTAAACTTATTATTATAAAAAAGTCCACAAATATTTTTAAAATTAAAACAGAAAATTAAAACTGGGGGGTTGGCGAGTGAACCGAGCAGGGGGGCGAAGCCATACTATAATATATATATATATACGACAGATTTTATATAACCAACAATAAAGCAATAAGTAATACTATATTTCTATGTAACAGTGAATATATAACAATTTATTGTTAATAATTACAAATCTAAAAATTAATTGTTAGTCTTCTCCAAAATTTTAACACTTATTGATTTTGTTAATTTTTTTGATATTACTTTTTGGGATGCTCTATAATTATAGTTCACAATTTCAGGATGTTTTTCACAAAGATACTTGTACGCACTTGCTAATCTGTTTATCTCTTCTATAGTCAGATGAAATGATCGAATTTCTGGACTGACATTTGCCAACTTGAACATAGCTATTGAAAGTTGTTCACGACGATCCATAGGAAACAGCGTCCTAAAAAATAGTTGTAACGGTAATTATAAATTCAAAACATTTTATTTTTATCGTTAATTATAAAAAAAGTTTTTTCTCAGTACACGCATATCGACGGCTGAAAGGAATAATGGTCTATTTTAGGACGCGTTGCGAGAACACCCTATATGGCGATCCGTGTCGAGAACGGCCTATCTGGCGACCGGCTTCGAGAACAGCCTATCTCGGGAGCCGTTTTCAGAGCGGTATATCTCGCGATCCGCATTAAGAACGTCCTATATGGTGTCACGCTTTCAGAAAGGCCTATTTCAGTAGCCGAATTTTAGTTATATTTTAGTTGCGAGAACGGCCTATCTGGAATTCTGTTTGGAGAACGACAT
Source organism: Muscidifurax raptorellus (assembly GCA_020010945.3). NCBI lineage: Eukaryota > Metazoa > Arthropoda > Insecta > Hymenoptera > Pteromalidae > Muscidifurax > Muscidifurax raptorellus. The sequence goes on from JAHUUD020000008.1 coordinate 609,398, forward strand.
ATCTCGAAGCAAGCTTGTTTTAAGACCTTTTGCGTTATTTCTATTCGTAACAGGTCCCGACATAAGCCGTTATTCCCCTCAACCGCGGATATAATAAAGTCCTCTTCATACCTGAAATTCACTATGTAAGAAATTAAAAATTTTATATTTAATATCATTGTACATAACTCAAAATGCACATTATATGCTATTGCATAACATTACATAAAGGTAAAATCATTTTTTTTTTGTAAATGATTATAATTGCTAATTTAACTAAGAAGATACTGCTAGCATATTATATATGCTTTAGGTCGATTAGTCTTATTTATTTTTTCATTTGTAACGTGTTGGATTTCCACTCCTCGGCCATTATCTCACGTTAAGAAATCGACGGCGAAGTTCGCCGCAAAAATTTATCAATTAATTGCTATTCTACTAAATAAATATACACTGGGTAATTAGTGTTTCACTTCACCATTTATTAATATAACGCAAACACTCAAATGATCTAGCCACAACGTTTCTGCCGTGAAATATTTGTCTCTCGCATGCTAACTTAACTGGCAAATTAACAACAACAATCGGTTTTATTTTACCTTGTCAGTCTACAATGGTTACCTTCTTCCTTCCGTACCTTGTAAACGCCAAAAATACACTTCGCGAACTTTGGATTTATAATATCGGAGGGAGAATCCTTGCTGCTAATTGTCGATCCGGTATTATTTTTTTTATTATAACCTTGTAAAGTATATCCGTTATACTATATATATATATTATATGTATATATATATAGTATAACGGACAGTGAGACGCGCACGTCGGCGCGGATAGCCAAAACGCGGGAAGGCCTATAGAGGGGACTCTCAATTAGAGGGAAATTCGTGTTCAGTTAACTTTGATCCGCAAGAGTGAATAGTTTTATTCTAGTTTTTCACGCGCTTCCAAAGGTGAGATTAGCAGCAATAGCAGAACATCAGCAACAGTAGCAGCACGCATACATTTAATTGCGCGATCGACTGGTGAGACATTTGGCCCCAGTCGCAGATCCGGACTTTATGTTACGGCCTTCTCGCGACGCGAAATCGCGGAACACGCGCATATATCTAATATTGAAGAAACGCTATTCTCTATCTGAATCGGTCGACTGTTCGTTTGATGATTCCCTTTCTATACAAACCGCCGAATTCCGCTGCCTCCGCGGGCATTACACAGGAGTGTAGTGCATTCTGAGCATCGGAGCAATGTCGAAGGCAAGCGACCACACGAGCGTGTTCAACATCTCATAGATGCAAAGTGCAGGAGTGTCTTGCATTTGTACGTGGCCGTTAGGCACTTTCCCGCCTACAAACCGCCCCGTTACAATATATATACAAGAATGAGAGAATGCATGCCTGCAAGATCGAGTTATGGAACCGAGCGCCGAATATCGGAACAGCCCATTGACTCACCAAGTCAGCACTACCCACGTGCACTTACCGACTTTTGTAACATTTACTCATTAGTTGTTATGATTGATTACAATGTCCATCACTCCACGATCGATGCCGAAGCAATAAAACCCCCGGAGCCGATTCACGGAGCGCCTTTTGTATCAGAACAAAATTTTTTTTTTCTTTTTGTTTCTTTTTCTTTCCAGCTGACAACCCGACGGATTGTCAGCTGGAAAGAATTTTTTTTTATTATCTTGTTGTTGTTTTTTTTTCTTTTTTTAAATAAAAAAAAAAATAATAGCTCCGAGCGAACGCGCCGACTGGGTAGCAACGAAGGAGAGAATATCACGTCGGTTTAACGAGTCGTGAAATAGACCTTTCAGTTCGGCGTAAAACGCAAAATTAAGTGCGATATTTAAATAATAGCTAATAATTAGCTCTGATAATAGAATAAAGAACTGAGAGCGTAACGCGGAGATAGCCAGGTGGGAAGTCTGCATTACGTATTTTGGTTAAGAAAATCAAACGACGGATATTCCCTCTAAAAACGTGCCAGTCGCCTCATAACCTACGTTTACAGAATTAAGACGAAATAGAGCCAAGATGGCAGAAGGTGGCGGACATTTTGAAGACCAAATTCATGCAGAAATTGAGGAATGGGCGATGTTGCTACCTGCAAATGAATTATATACAAGATTATCAGAATTAGAATTAAGAAAGGGATCTTCACGTCTTGAAAACGTATGTAGGTTAGCTAGGCGATTGCGCGGTGACTACACGGCGGAAGATTTTTTAGAAACGAGCGATCCAGATTTTATAGTATCATCAAGAAGAGACACAGATTTACATAGAATGATAAAAAGAGACAGATCATTGTCAGAAACAGTAAAGTTGGCTATAATAGAGCGGAATCGCGCGGATCGAGTCAATATGTTCGATTGGAATTCGACCTTCCTGGATAATTTCGACGGGTCTAATGCAAGAACACTACCGATAAGGCCAGCGTCGCGGAATGCAGGAGCGAATATAGAGAGGCTGGATCTTAGATTGCAGACGCCTCATGATCGACGAAATCAAACGTCAACATCAACAACAGCGACAACGACGACTAATACGACTGCCAGTGTTAACGACAGATTTAATTCTCCACCTATCAGCAGCATGGTTACAACAAGGGCTGTAACAATTACGCTTACGTGTCATAAAAACTTGCTCCATACCTACAAAATCAAAATGTACACTAACAAATCATCCCTGTAACATGTTCGCCCTTGTCCTTGATTTGAGACTTTAGTTTTTCTTTTCACTAACTGATATGTTCACATCTTTGAACCTTACTTGTTCACATCTTTGAACCTTACTTGTTATGGACCACCAACTGAACCACACTACCCTCAGGACCCGCGAAGTTTGTCGGGCACGACAAACGTTTTCAAGGGGGGAAGGATGTTATGTGACAACTTTGCGATATTCATATTCGAACAATTATTTCGAATATGAAATCGAGAAAGTTCTGCACATAAAAGGTACAGCGAGACTCAAGGCCACAAAAGTATCAGGTAGCCAAGAATCTCGCTGACCTAAACAGTTTCCCCTCCACTGCGCAAGACCGCACGTGCGAAGCCACGCTGCAGTCTTGAACTTTTGCACCATTAACAGGTCCCGTAAGGCCTACTGTGTGCGACGAGTGCAGACGCACTGACGTCAGCATGGGGAAGCGGAGCTTGGAGACGCGTGGGAGGTCCGGATATACTTCCGAAGCGTCCCCAAGCCACGCTACCTCAGGCACTCTGACTCGAGCCAAGCTGCCGAGCGGACGAGAATTTTTCAGTAGTTTTTCCTTTGTTTTATTCTCGTTTTATTCTTGTTTAAAAATCAGTTTATTATATTTTATTTTTCTTATCTTTTCTTAAGTTTACGGATATATATATATCTATATATATATATATATATATATATATATATATATATATATATATATATATATATATATATATATATATATATATATATATATACGCATATTATAAATACAGAGCTTGATTAGTATATTTTAATTGGTTTACCCTACCACATACACATTTGGGTCTTCCTTCGACCAGGAGGAAATAGAGGACCAGATTTTGGAGTTGATCGTCGAGAAATAAGAGAGCATACAAGGTAAGGAAGTTCATTATAAGACAAATCCGCGCTTCAGCCAAAGGAAAAATTAAGCTGACAGCCAGGAAAGATTCGAGGAGTGGAGTCTCTCCCGTGACTGTATAGTTGCGTGCACGAGATTAACTCACGCAAAGATTTGATTTATATTGCTAGGTGACTAACAATCACCTAACATTGATGTATAATACGATTCTATTTAATTACCTGACATGTATGGCAATGCATTCAAATCAAATATTTAAACGTTGATGTAATCTTATTATGATGTTCAATTTTAGTTCCTTTTTCCTACATTCTAACCCAGGAGTCTATTTTGGAACCAATTTGAAACTCCCAGAACGACACCTGTTGGCGGATATCGGAACTCAAACGGGTCTAATACACGCAAATTAATTTTTGACTAAATTTACACGACTCGTTATTTACTAACTTCAATATCTTGCTACTGATTCAAACCGCTTGTTATTAAACATACTAAGCAGACAGCATCTAGAAAGTACAGCTGATATTTAAGTTGTTTAAATTAAAAAACTGAAACTTTTTTTATATTGATTTGGGTTTCTGTGAGATAATTTGTGATTTAAGTGTATAGTGCAGTGTAGACAACGTTTATTTACGTGCATAATGTCTTTAGGTAGGGTTTAGCAAGGAACATTTTTAAATGATCATTCTGATCACAAGTATTCTCTTGGTAGACCTAAGAAGAGATCAAGAGAATTCTTGACCAACAAAGAAAGCCCAGAAAAAAGATCAAGACCCTCTGTCAGTTCAAGAAAACTCGAAAGTACGTGGATCATAGACTGTAGTGACACAAGAAATAGAATTATCGACATAAGTATTATATTTCCTGCACTTGAGAACGTTTTAACATGTAATCATTTTTGTGCCAAGATGGCCGCGGTGAGCGGAGGCTTGGTGAGTGGTAAAGCCATAAAAACTTACAAAAATAATCCAAATAAAAGAGTTAAAGTAGTAGTGTGCATTATTTGTGAAGATGTATATTATACTAGTGGTTTTGTGAGACAAGAGAAAGCAGTACTATTGAGTGGCGTTCTAGGAATCTGCCAAGAGCACGGAGACCTAGACTTAACCTCAAAATTGGACTGTAATGTGCTAAGTAATGATGCGAAGATTGTCATTGCTCAAGTCAAGCACTTTGAAAAACAAGAAATTAAAAAACAGATACTAAATGACTTTCAAAATGATCTAATAGAAAATGACAGTGAGTCAATCAATGTCAATTGGAAACGAGAAAATGCTCTTTTAAAGGAACTGAATACAGAATTAAAAGAAAAAAATGAACTGTTGAAGCAGTTACCAGGTAAAAAAAGAAATGAAATACCGACGGTTAAAAGCAAAACTTTTGCTGAAGCTATTTCAAGTACTAAACTTCTTGTAACACTCTTTGTAGCATATCAAAACTGTAAAATATATGATTATTGTAATGTTAAACCTTGTTTTAATTGTGAAAGATTTGGTTACAATGGCATTAAGTGTAAGAATAATGCTGTTTGTTTAAAGTGTGCTGGTAATCATAAACAGGAAATTGTCAAGAAAATAAAATCAAATGTCCAAATTGTGTATTCAGTAATGAGAAATATAAAACAAAGTTCACCGTGGAACACGTGGCAATAGATAGCCACGAATGCGAAATCTTGCAATCCAAAATAAGGAAGTATATTGATTATACCGACTACCCAATTAGACCTACTTTGCCAAGATATATCGGCAAGGTAGGAACGTCAGATAGAGGTCTAGTGGCTAAAGCTTCTGGAATTTCGTCAACGTCACTTTAAGCAATGAATACAAATACAGCAGACAGACTAAGGAGCAGGAAATAACAATGGATCAAGATATCAGTATCGAAGACATAAGCAAGTTTGAATGTGAAGTTGATGACATAACAGAATTCAATAAGTCATTAATCAGAAAAAAGAACTTTATTTTATCCGTAAACATAAGAGCAAATTTTGTAAAACTAGAAGTTTTTATTGAGTCTTTAAAAAGAAAACCGTGTATGCACAGAAACTTGGAACTTATAATACACTCAATACTATCAACTATAAGGGTACAAGAGTTTGTACAATGAAAGTAAAATTAATAATAATTCATTAAATAATGAGAAGGGAACTTGCATTTATAACTGTTTCGCTAAAACTAAAGGCATAGAAATTTTATCTATTAAATTAAATACTCCTTTTAACGATCACTATCCGTTATTCATAAATATAGACCAGATTAAGATACAGAAACCAAGCGAAACAGATAACAAATGCATAAACTATAGGAAATTTAAATATACAGCGGAAAATTTGACTGGAATACAGTTTCGACAATGCAGGATCCAAATGCTGCATTAAATAAACTCATACAAATTATACACAATTTTCTTGACATAGCTACATATTCCAAAAAATGTAAGAAAAAAAATAATAAACCACTGCCAAGAAATATTGGATGACTAAAGCAATCCAAGTCTCATATCGAACTAAAGAAAATTTGTATAAACTATGGAAAATGAACCCACCTAATTTGGAATTAAAAAATGAATATGAAAATTACGAAAAAATCTTAGATAGAGTCATTGAAGATGGAAAATACAAATTTGAGAATAATGAAATAAAAAGAATTGGTAACAATCCAAGACAGCTGTGGAATATTATTAATCTAAGCTTGGTAAAAATACGCATCAAAACACGACACCTGATTATTTAGTTGTAAATAAATGAATGATTATTTTTGCAAGATAGGAATAGACTTAAGTAATCAAATTCCAAATTTAGATACAAATCAGCAGAAACTTCCAAAAAGAAATAGCAAATCGATTTTTATATATTATACTAATTGTTTTGAGATCCAAAAAACTATAGATTCACTGAAAAATAAGACTGGAGGTGTTGATAATATCAATGCAAAAACGATTAAAGTACTAGTAAACTACATAGATAAATCGTTGGAACATATATTTAATATGTGTATACAACAAGCTTCGTGGCCGTCTGCGTTGAAACAAGCTGACATTGTTCCTATTTTCAAAGCTGGAGACAAGCCTCGTATGTCAAACTATAGACCAATATCACTAATATCGAAAATAGCAAAGATATTAGAGAAAATCATGTATAATAGGTTGTACTTATTCATTATGGAATGTAATATCACATCGGAAAAACAATTTGGTTTTGTAAAAAATAGAGGAACAATAGATGCGTTGGCAAAAGCGTTTGATACGGTAGACCACTCAAGACTTCTTGATAAACTAGAGAGATATGGAATAAGAGGCAGTGATTTAAATTTAATAAAAAGCTATCTCTCAGGTAGGAAACAATGCGTTAGAATACAGAATTTAAAAAGTGAATATAAATAAATATCCATTGGTGTCCCCCAAGGGACTATATTAGGACCATTATTTTTTATTTTATACGTTAATGATCTACCGAGAGGTATGCAAGATGATACTGTTGTTTCTTATGCTGACGACACCGCTATCATTGCAAGTAATGACACGTGGGCGTCAGCTCAAGATAAAATGAACAAATATCTTAGTGAAGTCGAAAGTGACTTACTGTAAATAAATTATCTTTAAACGTTAATAAAACAGTTTACATTACCTATGACAACTACTGTGATAGTGTTCCTGTCTCGCTATATATCGAGATAGGCACTAATACAATAAAGAGAGTAGAAGGCTACAAATATCTAAGACTAATTTTTTGCTACAACATGAAATGGGATAAACATGTAAATTACATAGTTAAAAAAACGAAATATCTAGTTTTTATTTTTGAAAAAATTTGGAATATAATGAACAACAAAACACTAACTATGATATACTAGTAATGTAAAGAATAGAATAATAGACATTATTATTTTATTTCAAAGCCTTCAAGTGGAGTGAAGTAAACATCCGAGGACTTAGATTTCAAATTTCAATCACATGTAGTGCTTAGCATAAGGTTGCTTTTGTAAACTCAAGTGAGAAAGTGGGAAAAACATCTAATGCCTATGAAATCAATGAACGCAGTGCGCTTGCAGCTAGAACTTTTGGACACGGATTGAAGAGTTTGAACACTTTTTGTGGTATAATGGATCTGCCTCAACCAATTTCTCACAGCAACTATGATTCAATCAATAAAGAACTTCAAGAAGCAAGTGAACAAGCAGCGAATAAATTAATGAAAGCAGCAATCGAGCAAAAGTGTGATCATTTAGATCAAAAAGAGTTCAATGTATCCGGGGATGGTTTATGGAGAAAGATAAGACATTCATCGTTACAAGGATTTTCTAGTTTAATCAGATATGAATCTGGTAAAGTAATCTATTTTGCACCAAAGCAAAGATTCTACTATGCCCGTGTTCGTAACTCTGAACAGGAAGCTTATAGAGAATGGTGGGACAAACATGAACCTAATTGCTCAGCTAATCATGTTGGTAGTTCAGGTAAAATGGAAGTAGACGGTATCATTGAAATGTTCAAAAGATCAGAATCTCTTTATGAAGTTTGTTACAAAAATGTAACTGTTAAAAACACTGTTTCTGAAGCCTTATGGAGAAGATTTTCAAATGCAAAAGAAAGAGTGTATGAAAATGTTTAAAAGAGAATGGGTACTCGGTTAGAAATGTAAAAACTTGTTTTTAGGGTAAGCTTTGTTGACATGGCAAGAGCATAGGAGGAATATCTCGTCTCATAGTACAAGTCATTGATATGCTTACCAAATACTATGGTAATGCTATAGTAATTCCCCAGATGATAGTTCTAATACTATATGGGTCACTTACTACCACAAGCACCCAAAAATTTCAAGCATACTTCGAGCATTTATCTGCTATTATGGAGGCTGTCAAACCAATTTACGTTAATTTAACTGATAAGAACTTGCTTGAAAAATGTGTTGGTAGATTCACACAAAACAGCAATGAAAGTTTTAATCAGTCGGTATGGAAAATAGTATCTAAAACTTTCTTCAGTTCGGTTTATCCGTGTTGGAGATAGGCATTGCTGTGATCTGTAATAACGATAGAAAAGAGGCCTTTCTTCAACTTATGAAGAGGTTTAACGTTGCTCCTGGAACATCCGCTCTACAATGGGCTGAGACTGCTGATGAAGAGCGAGTTTTCGTTGCTGAAAGAAAAGCACAGGCAACATCACTTGAATCACGCCAAACAAGAAGAAAGAGAAACTTTTCAGAGGATAATTCCTACTTAGACGGTGCTTATTGAAAATTTATAACCGTCACTATAAATGAGTAAGTACATAAAAATGCATTCACTTTTCAGTTTCTTCTAAAATGTGATTATATACAATCACAATACTGCCAGGAATTTTTGAGCAGTATCTTTCTTAATTTTCTACTAATTAAGTTAATTTTATTAAAATATAGTTGCAGCTACTGAGAACTAAGAACACCTGTACATGGGCTGGAAAACATGCCTGTATTATAACCTGACCTATCAGTAGTAAGCAGACGACAGTAGCAGACTACAATTGCAGTGTTTGCTCCTATTCTCTTACTGCATGTATGTCAACACAACAAACTTTTTGTAAGTATACGACAATTAAATAGAAATATTTATGATAAAAACAATATAAATGCTCGTATCCATGCATAAATACACACATATTTATATTTATGTATGTATGTGTGGATTTGTCTCGTATATATATATATATATTGAAACCTTTAGGATTGACTAGGCTTCATTATTCGACTGCGCCGATGAAACTCTAATACATACGTAATGACGGGCCGCCGCGGCCCAGCGCGCCAGGCATACGAGTTGCCAGGGATCTGAGATCCCTTTACTTGGTGACGTCATCACGTGTTGGTGTTCATCGACGCAATAGTTAAGCGAGCTCGGCTAGCTCTATTAGGATAAGGTGGTCGATTCAAGATCGTGGGAAAATAACAATACTTGATTCGGTGGTTGCTGATTTTAATATTTATATTTCTCTCTAAATTTATTTTTACAATAAATTATTAAAATTAGGAAGAAAATAATTAATTTTTTCTCAACTCATACTTAAAAAAAAGTGGCAATGTTTCGTCCCTGGTGGAGACCTTCTCAAGCCTTTATTAAAATAACAAAAATATAAATAAAGATAAAAATAATATATGTATTCCTTAAATTTTAACATAATATAAATGTTATAATTATTTTCTTATACAATACTCGATACGTCTTACCATCAATAATTAAATAAAACAATATCACATGAGAGACGTGTGATATTGTTTCATTCCGTCTCTTTCGTCAAATATATTCATAGTCAGTGGCAGAACACATAAGAGACAATAAGTATGTACAAAGTGTGCGCGGCGGAGTTACACTTTTTTGAAGTATCCTCTTACCTTTGTTTTAATAATTCATTGTAAAAAACATGGAGAGTAATAATAATATTCTCTCTAAATTTATTTCTATATTTAACCTTCGAACATTACATGAATAACCTCGGCGCCCTGCCGATTACCACTCTGACTCTTACGGTACGCCCGCCCAAGGTCGCCGCACAAGGTCGTCGCGATTCTCACATATACTGCGCGAGTGGTCCCATAAAAATAACCCATAAAAAAACTGTTTCGCCGGTAGATCCGTCCGTGCCCATCGGGCAATCGCCGCCGCATCCACACTCGTCAGCGTGAGCGCCCATCGAATTGCACCTTTCCGAAAGCGCTCGCCGGCCAGGACGATCGGCGCCTCCGTCACGGCGTGCTCTCACGGGCTCGCGAACCCCCGGAACTATATCCTAATGCCACTCCATATACTACTCGCGCGCCAACCTTATAACCTCCCACATACCGACAACCTTGCCAAGACCGTGACGCGCACACACACACACACACACACACACACCACGAGGGGGAGCTGTACCCCATGTGGCGCGTCCTCGGGTGGCGGATAGAGGAACGCTCGCTGTAAGCGCATAGTACTACGTACGTAGTCCTGCAAACAGAGGGTAGGAGAGAAATAAAATATCTCCCGCGGACCAAGCAGCTTATTGAAGATCTGTCACTACCGGAAACAAGGTTCGATCTTAGGGTTATGACTAAGCAGGCGCTCGCCGATTGCCGCTGTCCGACTCGACTTCGGCTGCTGAAGGGAAAGGATACGAGACAAACTGGGTTCTGACACTCCCAGGCTGCCGGAAAGTACAGGGGCCCGGGGATGTTTCGCCGACACGCCCTAGCTGCCCTATCATCCGGCGAAAATCCCAATGATCTCAATAGTGCCGGGTGACGCCCGGAACGGGCCCTATTGTGGTCAGAGGGGGGGCCTCGTTACCCTTTCCCGGAGGCTTTCTGAGGAAGACTTGCGCGGGGGCATGAGGCCAGAATTCACACCTGTGAAGCATAGCTTCGCGGAGAGAGCTCAGTGGAAGGTAGGTGACTAAAGTTGGAAGAGGAGGATAAACAAAAATAAAATGCATAGTACATCAAAGAAATTAAACTTGGGGACTTCGGATACCCCAAAAAGTGTCTTAGAAACTGGGTTCCCTACCCAGAGATCGGACGATAACAGCAGTCTCAGTAGAGAAACGATTGCCATGGAGTGTAGTCCAATAAAGACTATTTCCGAAAGGGCAATACGGACGGAACAAGAGCAGGTAAATCAAGGAGGCAGTAACTCAAACTGGGACTACAACCTTGAAAGAAGAAATGACCAGCTGGAGCGTCTAGGAGAAAAGATCCAGGAACTAAGAGAGTTTATAAGGGACAAAAATAACGTCCATAAAACTATCAGGGACATGGCACGAAGCATTAGTGTCATGTATAAAAGTTTGTGCAGCGCGGAGGATGACCTGCTACAGTGCCAATGTCCAGGAACGGAAGGCAAGGAAACTCAGACAACACCAAGTCTGAAACCGAAAAAGGCGGATAAACCAAGGGAGGCCTTAAATACTCCGCAGGATAGGAGTAACAAAGAGGGGAAAGAGAGTAAAAGACTTAAAGAGGCAACTTGGCAAGAGGTCGTTACAAGAAAGGCAAAAAAAAGGAGAAACAGTTAAGTAAGGAGAACAACAAGGCTCCTGGCGTTAACAACCAGGGTAGGACCAGTAGAGACAAAACACAGCGGGCAAGACCGACCAGACCGGACGCTCTTATCATTAAGGCGCCGGAAGGAAGGAGCTACGTGGACATTTTGTCAACATTGAGAACTGCTCCTTCACTGAATGCCATAGGAGATAGCGTAAACAAAATACGCAAAACGGTGGCGGGAGATCTCCTCATAGAGCTCAAACGCACAAAAGAAGTTAAAACCGCAGACTTCCAAGAAGCGGTTAAAGCAGTACTAGTGGAAGGAACCACAATAAAAACACTGCAGCAAGAGGAGACCTTTGAAATAAGGGACCTCGACATACTTACTTCAAAAGAGGAGGTACTGGAGGCCTTGCAAAGGGAAATAGGAGAAAGAGATGTGATTGAGATCACTGCCGTAAAATCGCTGAGAAAAGCGTACGGAGATACGCAAATAGCTGTTGTGCAAGTGTCGAAAGAAATAGCGACCAAGCTCACAAAGCTAGAGAAAATTAAAATTGGATGGGTCAACTGTAGGATCCGTACATCGAACCGCAGTAAGGGGCCGCTTAGGTGTTATAAATGCCTTGGTTTCGGCCACGTCGCTATCAAGTGTACTGATCCGCAGGATAGCAGCAAATGCTGCTACAAATGCGGTAAGACGGGGCATAAAGCAAATATCTGCCGTAATGAACCGTGTTGTTTACTGTGCCGAAAAAAAGGCGGCAACATGCCGACGAACCATGTCACTGGTAGCTACTTGTGCCCAGCCTACCAAGCAGCGGTTAAAAAATCAGGAAAGGGTAATGAGAATAGTCCAGCTAAATCTCAACCATTGTGAGACTGTGCAAGACCTTCTCTGTCAGTTTGTACGAGAACACAAGTTCGATGTCGCTCTCGTCAGTGAGCAGTACAAAGATTTGAATGAACCATCCTGGGAATCTGACGCCTCAGGTAAAGCCGCAATCTGGGCTTGCAAAGACTTTACCTTCCAGGGCAAGATGGTAAACAAGGAAAATGGCTTCGTAAGAGCGAAAATAGGCGGCATACATGTATACAGTTGTTACGTCCCGCCTAGCGCATCAATAGAGCAGTTTCAACAACTACTGGACCGGCTGGTGCAAGACGCTACGAATAAAAAACCAGCTATAATAGCAGGAGATTTTAACGCATGGGCGATCGAGTGGGGCAGTAGCAGAACCAATAAACGGGGACGAGTGCTACTGGAGGCATTCACGCTACTAGACTTGGTTCTGCTGAACCAAGGCGACACCCCGACGTTCAAAAAACGAGATGCAGAGTCATTCATAGACTTGACATTTGTCAGTAACTGCCTCGTAAGGCAGGTAAGCAAATGGATCGTGAGTGATCACTACACAAATAGTGACCACCTAGCTATAATAATGGAGCTAGGCGGACCAAACAGGAAATTCTGTACAAATCCCAGTAGTACAAGAACTGAATGGAAAACCAAAGAGTATGACAAAGAGTTATTCTTGACGATGTTTGACAATATTCAATTGACGGGATCAGCAGACGACAAGGCTGCACAAATGACGGGCCAGCTCACCAAAGCGTGCGACGCGGTAATGCCGAGAAAAGTGTCCAGTCAAAGATGGCTACCAGCATATTGGTGGAATGACAAGATCAAACAAGCGCGCAGCGTTTGCCATCGAGCTAGAAGATTGGAACAACGGGCAAGGAAGAAATTCTACCGAACCGGTAGAGGAATGGATACGGTGGAGAACTACAACGAAAAAATGAAAGAAGCAAAGCGCAACCTTAAAAGGTGTATAAGAGAGAGTAAACAAAGATGTTTAAGAGAGCTGCAAGATGAAGTCAATAAAGACCCTTGGGGCCGACCTTATAAAATTGTCATGAAGAAGATCAAGGGAAGTTACATACCCCCACCAAAGTGCCCAGAGGTACTAAGCAGGGTGGTAACAACACTCTTCCCAAATCAGCCGGACATTCCATGTGCTATGGTAGAAGAAATAGATGTAGATAATATACCCTTAATTACGGAGGAGGAGCTACTATCAGCCTGCAGGAGGGTTGGAAACAATAAGGCTCCAGGACTTGATGGCATACCCAATATTGCATTGAAACATGCCATCCAGGCTCACCCAGCAGAGTTTATAGACTTGTACAACACTTGTCTCACAGAAGGAACGTTTCCACGAAACTGGAAAAAGCAAAGGCTTGTGTTGCTACCAAAGGGTAGCAAACCACCTGGAGAAGGGTCGTCATACAGACCGCTCTGCATGCTCGATACACAGGGCAAAGTATTAGAGCGCATAATCTTCGTTAGGATGGAAGACAAAACCGAGGGGCCAGTGGGGCTTGCGGAACACCAGTATGGTTTCCGTAAGTGCCGCTCAACATTAGACGCTATCGGCTTAGTGGTGAATACAGCACGGACAGCCATAAGCGGGAAAAGATGGAAAGGCGGGACGAAAAAGTACTGCGCGGTGGTTACACTTGACGTTAAAAATGCATTTAACTCTGCAAATTGGTGCAAAATTCACGAAGCACTAGTGAGACTAGGAGTTCCTCCGTATATAAGAAGAATAATGTCTGACTACCTCAAGGACAGAACTCTCTTATACGAGACCGAGGAGGGCACGGTGAATTATAAGGTTACCGGGGGAGTTCCACAGGGATCTGTACTGGGCCCATCGTTGTGGAACATTATGTACGATGGCGTACTCAAGCTAAAATTACCAGAAGGAGCAATGATCGTAGGATTTGCAGACGACATAGCTTTGGTGTTGGTAGCAAAAGAGAAAGAAGAGGTAGCTGAAATTGCTAGTGAAGCTATCATTAAAATACAGAAGTGGCTAAATAATGCGAATCTGGAGCTTGCAAGCCATAAAACGGAGGCTATCCTAATATCTAGCAGAAAGAAGACGGAGACAATCAGCTTGAGAATAGGCGGTCATGAAATTACTTCTAAACCGACTATTAAATATTTAGGTATAACGTTAGACGCAAAGCTGACCTTTAAACAGCACTTGGAAGCAGCAGGAGAGAAAGCCGCAAAAACTACCGCAGTGTTGGCGCGGCTGATGCCAAATGTAGGTGGTCCCACACAGAATCGCAGAACGCTACTGGCAAGCGTTAGTACATCAATCATGTTGTATGGAGCCCCGATATGGGCAGACGCTGTACTGGTGAAGGCATATGGACGAAAGCTCTCCTCAGTGCACAGGCGAAATGCACTTAGGGTCGCGTCTGCTTACCGTATGGTATCGGACGAGGCGGTCTGCGTTATTGCCGGTCTCCCGCCAATAGACCTACTAGCAAGGGAGAGAAAATCAATCGACGAAGGAAAAAGACGAGACAGCGGCAAAACCAAGATAGAAATTTGGGATGCCGCTAGGAAAGTAACAATGACGGAGTGGCAAAAGCGATGGGACTCTAGTAGTAAGGGTCGGTGGACACACCGCCTCATACCAAGTGTAGAAGACTGGACAAAAAGAAGACATGGGGAAATAAATTTCTACCTAACGCAGTTTCTGAGTGGACATGGATGCTACCGGGCGTATCTGCACCGATTTAAATTGGAGGATTGCCCGGATTGCCCGACGTGCTTGAATGTAATCGAGGACGCTGAGCATGTGTTCAGTGAATGTCCACGCTATGATCAGGAACGAGAAGAACTTGAGTGCTACCTACAGACCAGAGTAACGCCTGAGTCTATTATGGTAGCCATGATGACTTCGGCCGACGGATGGAGCGCAATAAACAATTTTGTTGCAGACATCCTTAAGAAGGTCCGAAAGGACGAAGAAAAAAGAAGAAGAAGACGTGAGATGCAGCAAGAAACAGACGACCGGACGATGCGGTAAGAAGTAGACGGCAGCGGAAAACGTGATGACGACCACATCAACAGACGAGGGCGGTAGCCCAAAGTTCCCCCGCGAAGCAGTACTCAAACGGTGTTACCGCGGGGGGGCTTATTGGAGAAAGAGCCAGGTCCAACTTACTTAGGGTCGGTAAGGAGGACGGAGAGGATT